>JARHVA010000277.1:3784000-4482500 GCA_037957365.1 Torreya grandis | reverse complement strand
GCAAACACAAAATTTCTATGTTTTAGTAATGCAAATTCAAATTTAATTTTTTTAACTTTATTATATTAGCAAAGAACTTTCCCTATATATCCCACCTATGATGACTCTATTCTATTGACCTCCATATATTCCATAACACATTTAGTCTCCAACTATTTTGTCATCATAAATTTTGAGTCCTAGAAGTTAGAATAAATAAGACTATAGTTAAACATGTGAATAATCTTAAATAGCAAAAATATAAGAAGCATTTGTACCACTTAAGATGGTACTACAGACAATCTTACCTCCCTCTACAAGCATGGGTTTTTAAACTTAGTTGGAAGGGGATCCAACATGATAAAATCATTAAATTTCTAGGCATTCCCTTTGTTTTTGATGCCTCACCACCTTTTTTATGGAAATATGTTGCTGACAGAATTACTAAGAAACTAGAATACTAGGTGACCAATTCTCTTTCATTAGTAGGCAAGTTTCAAATCTGCTCAAAAATTCTTGGGACCACCCATGTGTACTACTCATCATGTTGGGTGCCTTCTAAAATTTCTTACCAGAATTTGGAGAAATTACTTAGAGATTTCTTTGGGAAAATTACCCTCAAGGTAAAGGATTCCATAGGGTTGCCAAGGAATATTGTTAACTCACTCATGATGTTGGAGGGATGGGGCTCATTGACATATCTCAATGAGCTTATTTATATGCCAAATGGATTATGTGTGCCATTGAGGGCCAATAAGCTTGGAAGGTGTTGTTTAAATAATGTATCTCCTCAGGCCTACCTAAGGGAAAGAAGGCCTAAAAAGGGTTTAGCTTCCCTAATATTCTCTTCATTCAATCTCCCATCCAAAGCATAAGGTCCTTTATGGCCAAAAGCATCTGGAAGGCCTAGGAAAAGATTAAACCATGGCTACTCTAAAATGGCTCTGGTTTCCATAATGGGATCTCTACTAACTCCCATTCTCTATGGTGGTCTCTCATATTCTCTCACAATGAATTGCCCTTGGTAGAAGTCCCTTGGGTCAATGCCCTCAAGCTTTACTATAGAGGAATTCATACCATCTAAGATATATTATATAGGTACTCTCACTCTTGGATATCCTGGGAGGTGGAGAAAGCTAAATTTTGGTTAGCCAATGCAGACCAAGAGTCCTTCCAGGGGATCCTCAATGCCATTCTAGCTTCCTTGCTCCATAAAATCTTAGTCCACTCCACTTGGCCATGGTATAAGGAATAGAAATGGTAGGTTGATACCCCTTTTTGTAATCATACTCCTCAGCTTGGATATCCATGGCTTACCCCCCATTTGCCTATGGTTGACAAGCTTAATGCCCATTGGGAGCTACATTCATCTATCAAAATGTGGAGCTTTTTCTTAAACACTATTTGGGGGGCTTGTGTGGAGCCCAAGCTTGCTCATTTTACTTGGTGTATCTTACACCAAGTCTTACCTATTAGCAAAAGACTCATCCAACTTGGAGTCCACCTACCTACCTTCCCTTTTTGTGGCCACCTTGAGATGCTTCTTCATATTTTTTGGTATTTTTATATAGCTCAAAGGGTCTAGACTTGGATCCATGATCTTTTTAGGACTTTTTAACCCTAATTATTCCTTTGGTAGCACATCCTCCTTGGAGACAAACTTGTGATACCCTTCAAATACACACATGTATGACATACTTTCAAAGTGGAGATTCTCTTCTAGATTTGGAAAGAAAGAAAAAATTATGTATTTAATAATGATTCTATTGATTGTAATGTTTCTACTTTACATAAGTCATCTATCATCTCTAATGTTCTTTTATAGATTCCAATCTAAGTCATTAAAGTGGCTATGGAGCTTGGACATCTTCAGGACCTCCTCTCCCACTGGGGAGATGCTCCTTGTATAATGTCTTGGGTTCCACCTTTTCTACCCAAGGATCATAGACTAGATGATAGAGTGCCTTGACCACCCCATGGCAGGCATCATCATAGATGTTCTAAGCATTGCTCTCACAATAGTACCCTATACCATTACATTTCCCCTCCTGGGCAGTAGCAAGGGTGGTAGATGCTACCTCCTTCCCTTATTAGGTAGGATGGCTGGGGAACTCTTCCTCCTCCTCAATGCCTAGATGATTTGGGGGTGCCACGTAGAAGCTGATCGGATGTGCTGGATAAGTTCTCTAGAATTTCTTTGGCCTTTTCTCCCACTTAGACACAAGCAAATGATAAAGATAGGGACACTGCTCAAGCTACTAGCTGAGAACCTTTCCTAGATGGTAATGACTTGCCAAGCTCGAGTTGGGGTTCTAATGATATGGATCCTCTACCTTCTGACCTTGCTCTTATTGCATAATATTTTTATTTTTTATGACTTTGTGACTTGTTTGTAGGCTCTACCTAGTGTTTTTAACTCTTGGTTTTCCTCCTAGGCTCTGCCTAGTGTGATGTGGCATGCTTTTATACCACCTTTATTTTTTTGTGAATTATTTGTATATTTTTGTATAGTTAATATATGGATATATTTCATCAAAAAAAGGTAAGTAGTTATTTTTATTATCTTATTATTTCAAGTCTAAAATATGTATAATTATTTAAATAACATTTGGTTATAATTTTTTATCACACATTATCTTCTAACAACCTAATTTTTTCAACTATATGCTTCCTTTCAGTTACCACTTTCTTTTTATTTGTAAAATTTTATTTTCTTGTAAGACAACCTCTATAGATAGATATCTATGTTTCCTATCCTAGTGCTAATATGCCTATACCAACACATACTCTATCACCCACAAAAGGGAAAATAAAAATAAAGAAAAATCGATGGTCATGCAATAAGATGGAAATGGGTGGCATTTGGATCCTCCTTTGTTTGAGTATGACATTGAATTTTTGAACATTCAATATAAGTTGAAATGAAACATGATATATGATAAAATGCAAGAGGGAATAAGCAAATAAAATATGATAATGAAGTTGTCATAGTACGAATAAAGTTAGAGTGTAGATAAGGTAAACCCACATAAGATTTTATCCATTACACAAAGTATATAGAGATGCAAATATGCCATTCAAAGAATTGTCTTATATATGTGAATAAAAAGTGAGACCATGGCACTGTGAAATAAAATGAGGTCTAAGTGGGTCTAACAATGATGCAACAAAAACCTAGAAATTTTACAGTGAGGGGTTTTTTCCTTTATAGAATGAGAAAGAGAAAGAAGAAAGGGAGAAGAATTAAACATTCCAAACTACCAAGTACTAAAAGTAGAAGATATTTTAATTCAAAAGTTTTCTTTTTGTACTTTATCTAAATTCTATATATTTTAAAACTACAATGTCTTTTCAAATATTCAATCCATAATTATTTTCTTACCATGTGTAGACACCTAAATTTGGTACAAAAAAACTTCTCATTTTTTTCCCTTTATTTATGATACTTGACTTAATCTTGGTTTATTTCCTATTTTAAAACATTTTGCTACCCATTATAAACTTCATTCAAATAATTTAGTCTCATAAGCATGTATAAAGCTCACAAAATCTATCCATTGGGTAAATACCACACATTTCTATGTTGTCCCTTGAGATCTAAGCCTTGTTTATCCTTGGTCAAACTCACAGGTTGTACAAATTTGTGCTAGTCACCTTTTACCTAATGAGTCTGCCAAAGGTAATTTTGTGGGTGTATTTTCCCTTTTCCAATAGTATTTCACCTTAATATTCACCTATTATTATTCTTAGAATTGGCATAGATATGTAATTTATCCTATGACACCCTATTTTATAAAAAAAGTCTTTAAAAATTAGACAGAAAATCATAAATTAAGAGAATATACTAAGGATAAGAGCCTAGTTAAGACCTAAGCTTCATAATTATTCATAATTAAATTTAATATTCATGGATTCATATCATACACACTTGAAATAAAGTTGTTCATCTTGTTATATGCTGACAAATTTTGCCATCATTGGTTAATGTTACTTCTGTGCTCGTTTTCAAGAAGACTCCATTCATGGAGTGAAGATTAAATAATATATCAAAAAGTTCATAAAAAATTAATCAAGAATAAAACATTCTCAATAACAAATCATAGGTCCAAATTTTGATAGAAGTTTTTTATATTCTTTTAGCAAGCTAATTACAAGCTAATAAGGGCAATTTTTAGATGTTCAGTTCATGAAGAAGAAGAAGAGTTGGATCAAATAGTATTATAAAAATATATGGGAGCATATTAAATAAACATTACATGCATTTATTTCATGTTATAGTGTCTTAACTTTATGAATCATTGTTAATAAGGAAAGGTGCTCTAAAACCCTTCTAAAACCCTTCTAAAACCCCAATAGCTCAGTTTAGGAGATGTGATTGCATTTTGAGTTCTTTGATGAAAATAAAAAATTATGTGATATATTATGGGTCATAAATAAGTTTCATAAAAATTAATAAATGAAAATTTCAATGCAAATAATGGATAAATTAAAAGGTATAGGTTGCAGGGTTTTAAACATGTAAGAGAGATAGTTAAAAAATACATTTTAAAGAGGTTTAAGTGATTGTTTGAACATATCCAATGGTTGGAATGATTATATGATTTATTAAAATTTATAATTAAAAATTAATTAGGTATTTATGACTCAAAACTTTATAAAATGTCAAAATTCAAGACTATAGCCATTCAAAAATGAGATTGTGTAAGCTAGGAAACACTAAAAAGTGCATAATTTGAGTTTTACTAAGTGAAATCTCTTGAAATTTGACATGAAGGTATGTTTTTATGTAATTTAATATTTAAAAATGTTTTAATATCCATAATTACTTTATGAGATATAAAATTTCAAAACACAGGTCTGTACCATGAAGGAAATCAAGATTTTAGACTAATTTGCTCATAAATAGAGTTAAAAATGAGTGTTTCAGATCTTTCCAAATGAATAAAATAATTTTATAGGATTTATAATTAATATATAGGTCTGAATATATTATTATACCATGAAAAAAAGCTAAAAATAGGCTTAGATCATTGAAAACATTTCTAGGTGACCCTGCAGGCAACAAGCAGATATTTTTTTGTGAATTTTTGTTTGAGAGTTTGGTGAATATTTTTTGAAATTTTAAAAATTTTAAAGGTATAAATAAATTATAAATATAAAATTATAATATATATATATATATATATATATATATATATATATATATATATTTTGAGACCTATAACTTATTTTATACCCCAAATCCAAATCACGATTTTCTTAAGGGCTAAAAAACACAAAAGAGCATTTTTGGAAGTTATATGTGGAGTTTGGAAATAAAAATTTATTTAAATGTATGTGACACCATGGTGATGATGTTAAAATAATATTTATACTAATTATATATTCAAATAATGTAAATTCATCAATTTCTATGTTCTCATTGTGCATTCAATAAGCTTGCCAAAATAGAGAGGATGAGCATATCCAAGGACCAGTATGCAAAGATGTGATTGCTAATAATCAAATGTAATTTAAGAAAGGATATTTTATGAATATAAATAAAAATAAAACATGAAATTTCTCTCACTTATATTCCACCTTGGAGGAAAAAGACAACCCACAAACTCAATCAATGCATTAAAATCTTTAAAAACCTTGTCAAGTCAATCACATGTACTCTTTGCCATTTGGAGATCAAGAAAAGGTTAAGTGTTTTTTTTATAAAAAGAATAAAGGTTTTAAGGAGTCTAAAAAATCATGAAATAATACATTTAATCTCCTTATACACCACCTTTGAGCTAACTGTGAAAAATTCAAGTCAAACAAGAAGAAGCCTTCAATCAACCCTAGAAAGATGGAGAATAAACATGCAAGAATGGAGGACCATAGTTGAAGAATAATTTAAAAATTTAAGGGAATATTTTAATTGATTATAATCATTAAAAAACATCAACATTCAAACCTATAACTTCTACACCACCTTGGAGCAATTTGAGGTAGTCAAGAGACAGAAACATGCATGCTAGAATAAAGGTGAATAGGTGAGTAAAAATCCAAGATATAAGGAATATAGCTGAATTTACTCACTATAAAGATTGAGAGTCTCAAGTATATTGAAAAATATATTAAAAATTAGTTAAGTGAAGATGATCAAGACCTATTTAAGCATTGAAGACTATCAAAGCATGAAAGGAGATAAAATCCCTTCAAAATAGGTCATGAGTGAGGAACTTTGACTTCTTCAAAGCATTCCAACAACCTTATCTCTCTCTCCTACACCATATTATAAGAAATATGTATAAAAATATATATGTACTATGTAGGGTTTTAGATTTTGGTAGTTGAGTTAAATTAGGAGCAAACAATGACCAGGCATGATGTATCATCCCTTGTTTGGGGCTGCTTTGTCTCCTCTTTCCTTTATTTATTTTATATATGTATGTTTATTCTTGAGAGAAGATTATCAGATTATGTTTCTGGATATACAAAAAATCTACCATAATTTTTAATACATCACCTTTGAAACAATAAGAAGCTAAATTTTCCTCCATTTTTAGGTTATTCATGAAGTGTGTGCCTAATATTCATTGATGTAACTTAGAAAATGAATGATTTTCCTATGTTTATGTATGAATTTATCACCTTTGTGAAACATATGAAAATTATTTGAGGTCATATCAAATGTCTAAATCCGATTTATACCTAATTTTTAAGTGAATTCAACCTATGTTCATTCCTTCCATGCTAGTGTGAATGCTTCTCCAGACCTTTGTATGAAATAATAATGTAAGAGTCATTGCATGAAGATGAAGGAATGTGTCAAAGTTATTTAGATTCCCAAGTGTGTCAAGTATAGGCATAATTAGATTTAAAAATGGTGCATCACCCCAAGTTTTTAGTTTTCATGTTCAATTTCAGTTTGAGTATTGCTCATTTTACCCTTTTCCTAGTCAAGAAATCACCAAATTAGAGAGCTTTGAGAGAATTAGGTGAGTGTACCAAAGGGAACCTGTTGGGTGAATATTTTGTCACCAGTTAACTGAGGGGAAAATAGGTGTTTCAACCATAGCATAGGGATATTTATTGGCCAAATGTGCAGGTCTACCACATCAAAAGGGGACAAATCTCTCCTCTCATCAAGGGGAGGTTCCATATAACTATGATATATTAATATACTATAAATATAAGCTGAAAATAACACTTAGGGTAGGATAATACCATCCATCTCTCTTTTTTAGAGATGATGTTCAAAAAATAGAGGAAAATTCTGGTGTAATTACTGAAGGTACTTCTCTTCTTTTATAAGTGATATTCAGCCAACAACAGGATTCTTCTTGGGTAGTAAAAGTAACTGGACGCAGTAACACAACAGTATGAAGTGTCGCACAAAGTCTCCACCTCAACTGCCAAAGAGTAAAAGATTATGAAGGATAATGGGGGCACAAAGTCTTCCCAAGATCCTTTACACAGAAATAGAAAACACACACTAAAGATAATTGTAGCATCACAAAGTCTCCCACAATTGGCTTCAGGACACCTTTCAGATTACTTCCACTAGTTCTGATTATTTAATTAAATGGACAAGATGGTATTCAGGAAATAGAACATAAGAAAAATCACCTAAACAACACAAGCTATCTCAGTGCAAAGTCTGAAAGGTCACTTGCTTTCTCATTCAAATAACAAAATATGATTAACAATTTGAGCTCAAAGTCTCAGTAATGCCTTTCAATTTAGGCAGATTTTTGTTTCTATAACATTGAGATCTCCTTTTTTCATAAAATGAGAGATTACAATATATATCATTCTAAGAAAGACTTAGGTGCTGGTTTTCATGAAAATGGCCCATGTTGAGTTAAATGTCTTGAATACCTATGATAAGGCCATTCTGGAAAAGTTCATCGGCCTTGAATTTGGCATTCTAAATCATCTCAAATGTCTCCTCCTAAGCATGGGTCATCTGGTCTTCTTTATGGCGCTTACATGGCTATCCATTTGCCTTTACTTAATGCAGAAAAATAGCCTGTGCCTTTGAATTTTTGCACTCTCTGATGTCCACCTGGTAGACTATTTCACCTACTAGAAATAACTCTCCTATAGATATTTCTAGATTTCTTGTAGTTGTTCTCTCTTTCCTTGCCATATTTTGTCCTTCCTTGGCGATCTAAGCTCTCAAGCTATCTTCTCACCTTCAGTAGGCTCTTTCAGCTTCTTCTTCAATTGTTTGCTAGGTTTGTTCTTTAGGTTTTGTGCCATATTTGAAAATAAATAGGCATTTTATTACCTTGAATTTGATGTCTGTGGGGACGTCATTGGTCACTTAGTCACTTGAACCATGTTGAACCTTGAACCTTTGAACCATGAGAGTGCATCAGTTCAATGGTTTAATGATTTGGGTGGTCCTATCAGCTCCTTGGTTCAATTGGCTCCTTGGTTCAATCGGTTCCTTGGTTCAATCAGTTGAACCATCTCTTCGAGCTTGTCTCTGGAATCTTCCACTTCCTTCCTTCGCTCGAAGCTTCCTTTCAAAATTTTAAATTCCTTGAACCTTTGAACCGTTGAACCTTGAACCAAATGGTTCAAGGTTCAATGGTTCAAAGGTTCAAGGAATTTAAAATTTTGAAAGGAAGCTTCGAGCGAAGGAAGGAAGTGGAAGATTCCAGAGACAAGCTCGAAGAGATGGTTCAACCGATTGAACCAAAGAATCGATTGAACCAAGGAGCCGATTGAACCAAGGAGCTGATAGGACCACCTGAACCATTAAACCATTAAACTGATGCACTCTCATGGTTCAAAGGTTCAAGGTTCAATGTGGTTCAAGTGACCAAGTGAAATTCTCTTTCTTTGAATCTTTTGGTCATTTGAACTTTCTAGATCCTTTTATTTTTTGTTGAACTCGTTGAACCTTTAAACTTTGAACTCTTTTGGTTCAAGGTTCAATGGTTCAATGGTTCATTCTTTGCTCTTTGAATCCTTTGTTCTTCTAAGTCTCTCAAACTTTATTGAACTCGTTGAACCTTTGAACTTTGAACTCTTTTGGTTCAAGGTTCAACAGTTTAATGGTTCAATCTTTCTTCTTCGAGGTCTTCTTTTGTTTAAGTCCTTTAAAGCTGTTTGAACTTTTCAAAGTGGTTGAACTTTGAACTTGCCAAAGCGCTTAACTCTTTTAAGTCTGCTGATGTCATTGAACCTTTGAACCCATTGAATATTTGAACCTTTGGAGGTGGGGTTCAATGGTTCAATGGTTCATTCCATTTGTTTAAAGCCTACCGATGGACCTTTTGGTTGAACCTCGACATTAAACCAACCTTGAAATTGCCTAAGTGTTTGGAAGTTGTTCCTTTGTGAGAGCTCGCCTATTGAATTTGTTGAACCCATTAAACCTGTGAGTCCCTTGGCTGAAAATGCTTGAATAATTGAAGAAATGGAGCACTCAAAACATTTTTTGAGAAGGGAAGAGAGAATTTTGGCCTACAGGACCAAAATAGTTGATATGTTGTCTTCAAAAACAAGTGACAGATTTTGGGAACAACAGAACCAACCATTCATTTGGATATTATCTCCAATATAATGCCACCCATACCTTGGATGGTTTCCATTATGTCAACATAAGTGAGAACAATCACACATTCTTACAAGGGTGTACTTCTAAGTGATAATAATATCGATTCATCTTCTTGTACTAAAGGAAAGTTTAGCTTTGCATGTAGCTACATCATCACTTATAAGTAAAGGAGGTTCAAAAACCTTGCTTTAAATATTCTATTTGCACACTTTTAAACTATGTAGAGATTTGATTCTGGGATGAGAGATACTTAGTTTAAAACCCTATGTGGGTGGCTGGCCAAATCCATAACCCTTTATTTGTTATGAGTGTTGTTTTAAGTCAAGATAGAAGAAATAAAAAAAATTAGAGATTTTATATGATGAAACAATAACACAAGTGTATAGGACACATCTAGTTCAAATAAAGAAGTAATGACAAAAATCACTTATTCAAAAAACTTATGTTGGTTAGAATTGGTGGCTAAAAATATACTTTGTGTGTGAATACACTTAGGTGATGAGTCTATCCAGGTAAAACTCATAATAGGTGATGAGTCTACCTAGAAGACTCAAATTTTACACACACGTGGTAGATGGTCTATACAATCATATTTTCAGTTCAGATTTCCAAAAATAGTTAGAGTGTGATCATTCTAGATAATTTACTCTTAATTACATTGCATTTATCATTGTTACACTATACTTGATTTATGTTTTTGATTTTGAAATTGAAATAGATATGATTTCTATACTTTACTTTTATGTATGCTTAGATATATTCATTAGTTCAATCATCTATCCTTTTTTCCCTAAAACTAGAATTAGGGTAAACACCCTGAAAGCTTTAGCTTGCCTTTAAATATTTAAATATAAGACTTAATGTGCCTTTTAAAACTACTTGTGGGTTTTGTTGAGAAATAAAATATTTTATTAAAGCTAACTTTTATTTTCCTTTTCGAATTAAAAAAATCTTTAATTAATTCCTCCATATACTCATAATTTCTCCTCTTTTAACTAGCTACCTTTCTTTATAAATAAGCTATATATTTAAACTAGAGGGTAATCCCAATAAAAAAATATAGCTACCTTTCTTTATAAATAAGCTATATATTTAAACTAGAGGGTAATCCCAATAATTAAATATTTTTTTAGATCTATAAAATAAATATTTTTATATCTTAGAGAAATATTTAATAATTTAATTTAGAGGACCATTTTCCCTGAGGAAAATAAAGTTGAGATATAATTAGGCTTGGTGCAGATTTTTCCCAACATGTATTTTCATTACTGTTTGAGTGTTGGAAGCTTCAAGATATTTAAAATTAATTGGAAGGTTCTCAATATCCATAACTTCAAAAAAATTCAATTATTATTTTTCCTGGGGCATCTTTAGTGGAATGCTTAGTGTATTCCCATCCTTTCTTCTTATAGAATTTTTTGTACATTAATAAATTGATTTCACATAGGTTATCACTATAAGATTGATAAAAAAAATTCAATTCACTTACATATATATCAAATTTAGTGTCATTTATATCATCTATTTTAAGAATTTAATAATGAAACTCTTAGTAATCTTGATTATTCTATATCCCAAGATGAATCATGGAGTTTTCCCTGAGCATTTAAGTAATATGTCACTATCCTTACCTATTACATCTCCTCTAAGAATGCTGTAATCATGAGCATTACCACCATAAAAATATTTGACTCCACAAACATCTTGGTCATGCTGAATTGATTCAAATTATATGGGGGATACATATCAATGTTCATTGCTTCATATCTATATTCTTTATTACATGAAGGCTGCATAAAATTATTACTAAATTAGCTTAAATTATTTTGAACAAATATTGATGCAGGAGCATCGAATGTTCGGATATGCTATGAATATTTCTTTAAAAAAAAAATTTGTAATTCAAATCTAGTTATTGACAACCGTGTAAGGAATCAGCCATAAGTGGCGTAGGTTAGGTGCAGCTAAATAATCCTATGTTTAATACATTTGTTGAGCTTTTCTAGGAGTTGGGTGAATGATTTTTGGAATAAATAGGATCCTTTCAATATTGCGAGCAGTAGTATAGGCAGTAGAATAGGAGTTTGTATAGGAAGAAGGATAAGAGCAAGTCCGGAAAAAGGACTGCATTTTTTATTTGATTGTAACAGATTTGACAAAATAGTAAGATGGTGCGCTTGATGGAGAGATATATGCATTCTGATAGTGTTTGTAAACAATTGTTCTAAAAAAAAATAAAAATAAAGGATTACTTCTGCTGTTGATACTACTGTTGGATCTGCCTGGCAATGCTTTGGCAGAATCGATGTCTTTAAAGGTAAATCTGGCAGTGCGAAAATGCATATAGGATGCAAAGCAAGGAGGCGTGCAGAGGTATAATAAAGCCATTGGAGGCCATAGAGGCAATTCATTGTTGGAGGCCTAATAGAGGTCGTTAAAAGATGAATATGTGAGTTTGTAGATCAGGATTGAGGCGGTGAGAATCTGTAAATTTGAAAGTGTATTGAACCAAAGGAATATCGATATTCTCGTCCGTTTGTATAAAAATGAATGCTTCTTTTGGTAAAACGGTATGATGTGAGCATAAGTTCAAGCCATGCGAAGCAAGCAGAGGGCTACGTTCGTGGGAAACAATAGACCGGTTATTGCATATCATTGGTAAAACGATTACACAATGATGACTGCATAAATGCTCAATAATGTTCAGAACGGTGATTACCGAGGAAAACAAAGTGGTACTCATAGGAATAAATCACATAAGAGTGGAGGTTAGACAAGAAGAAATTTCTTTGCTAGGGAAAGGACGGACATTTTGGTGAATCTCAGACTCGGATCTCCATAGAGTTGTATCGGTGTGATAGCTGTTGAAGGAGGTCTTAAGTGCCTTCTGCTGGGCGCATACAATATATATGCTGGGCGTAGTCTCCTACTGGGCGCGTATATATATATAGCTACTGGGGCGCCTGTGGGACCACATATTAATGTTGGGCCGCGTATCAATGCTGGCCACTTTAGATCTGACTTCCATGCAACATTTAAACTTTCCAAAGTGGTGTTAAAGTGAAGGAATATTGTTCAAAACAAAGAAGAGGACGACAGCTTTCAGATATTTTCAGAGGAAGAGGAAAATGCAGGGGTAGAGAAGACGAAGTTTAGACTACACTACCGTCTTAGCCCAGCTAGTAGAGTTGTAGCATTTTTGGATAAGAATTGTTGAATAAAGAAAGAAGGCTTGTAGAATTTGCATCATTTGGTATCAGAGCCCAAGGTTCGAGTTCTTGGAGAAGCAGCTACAGCAAAGAAATAGGTATGGACGTTTTATGAAAATATTGTTTTGAAGAAATTGTATTATTTGAATTTATAAAGTTGGAAAAGGTAGAGATTTTTGAATTTTGATGAAGAATAGAATAGCAGTAAGGCTTGAAAGGTTTGAGAGAGAAGTGAAAAAAACCTTGAAGTGGAAAGAAAGGAGTGAGTAACAAGAGAGACTCCAAAAGCCATAGAAGCTTGAAGAACAAAGAAAGAGAGCTAGTAAGCTCGTGGAAAAAGGAAAAGATAAAAGTTTGTACTCTTCTAATCAGTGTTGGACAGAGATAATGTATTTTGTGAGGTTGCAGGTTCAAGGCAGTCAAGCCATTGAGGCTTAAGAAGAGAAGAAGCCAAGGCAGGCTGAGTGGAAGAGCTAAGAGAAGCTCTAGAAGAAGAGCAAAGGGAATTGCTCAAGAAAAAGGAAGAAGATCCAAGAAGAAACTTGGATAAGTTGCCAAAAGACTAAGGTGAAACAGACTTAGGTGAGGTAAAGAATGGAGATTGAAGAATTGAGAAGAGTGATAGAGGGACTGCCTAGAAGAAACGTAAACCAGATAAAGAGAGAGAAACAAGAAAAAGAAGAAAGAAAGAGACAAAAAGAGGAAGAATACCAAAGAGAAGTGAATGAGATAAAAGCAAGGATAGCCATGATAAAATGCATGGTAGAAAATATGGAAAACCCATGGCAAGGATGGGTAATGAAGAAGAAAAGAGTAAGATGGCCAGTTAGATTAGTGATGGAGAGAAAAAGAAGAACAAGGCTAAGAGTTGCCTTAAGGAGAGAGATGAAGAAGCATAAACAAAAGGATAAGCTCAAGAATGAAGAGCTTGAAGAGAAATTTCAGTTTAAAGAGGAAGTTCAGTATGAGACGGATCTCATCATTGAAGAGATGGACAAACAGCAAAACAAGTGGCCAAATGTCTTTGCATCTGATATTTCATTTGATGTTTTGTTTACAGGAAAGCAAATTGAGGAGGAAAGAAAAACATATGATCCAATGAAGATGCTCATGGATCAAGGAGGTGAAGCACTTCATAAGAGAGTGCTTAGACAAGAAGAAGAGGCTTGTTGTAATGCCTCAAGTGATGAAGACCTGAAGAAGGATCAGCATAAAGAATTGAGCAAGCAGGAGGAAGAAGTCCTTATTCAAGAGGACAAAAGAAGTGAAGAGCTGCATATTGATGAAGAACAAAGGTATAGTGATCAAATTTCAGCATTGGAAAAGATTGAAGATAATAATTTTCAGTTGTATGATGTTGATATAATTGATTTTGATTCAAATATAGTAATCACTAAGGAGAAAGATCTACAATGTGAAGGAGAAATGTGGCAATTTGATCAAGCATTTACAGGTGAAGGAGAGTTGTTTGATAAGAAACAAGAAGGGGTAGAACAGCTGCAAGAAGAAGATGGAGAGAAGGCTAAATGCTTAGCCTTGACAATTGAGGAAGATATCTTGAAGGAGATAGAAAAACTTGATGGAGAGTTTCTAGTTGAGGAACCAAACAGACTTTTTGTGTATCAAGGTAAAGAGCAATTGTTGGAAGAGTTGGCAGCATTAGAATATGCCATTAATCATGAAGAGAATACCAAAATTTGTCCTATAACAGTATCTGAGGAGTTAGAATATTGCTATGGAGAAGAAATGAAGACAAAGGACCAAGAAGTCACATTGGAACAGCAAGTACGGGTTCAGAAATTTGGAGAGACCCAAGGGTCTCAAATGTTTGTTTCTAACTTTGCTTTGAATGGTGATTGTACAGGTTTGCTTGATAAGGAGGTGAAGTACTTGGAGAAGAGAGCTCTTCTAAGAGTTCAAAAAGAGAGAATGGAAGCTGATATCCTCATTCAAGAGGATGAATATGAAAAGAAGAAGACTGCAAAGAAGATGAAGAGGCAGCAAGATATACATTGGAAGATAAAGACAGCAAGCAAAAACAAACACAAGTGTGGAAGTCAAGAACATGCACATTTGTATGAAAAATTGAATGAAGAGGACATTTATTTTGTAAAAGTTTTTGGGCAAACAAATGAAACTCATGAACAGGAGCTCATGAAACTTTTTAAGCCCAGGAATCTGATGCAGGAGCATCGAATGTTCGGATATGCTATGAATATTTCTTTAAAAAAAAAATTTGTAATTCAAATCTAGTTATTGACAACCGTGTAAGGAATCAGCCATAAGTGGCGTAGGTTAGGTGCAGCTAAATAATCAAAACAAAGAAGAGGACGACAGCTTTCAGATATTTTCAGAGGAAGAGGAAAATGCAGGGGTAGAGAAGACGAAGTTTAGACTACACTACCGTCTTAGCCCAGCTAGTAGAGTTGTAGCATTTTTGGATAAGAATTGTTGAATAAAGAAAGAAGGCTTGTAGAATTTGCATCAAATATATTCATACAAATCTGTAAAATGTTTTGAAATGATCAATGAATAAGCCTATTGTCCGTTGAGTTAATAAAATAACTTCATGGAATATTTTATTTTTTTAAATTTGATTATTGGAAAAGTTCTTAGTTCCTGTAGTTAGTTCTAAGCTCCACACTTTTTATGACAAATATTTCCTTATTTATTGAATTGCGTAAAACACAAAAAAATATTAGAATATAAAATGAAATCATGAAATTAATAAGAATAAAATTATAGTTAAAATAAAAACTCATTAAGTAAACAAATATATATTATGATACAACAAATTGTTAACTATGAATTCACTTGTTATAAAATATTATTATTGAATAATTTTTTTTAATCATAATGTCATTTATTTTATATATCTCTAATGTTTTCCCAGGTACTTATTTTGGTTCCAAGACTTCCATGACAACATATTTGCTCTTCTTACATAATAAATCAATCAAGGAATCATTTTTCAAATAATTTTTTTTTAAGAAATGAAAACAAAATATTAGAAAAAATTATAAAACAATTATTCTATGGTGGGAAGACAAAATATAAATAATGAACATTACATTGATAAATATATGTAACATTACAAATACATTAAAATTTGTGTATGCGTTTATATTTGTTATTTTTAAATATTCATCCATTTCTACATGATCCAAGGTTAGATAATGGATTTTAAGACAAAGTCTTATATCACATTAATTCCAAGCTATACTTGAATCTATATGACCTTTTAATTCTCTTAAAGCATAATGTTTAGATGTGATCACAACATCATCATATATGAGGATCATAACTTAAACAAACACTCTTCCTCATTTTATGAAACCCATAATTACCTTTCCTTCTCTAACTTTCCTCTCTTTGGAAAGGAGATCTATTTTTTGTCACTGTGAAAATCCCATATTGAAACAAAATACCCGAAATCAAATTACATATTAAATTAATGTTAAAATAAACAAAATTATAAATATTTATATGTATATGACACTTTATAAATTAATCATTTCACTTTAAAAATTATGCTTATGTAACATTTATAGCAATTTTTTAATATTCAATTGATTTGTAAAATTTATATCATTCATAGTAAAATGTGAAAAATAATTATAAATTTAGTCATCCATGATTAAGAGATGGATATATTAGTAATGGAAACATGATATTAAGAGTTTGACAATGATAATAAAAAAATTAGTTTTCCATGGTCAAATGAGCACTTGACCATGAGAGTTAATTTTTTCCTCTTTTGTGGTCAAACACCTAATAGATCATGTGAGACCATTTTAAGCCTTTCATGGAAAAGTAGGTGTTTGACCATGGGAGCCAAAGATTTCCTCTTATGGTCAATTAGGTTCTTAAACATGGGAGCAAGGTGAAAAATCCTATGAGAAAAAGGTGAATAAGAATTTATTAAACTAAGGGGTTAGGTAACATATCATGTGAAGTGGCCATGTTACTTGGGTTTGAATATCCTTGAGAAATTAATTTATATTGTTGTTATTTATCATACAAGGCTTATATCATATTGGTCGCTTAGATGGTTAGAAGAGAGAAGGGTTTTTATAGTGGTGAATTTTTATTAATTTACAAATATTCTGATTTTAGAAATTGGTATTTGGTGATTTTATGGGTTAGTCAACAATGGAGAATCACCTAAATTTTTAGATTTAAGTTAATTTTTAAGGTCAGCTCACCTACTTTTTAAAATAAATTTCTTCATATACATGTATTTCATCGATACCTTTAAAGTCAATCCAGGAACATTCACCACTATATATACTATATAAAACACTCATTTTTTTTCATCACTAGTGGCTAGGATTCTATGGTCAAGTTTTTATGCCTAGATAGTATTTGATAAGTGACAACATTAAACTTTATGCATTTACTATCAAGCATATGTTATCATTGTCAAGCATCATCATTTATTATTGAGTGTCAACATTTACTATCAAGCATTGATATTTGATGTTAAACATATGTATTACATACTTTAATGGATTAATAGAGAATGTTAATAAGGTAGGAAAATTAAGAAAAAAAACCTATTATATTATTTTAGCCAAAAACCAAACACAGGTACGAAATATAAAATATTTTATTATTATTTATTTGCACTTTCCTATTAAGACTATTGATCTTAAACATATATGATTGTTTACATATGCAGATGGTCAACTGTATCTACAAACTACTAACTTCATATGTAGATAGACACTTGGTAATGTAGGCAACTCCTTATATATGTAGTCAATTGTCTGCATATGTAGGCAATCATCTATAAATATAGATGATTGTCTACATATGCAGATGGCTACCTGCATATGTAGACAACTACCTACATTTTTAGGCAACTATCTACATATGAAATCAACCATATACGTATACAAGCAACCATCTACATATGCCAGTGGCTATTTATAGATGTATATGGCCATATGTATTTATAGATGGTTAGTTGTGTATGCAAGCAATCACATTCATATGCAAAAAACTAAAACACTAAAATATCAAATGTTTTACTATGATTTATTTACTCCTTCCTTTTAAGGTTCAATAATAATTATAAGTTATAACCATTTTGCATGCAGAATCTAATGATAACCATTTTGAAATTGAAGACATGCCTCCACTAGAAGATGTACCTAGATATGAAATTTCAAACACATGTACTAAATATTAAATGATTTATTGGATTGTTATTAATTGAACTTTTATATTAAGTTTAAATAATAATTACAATGTCTACAACTATTTTTAAAACTCACTAATAATCTATTTGAAGATATGTATCGACTGAAATATGAATCTAGGTATGAAATGCCAAACATAGGTACTAAATATTAAATTATTTTTTGTATTATTATTTATTAACTTTCATATTAAGTTTTAATAGTAATTACAAGGTCCACAACCATTTTGAATGCAAAACCCACTGATAACCCTTTTGAAGACATACCTCCATTGGAGGATGTATCTAGGTATGAAATGCCACCCCATGAAGATAATTCTAAAAAAAATTACCTAAAAATAGCACAACCAATTTTTGGATCTCATAAAAGAGAAACAACAGTATAAAATTCAACTCAAAATATAATATAAGAAAAAGGAGAATAAAGGACATCATTGGTGTTGATGATGAGAACCTAATATTGGATGAGAATTCTACTCAACCAACACAAACTTCAATTGAAAACAACACTAAAAAATCTATGTGAAAGAAGAGAAGTACATGGACAATTAAAAAGTCATTTAAGTTCAACTAGGAAATGAAATATCCATTCATTGAATCTATGGAGCTAGGAAACATAACCGACACTATAAAAAAATGGAAATATATAATATGCAGTTGGAAAATTGGAAAGGACCACAAAATGAAACTCAAGTTTGACACAATTGAAAAACATTGTGGAAAAATATGTGTCAGTAAAAAAAAAAATATGAACAAACTAAAAGAATAGCGAGATGGAAAAATACAAGAGAATGCATGCATCAATGTTACACATTAGAGTATGAAAATAATTATAAACATAAATGGCACCTCATTAAGAAAGGATAAATAATTATTGCCCAATTTAGAAAAGTGGCTCAGTCAAATCTACATGCAAAAAACATAGTTCTCCACAATATATCACATTTTAAAAAGAGGTAGACCAATCTCTAATTTTTTAGATTATAAAACTGTATTTCAGCATAATAGATTTCATAACATTCCACAATCACATTGGTCAGATAATAATGCATAGGAAATAGAAAAATGTCTCATGATCATTGAAATGGATGATTTGAAATAAGAAGTAAAATCAACATGATTTATCTCACTGTCCATTGATGAGGTAACTGAAGTTGACAATGCATCATGAGTTTGCATGCATGTTTATACATTTGAGAACCATTCAAGGAAACCTCACCTACTATCTATACCTAAAATGATATAAAATTGTAATGTCAAAAACCTTTACAAATTGGTTATTTCTAATTTGATTGATATAGCTAGGATGGATTATCATGGTATTGTTACTAAGTTAGTGTGTGTTGGTGCGTATGGTGCATCAACAATGCAAGGGAAAAGAAGTGGTATGTGCATTTGTCTACAAATAAAAGTTTTATCATATATGATTTCAATTCATTGCAGAGCACATAGAATTAATATTGCTTAAATTTTTTTTAGCATATTTCAAAATATAAAAAAAGTGGAGGAGCTTATCTGTGACTTACACACATACATGTCAAGTGGTCTAAAAAGGTTTTTTAAGTTTTGAAAATTTGTAATTAGAGTGACTAATGTTTTTTTTTTAAATATGTTAATACAAGATGGATCTTCATGTATAATCTTGCATGTATAATATTTTAATAATCTCCATTGCTTGCAAGTTTTATGTTTAAATACCATATGAAATTTGATAAGGCAAAATATTTGTTGTACCATTTGACATATTTTGAAACATTGATAATATTATGTGGTATTCTACCCATGTTGAAATAAATGTATTATCTGATGAAACATGCACAAAAGAGATCCATTTATATTTTTGACTTCATACGATTGAGGAAATAGGTTTGTCAATCTCTTGATATTTTATACTACTCACAAGAAAGTTTTAAGGGACCAATATTTAGTAGTTGGGAAATATTAGGATATATTAAGGACCTTAAAAAATATTTATAATTCAATATTAATGATCATATTTGTATTTTCATTAATGTAAAGGAGATACCACTACACACTTTCCAAAAATGAACTGATTTGATTGGAGTAGAAATTAAAGAAGTCCTTGTAACATGGGTTATATAAGATAATGTCATATAAGAGAAACAAATGAAATTGAATAAAATTTCATAAAGCTTATCAGCTAAACTTTGAGATCATTATAAAAGGGATGAGTTACTTGAAGCCATGGGAGTGATGAATCCTATATTTTGGAACATTATTGAGGGTGAAGATATAACAAGTACTTTATTTATGAAATACATGGGTACTCTCATTAATCATTTCAGTAGATATGTCAAGATCAATGGATTTGAAGTTAAGTGTATTTTTCAAAAAGATTTACTGACATCTCAGTCAACATATTTTAAAATTACCATGATCTATCAATTTTGGTGCTTAAATGAACCAATAGAAAGTGGTGTTATTACAAGGCTTTGGAAAAAATTATATCCCAATAGTGGTCTGTGGAAGATGAAAGGGTATTTAGTGCATTATCTTTTATTAAATCAAAACTTCAAGATAGATTGGCCATAAATGTTGAAACATGTTTGACATTGTATGTTTCACATTATCCAGTGGACACATATCCTTATTAAAGAGTGCTTTCAATTTGAATTTTTCTCACTAAAATAAGAGTCACTAATACGTCCAAAAAAGTTATTGAAAATGCCTCTGAGACAGTACATATAAATGTCATCTATGAATAAAATGTTTCAAAAGGGATATTTAGCACCTAATTTTTAGTTTGGTATTTATTCTAAATATATTGAAATTAAATTCATATTCATAATAAATTTATGAAATACTTATAAATGTTAACATTACTTTATACTTTTTTTTTAATTTTTAATTTAGGACATGAAATTAAGGATGCTGAGTTGATTTTGGGCTAATGTATAACTTATCTTCTTATGATATCAATTTTGTAAAATTGTAGAGTGCATTTAAATACCACCCTTAATTTGATCTTTTAGAAGAGGTAAAATAGTTATTAACTCTTTAATTATAACCTTGAATTGGTAGTGGTACCACCATGTGAATGCCCTATTTGATTAGAAACACCAATATTAATTTCTTGGTTGAACATCTACATTTTTATGCTTGGAATTTATGCAAGGTTGTAGTATTAATCATTTGAATTATTAACTTCAGCTACAGTAGTTATTCAATCTCAATTATGCTATATATGAATCCCTTGATTGATTTGTTTACAAATATTAATTACTAAATTATCTACCCATTTCAAATGAAAGTATAAATGAAAAATTTGAAACATACATGAAGCCACAAATGAAAAAAATATATTTGATATTATAGATAAGTTTAATTACAATCTCTATTTTTAGGTTCAAGCCCTTAGATTACAGTAATTTATAAATATAAATAAAATGTCAAGTCAAAATCTCATTATTTTTCAGACACTTGGGTGTATGTCTAAATTTATTGCATGGAAGACATTCTACCTCCCTGGCCTTCCACTTGGCTAGTAGTCATGATGTCTTTCAAGATACTTGATTCCATAAGATCCCATGCTACATGATTGATATTATCAAGATTTACACATTCTTGTCTAGTAACATCTCCTACTATAAGCAAGGTGGGGTCTACTTCAACATTCTATTTAAATAAAACTTTAAGACCCAAGCTATGCTCCTTTATTGTTTTCTTTGAGGTATTATTTTGCTTATTCATTGTTACAAGTTTTTCCTTGGATGAAATGGCTGTAGTTAAAATTTTGAATGCATTTTTCAAATGTACGTCAATGACATGAACTTGATTCTTCAAATTTGTATATTTTGAATGCAAATGAATAAAGAATTTTAATTAGTAAAAAATTATAAAAAAAATTTTAACTATAAAAAATAGGGTAAAACTTACCACAACTTTTTTCTTTTTCTGCACTTGCAATTGAAACAAGACTTGTTTTTCACCCATTTATTGTAGTATACTTAGGCTTTTGTATTTAAATTTTCAAGCTTGTTTAACATTACATCTAAAGCCTTATCATTAAAGCCATTAGTCATAGTAATAGCTCCAGTAGTAACCTACTTTAATAAAATAACAATTTTTGTAGGCTAATGTTCAACCAACAAAAACAATTGATTATGTTGTGTGTGGTTATGAAAATGGGCATTTATTCCCAAATCAAAGTTTTATCTTGATATTCTCATGTTCTCAAGTCATTAAGGTTACTAATAACAACATCAGTAACAAATGCTTTAGCATTATTGGCCAATAAATTATTTAATGGAAAAAAGTAAGTTAATCATCAGACACTACAATTTCATCAATAGGAGAAGCAACAATGCAACTAGGTGGAAAGGTACCTCCAAAAGGCTGTTAGAAAGTATCTTCCATATCCAACTAAGAACCCTATATAATTTATTGAGGATTAAAATCAGGGATTAGGTGCTACGATCAATCCCCAAAAACTTATCATCAAGATTGATTTACTAAAGAAGTGTGGGTCTCGTTGCACTAGGGAGACCACTGAGTGAAAAGGTAGGAAAATCAGAAGTCCCTAAACATAGAGTGCTAGTAATGTATGTAGGTCTTATAGTAAATGGTAAAAATTTACCTCTCCCTATAGTTTCATGTTGGAGTGGTGGTGATGGTGACAAAAAAATTCTCCTTGTGGGAGTATAACTTGTAAAATGGATAAGATAGTCACAACTTACAAATGGAAAATAGAATAAATTTCACATTAATTTAACATATACTAAAAAAATAATCTTAATTTTGACTTGTGTACCTTGCTATTGCTATTGAACAGAATGTTGTGCCAACTAAATTCTAGAAGTTGGAGGTGTTTTCAATAAAGATTATGATACTTTAAATATAGAATATTAATGTAACACAAAAAATATACTTATTATTTTTGGGAATGATATTATAAAAGTTGAGAATGAAGATCAATCAAAAAAGGAGATGCTTTATAGTTTATTTTACACCAATGAATTTGTCAAGGTAGACAAGAAGGTCTCCCCCCATGTCGACCTCCTATGCCAATGTCCTAAAGTATGCCTACAAGTTATGAAATACTTGACACTTGAAGGTAAGCACACATTAATTCTATCTCATCACTTTTTGCTATTAAATCACTTTTAGGAGTATAAAATTAGCCTCCCCTTTAATCTCCTTAAATCTCTAGAGAACACCACTCTTACCCATCATATTAATGATGCTAACCCTATCTTGCACTAAGGCTTCATCCTGCTTCTAGTAAAGTATGGCCAAACCCTAGAGAGGTTCCTCTGGTGGGGTCCTCTATTGAGGAGGACTCCCTTGAGTAAGACCCTACCTTAGGGTCCTACCGTTCATCAGCTAGTACCCCCCAATCTAGCCCTTTATCCAAAATTTATTTTAAAGACCCTTGTCTGAAATTGATTATCCCTATACCCAAACTGATCCTACTAGATGAGGGTACCTCTGGGGAGGTGGCTAGTAAAATAAAATTTCCCCTAATAGAGGAGATCAAATAAAATAAAGAGTAGTTGGAAAATTTCAATAATAAATTGCATGAGGCTGGGATGAATCTGATGGGACTTATACAAGAATGGAATGCCTTAAATAGACAAGTGGAACAATCTAATCCTTTGCCTACTCCACTAAGGAGGACATGACCTCTATGAAATAATAAATGATGGTGGTAGAGGCCCCAGCCTAAGATCCTTAATATTACTCCCATAAAGAGGACCTTGATGCATTAACAGGTGTAGAAGAGACCATAAATGATCCTACCCAGGGATGACACTAAAGTGCTTGGAAAAAGAACAAGGGATAAAGTTTTAAAGATAAAATAAGGTGCACTAGAGAAGAAGACTGAGTATGAGAAAGAACCAATGGATCCCCCTCCTAATCTAGTTATTTTTTTCTATATGCTATTTTTCCTTCCATTGGGATTAGTAGCTAGTTTTTTTAAATTTTTGTTGTTTCATCCCATGAGGATTGCTAATCTATTTAATACTTTTTAACTATGGTTTTTGGTCCCTGTAAAACTAGGTCTTTTACCCTATCAAATAAAAAACATGAGAGAGAACATGTTGAGGTGTAATCTAATCCTCATGCATTTTTATCTAAGAAGTGGTTGTGAACATGATTCCTCCTCCATGTTTGTTTTAGTAGATACCTCAGTGGGTTGATGACCTCTAATTTACTTTTTTATTCTAATAATGGCATGAGCTAATTTTTTATATAAAAAAAGAGAATATTTGGTATATTAAATAGATCATATAATCATTTAAAAATGATTATAATGCTTTACAAAATTACAACCTTACCTATTGTTCTATAATGCAGAGTGAATTAACAACCATTTTTTCATGTAGAGTAGTTGGAATATTTGTAAAAATATCTCATTGTATAATGCAATTAGAATTTTTTTATATGAAATTAGATAATTTTTATTTCTCCTAGAAAAACTCAAATCATCCTTAATTCTATATGAAATGTATGTACAAAAATCAAATTAATGACCACTGAGAGTGCGTAGGATATAGAAAACAACCTAGAATGAAATATCTAATGTTATTCCCTGTAACACCAATATGGCTTTAAACACTTCAATCATGCCAAGGAAAAAAAGATTTATAAAAACTCAAACTTTAATACCCCTTATGCTATGAATTAGGGTGGTTATAAAATTTAAATAATCATTTTAACATGGAATTAATAACTAAGTAATATGGTAAAACTAATCTACAAAATTGATGAATTATAAAATAAAAAATTGAAACAACATACCATCCAGTTACAACCCATAATGGGACTCCAAATATTTTTTGTCATCATCATATAACAAGAATTTGATAGAGACCAGGTTCACATGTTTGTGTGGTATCCCTATCATTCTATGTATGTCCTTGAGATTGACCCTAAACATAATAGAACACAATTTAATGGCTAATTTGAATAAAGATGAGGCACTGTCAAAGCTTACCAACATAAATTTTAGAAATCAAGGATATGTATCATATTGGGGCATGTAAACAATCCCATGGAAATTACACTTTTCAACCCAATATTTATATGTATCTTATTGGTCAAGAATTTTTAGGATCAATGTGCACATGAGATTTTTGTATTAATTTTTAGGGTCTCCATATATTTCTATAAATGAGCTGTGGGAGTGGGGAGACATTGTTGTAATGTTGTTTCTTGATATAAGCGTATTTAGAAGTTGTAAATATGCTTATGTAGCCTTGGACTTGGGAGGGATATTGGTGGAAATATGGGACACTCACAAGATGTAGGTTTTAAAGTGAAAAATGAGCTGCAAGATTGTAAAGTAAAAAATGAGCTGTGAGATTGTAAAGTGAAAAATGAGATGTGAGAGTCCCTTTTATACGTGTATGGCATTGTTTCTAGAATGTATATGCCCATATATACATATAGATGGGCATCTTCATTTCCCACCCACTTTACACTTATTAGTGACCCATAAATTGCACATAAATTAGTTACCATGAACTTGTCTACATATGCAAACACTTATCTTCATATGTATATGGTCATCTACACACTATGCAGATGCTCATTTGCACATGTAAATGATCATCTACATATATGCACAAATGATAACCTACATAGACAGGTCTTGTTCCATTTAGAGACATTTTCCATTTGGCCATCCTTTATTCACTTGCATAATTATTTACCTTCCAAATCAATTTGCCACCATTTCAAAACTGATTCAACATAATTTTAGGTATAGGCATTTTTCTTAGGGGCCCTTAGAAAAACCTCAAAGAGAGGTGGTAGTGAAATAGGTTGGGATAGAATAATTGTTAAAAGAATCAAAATAAGAGGTATTACAAACAAGAGATGAAATTTTAGAAATATTGTGATAAGGTTGAGGAGTTCTATAAGAAAAAACTGAAATATTTAGAAGAAATTTGGAATTAATCAAAACATTATAAGAAGTGAGAGAAGAGTTAACAAGAATGGAATAAATATAAATAAGAGGCAAGATTATTTCAAAATAAAGTTAGGAAATGAACGAATTATGAGGCATGGAAGGGGACTATCTAAGAGATTGATTTATATTATTTGCATTCAAATATCCATTATTCACTTATAAAGTACATCTTAGATTGGTGGTTCAATTGGAGGCTCTTGAAATAGGGTTTAGAGTTGTACATGTTTCAACACATACAATAATTTGTTTATTTACCAAGGGTTAGATGTGATACATTTTTTGAAATAATTGACAAAATTATCATTCAAATTATACATTTCAATGCCATTTATATAACAAATGTACACAAGTAGAAGGAACATAAACATAATTGTGAGACACATTTTCTTTACAAATAACATATAAGTTTAACCAAAGGAAATTTTACAAATTTAATAGTGTTAAAGTTTATTATAAGAATACACTTAATATGAATCTTATATGTAATCAATTTAATTATATTAAGATTTTGATATATGTATAATATAAATAAATTAGAGTTGAATGATATGAAATCAAAACAAAGTAAGAGATTGATGTCAAGGTTTTTATCTAATGGTAAAGTGGGGAAAAAATTGACCTCTCATGGTTGAGCCCAAAAATATGCCCAAAATTAAGCATTCATGGTCAAACATCCACTTGAAGATGAGAGGCCAAAAATTGGTCTCTCGTGGTGAAGTGAGCGCTTGACCATGAGAGGGGAAAAATTAGTCTTTTTCATGGTCAAGCAAGTTCTTAACCATAGAAGGACAAATAATGGAATTATAGGGTAAAGTGAATGCTTGACCATTATAAATTGGATTTGCATGGTCAAGTGGATGATTGACCATGAGAGGCCCAAAAATAAGTTATGTGTTTAACTAAGGGAGACCAAAAAATTCTTCACATGGTCAAGGGGATGTTTTATCAATAGAGATAAAATTTGGTCTCTAATGGTCAATCAGGCGTTTGAACAAGGTTGGATAATTTTTGGCCTCCCATGTCAAGAATGTGGTTGACCATTGAGAGGCCAAAAATTAGTCTCACTTGACCATGGGAGGCTTGACCATGAAAGACCAAAACATTGATCTCCCATAGTTAAGCATTTGCTTTACCACGAGAGACAAATTTTTAGCCTCTCATGGTCTAGAATGTACTTGACCATGAGAGCCTATTTTTGGGCCTGTCATGTTGAAGCACCTACTAATCAAGAGAGGAAAAAAATTATTCTCTCATGTTCAAGTATGTATTTGACTATGGGAGGGAAAAGTTTTTGCCTCTCATGGTCAAGTGAGTTCTTAACCATGAGAGGCCAAAATTTTTCCCTCCCATGTTCAAGTGCTTACTTTAACATGAGAGATTGGTTTTTAGCCTCTCATGATCAAGTATATGTTTGACTATGGGAGTTTATTTTTTGAATTTCATTATCGAGCACCCATTTGAAAATGAGAGGCAATGTTTTGGCATCCGATGGTCAAGTAGACTAATCGACCATGTGAGGGAAATTTTGGATCTCAAAGCTAATTTTTTATGCTAAAAACATGAGTTGGTTAAAATCATTTACATATTTTATGAAAATTTGCCTCTTTTTCATTGCCAAATACTATGCTTATTTTATACATCATCAACGTTTTCACAAAATTGCCCCATTTTAAGTGCCAAATATCATACTTGTTGAGACATCATCTATTTGCTAATGAAAATTGCCTTATTTTTAGTGCATTTTAAACAATGATATAATTAATTAGTATATTTTATTATTATTTAGTCTATAATATAAAAAAACAATTGAAAATGATATGCATGTGTGATATGTAAACTATAAACTATGATGCCGAATGGTTCAAAGTATTTTATATCCTAAAGATAAAATTTATAATAAAAAAATAAATTAAAAAATTTAAAATGATTAAAAAATGCAATATTTTTACTATAAAAACATTGAAATGTTACAGAAATGTAATGACAACTATATAATATATGTAATAAAAATACATATGTAAAGTAATTGTAAATGTACCTGAAGGAAAGTTACATTTTTTTTCTAAAATACTTGAAAAATATACCATAATGGAAATAAGATATTTACTAACCCTAAGACCTATTAAAAATTCTAAAATAAAAATTAAAACCATAAAATAAATAAAAATGGAGAAAACCTAAGAAATCTAGTAAAAAAATGCAATATGAAGATTAAAAAAAATGTGAAATAGGATTTTAATCTCTAAAATATAAGATCACAATGTATATGAAACACTCTACAAACCCTAGTTATAAAAAAGAAAATAATAAAATATGGTAAGGATTTTATGTAGTTTAGATTTTTAAACAATAGTTTAGTTTTAACAATCTTTCTTATTTCAACTGAATCTCAAATACTTCTTGTCCTTATTTCCCCTTGTCATCCTTATTTATTCTTCTCATCCTTTCTTCTCTTCTCCTCCATTATTTGTTTTATTCAAAAAATCATCAGGAAAATGCATACACAATAAATATATATTTTATCCATTTAGAATTTCCATTTAAATTTAAAATCTCTCTTCAACTCTTGAATTTTTTTCCCTCGATGGTCAAGTACCTAGTTTTCCATGAGAGACCAATTTTTGGACTCTCCTATTCAAGAGGATGCTTGACCATAAGAGAATATTTTTAGCCCTCTCATGGAAAAATAATATTAAATCCCTTTATAAATTTAATTAAAATTTAAAATCTCTCTCTAACTCTTGAGAAATTGGTATTCAATGTTTAAACACTAGGTCGACCAAGATGTTTGGCCTTTCATGGTCAAGCGAGTGCTTGATCATGAGATTATATTTTTGGGTCTCTCATGTTCAAGAACCTGATTGACCATGAGAGTCAAAAAATTAGTCTCTCATGTTCAAGTGAGCATTTGACCATGGGAGAAAAAAAAATTTCCTCCCTTGCTCAAGTGTCTACTTGACCATGAGAGATCAAAAATTTCCCTCCAATGGTCAATTGTTCACTTGACCACAATATACCAATTTTTGACCTCTCAATGTAAAGTAGTCCCTTGACCATGAAAGTTTATTTTTAGTCCTCTCATGGTCAAGTGCCTACTTGACCATGAGAGGTAAAGTTTTGGTCTCTCATGGTCGAGAAGGCACTTGACCATATGAGGCCAAATTTTGGCCTCTCCTGGTTAAGTACCCACTTGAACATGAGTTGTAAATTTAAATATCATTTTAATATAAAAAATTCCTCTTTTTATGTGAAATAAATGAGTCAATTAAAAGTATCCTCATTTTTAGTTTCCAATGTTATAATTGTTTGAGACATCATCAAAATTTGCCTAGTTTTTAGTGCAAAATACTATACTTGTTGAAGGTGCATTGTCCATTTTCTATTGAAAATTTCCTTTTAAAACATTGATATTATTAATTATTTTATTTTATTAATATATTATTATTCAATCTAAAATGCAATAAATCAGTTAGAAAAGGTATATATGTATAATATGTAAAATTCAATTTTTTTTGAAATGATACATAATGGTTCAAAATTTTTATGTCCTAACAATAAATATCTTAAATTAAAAAAAAATAAAACTATTTAAAATTATTAAAACATGTAATATGCATACTATAAGAAACATTGAAATGTTGTAGCAATGTAATGAAAATTGTATAATATATGTAACAATAATAAATATGTAAAGTAACTGTAAATATACATAAAACCAAGTTTTAAAAAAAAAATATTAATACATGTAAAAAAATAATATGATGGAAATAAAATATTTACTAAGCTTGAGACCTATAAAAATATCCAAAATGAAAACTAAAATGACAAACGAAATAACAATGACATACAATAACAAAATGCAATATGAAGATGTGAAAACAAATATGAAACATGATTTTATTATTTCAAATCAAAGATCACATTGTACAATTAAACATTATACAAACCATAGCTTTAAAAAAATTCAATAAAAATATAGTAAGGATTTTACTTGGTTTAAAGTTTTGAACAATAGTTTAGTAGTTCTAATCTTTCTTCTTTCAATTGAATCTCAAATGTAAATTTTCATTCTTTCTTCTTATCATCTTTATTTATTCTTATTGTCCTTACCTATATTCTCCTATGTTATATTTTTATTAAAAAAAACTATGGGGATGTAGATACATAAATTTGGCACAAGACCCTTACTCCCACTATCTTATCCCTAATTTACCTTATTTGGAAAACTTGTACATTTTAGCCTACTTCTAGGACAATCTCACCCCCACATAGGTATAAAATTTGTATATTGAGCCTAAAAGGAACCTCAACACTTATTAAAAAGGTATTTTTAACACATTTAGAATATTATCACCTATTAACAAACCTTTCCTAGAGTATAGTGCCCAAATCTTATGTAGGATAAACCAATGTACGATATAGGTCTATCTAGAACAAAATTATGCACTGTATGGTTAAATAACCTTTATTTATGTGGGTTTATTTTCAAATTTCCATTGATCATGTACCCTTAATTTAGATTTCTACATTTGTATAGTTGACTAGCATACATAATTTATACTCGATCATAGTATATATACAAGGTCTTGTTAAGACATTTAAAAAGTAAGGAATAATCTACACACATATCAAAACATAGAGGAATACTCCAAGAGAAATAAATTAAAATAAAAGGTTAAACATAGATTCAATCATGAAAATAAATCCTTGATACTTGCAACATTATCATTTTATCTTCGACTTTCATCATTTCCCTTATGCCAAAGGAGGGTAGTAGATTACATGTAGCTTCTTCATCACTTTCAAGGAAGAGGAGGTTTAAAACCATTACTCGAGTTATTCCATAAACACATTCAACATTATTAGATTACGGGTATGTGGGATACATAGTTTAAAATGTTGCCTTGGTGGTTTTCAAACCCCATTAATTTTTATTTGTTTTTGGAGTGTCAAGATAGTTCAATGAGAATATCCATCGATAAATCTTTGAAGTGAAGGTATATGCATAATGGGAAGTCAAAAGTGCATAAATGATAGAAATATCAACCTACAAAATCCTAGTAGGACATACTCAATTATAGGCATATAGATACAACCCTAATGAGATTATTAAGGTCAAGTATATATAAGATATACTTTTATAGTGTAGGGGTTTGTCTAGGATCATAATATATTTTTTCAGGAGTAAGTTGCACAAAATTAGTCTACTTTTTTAGATTTATAGAAAAATAAATATGTTCGATCATTCCTTATCCATTTGTCATTTACATTTATTAGTCTGGTTTAATTGTAACACTTATATTTGTTTCCCTTTGTAGCCTTTTAGATAGATATGAATTATATAATTCCATTCATGTATGCTTGGATTTATTTAGTTTAAATTATTTCATTCCTTATTTTATATAAAACTAGAATTAGGATAAACATAAATGGTGAACCTCGACTCTTTTGACCATCTAACCTAGGATTTAGCCTATTTTTATTCAAATTTGATTTTAGATTTTATTCTCACATTTGGGTTTATCCTTAAATAACCCTAAAGTTTCATTTTCATTACATGTTCCTAGTTTGATTAAAATTATGGTTAAAATGTATGTAAATTCTTTATCATTGTTGAATACTAAAAATACAAAAAAATCAAGTGTAGGTTCCCATAGGGTTTATGACAATACACCTTCATATTCCAAAAAAGTGAAGAGTATCAAGTGGGTTGTATTCCAACAGTGAGGATGATTGTGTAAAAGGTTTTTCCTAGCCATCCACCAAGGTACAAATCCCAGGAGATACCAAAATGGGAAGAGATCAGGATTGGGCCTTGAGCGAATTTGGTAGAATGGATACCCCTCAGTCCTTGACACTAAGCCAAAGAAGTATTCTGTATACCTAATCAATGTAAAATTAGGGTTTTAATTAAAAAATAAAAATGAAAAATGAGGAGTAACATGCCCATGAATATTATCAGTAAAAAATTTCAACCACACAATAAACCAATTGAGAATCTTGACATTTATCCAATTTTTTTGGTTTTAATGCATTCACTAGGTGGTTCACAACACATGATACATGATCAATTTTAAAAATTTACTACATATCACTTTATGATGAATTATAATATAACATATGGAAATCTTATAGAATGTAAGATCTTTAATTTTCAATTTCCCCATGACTTCACAATTCCTAAGTTCACACTATTTGATGGGAATTTTGATCCTTCTTTACACCATAAAAATATTTAGGGATTCCATTTGAAAATATAATATAAATGAAAAAATCTTACTAAAAGTGTTTCATAAAATCTTAACACATCAAGCCTTAGATTGGATTTATCATATGCCTAGTTCTTCTTTACACATATCTAAAATTATAATAAATATTTTTAGTATAATATATTCGTAATAACAGACTGAGAGTTACATTTAAACATTTTTATTCTCTTCACCAAGAATAATATTAGCTTGTTAATAATTAAATATTATTATTTAAAACTTGTGTGCATCATTTTATATACCAACCAATATATTTTGAAAAGTAGTACATTTTTTGTACGAGTCTTGTCCTTCTTATCTAAGATAAACTATTATATCATACTTGCAACACCTTTAACTCTCTTTATTAAAAAAATTGTCAAAATAAAATTAGCTTTCATGTTCTCAAAAAATTAATCATGCTAATAGAAAACTTATTTATATCCCTCCAATTAAAAACCATGAGTCTCTAAGGGTTTCATCTCCAAAATGAGTTAAGAAACAAAACATGTCTTTGCCTAGTGAAAAACCCAATTTATCTAAACTAAATATTCTTCAAGTGTCATTGTAAGAAAATGATTTGAAGGAAATTAATCATGTTGCATCATATACATCTTATGCACATTCCACACAATTCACATAAGGTTAAATATTATTATTCTTACCTTAGATTTCATGGGAATTTAACATATAAGCGTTATGATTTAAAGAATATAATTATTAGCCTTATTGATAAATGTGACATAGAGATAAAAATACACCCTAATGACATTGATTAATATCCTATGAAGATGAACCTATAAAAAAATGTGATATTACCTATGCAAGAAGAGTTTAATTTCCAAACATTATTTCATCACTTGTTTCAAAAATTACTTCATCTCCTATAGAAGGTGAACCTATAACAACCAAGGTGATATCACCTAAACAAAAAAGGCCTAATATTCTAAGAACTATTACATCACTTATTTAAAAAAAATTCATACCCTATGTGAGAATAACTTATTACAAAGAATTGTCATTTCCCATACATGAAAAAAATAATACAAAAAATGCACATTCCCTTGGCAAAGAATCACTAAAGAGAATAATAGAACAGATGAGGTTTCCACTAAAAAAATTGGAAATCATATTGTAACATTAGAACCTTTTATCATTATTCCTCACATAGAGTGTAAGAAATGCACTAATTTCATGGTTGATAACTCTTATGAAGTTAATGTATGTAACATGACCCTTTCCAAATATCTTGGATATTACATTGAACACTTGACTAAGACTAATTTACCCGAACCACTCAAAATGGGATACATTAAGTGGCTTATAGATCTTACTCTCAAGATATATTTCCCTATATTACACATTGATTATAATTTAACCAAATATAATGCTATAGTAGGAAAATATTTGATAAGATCAATGGATGCAAAACTTGGTAAAAAACATGATTAGATTATATATGATCTCCAAGCAAGACTATTTGCATTTTATGAGATAAAACAACTCTAAATAAAGAATATCAACCAATGGAAACCACTTTTTTGAATTTTACTTAGCCAATGCCATATAATTATCTTCTAAATATTCATTTGAAAAAGTTACCACCAAATCATTTAGATTTTAGAAACCAAAGAAACAAAAAAATAGTAACATCAAAGCAAGACAATAAAAGAGAAGTCATCTAATACACCACAAAAATATGTACAAGTAGGTTATACTTATCCTAATACTAGCAATGTAAAGAATAAATTTTTATTGGAATGATATATCTCAATTAGTACATTTTGAAGATGATTTTTATTATAACAATTATGTTGAAAACTACAACACATACTATTTGGACACAACACATGTTATTCATGCAAGATATCCACCATGAGGTACATGTAAACCACCCTACAAGGAACACAAAATTAATAGAATAATTGGATGATTACATTTTATATATTTTCACCAACATTTTTACCATCTTTAATTTTATGACTATGATTTAAGCCTCTTTCTTGAGCTTTATTTCATTCTTATATATTATATATTCCACATGGAACTTGAATTATATTTGAATTAACATTATTTTAGTCACTTGTTTTGTGTTCCTTATTATGTTTAAGTGGCCTCGATCATTTCATTGTTTATCCCATTCTTAGCACTGGCATTAGCATTCAAGATGATGAAAACATACTTATCGAGACCTTATATCAAAATATTCATTAGGTTCTTATGGAATTCATATGTGGTTAGAATCCTCCTCATCTCATTCTTCTAGTTTGAGAGCCTTTCCCTTTTTCTTTATTATGTGTCCCTATGCTTATTTTGAAGTAGATTATTTTTCTTCTACTAATATATTTAAAAAAAATGCTTTCTTACACAATCATATCTATTTTCCTATGGGGGAATCATACTAGAGCATATTCTCTATCAATTACATCTATATACCCATGTTTACCTATGGGGCTATTGTACCCTGACATGTTTCTCATTGATATATTATTAGTTTATTCAAGCATGAATTTAGAATAATATTTCCATGGGGGTATGACACCCTTAGTTTATCCTGCATATTTTAATGATCATATATATATCATATTAGCATGACATATTACTTGCATGTGTTATCTTATTACATTATATGGGCTTTCACAGCCTAAGCACTATTTAAATCTTCACATTATTATTTTTATATGCATTGTTCACATGAATATATATTTCACTTTGGTTTAAATGATGTATATTAACCTATGTGGGCATTGTACCCTTTCATTTTTGTTATATACATTACCGCTTCATGGTTCCAAATTTATATTTTGTATCTTACACGTACATTGAATATGATTGGTTAGCACTAATTATTTATTTATCACCAAATCTTGCTATCTTTGAGAATTTTTACACTGGGAGGTATAAAATCTTCCCCATGTACAACATTAATCTTAATTTATAAATCACTTACTATTTATCCTTTTCATGTATTCATTTATTTCATATATCATTACATTTAGATTTTATAATACACTTTGGACCTTATATTCCATATTTTGCTTGTATTATTAAATTGATGAATCACAATGGCCAATACAAAATTTATGCACTTCATAACACTATGATTATCATGATTAATAACTACGTAACTCATATATTTACCATCTAGGGGTTGAAACATATAAACATTAACAAAATTAAAAATTCATAAATATTGGAAAAAAATAAAATTTAAGAACACTACCAAAATTCAAAAACATTGGAAAAATACAAAATATTAAAAAAATTGCTTTATACATGTTACATGCTTACCTATGCTAGAGGTTTTAATTTAACATGGTTTAAACATATTATTTTCATGGTATTTTTTCTTAGTAGATGTTATGTAATTTCAAAGGTATATGATATTGAATTTCACACCATCCATTCACATCTTGGAAGGGCAGTTTCATAGATAACATATCCTAGCCTTAGGGCATTTCAATAGATTCTTACATAATGATGTATCCTTGTTTTTAATTTATCATATTAAACTAAATTACATATAATAATACATATTCTACTAATATATATATATTTTATATCACACTAGTAGACAAACAACAATAAATGACTAAAAAAACTACTAAAAATTGCATATAAATGACTAAGCTTGGTCACATGACCATTAGTAGTTTATTGCTAGTCATTTATAACATGACCAAATTTATGACTAAACTATTTTTAGTCATTTATTGGTTATTTTAATTGATCGATTTGGTAGTATATTTAGTCATTGATTATTGTTAATTGGTCATTTATTTAGTCATGGTAGTCATTTATTTATTCAATGCGATTATTAATTACCATCAATTTGTAGTATATTTAATCATTTTTATTCACTAATTTATGTCCATTAGTAGTATATTTAGTCATTTGTATTAACTAATTTCCATCCATTGGTAGTATATTTAGTCATTTTAATCATTATTTTTCCATCAATTGGTCATATTTATTCATTGATTTCTATCAATTGGTAGTATATTTAGTCAATTTAATTATTAATTGACATCAATTAGTAGTATATTTAGTCATTTTAATTGACTGATTCCATAAATTGGTAGTAAATTTAGTCATTTTAATTTTTAATTGCCATCATTTGGTAGTTTATTTGATTGTTTTTGTTCACTGATTTTTGTCAACTAGTAGTATATTGATACATTGTTTATTAATTGCATAATCATTATATTTACGACTAATTTAGTAGTAAATTTTCATTTATATGATATGAATAATTTATTAAATACCATAAATTGTATGATGCAGAAATAAACATATATATTTTTGTTTGATACTTGAGAATTATAAGGGTCCCAGACCCTTTGACAAAAAAGATTCAACAAAAATAAAATAGTCTGGCTCAGCATCCTTCCATGTCGAGGCATATGACCGGTCTATTAGCATGAAAAAATAATAAAAAAGCATCCTTAGATACATACATATTTTTATTACTATCTTACTAATTTAATGACTATTAGTAGCCAAAAGCCAACAAATTAACCAACTATTCTAGAATTACAAACTCCACAAGCTTCCCCTAATTTGTGCAAATATTCTTCTTCTCTATCTCTTCAATCGAATCACCTACTGATGTACCCCAAGACACCATATTATTGCTTTCCTTTTATTGATTTAAATCCACCATCTTGTTATCCTTATGAATGCCTACAGATTGCTCATAGGTTGAAAAAAATAGTCTTTTATGTACTTTATCAACTGCCTCCCCATGCTCCTTCTACTTGCCTTTCCACCAAGGTGGAAACTTAAAAGAACCTCTCATAACTCCTTTATGCAATATTTTAATTGCATTGACCCTATTTTTATCATGCCTTATCACCCTCTATTTTTCCAAGTCAAGAATGGGTTTTAGAAGATCTTCAACAGAAGGCAAACTAATTCGCTACATTTCTTCCAACTTCAACTACACTCTATAGGCTGATTCCACATCCTTGGAAAAATAAACCAAAGTGAGGAATCAAAACTCAAGATCTAAAAACATTTCCAGTGGGATAAACCCCAAATTGTGTCTCTCTAAAAATGGCAAAAGAGGAAATGGCCTAATCAACAAAGATGCCAAAGCCTCTACCAACTCAAACTTGCATTCTGACCATATGAAAAATTATACCATTGCTTAAACCTAGGCTCTATTTGTCATAACCAAGCAAATATTAGAAGCAAATAGAGAGGCCAAGTCAGAATTGACTCTAACTTGATGACTTTGCTAGAAAATCCATGCCCAACACCAACTCAATATTTTCCACCACTTTAGGAGGAGTCTAAGAAACATTCGAAATATGCATCTTAAAGACCATTCCAACAAATCCCATCTCAAAAATTTTGGATTTTCCAAAAGCCAATGGCCAACCAATCAATTTCAAACAATATTTGTCCATCTCTGCTACACCCCAAACTTGAACACTACCAAACCAAGAAGCCTATCAACTGTCCTACCAAAATGCTGCTCCAAAACCATTACAAGGCATAAATATCTAAAAAGTGAGAAAATAAATGACATAAATTCTCCAAATCATGAATTCTCCACATCTCAATGGCATCAAAAAATCATTCCACCAACTTCAAATTTCATCAGCCTTGAAACTTGGAAAAAGTTGAAGAATGATTACCTTAACAACTAATCACTTTCTCATGAATTCAAAATCTTTAAAAAAGGATTTTAAATCATAAAAATGCTCTATATTAACAAATACAGAGACATCACTAGTTTGTTTAAAAAAACAATTTAAATAAAATACCACAATATCAATATAAAAATTGCATTTTTATATATTTTTTAAAATAGTAATCTAATATTGATACTTCTCAATTAAAAACCTAAAAAAACCATATAAAAACATTAAAATTGATTTAAAAAAAGAAATATAATGTTTATATTTCTCAATTTAAAAATCAATCTGATCAAAAGACTAAAAATCCTCCCAGCTCTTATTAACATTATCCATCCTTTCCTCCTCACACTGATCAATCTCTACATTGGCCAAAAAATCAACCACTTTATTACTTTTTTTGAAACAATGGTAAAAATATTGATTCAACATCATGATAAAAAAAAGGTAATCTATACTAAAAAAATATAATGCAATTTTGATGAATTGTAAGATGTTCATATATATATATATATATATATATATATATATATATATATATATATATATATATATATATATATATCCAAAATATCAAAGTCTAAGAGTTTCCAACTCTTGAAAATACGCCATGATAAATATCCTTGAAAAACACATTCAAACTACTATATAAAGTAGTGGGCAATGCTGTCTAACAACTAGTACATGATAAACATCAGCTATGTCATTTTTTACAAATATTTTAGTGGCCACCATGTGAAGGTTCCTTATTTATCTTTTAGATGGATAGCTCCATCTATTTTGTCTTCATAAGAAAGGGGTATGTTACTTTTGACCTTTAAAATATTTACATTTGCATCTCTCATTCCTTTCAATTTGACTCCATGTATAATATATAGTGAGTGAATCTGCCCAATGCCCACAATAGCACCATCAAATGAGTCCAACACCCCAACTTTATCCCCTTATTGGAGTTTATCAAACATTTATGAAAAAACAAAAAATAATACACATTATATTGAGATATAAAACATTAGATAACACATAGATAAACATTCTATAAATATTTATAAGAAAATAAAAAATGGTGATAGGAAACCTAGAAACATTGACTTGACATATTAAACAAAAATTAACTTACTGCTATTTGATATAGAATGGACGTTAGATACATAAGATGTCAATATGATAGTAGTCATGTGCTATGAAGATGTGTATGCTACAAGGACAATAAGTGTCATTCCTCCAATTGTTACATGCTATTCTATAGTTGTTGTGGGCACCTTCCTCACTGTTGGGCATAACTTTGTAGTGGCTACGGGCTCAACCTATAGTTGTTGTAGGTAAATCCTAACCCTTATATATGCCTTTCTAGTAGCCATAGGTTAATTCCTCACAAATGATGAACTATGGCTTTGGCTATGGGCTATTGATAAATTCACGGAAGACACCAAATAAGCTAGTGGAGGAGTGAAGGAAGATTAGAGCAGAAAAATTGAGTGGTTTTAAGAGATATCTATTTGAAAATTTTGACAGAAAGATAAAATAGCTATAATAGGAGGTTCAGTAGTGAGAAGGGAACCCTTAGAACATAGGTAGTTACAAGAAGACCTAGATAGCTGGGCCATCTTCAATAGGGTTGGATGGGCTACCTATTTTGATAAACTGTAGCATTTTTTAAAACTTCTCACTAGAGAATTTTTAGGGTCTTTTACAGGAGAACAAGAGACATTATTTAAAAATTATAGATTTAGGGCCTATGTATTTCTCCTATTCTATTTAAAAACATTACACCTAAAATATTTGATATTCCTACATACCTAATATTGTAGAGATAGGAAACCTTAAATCATGCACCTGACATATTGGAAAAAATTAACTTCCCACTATTTGAAATCTATGTCAAAATCTATGTATGCACTCTAATAAAAACTAAGCTCTAAGCTTCCATATGTAAGTTATATGTTCTCCCATATTTCCATAATCTATATATACTATCTAATTACACTTCACTACTATTCTAACTAGCTTCTATCACATAGGTAATGATTAGCCTTATTTACATAATAAAACAACCATTACTTACTTGAATAATACTTACTTGCATGTGGTTTGATATAAATCACCTCGAGTTCAGCACCACTACTACTATGAATATCATGCACATGCTCATCGAGTTTAGCATAATCACTATCAACATTGACATGAAGTTGTGTAACTTTGTAGAGAGCTCTATTGATAGGGCCTTTTTCTTTTCATTCTACTTTCAGATAATTACTCTGCATGTGGTTTAATCATCAAGAAAAAATTAATATAAGTCAAGTAAATAATGCAAAAGCTATAAAATTTTATCCAAAAGAACATTTTAAGCATGAATAATGACAAAATATCGGGACATATTAACTTACAAATTAAAGAATGTAAAAGCTATAAAATTTTGTCCAAAAGAATAATGAAAAAACATTGGGATAGATTAAATTACAAATTAATGAATGCAAAAGCTATAAATTTTTGTCCAAAGAACATTTTAAGCATGAACAATGATAAAAAAATTAGGACAGATAACTGACAACAACTATTATATTACCTCAATTTTAGCATAACTATGACTGTGCTACACATTCTTTTCCAGTTCATCATGATCACTATCAATATTGGCAGCTCTGTTGACATCAAGGCATTTTCATTTTCATGATTCTTTGATAAATTGCTCTGCATGTGGTTTAACCATCATGTAAAAAAATATACAAAGCATTCAATAGTCAAGTAAAGAATACAACCTATAAATTTATCCAAAAGAACATTTTCTGGATCACTCCAATAATAAAGAAACTGGGTTGGATTCTTGTACACTTAGATTTTAATCTACATATTAAGAGGCATTTGTATACAAAATTGCCAAACAAGAATAAATGAGATCATTAGAGCCTCTTACCTTATTTAAATCCATGAAATTATGCTTATTCCATGCAAAATAGAGGCAACCAACTGTAAAACTTTCTCAGTGAGATCGTATATGCAACTCAATAAATGTTGGTACACTTCATTTGAGTTGACATGATCTAGAGAGGCTCCTACTGGGTTTCTAATAGATGGATGTGAAATATCGATTGACAAACTATATTTCCACTTCATCCTCTTAGATTTACTAGGATCTAGTGCTACCATATAATTGACAATATCTTCTACACTTGCTTCTCTATTACTATTTTTCACCTAAAATACAATGTCAATTTCAACATATAATCAGTTCAATAAAGAATTGAAATAAATAACACAATGTAAATTGAACCAAAAATCCATAAGCTTACTCCAAATTTATCCATTTTGGCCTGCAACCTGCCTCGACCAAATGTATATCTAGCCCTCACATTATCCCTTGCTCTCTTGCCTCTGTTACTCTGTCAAATATTCTTCAGAACACATAATTCATTTTAATGCCTCCCACTATTTGAGAAATAGAGTGGAGTCTATCCTCTATTTTCCCTCCATGATTGTTTTTTTATAATTGTATTTAAAATTGTTCATCAAAAGTCTCATCTTTTGCTTGTAATATTTTATAGAGATTTATCCACCATTAGTCTCAAAAGCATTTTCCATTTTTTTTATAACATTTTACACACTTCATGGATCTTGATCTACAAAATTTGATTTTCAAATATCCAAATGGGCCCTACATCTTACACCCAACTTAGAGGCCCACCTTGTAGCATTTGGTCCAATGGCCTCACCAACTCTCAATAGCTCAACCAAGAATGGCTTCTTACCTTCTAATTTTATTTATTTTGCATTCCTCTTTATAGATTTTTACAAATATTGACTCAATCTTTGTCTTTTGACAAAATCAGATACATCTTCCATTAAACCACTACCAATATTTTTGGTTGATCCACTAGTTCCATCAAAAGTTGTAGATGCAACAGGTGCACTTTGAGGCACACTAGATACAAGCAGTCTCTTTTCATAACTTTCATTGACTATAATTTAATGCTCCTTGGCCACATCAGGTGTGGCATGAGTAGGTAGATCAGTATTATTTTTTTCAAACTTCACTTCAAATACGTCCTTTAATCTTGAATAAATCATCTAGAAACTTACTATTTCTTTGCTCTCATGTTTTTCAATAATATCTCTTAGACTTTGTGCTAAGAGATCATCATGATGTTACACATCACCATGCGCTATATAGGCTGCACATCATCATAACTATTCTTTTCACCAACTACATTTGTTGAATCACAAATGTGTTGGCTTATACGAGTTAGCAACACTGTATCTTTTTATTCCTTTTGTTATTTCTCCACATTTTATTTGCAATCTTTTTCTTACCTATAAATTAAAAAATATATCATATTATGTCTTATATACATAAAAATATTACCTATAAAATTTTATTAAACACTATTAAACAAATAATATACTACTTAGTGGATTTATAACTTGTCTGCTTGTCAAAGCAAGATGTGATAAATATTCATTATTCTTGGCCACATTTTCTCTATGAAAGTGCTCATAATCTATCATTTGAATTTTAACATTATGATCACTATCATCTAATTTGCACCTTAAAGTCTTTTTCCTCATTTCTTGAAGTCCAAATAAACAATAATGTATAAATCAACAACTTGAATCAGTAGAACAATAGTGGAATATGAGTTTGAATCTCAAATTTTGGACATCAAATGGGGCTTTGATTTTAGAAAAAATTTATTAAAAGTGACCATTTCTAAGGGATTAGAAACATCTGTATTCAACATTCAAGAAATGGTTTCTAGGGAAATAAAATATAAAACCCTAGAATGATTAGAAGACAAAAAGATAAAATTCATTAATTCACTTCAACAAACAATTGAAACCAAAATTTGACCACCAATTATAACTTCATTCTTTTGATCTTCAAAAATATTTTACTATATGTTTAAAATTTTTATCCTAACTAACTCCCCTACTGATGATTATCATTTGATCTTGGTTTCCCTTTAATAGGTGAGTAAGGGAAGTGACAAGCTTTAAACTATTACATGTCAAAAAGTATCTTTTTAGTTACCCACTTTTAACATAAATCAAAAAGTCTTAATTATCATTGTTTATATAGGATTACATAAAAGACATGAAAGATGAGAAATGATAAAATGTTGAAGTCTAGAGCACTCATAAGATACCAAAGTCTGTTAGTCATCATAAGGTACCCATGATCATTTAGATCTAGCAAGGTCCTCTCTCCATGATAGTATCTCCAAGGCTTGATACTTCACTGTAAGGCATATTCTTTTGGGGAAGTTAGACATGTCTTCTCCCATTGGTACACTATGTAATCATGAGGCCATTTATACTCTTGGATTTTTTATGTGTTGGCCAAGTGACTCTTCTATCTTCTCTCTAATAGCCCTCTAGTTCCTATGATGAATTATGAGTATCCAACATCCAATGAAATTATTTCATCCAAGGTAAATTGAGGCTATGAGAATTTATCTCACCATCCTTCTATAAATGAGTGAGGTAGTTGGAAATAATTTAGATAAACTCATCTATCCAATATTTGGATCCTTTTAGTTGATCATCATCCCTTAGTATCTTAGGCATGAACCATTGCTTTAGTGTGTGAAATGAATCCACTCTTTCCTTGATCTTTTGGTCTTTTCCAAATATTTATTAAAATTCATCTATGATTATTTAGACAATTTGATTAGTAGGATTTAAAGCTATGGGGACCTCAACACTCCTTTATAAAATTATGCATAAAGTTATTAAGGTGTGATGTATAGGTTGCCATTTATTGAATAAGGGGTCCAATATAGGTACATTGGTCTTCATCTGATCAATTGATTTTAATAAGGAGACATAACATTCATACACATTTTCCAATTTGTCAATAATTAGTTTAAACCTATGCTCCAAGATCTTTTCCACAACCTTGAGGGTGTGTCTCTTTGATCCTTCCTTTATTTTTCATTAGTCTTTTTCAACTTATCAATTTCTTTTATAACACATTTACTTATTCAATAGTGATTACACCTGTATCATTCTAGATGGCAAGGGGCTAGTATACTATTAATTCTATGCTTTGGGAAGGACCTGATCCCTTCAACTGCTCTTTTAATTTCATATTTTCTATGAATAACCTATTCACTTCATCATTCAGATCAATCTATGCTTTCTCATATTCTACCAATCTAATATCCATACCTTTAACCACAACCTTAGTAAACTTTATTGAGTGCATTGTCATAGTAGCTACCTTTAATGTTGATGTGTCTTGAAGTGTCTTTACCATGGAAGTCCCTCTCATTTCTTGTACAACATCAAGCAATCTTGGTTTTTCTATTATTTTTTGCTTTGTCCAAAAGGCTAGGGTTTGAATTCTTGGATTGTAACCTGTGCCACTCATTCCTCATCTGAATTGAATTCATAAATCAATATGGGATATTCTTGGCTTCTTACTTGATCTAGTAAGAATATATTTTTTAGCTTCATCCCAAGAATGATCAATATGTTTCTCTCCAATACCAATTTTCTAGCCTCCTATGGGCTGATATTGATTTCATTGATCCTGAGATCCTTAAAGGTCTGAGCAACAATCTAATCATGTTGGGAATCTTCAGTACCCATCTTATTAATCTAGATTCTCTCCTCAAATTCTCTCATTTTCACCTTGATCTAAAAATATTTAAACTCAGGGGCCTATATAAATTCATCATCTTCAATAAACTTAAGAGTAACGACCACTCTTTCATCATCATGCATCTCCTGATCATTATGTACATGCACATCCACCCTTTCTTCTGGTCTATGAGCCTCAATTATAATTTTAGGGAGTGGTTGATCCACTTCATCATCATCTTTTAAATTCATTAGCACATTGGCTACCTCCTATGTATCCCCCATCTCTTCACTTACTTCATATGCCACTAAGTGGGGTACTTTCTATGTCTTTTGCTTCTTAGGCTCTAGTTGCTCTAGAGGTGATTTTGATTGTACTATAATAGTGTCTAGAGGGGGTTCTACAATCACAACACCTCTTGGCCTCTTGATGGGAAACTTGGTGGGTTTTGGAGACTGCCCCTTAGGTTCCTTTTCTATCTAAACATACAACCTTTCAAAGTTGTTAATTATCAAATTTGTCCTCTTAATAGGATCCCCTTATTCCACATAAAAACCTATGAATTTAGTGCCTCTCTTCTTCTTCTCTTCCTCAAATATTTTTATGATTTCCCATTTTATTTTCCTCTGAAACACCTCATGAGGGGTAAGGAAATTTATTATTACATCTTCTTCAAAATCAACCTCATGGGTAATCCTAGCTCTAGTGAGTAGTGTTTTCTGTACAATGTTTATATGTACTTCAGGGTCAAAGACACTTTCCCCTCATGACTTCAAAGAATATCTTAGATTAAAATAACTTTGTAGATCTTCTAGAGTATCAGACCCAATGGACAATTCCCCACATATAGTTAAATCAGGCATGAATGTCCCCTTTTTCTACCTCTTCATAACATCATGCTCCATCCATAGCATTTGCCACATAAATTCCAAAAATGCAATTCAAAGGGAAAAAAACTTTATTAGAATGTGTGGGGCTTGAAGACACCCATAAAATCTTATCACTATTTGGTTTGCTAGAATGAACCCATCACCAAAATTGTGGGTGTGTCCTTGTTCTAGCTTCAATGTTAAGGGTCTTAATAATTCTTTGACTTCAATAGGCAATCTTGGTGAAATGTGACCAAGAGTGGCCATGAATCTTAATAAAAAATCATGATGAAATGTCATATAATCATTATTCCTACATCTGTTATCCCAGATGTAACACCAATGTTGTATGGGTAACCTATTTCCTTGTTGGTCAGTCATCCCCAAGCACATCCTCTTAGTCCATTTATCTCTATTATGATATAATATTAAATGACACAACAAGGAATAATTTATGAAAGTGATATGGGCCAAGTTTTCTCTCACTTGTAAGAATCCCTCATGTAGCCCTTTCTCAATTAAAGCAGTAAAGCCATACTCAACATTCACTTCAAGGTTTTAAATCTTCATTACCATCATCATGAGACTAATTGTCATCTTCTCTTGAGCATAAATCCCAAGCACTTGGTGCAAATCAAAATAAGATCTTTTGAAATAGACTTGAAAGTATTTCATGGAAAATGGCTCATTGTTGGAAGGGGAAATAGGTATCATTTTATTATTTTCTTCCCTTTTCATGTGCAGAGGAAGTTCATCACTCCTATAGGTTTTTCTTAATCTCATATAGTCTTCCTTAATTTTATCTAGGTCAATCTTGGTGATGGTTTGATTATTCAACATGAAACACTATACAATTATTGATTTAGTTAATAGCACTAATGGTGAGCCATCTGTCATTCTTACAGTCCTAGTAGCTAGGTGGTAATGTTCTGCTAGTACTCTAATAAACTCAACATCTATGAATATGTTTGGGAGTATTAGTTTGGCTAAGTCTAAGGCCCAAATATTTGAAACTGGAATCTTTCCATCCCTCTCATCATATAAGTACCAAAATAAATCCCACCCTAAGATAGGAATAATTGGGTCTCTACATCCATGATCTACATCTCTAGACACATTTTTGAATCCCTTATTTGTTGAATTGGGTAACACATCAAGTATGGACCATTAAAAATTTCTCTTTTTCATTTTATAGGTTATGGATTCTTCCTTCTTACTCACAAGTTCACTTCTTTTGGGTGGCATGATGAAGAATTTACTCCTACTTGATTTCTTATACACTTGCTATAAAGGGTTTCTATGAACTTACCCGATGAAATAATAGCTGTAGAGTTTTCCTCCTTGAACTCCCTTACATATGGTACACTGAGCTATATGAATGATTTCAAAAATAGTGTCAACTCCCAAGTATATTTCTCACTGAGCTTAGTCACATCTCTATTAATGTTAATTCATTCAAAATATTTCATAATCTGTCCATATTTTGACTTTGAATACATGCCTTTGATCTTGGGAAATTGAATGGTTCATGTTTAGAGGTGTAATTGAATAGTTCATTCTTTGACAACTTGTATCATAGTACTACTCTATCATATCAAAACTATTATGGGGGTACTACTCATTGTTGACCTCTTGTTTTGGTTCTAGTCTTTTAAAGTTCTTACACTACAAGTTGATGAGTAGATTTATGCCAGGGGGTTAATTAACCAGCACCTTTGCCATTGATGTCAAAGAGGGAGAATTAAAGTTATAAAACATAGCATGATCCAAAACAACATGATAGTACTAATGTTAGGGGGAGCATGATAGGGCATTCTACTTATCTTTTCACACAAATTGTTTAATAGTATAGGTTAAATATTTTGTTCACCTAATGTTAAGATATCTATATGTATTATTAAATCATAGATACTCATTATTGTTTCCTTCACACAAACATATTCAATGCATGTGGAGGCTAGAAGCTGTATTACAAACTAAAGCTATTCAAATATCAGAGAAATGAATACAATTTATTGCCAAGATTTTAAAGAGCTGTTTACTTTCACAGGTATCTTGTTGCATTATTTGATACCTTTAGACCTTGCTTGCTTCCTTTCATATCTAGCAATTCTAGAGAAGTTAACAAAGTCTAGCATCTAGAAAACATATAAGACATACAAGAAATTACATTCTAACTTAACAAAATTAATTTAAACCAAAGTAAGAAAACTAAGAAGAATGATTGAACCTAACTTTAAATGCACTTCAAATCAATAGTGAACATCTCAAGTTTTGTATACAATGTACTAATAAAATAATGATGATTACATTCAAAAATATATCATTAAAATAATAATAAATAAGCACATCTATACTCATATATTTATTACATTCAATAATAAATTACACCATACATATAACCAAAGTTTAGGTGACAAGCTAACAAGTTAAGGTGACAAAACATCATCATAATCATCTGCATTACCATCAAGATCAAAATCTTGATCACTCATGTCTACATCTACTTGATTTTTTTCCTCATCCTCATCTATGACATGCAATGCATTCTCTCTCCCAATCATTTCATTGGTAATCAAAATCTCTTCTTCAAACACTCCATCATCATCTTCATCCACTTCTTTGAATGTTGCTTGTAAATTAACATATTTCCCATAAAGCATTATATAAAGAACTTCCATGAACTTTTATTTCAAATGAGACTCTATTTGAATGGCATACGACCATCCTAGGATTATTACATCATCAATTAGAAATGACTGGTTAATTTGAAGAGGGGAAACATATGACTCATCCATCTCTGAAAGAAAAAGAGGCTACCCTAATGATTAGGGGTGAATCTACTGATTCAAAAGCTATAGTATAGGAATGGATTGCTTTTATGAATCAACTAATATAGGCTACCCATAGAAACTATAGGCTTTCATCTATAGGTTACCCATAAAAAATGCCAAGCTAAAGGCTTTCCACCTATAGGTTGTTCATAGCAACTATAGGTTTTCACCTATAGGTTGCCCATAACAACTACATATTTTCACCTATAAGAGCCCACAACCACTACACAAAACCAACTATTATTGTAATAATAAATAATTAGTTTTTAAGGACACATCCAACTATCTTATAAACAAAGTAATGATTGAAGAGGATCCTTCATAGTATCTATATAGATCTCTCAAATGCATAGAAACTTGGATGTGCTACCAAAATATGAATAAGATAAGGACAATGGAAAGGAGAAAAAGAAACAAAATAGAAAAATAAAATATATTATCCTTTACCTAGTCAGGGTTGAAAAAAAGTAACGTTAAGTTACTAACCACCTAAAGGTTGATTGGGTTAGTGATAAAGCATTTGTACCTTTCCTAGTTTAGTGTTTTTGGTTGGAGCTAATAAACTGCCTTATGTATTTAATGGCAGCACCTAGATTAGATCAATGATGATGGTATTGTAGAAAGTAATTTCATTCTTATTTATAAAATATTTTAATCTGCTATAACAATCTTTAACTGCTACAGATCTAAGTAATGAAAAGGCTGACTCTATAAGAAGCTTTTATAAGTCTCTTAGAGAAGGATTAGAACTTAGTTCTGAATGAGGAGGGCCCCCTCGAAAGGAGTTATAGTGAAGATCCTAACCCTTCTTAGATTAAAGTGTATTGTGTGAGTTGATTTCATTATTAGTTTGATTATATGAAGTGTGATTCATGTGTGACTCATTTTCTTTAGCACTCTTCAACACTTACCCATAATTTAGAGCACTTCATAGAATTAGGATACAAAAAACTCTACAAAATTAGAATTAGAGCACTCTATATGATATAGATCACTCTACATCAATTTAAATTTAAGAAATATATCTGGGATTCACTCTAAAAAATCAGACATTCTACCTCTACATAAATCTTTTTGGTCAATTTTGTGCATTTTTTACTTGGATTCTCAGCGATTAATGGCTAATTAGCAGGAAACATAGCAACTAATTTTCCCTCATTTTGTTTCCCATGTGCAAGAGGTAGAGATTAAAAGTATATATTGTAAACTATCTATTACTAGCACCTCACCATTTATATTTCTAATATAAAAAATATCCATTGTAGTTAAAAAAATAATAATGGTCAAATTGTAATACACAAAGATAAGGAAACTTTGGGGTTTCTGTATACTATTTGTTTAAATTTATAGGATCATGTTATAATTTTGAAAATATTTTTGATCATTTAGACTTATGTTTAGTTTACATGTCATCTACAATGTGCATAAAAGAAGACTGTGATGACTGGAAATAAACAAATGTTATTTTTATGCATGTTTTATTGAGGGCCTTCCTTGTCTAGACGATAATCAAAGAAAGACTTTAACAATGGAACATGGAATTTATGATTTTTCTATTGATGAACCACAAGAATTTAAACATATGGAAATCTTGTTAATGTTAATGAATACAAAAACACTAACAAACAAGGTAATGAATTCTTTGTTATAACATTGAACATTACTTACTAGCATAAATTATTAACATGTTGAGATAATATGACTTGTTCTAACAATTGATATACTACCATGTGTGGACATATAGTATCAATTAAAATACCTTGATGACCACATTGATTTTATGAACTAGCATGACTTTCAACTATGCCATATGAGACCATCTTCTAAGATTCCATGCAATCTATAGATTAGGCTTGCACATAATGTTACCCAAGCATTGAGGTCTAGGATAGGGACATGACCCCATGGTTTAATGGAAAAGTGATCAAAATAATTAAAGTTTGGATGAATGTTACAATTTCAATTCATGTATGATCCAAAATGCATAGAGGAAACTAATGAAAAAATAGTTTTCTAAAATTAGAATTGCCTATATGGTTCTGGTACTCAGTTCCTTATGTACCTACTATAAGTTACACCAACCAATAAGAAACTAATTATGATGTACATGAACTACCCATGCCATGAAGACTTAGTGAAAAGGAACCTCAGGGATTAGGTTGGTGAATTGGTTAAAAAATTATAAATTAATACCATACCCATGCATGATAACATGGAACACAAATAAACAACTTCAAGATATGGTCACTACATTGTATTGATTATAAAGTAAATAAAATCATCCAATTCTTTCACAATCTCAAGAACTCCAAATTTTTACATGGTAGTCAATGCCTTATGATAAGATACCCTCCTATTTATATAACTCATCTGTTATAATACACCAATTTTATTCTCCTAGCTAGATATAGTTGCCAATCAGAAAGCTATAGATTTTGTGTTTAATCTAATGAGGGTTTCAAATTATCTTTGAATTCATTGTAGAGAGCCTCGTTGACTTCAAATTCATTGCAGTAAACTCCAAATTCCTTGCCCACCTTTTTAGAAGTCTCCAATCCTCTCCAAACAAGCTTTATCACCAATGCAAGTAGCTTCTATACTTATATGTTAAAACCCCAAACACTTCATGCCATCAAATTGACACACAAACCCTCTCTAGTTGGCTATGGCTCTATTAATAATTAACAAACCCTCCTTCTATTTATATAGGTGCATTGCACAAATAATACCAATTGTAATCCCTACTCCCCCATCAAATTACCTATGCCAAATTCTACTCTCTAGTACTGTACTCCCCACTCCTACCAACAATTTATCAATTTGATATTAACCCTACATGTGTAATACAACCCACTCCCACTAATAATTTCCCAATTCAAAATATCTTTTTAGTTACCCACTTTAATATCATATCATCTAATTTTTATTTGTGTGACTAATTATTTAGTCATTTTTATTTATGTGACTAATTATTTAGTTGTGTTTTTTACCCGATGATCAAATTACTCATTTATAGCTGTATTATAAAAAAATAGTATAATTTAGTCATTTTTAGTTGTCGTGACTAAAAGTTTTAGTCACATAGTCATTTATTTGCCAAATTCTACTAGTGTCACATGAATATTCTACATAATGATTGTTATATGGTCACATTAATTTTTATGCATGAATAATTTTTTACGTATGCACGTGTTTACTTATCTTTGCATCTTTGTCTGTAGAATATCCTATTTTTGTCATGTCTTGTGAAGTCTCAACCTATGTGTCATCCCATTAATTTTTTCTTGCCACTAACATGGGTGTGGTCATTAAAATTTTGTGTTCCTAAATTGAGTGCACTCTACTTCTATATTATGATTAAGCCATGATGTCTATCATGCATATTATGATATAATTGCAGCATTCCTAATTTTTCATGGTTTTTAACATGAATCAATTGGGGCATGATAGTTATGTGTTTTTGCATTGATTTATCTAGCCCAACTAGGGGCATGCTTGTAACATTTGGGAGCATAATACTTACTTCCCATTTTCCTTTGCCAAAGTGGGAATCATACCCTAATGCATTGTGTTTGATATGATACTAAATTTCATAAAATATATTTCGCTTTACATGATTCTATTTGTCATAGATAAATGTTAACTAAAACTTAAAAATATGTAAACTTTTTCAAAACATTATGATTTTGGAAATTTTCATTTTTCATACATTTATAGGAATTTAACACATTTGGACTAAAATAATTTTCATAGAATATTAGGAATTTAACATTTATCTTTTGAGATGAGTGATTACATCACAATATATTCATTGATCACCTCAAAATGGAGGATTATATCAAGGAATTTTAAAAAATAATTTATAAAGTGAAAACAAATTTAGAAAATTTATCTACTTCTTTTATCAATAAGTGATTAGGAGTTGGTGAATCCAATTGAAGTATTGGTTATGTTTCAAAACCTATCAAAATTGTAGTTCTAGTTCCAAGGACTCATAGAGAAGTGTTGTTTATGTTTTAACACCTATCAAAAGTCTTATTGGTGTGAATTTGGGGCAATACAAATCATGTGTATTCATTCATATGATGTCTTTTTCAAATTTATATTCAAAGTTGCAAAATTTTCAAAAATCAAAACATATGATGAGAATTTGACTACCTATAAATTTTTTTGTTTGTTTTAGATATATAAGCTATATGGAGTGAATGGATGCTTAGTTAAAGTGTGCATTCCAAATGTCTAATGCCTAAGTTACTTTATTTGGAAAAAATTTACATTTAATTTTTTTCAAGGACAATCATGTTCCCATGTAGGTATATGCTTGGTCTGTGGAGAATAAAATGCATCTAAACACTTATAAAGAAGGTATCATTTAACACATTTGGACTTTTATCACCTATTATACAACCCTACCTTAAAAAAATAGCATGAATCTTATATAAGACAAACCCATGATATGTACAAGTTTTTCCCCTTTAGTTGTGTGGGTCTATTTGCTATTTTCCTCTAATCATGTGCCTTTAAATTGGCCTATATACATTTCAATAGTCAGAAAACATGCATAAGATATCCTAGATCATCTTATATATACAAGGATTTATTAATCCATTGAAAATTAAGGGGGAAGCTACACACATCTAACCATAGACAAATATTTCAAGATAAGTGACATCAAAGGTCAAGCATAGAACCGAGCATCAAAGAAAATTATTCCCACTTATCACATTATCATTCTATCTTGGTCTCTCATCATTTAAATATGCTAAAATATGGTATTAGATTGTATATATCTACATCATCACTTTTAAGTAAAAGAAATTTCAAAACCCTTGCTTAAGCTATTCCATATACACACTCACAAAACTATGTGGATGTGTGATTATATCCATGTGGAATAGGTTTTGCAATGATCCCTCGGTGCTTGATCAAATCCATTGCATTTATTTTATATTTGGATTGTTAATATATGTCAAGGAGGATATTCATATTCTTAAAAATTTGCCAAAAAATTATGCAAAGTAAAGGTATAATCCTAACAAAAAGATGACATCACACAAGTGACAAAAATACCATCTTGTGAAACCCTAATAGGATAAACAGGACCTCAGGTAGATAAATATGACCTTGATGGGAATGTTATGATCAAGTTTATATAGGATGCACCCACACAGTGCACGAGTTTGTCTAGGAGAACAACAATGCTTATAGATTTTAATAAAAATTCACACATATCCAATATAACTAGCCTACAATATTAGATTTATAGAACAACAAAAAAATGTGATCATTCCTTATCCCTTTATCACTTACATTGATCAATCTAGTTTCATTATGGCACTTAGACTTAATTCTATTCGTAGTCTATTAGATAGACATGAATTATATACTTTAATTTAGGTATGCTTAGATCCATTTAATTGAAATTAGTTTATCCTTTTTTTGTATAAAACTAGAATTAGAGTAAACATGAAGGAATACATACACAATAATCCCTCCATAGATTCCATTAAAATTTAAAATCACCCTTTAAATTTGTAAAAAAATCATTCAAATTTTGATTCTCCCTCTTTTATATCCCTAAAAAAAAAAGTGTGAATTTTTTAAAATTATTCCTCTAATTTTTTTATTTGATGGATGCATATTTCTTTGTTAAAATATTACTATTAAAAAGCTAGATTTTAATAAATTTTTTATTTTTTAATTCAAAAATTAATGAACATGTCTATAATTAATATATATTTGAAAATATTTTATTTGATTAAAAACATGCTATAATTTTTTAAAAACATTTAAATGAATAATAAATAAATATTTTACTAATTAAGGCTTACCTTAAAATTAGGGTTTCTAAAAATTAGGTGTCATTGCATTAAATTTGAACTACTATTAATATTATTTATTCTATAATATTTAATAATTATTTAATTAATGTTATTTAATAATATTATATTAATAATTAATTTATATTATTTAATAATATTTTTATAACTTAATTATAATAGGAAAGGACCTTATACATAAAAAAGATGAATCTCTAACCCAAAAAGAGAAATCTTATTAAGCACCAAACATTAAGAGGCTTATTATCAAGCTAAAAGAATAAAAAAATTCCAAAAACAACCCAACGAAGGGAGAATAAATATATTTCATCGTATTTTCCATACATGAGGGCATCTCTTGGCTACTATGATTTTGGATTGAAATGACCACCTTCCTAGGTTATCGAGGAGAAAACCTTTTGGAGTCAAGTAACTAACTTGCACTCACTTGTACAAACCCATTTCCATAGAAAATGTATTGTCAAGAAAAGGAAAGAAGAACCCAACATTACTTGAAACAACCAACTTGCATTATGAAGAGAAATAAAATGAAATAATCAGTTAAGCCTAATTGAAGAAACACCCTAAGATAAATCATCTCCCTAAAAAATATATTTTTTTATCTCACAACGATACATTCTCAAATCACAAGGAAAATTTCTAACATGAGACCAACTATGGATCCAATAATCTACCAAAATCTTGGACATAAGTGAGTGTAAGCTAGAGTGGGAATGCAGTTAATTGCATACCTAAATAACCCTAATTCTAAAAACACACAAATCTCAAAGATAAATAATAAGTAGCTAATTTATAATAATTCACCTTAGAAAGAATCCAAACATATCCCAGACATGAAAATAATTAAACAATTCTGAGAAACAAAATATAAAGACCAAAAACAAGATGTATATCTATGAGAAATTAAAAATGATATTTATAGTAGTCTTCATCTTATGTAGTTTACTAAAAGACTAAAATTTCAAATATTCTTAGTTTTAATCAATATACCATTTGGGAGAAATTACATAGGCCACTCGATGATGCCAAAAATATTATACAATTATAGATTATGCATAATAAGAAAGGAAAACAAATAACATATCCTTAATCAACCATAATTACATCTTCAAAAACCACATTAATGTATCCAAGATCATTCTCATCCTCATCACATTGAAGGCAACACCTAGGAGGGTCAAAAGTTTTTTTAGGAGATAAAGTAGTTCCCAATCTATCATAATCTTTTTCCTAACCTTTACTTAGAGTTATCAACCCTACTAGAAACTAGTGTTGATGGTGCATGATATTAGACCTAGTAGAGTGTACTATACATTCTATGTTGTCATTATCCTTATATAATTAAAAGCTACCAATAATGTTCGATAGCATATTTTCACAATTAAGAGATTGAGAAACATTAAACACATTGTGCCTCCCAACTAACTGTCTAAGATCCAACATCGTATTATTCAATAACTTGTTAATGTATTCCACACATACATCATTAATTTATTTTACTACCTTCCACATTCTAAAAATTTAGATTCACATATAAAGGTTTATAATTTATTGTCTCACATATTATAAGAAAAAATTACTTAGAAAATCCATAGTTAAGTATTCAAATTTTTTCTTTCCTTTTCCTTTAGCTAACTCAGAGGCTTAAGGTAACTCTTCCCCTTTCTCCTTCTTAACATTCATAATCATATCTTCATATCACACATACTAATACAATATAAGAGTTATAAATACCAATCCCAAGGGATTGAGCTTGTGTCATATGACTCTTATCTCATTTTGATCTAATTTTTATAATGATGTATGACAAAGCAGATAAGAAGATTTCAAAACTCAAATCCTAATCACAAATATGACTGTAAAAGTGATTTTCATCATATTAATATGAGTAACAACAACCATAACCAAAATTTAATCATAAATCCACATAAAATGAGGACAATAAAAAACCCAAGAGTCTCATACTACAAATAATTATTGGAAATAGGATCAATATCTACTAGTAGACCCATAAACAACCATTTACTCGCATTTTTAGAAAAAACAAAATTTCTAAATTCCTTCCATGATTTCATAGAGAATATTGCCAATGATAACACACACTATCCCAATTTTATTCTCATTGAGAAATGATTATGCAATTTTTCATGTTAAAAGAAGGATGATCATATACTTGGTAAATTTTAGTCACCTAAACAACACAATTGAGCACACAAGAAATGCATCCTTCAAACATCACCTTGATAATGTTAATTATCATGTAGGTTCTTGGTATTTATGAAAACATGATAATGGTGAAAGGGAAATATGATTTATTTTCAACATGTAAAGTGATGGTGAAATAGATGTGATGGGGGTGACATGACAATTGAAACATGCCACCACAATGACAACCAATAAACCCAAATCAATGCATTAAATGACATATCATTTAGTTAAATTTTCATTAATTTACCTTTAGATTTATAAATTATATTTTATTTTTACCATTCTTTTAAAAAAATTAAAAATGTTTGGAGATAGTTGGGTAGATTTTTTTTTATTACTATGCACAATTTTGAATGGGGTTCATTTTTTTTTTATCTTGGGAAGTGGTTTTGGAATATGTAGGTTTATCTATGTTACATAATTTAATCAAAATTTGCATACATATGATATGTTTTTATATTTTATGGGCCAAAGGGGATTGATATACCCACTTGTTTAAACCCTTTTTAAGATTGTATGAAACATTTTGTAATTTTTTAATGAAGTAAATGAAATGGATGAGGAACCCCATAACCTTCATCCATATAAAAACATAAAAAATGTTCTCTAATTAATCAATTACCTATGGCCTCAAAATGAGTTATGTATAAGATAAAAAGACATTTCAATTCATTGAGAAAGGGTGGATTTCAAGGTTTATTAGGTTTTACTATTACAAAGTGTAGGTGCACTCCTCATTAGAAGCCTAGTTCACCACCTAATTTGTAGATATTTTGATGTGATAGAACTTCACTTTATTTAGTTTACAACATAACCATCTTATCTTCTCTACGACTCCCCTTATTTTTCATGTTTTGACATTGCCTCCCTTTAATGCATTGAGGATGACTTGGGAGTCCCTTTCAATTATGAATTCCTTCAATTTTATCAAAATAAGAAGTTAAACCCATTTAAGAAAATCCCTTTCCTTTTCCATGTGATTGATATCGATCTTTGTGTTTATAAAAAATATAGGGTAATGAAATGGGTCTTTGGAAAAACTATTACAACTAACCAAACCAAGATTCCTCTTGGTAGTTTCATCAAAGCTAAAATTTATCCACCCCAGATTAGGGATTTTTAATCAACCTGCTCATTGTTATTTTTTGATTTACAAATCCCTTTATCAAAGAAGGGAATGTTACCCAATTTATTTTTCAAACAACCTTATTACACTTTCCAAATAAGTTTCTTTGAGGCCTAAACTACCACAAGGTCAAATATTGAAGCTTCAATTCTTTCCAAAATCCATTCTTTTGGGTGCACTAACTCTTTGAAGATATTGCTATTCCTTTCAAGCCACAAATTTCAACAACTAATTAAAGTATGATTTTAAAAATCAATGTGAGTCTAGGTGATTTGAGTGTATACTTATATATTTTTATCATATCCTTCACATTGGTTTGGTTAACTCAATCATGTTATAAATTTTTAAAGAAGTAGCCCCAAACTTTCCATGTAAAGGGGAAGTGTCAGAGTAAATGATCACATGTTTTGTCATGATTTTTACAAAGGGAGGATATTTATGGGCCTAAAAAACCTCGTTTCATTAAAATATCATACATCATAATTCAAATTTGGGTAGTCTCTAACCTAAAAATATTAAGTTTGGGAAGGCTCTTACCATTCCATGTTAACCCTGCCAGGAAATATATATTATGCATTCCATTACTTTTCTTAATCTAATGAATAGTATAATTTATTAAGACTACACCCAAAGGGTCACCACCCCATATCAATTTATCCTCCATCTCTTAATAGTGTAAGTGTTGTTTTTTTCATTTACACAATTATCCTAATCTTATTATTGATTTAGATTATATAATTGAATGAAATGCTTCAATTGAACTCCACCCTCATCAAGAAAGATAGAATTACTAACCTTTGGGCCCCATTAGTTAATAACACACTCCATAATTTCCTTAAAGTTTGCCTAATTTTTTAGAGGAATATACCTCATCCAAGCATGATTCCCACAAACTTTATTTAATCCTCCACTCATGTTCCATCTTAGAAGAGGGATAATCCAAATATAGTTCAAAGTTTGATAAAGTTTCAAGTAGTCGATCTTCTCTTGAGAGTGAATTGAGTGAAGAGTATCTTGTTACATAATACTTCTCTAGCTTATATCTTTGTGTTACATAATACTTCTCTAGCTTATACCATTATTATCATGCATTCTTCAACATATCTTACCTTTGAAATCCTTGTTCATTATGTCAAGTTTCCTCATACCTAACTCCCAAAATCTATGGGGTGCATAACTTATCCAAAGAAATTAGATTAATTTCTCTCTTTTCATTTGAGAGTTTAATTATTCCCTAAAAAATATTCCTCAAATATTAAAATATAAATAGAAAATATAAATGGATAAATTTTAAGGATGATTGAATTAATTGGGCTTAGCTTGCTAAAGAAAGCCACTTACCTTTCCAAACTGATAAATTTATTTGCATCCTTTCTATGAACAATCTTAAAGACTCACAAGTGATCATATTAGAAATTATATGTACACATATTAATTCAATCATAAGATAACACTCCTAAAAAATAAACACATCCTTTAGATTTTCTCTCATATGAGTGGATACATTGATAAAGTAAATGCAATATTTGGATGAGATAGATTTATACCCAATTGCATTTTCATACCTTTTTATAATTTCCTTCAAGGCACAAGATTCCTTCCCAATTAATTTCCTAAGGATTAATGTGTCATCATAAAATTGTAGATGTGAGATATTTTCAAAATTAGAATTAATTTCTAAGCCATTTATGCTCCCCCTACTCGAGGCAACTTTGATTGCTCTACCTAAAGCTTTAACCATGATAATGAATATATAAGGAGACAATCAATCAACATATCTCTATCCCATTGAATATTTGAAAAATCATGTATAGGTTTAATTTAACAAAACTAAGAAAGATGAAGTAGTCACACAACTCCACACTCACCATTGCGAGTCCTCACTAAGCCTAAATTTTTTAAGTACTAGATCTAAGAACATGCAATTAATTATCATAAGCCTTTACCATGTCAAGTTTTATAAATATATTTTTTCACTTATTATGATTGATTGAATGGATAAATTCATGGGAAATTATAATTACATCTACATATCCTCCTTATTATTCAAAAATGATATTTTTAAAGCATCTTTTTAGTCACTTAAGCATCATGTTGGTGAAAAAATTGTACACAAAATTGCACAAAGAAATGGGTTTGAAATTAAAACCAAAAACACTCCTCATTTTTTGTAATTAAGGCTAAGAATATGTTATTATATTCTATAAATATTTTTTCTTATTCTTGCATCCTTAATAGCCTTAATTATATCAAAACCTATAGCTTCTGAAAAATGTTTAAAGATACCAAATTGGAAGCCATTTGTGCATGGGGCCTTACCAACCCCCATGTTGAAGATTGTATTTTTAACTTCTTCTTCAGAGAGGATGTCCATTAAAATTTTGTTCAATATATATGTTATGTAAGAAGGTATCAAATATGTAAACTAAGCCTAGTTCCTTTCTATATTTATATTATCCTAAAATAAGAGACACATGTAGTATCTTTAGACCCCCATTTTATCTAATTGCATTCTTTTAAAGTGTTCCCTTCCAAAGTTATCAATTTTTCAACCCTATTTATGTTTCTTCTTACTATCATTATGAGATGGAAGAGCCTAGTGTTTCGATCTCATTCCTTTAACCACTTCACTCTTGAATTTTATTCTAATATATCTCCTATTATCTTAAAATCCTTTTATGTTTCACCATTAAACATATTTCCAAATCAAGTAGGTCACTATTCCTATCCACTTGGACTTGACTTTTGTAGCTCATACATTTATAATTTAATAATATTATAATAATAAATCTATATTATATTATTAATTAATTTATATTTTTTAATAAGATTATAATAATAATTTATTTATATTATTTAATAATATTATATTAATAAATAGTGAACATTATTTTTATTTTTAATTATTATTTTATCAATAATCAAATTAATTAAAAAAAACTATATTGAGAATAAAATGAAGTGGGGAATGGTTTGGGGATTGGGATTGGTAATTGTGTGGGAAATGACAAGGAAAAGATATTAGGGAATGGTATGGAAAATAGTGTGGGAACATGCTAGAAGATGGTGTGGGGAATGGCATTTGGGAATGATGTTGGGAAATGGTCTTGAGAATAATATTTTGGATTGTATTTTAATAAGGAATAATGTTGGGAATGGTTTGAGGAAAAATGTGTAAAATGGTGGGAAGAGGCACAAATTAGGGATGGTGTTGGGAATGATGAGTGGGGAGGAAAATAATGTGAGAACAATATACTTTGAATAATGAACAATGTAGCAAATAGTGTGGGAATGGGGTAGGTAACACAAATAAAAATGGTATGGGAAATGTTTGAATAGTGTGGGGAATAACACAGTGAGTGGGGTTTTAAAATTGGCATAAATGGGGGATGATGTTGGAAACCTATGACAATGTTGGGATTGGGGTTTAAAGAAAAAATACTATGAAAATGGGGTGATGAATGGCATGGTAAAAATGTGGGTAATGGTGTGGGAAATATGTGGTGAATGGTGTAGGTATGTGGCATTGAGCAATGTGGGAAATAACGTGGTAAATGAGATTTGGGAACAAACATGATTGAAGCAATATTTATAGGGGAACACTATTTTAGAATGAGATTTGAATGAGGAAAAATGTGGGTAATGGGGTGGAAAATGGATTGGGAACATGGATGGAAAGGCATGTGAATGGAGTGGGAAAATATGTAGTAATGGGGTGATGAATAGTGTCACAAAATAATGTGAGGATTAACATTAGAATGATGTGGGGAATAGTGTAGTGTCAAAGAATTAGGAATGGGAGAAAATGGGGGACAATGTGTGGGGAGCAAAAATGGAATTTATGTGGATAATAGTGTTGGGAAGGATGTTTAAATAAGGATTAGGGATAGAATAGGGTGGTAAATGAGGGGGAAACTTTATGGGGAATGGTGTGGTGAATAATGTGGGAATGAGGTGGAAAATGGTGTGAGAACAAGGTGGTAAATGGTGTGGGAATAGCATGGAAAATGGTGATGGGGAATGGTGTGAGAAATGAGACGTTTAATCATATGGGATGGGGTGGGGAATGGTTTTATGATCAAGATTTAGGAACAAGAAAAAATAAGGGATGTTGTTGGGAATAGTGTGTGGGGAACAAGGACAGAATGCTCTGGATAATAATTTTATAATAATGAATGGTGTGGGAATGTGGTGGTGAATAAGGTATGGAACATGGATAAAAATAATAATAAATCATGGGGGGAATGGTTTTATAATGAATAAGGGAGTGATGCAGTGAATGGTATGGTGATCAGTATTTAGGAATAAGAAAAAATCATGGATGGTCTTGGGAATTATTGGTGGGGATTATGAAGGGAAATAATATGATGAACTGTGTTATGAATAATGTTTTACCATGGAATTTTGTGGAAAAAAAGTGGGTAAAATTGGTAAATGGCATGGGAATGGGAGGGAAACAATGTGGGGAATGGTGTGGTGAATGATGTAAGAATAAGGTGGTGAGGGGTGTACGAATATGGTGTGAAACATTATGTGTAAGGATATGGTGAATGGTGTGGGAAATACTATGGTGACCAAGATTTAAGACTGAGTAAAAATGGTGGAAAATGTTGGGAAAGGTGCTTGAATAAGGAGTGATACAATAAAAAATGTGGGAATGGGGTGGGAAATGGTGTGTGGAATTATACGGTGAATAGTCTATGAATAAGGTGTCAAATGGTGTGGGAATGTGGTGAGAAATGGTGTGGTGAATAGTTTGATAATGGGTTGGTAAGTTTTTATAAGAATGATGTGGTGTGTGAGTTTTGGGAACTAGCACAAACTTGGGATGGTTTCTAGGGTGCCATCAGTCAGCCCCCTTTCCTCCCTAAATAGGTTTATGGTGTTAGGAATGGTTTGGTGGATGAGTTTTGAAAACTATGAACTAATTTAACATGATGGACGACTATTCAATCCAATTTTATCCCTAAATAAGTTCATGACAACATGAAAAATGGATTGTTAGGTGTGAAGGCTTGTTAGGTTCTTAAGATGGGATAAAATAAATTCATGTGGTAGCTTAGAACATGTGTCATTAAAATCCATGAGAAATAAAGAGTTAAACTGATAGGAGTATGATTAGAGATAGTATTGGAGAGATCATGATAAATTGAGGTACCTTTAATAGATATGGATATATTCAAACTATGACTTAATCAAAATCTATGAAGTCTACTCAATTTCCTTTCAACTTGTTCTATTGTTGGACTAAGTAAACCAACAATTTTGATGAGTATATAAATTTTCTACAAGGTGACCATACATCCTTAAATTATTTCAATAAATAATTCATGCATCAAACTCTACTTGAGACAAGAAAAACCTATAACTTTATAAGTGATCAAAATTATCTTTGGCCACATTAAACTCACCCAAAATTATCCATTCTACATATGAGAGATGGTTCCCCATCTAGTTCTATAGGTTGATCCTTGAGTGATCATCATTTGAACCATATAAATATTAGATTTAAAATAGTTTATTGTGAAGCATATAAGTAACCCACACACATTTGTGAAGTGGATATATTCCTTTATCAAAAAGATATTTTTTCAACCAATGTGTAAGACCTAGGACTACTTGTTGACATAAAATCTATAACTATGGCTCTATAGAATTATGCAGTTCAAGTTAAAATTCAACTAAAACTAGTGTGGTGTAAAGGTTAATATTATGTGGATTTATTAATATTATAAATTCATAAATTAAAGGAAGTCAGTGTGCTCATTCAGTATAAACAAGACTCAAATATTTCCTACTTCAACTTCCTTTATTCATATAAATATAACTAAACAACCTCTATCACTTCTACAAATCTCTCTATTTTATACCTCCATTATTTTTACTCTATTTACATTCTCCTCTAAGATCTTACAAGTATTTATATAATTTTTAATCTATTATCTCATTCTTCTTATTACTATTAAATTCTCTTCATGCTATATTGTAATCTCTTTATTATTCTCTCTTGAATGTTATTGATTATTTTTTCTCCTATAACATTTACATCATTATATACCCTTTAAAATCCAAAGGTTGCACATCTTCACTCATAATTAATTTTGGTAACAATTTATTCACACTTATTTACCTTATTAACTATTTATTAGGGGATATTTACATATATACCATTATATATATGCTTTTTTTTTATATAAACTATTATTTATTCTTCATCCAAAATATCTAGAACATGCCTTGAAGCTCTATACAATACCACATATAAATTGTGGTAATGTTATAGAATATATAGTGAAATGTGGTTTGATTTCAGACTATATAATGTATATTTATACTCTTATAATTCCATTGAATAATCTTACTAACATTTACCAGACCGTTATAAATTTGTCTCATATTCAAGACAATGCTGACTATTCCTAGGATGAACAATCCCAAAAAACATGTTTACCTCATATCATTATGGAAAATAATGATACAAAAAATTCACCATAGAAATGGTAACATTATAAATAAATATAAAATTAGATGTCTGGCATAGGATGCCAAAGTATCCTTGCTCAACTCACCCACCTTGATTTATAGGACAATGTCAACCCTATAAAAAAGAAAGCTTCTTTAGATATAGTTATTATGAAGCTTTGAATTAAGTGTAATGATGTTATACATTATCATGATGTAAATTATGTAATTAAATATTATCTCAGGTTACCAAAACACCTATACAATGAAAATACATCTCCTTAAATACCTTTTAACAACACTCTAACTCTTCTATTTTTGTGGAAAAATAATTATACTATGCAGTGAAACTATTTAATGTTTGGATGCTCCAAAAGTTACTATACACTTTAATAAGGACTTGAAGAGATCCAAAAATGGTTACTACTTTGTTAAATCTATATATTTGTCTTTATTTTCTATGTAATATGTGTGAGGATTCTACAGTACACCAAAATGCTATTCTAACTTCCAAACATCATTTACCCCCATTTTTAAACATTGTCTCACCCTCGACACTTATTGCACTAAGCTATTGATTAACAATTTTCAACATGGTGGTCAATACATATACTTATATTTTATTTTGTTTTCCATTTTTTAATCTTTTCATTGTTTTCTTATTTTTTTCAAAATTGTTGTGTATTTTTCTTATTTTTTTCAAAATTGTTTTTCCTTTTTTGATTTTTTCCAAATTATTTTGAATTTTTCCATTTTAGAAATAAATTTTGTTATATACCTTAAATTTGGTACTAAAAATTCTATTTCTTCCCTTGTTGATTCTTCTTCCGAATATTCCCATAATTTTTCCATCTTTTACTTCTTCGCTAAAAAAAATTATCTTCACTAACTTCTTGCAGTTGGTATACATAATTATTTTTATCTCTCCACGGTTTTAGTAACTCCTCACTTTTTTATTCCTCTATCTTAAGACATATTTCATCATTTATTTCATAGGCTATTTCACTTCCTTATTTTTATTACAATATTGCACCATGTTTTTGTACTCCACCAATGTTACACCTTCATATGGGACTATCCTATACATCTGTGATAAGTAGTCCTCTATATATCCTATATTATTGCCTTTTAAATTGTTAACACATAAATATCCTATTTTAACACTTAATAATCCCTTATTTTTGGTTTGTAGTATCTCCACTAGGTTTTCAATATATTTGGTTAACATGGGAAACATATTCTTTATGTAAAATAAAATTTTAAATATTTTCTTAGGTCTTTTATGTGGAATATATACCTCTAAGTTTTACTTAGGATTTTCACTCTCCATGATAATATATTAATACTTGTGTGCTTCATAGTATTTTCTCAAGTTGGGATCACTTCTATCCTTTATCATTCCATGTGGAAGACATACCCATTTCAAATGGTAAGTGGATTATTACTCCATTTCATTACATCATGATTTATTCACTTTTTGAGTCTAATAAACCATTGTAATATATGAACCATTAAAAAATGAGTAAAATTGGATATGACACATTATTTTCATATATTTCCATGGCTTCAATATCGACCTTTTTCTTAATCCCCATGAAATCTACTTTTTGCACATATGAGTAAACCAATCAAAGATCTCAAGGTCCTATTTGCTAATGTAATACTAAATGTTATTGCATGTAATGGTGGTTTTCATAATTTTTTGAATTAAATTCAAGTCATTATGTTAGTATCTAATCTTAAATCCAAAAATACATTCTAAAAATCATGCCCATTTATTTTCACATCCAACTAAATATTTTTCTTCTTCCATTTACGAGTTGTTTTGAAAACACTTTTCATTTTTCAGGTTTGGATTTTTATTAACCTATTGTATCATATTACATTTCTCCTTTTCTAATTCAAAATATAAATCCTCTAATAAATTTCCAAGTATTTCACTTTTCAATAACTCTTCTGAGTCATGCACCACTTCTTTGTGGTTTTTTAGTATTTGAATTACCATTGTTTCTATTTTTGGCATTCTTTTTCACTTTTATCCTTAACATCAAGGGTGTTTGGTCTATGTATTTCAATATATCTCCACACCGTTTCTTGGGACTATGGTAACCATTTTATATATTTTTACCTTTTCAAGGGATAATTTATAGCACTCCATTTGTGTTAATGTCTATATCTATATAATATTTCTTAGCTATGGGGAAATTGGATGAGTCATGTGTACCCTTTATTTGATAGAATCCACCATGTCTCTATTTTTTCTCAAAATATTTTATTTCAATGTGTTCTTTCTATTGATGTGGGTTTTATTCACATCAAAGAATATTATGAGGTAGCCTTTAACATTTTAGGATTGGTGAAAATATTCACTCCAAGGCATGAGTTGAAGGGTATTCAGTTTTGTAAACAACCTGGTGGTGGAATAGTAGTGAGAGGAGTAGTTGTTTACCTTAGATGGTTTAGATATGACATGAGTCTAGACCTACTTGATATGGATGGATGGATAAGTGAATCTAATCTAAAGTGGGTAAGAATAAAATCAACTCAAAAATGAAGTAAGGGTAGAGTATAAAATAAGGTTTGTGAATCAAACTTAGATAAAACCCTTATAAATTAGAACTCGAACTATGTGTTGGACAAGTAGTCGAATAATAATTCTTGACCAAGTTACTATTAACACAAAAAATAAACATAGTTATAAGTCCAAAGGAATCAGACACAATAAAATTTAATGCTCATAACCAAAGGTTGTTGTGTTTTTAAGAGAGTTACAACACATCTACAAAGGGAGATTATCATTATCAAACATAAAGCATTCAAATTAGCTATTGAAAAATATGAATAACTACATAAAATAACACTTATACACAACCCAAATACTAAAATACTATAATAATGGAACTTATTTAATGAATCATAGGGTTGGAGAAGAATATAAATTGCACATCAAGACAAATTTGTAGAACAATCCATAAAATTTCTTATTTATCTTGATAGCCAAAAATTATCCTCTCTTTGGAATTAGGAGGATACAAGTAGAAATAACTTGGGGAGGGGTTGAATCATCCTCCAAACAAATTCTAAATTTACATTGTCTAATTTATAGAATGCATTCAAAATATTCATGTACAAGATATTAAAAAAGAGCTAGCCAAAACTGCACAATTAAAATATAAATATGCATATGCCAAAAATAGAATAGAGATCTGAGTCCCATTTATAATAAATTACATGAAAGCATGTATATTTATTTTTAACTAAGGTGCCATCTTGCAACTACCCAAAGAATAAAGAGACTACATGCTTGATGTAATAAATAAATTTATCAAAGGTATTATATGTTAAGAGCTGATGTAACAACTAAATTTATCAAAGGCATTGTATGTGAAGATCTAAATAAGGTGGAAACTGATGGTGATGTGGTGATAGTTGTTACAAAAGTGACACTAAGTGGTCCCAGAAGGAATATGTAGTATTAAATTAACTACCACTTATGGCTAAGTGCATATGAGTGGTACTAGTGTTGTCCCCTATGTCATAGTAGCATCACTCTTAGAAATCTTTAACTATTGGTATGGTGCATATAAGACATTAAAATTAGTGTTAATTATTTAAAAATTGAGCATGGGTGGATTGAATATTCATATGATTTCATCCATCAACCTTTTATGTTCAGCATCTGAAGCTATGAATTATGCTTTGAGACCTCAACTTTGGTTACCTTATCTTTTGTAAAATTGATCAATTGTATAATTTCTTCATTAGTTTTGTACACATTACCTTCAAATTATACTTTGAAGCTATCAATAACTACTTTGAGTAACCCTTCAAAATTGGCCATATTCGCCGATTACCCTATAGAAGTGGTCACACTCATTACACTCATATATTTCAAAAGTTCTATTTCCTCCTTTTTATGGTGTATATGTTTTATTACTAAGGTGTTCATCTATTAATGTTATGTGAATGCACCATCCCTCTCAAGAATCACATAATTCAAGGCCCATATAGCCTTTGGGGTTGACATTAAAGATCAAATGGTTGTAGGAAATATTCCTTACACATAAAATAAGAAGTTAAGCATTATTTCCAATTATTTTATTTAATTTTATAAGGTGACTACCCTACCTCGATGGCATTTTGATTCAACCCTAGAAGCTCTGATTGTGCTCATGATATCATATAGATTCTTGGCTACACTCTAGACATTGTCCATATTTTCCATTAGAGCTTGAATAATTTATCTCTAATAAATCCTCTATTTATCTTGTTCATGGATGTAGATCAAATAATCTAAATGAAACCACCAATGTTTGGTAGGGTGATAAATCATACCACTAAGAGGTTAGGAGGTTCAAGGGTTCTATGGGTTATAGGAGATCTATAGTGTCTATCTAGTTTTCCATCTTGTACCAAGATATAGATAGACTTGTAAACTAGGTTGGGGCTAGCATGAATACACACAAAAAGTATGCAAGTTACTTTAACCGGTCCAACCATAATAAAGCAAGTAGCTGAGATAAGACTATTGATTACATAAACAAATCAATAATAACAATACCAAATGGATAGAGATAATAAATGAAATGTAAATCTATAAAGTAAGGCACTTTGAGGCCAAATAAAATACATTTTAATCAATAAATATATTTACCATAAAGTTTCAAGAGAATGCCTATTATAGATTTGAGCTATCTTTCTAAATCAATACTATTGTTTTCTAAGAATGCAATGTTCTAGTTTAGCAAGAGAGAGAATGTTTAAGCAAGTTTTATAGTTTATCTTGAACATATATATATCTTCTATGTAAAGATTAATTTTTCTAAAGAGAGAAATGATATGAAAAAAAGTAATATTTCAAAGAAATGAAAGTACTCTTTACTCATATACAAATGCAAGAAACTTTAGAAACTACTCTAAGCAATGGATAAAATAACTATTTCACTAAAATAGTTCAAACACTAGCATATACACTACACAAAATAATGAAGTTTCACTTTACATAGAAAAGTGCCCTTAGATTAATCTCATAGAAGATGTGAAGATGTTCTATCAACTAGGAATCCAAGCTTAGAAGCAATGTAGGAGGAAGACCAAGCTATGTGCAAGCTGAAGTCCAAACCAAAAGCCAAGAGCAAAGGAGGAGGTGAAGTTATAACTTGAAATGGTGTAATATCTCAAACCAAGTACATAAATTAGGTATAATGCCAAATGTAGAAGATATAATCAAGATAAAAGGAATCAAGAATAATTAAGAGTAGCAATGGAGTTCCCAAGCAAATATGTAGCATCATATGGGATCCTCTATCCCCAATTAAGCTCAAGAGTGTCAAGAATAAATCAAGAGAGATTCAAGAAGTCATGAGATTAAAGAGAAGGAATACTAATCTAGAGAGAGTATGGAATCATAAGAGAAGAGGCTCAAATTAATGAGAAAGGGCCATATATCCAAACCCTAATCTACCAAATGACTTAAAACTAGCCATTTTTTTTATCATTTAACTTTATTTTGGCACTTTTGGGCACGTTATACCTAGGCCACAACCTAGGCCATGGCTTTAGTGAAGGAAACATGTGGTCTAAGCCATAGGTTTCCTTCACACAAGTTGTGTTCTGGGTCAAATAGGGTCCTAGGTTAGTCAACGGGCTCTTAAAAGGCCTCAAGGGGTCTTTAGAAGGCCTATCTTATGTGCAAAAGGGCCAATATGGACTAGGGATGTATGGAGGGTACAAATATTATGAAAAAAAGGTCCAAGTAAGTAGAGGATGTCTCAAAGTAGGATGACCAAGGTTAGTAGTTTGTATGTGAGCTAATGTGTAATCATAGGGAGGAGTAGGGTCACAAGAAGTATGATTACATATGCCCTCGAGGTACAAGAAGTCAATGTTAAAATAAATAAGGAGTGATGTGAAATACCTAGAAGCCACACCAAAAAAAAGTAAATCAATAACTAAAAATATAAATGTAAACATTACCTACATGTACCTAGATAAGGATGGTGGTAGAAGAAATTGATGACATGATCCATGGGTGAGAGTGCACATGTTTCATAATCCAAATCCAACTCTAGCTCTAGCTCTTGTAAAGAAGTGACAAAAGTGATATGAAATCAAATATTACTATCCAAAATGACATTCACTAGAGTTTTAGCCCTAGTGTTCTCCCTATGAGGGATATGGTTGAGCTAGACATCCTTGAAGAAAGAGAGTAAATCTTGCACCACCTTGAAGAGGGGGAGAAAATTAGAGTTAAGGATGACCCAAACACTAGTGAGTTAAGATATGGCTAAGAGTGAGTCAGATAATAATTACACATAGCATGTGCTTAACTCATGGGCATCATTCAAGATGCCAATGATTATGTGATATTCAACAACATTATTCATCTCATTGGTAAGGAAGAAACCAACTATAACAAGCTCATGGCCCCACTGATCATTGATAACCCAAGCTACAACTATTGGTTCTAGGTTGTTATAACTACCACCATTGATGTGAATCACCACTAAGAGGTGCACCATAATGGGGGTTGAGGATGAATATAAATGACTATAGAAAGGCGATCTCAAAGTGAAGTGATTTAAGCAAGTTTTACGAGGGAAACAAGTAATGAAATCAAGCCACAATCATAATGGTTGACCAACACTAGTTGTGGTGAAAGGTAATAAGGGAAAGTGGGGAGAAGTTCAAAGAATACAAAGACTAATTGACAAGACTAGAGCAAATCCCAAACCATCATAGCTAGTTGATAACCCTACTTGTAACCATGAAAAACAAGAGAGAGAGAGGGAGTTAGAATGGATCTACTATAGAAAATCAAAGAAATGACTAACTAAAAGAAGCATAGAAAGTAAATACTATCCCTAGGTTCCCATGAGATGGGACATGGGCCTAAGAGGTCAATAGGGACATGGGAACTAAAATAGGGCTAGAACAAGCCTAAGGAAGCCTTATATTAAAAGTTGAAGGTTATCAATGTGCTTAGAACATATCAAAACCTCTAAGATAGAGGTTTTGTGGTCTAAAATGGAAAAATGGGTAACACACCCAAAAAGGGCCCATAAAAAGCAAGAAAAAGGGGTTGAAAAGAGGGAAAAAGAGAGAAAAGGTCACTTTCACTCTTATTTTCACTCTAAGAGAACCAGAGGAGAGCCCATGAGCAACCAAAGCCCAAGTAGATCAAATAAGGACACAAGAGAATATTAAAGATGTGTAGGATGGTTCAAGTAAGTCCTCTGAATGAATTTTGTCAAATTTATTCATTTTTTGGGGTTTGGAATGCCCTAGACACATTTTTACTCATTTTAGATGATTTGGTGGATGAATCAAGTGAAAAAAGGAGTGAAAATGATGAGCTTGGTGAGATAAAAAATCAAGATAAATGGGGGTGCAAATGAAGCCATGTAGAGCAAAAGAGAAGGAGCCCTAGGGCTCCATAGGGCATCCCAATGTAGGCCATAACCTGGCCTACCTAGGTTGTGGCTTTGCCTAGAAAGCCATGGCCTTGGACAAAGAGGCCTCAAAATAGGCCTCAAGGAGCTTGATGTAGCTTAAGAGGTCCTGGAAGGGACCAGAAGAGGAAGGAGAGATAAAATTAAGATAGATAAAAAAACATAGTTTTTTACTTACTCTTACTCATTTTTTAGCCAGTAGACTAATCCATTTACCGGTTTGCTTGCTTTTACAGACATGTAGAGGAGTTAACCTACCAAAGGAGGGAGGACCTTCACAGGGGAGAGAGAGGCTAACACAATGAGATGGGTTGTGTAAGGTGACCAACCAAGAGAGAGTTCTAGCATGGTTGGCCAAAGAGGTAGATGTTCTACCAGTGGTGAACTAAGATCACATGTAGATTTCAAGACTTTGGTAGCTAGTACATGTACCCTCACTATGTTAATCTAGAGACCTAGTGAGCATTTTGGTGATCACATGGGTACCCAAGAGGCATATGTTCTATTGGGTCCCAATTTAGAGGCCATCCTTAGCATTAAGGATGTCTACTGACTCTATAGGGTAGAGTTGATGGGAAGAGAGATAGAGCTACCACTGTTGCAGGACATAACAATAATAGAGCTATACTTGGTGGGACCCCACCTAAAATGGAACAATTATGGAGTGTATATCACATAGTTGTCACCAAGGGTACCCACTCTTTGGATAGTGATAATAGGGACTATGGTTAGGAGGCTTTATGTTAACCAAAGTATAGGATGACTACCACTCTCATAGATAATAGTTACCCAATGCACTGTAGAAGGACAAAGATTTTTTTGGGGATAGTATATCCTAGGTGGATTGTATTAGTATCTAGATCACATTTGATGCATAAGGTCAGGTGGATTAACACAACCTAGTCTACTCATGTCTTAGGCCTACAAGAGGATCCACTAACATGATCGAGGACATCATTTGGCATTGAATCATACCCTACACTAGAGGAGGGCATGGTATGGGCTACATGATTCATAGATAGGATGGAGTCCATGTGAACCACCTTATATCCAAATGTATTTTTAAATTATATCCAAGATTCCTGTAGGTCTATAGTGTGGTTGGAGGTTAGCAAGGTAGATCCCTACTTAGGATGGGAGGAGCTCTGAGGTCTACAGGGATCATACCATCATCTAGGGAGATAGGCTCTAGTAGGGTGAGAGAGATGGGCATAACCTAGACTAGTTAGGGCTAATCCTACAAGGAAATCAAGGCAGAGAGAAGGGGGTGATGGTGGAGAGAGTCCATCATGGTGAGGACCACTATCACTAGGAGGAGCATGACCTACAGGAGAGACATAAAGGCCATCAACATTACCAAGTAAGATAAGTGTATTTTCTAGATATCATTACATCTTGGTACTCATCCTTAGCAAGATATTTTATATGACTAACATATGTGCTCTATGTGTGTGTGTAGGAGATGAGCCTAGTTGGATTGGGCCTTAGGTAGACCTAGTCCTAAGAGAGCTATTCCCTAATGTAGTGATGAGACCACTAACATATTAGGTGTCACATTTACCAGTGGGGGTAGAGCCACATACTTAGTTCTAGTGGGTGGGTGAATGAGACTCACTCAAGCTGGTGAGGGCATGACATAGGATTTTATAGTTTGAGGTTGAGTCAGCATGGCACGAGGCATCTATGTCAAACCATAAGGTGGATATAGTAGAGACCTAGGAAAGATTAACAAGAGCAAAGGTCAAGATCAATCAGCTATGATATGAGATAGCCCAAGAGTAGACCAAAAGAGTTGAGGTACCTAAAATGAGGGTAGATTAGCTAGCTACACTAGAGGATATTGTAGCTCGATTGGTCAAGATGTAGAGATCAATATCTCCACCTGGAGCATGACTAACATAGATATCACCTAGTCATAGGCTAATTGGGAATGTATAAATAGTCATGTACATGGTAGTTTTTGGGGATAGCAATCCCATGTGATGTACCTAAAGAAAAATATGTATTTTTTTTGATATATATGTGTGTGTATATATATATATACATACAATGGGTTTCTCATTATTAACACATATATGTATATGATTTTATGTGTGATGCATATGCTTCATCTGATATGGACTATTAGATACATGTGATTAGATAATAGGAATTGCTAATAAGGAACCCATGTGCACACACATATACCAGTAGTATAGAGGTTAGTGGTGATAGAAGAGAGGAAATGCTCACCTTACCAGCATAAGTGACTTTTTTGGAGGGCCACATAGGCTCTAGACATAAAATGTCTTGAGGTAGAACCCATTGATCAGGTGTTACAGGGGCTCTCCTTCGAGGGTTAAAAGATGAAAGGCCCCATTCTCTAGAGAGCTGATGATGATGAAAGAGCCAAACCACTTATGTGCAAGTTTTCCCTTCTTACAGTGTTTCTTATAAAAAATGACCATATCACCTACCTTAAACTAACAAGGGTACACCAATTTCTCAAATTGGTAGTACTGACAATGATGGTAAGTATGGTTATACTCAAGAGTGACTAGGCATCACTCATCTAATTGCTCAAGCTTGGTGAGGTGAGTAATGCATTATTCCTCATTAGAAAGAGAACCAAATGTCTTAACCCATAATTAATGCATTAAGACATATAAGGGAAGAACAACCTTGGACCCATACATGAAAGAGTATGGGGTTGCCCTATGTCCATTCAAAAGCTAGTATGATAGGCCCAAAGTATAGGATAAAACATGAGATGTCAATCTCTCTTAGATTGGTCAATCGTATGAATAAACATCTTCTTTAAATTTTTATTTGAAGACACTACTTGCCCATTTAACTAGGGGTAATGGGTAGAGGAGAAATAGAGCTTGAACCCAAAATGTTCAGTGAGCTCATGCATCTTGGTGATTTGGAAGCCTGGGCTATTATCAACTATAATCATAGTGGGAACCCCAAACCTACAAATAAGTTGGTTCAATACAAACTTGGCGATGGTTTTCCCATACATGCTACTGAGAGGCATGGCCTTAACCAACTTCATAAAATAGTCAGTGGTGGTGATGAACTAGCAATAGCCATCAAAAAGGTGGGTTTAAACTTGCCAATGAAGTCAATAGCACAAACTAATAAAGGTAAAGTGATCAAAATAGAGTGTAATATGTCAAGCAAGGTATTGATATCATCCCCTATGACCTGACACATCTTATACTTAGCATACTAAATGACATCTTTAACAAGAGTAGGCTAGTATTAGCCCATCTTGATAATACATTGAGCATTAGCTTGCCCTCTTGGGTAGCCACCACAAATGCTCCTATGATACTCTTCAAGCATGAAAAGGATGTCCTCAAGGGCAAGGCACTACATCATCACACCATCAAGATCCCTCTTGAACAAGATGCCACTAATGATGAGATAATGGATGGTGAGGTTATAGATATGATAGCACTCTTATGAAGATATGGTGGTGGGATAAAACTAGTCTCTAATGTGATGGATAATGTCTTGATACTAATCACACTTAGAGACCTCAACCTAGTTGACTGAGTAGACCATCTCATTAGGAAAGGCATCATCAACTAGTTCTATGCTAGGGTTGGGTAGTAGGTACTCCATGATTTTATCAACCATAGCTAGGGCCTTGGTGGATTTTTGGTTAATGATGCAACAGTAAAACTACTGAAGAAACATGATCCACCTTGTAGTCATACCAATAAGATGAATCTTGTTGATCAAGTAATGAAGTGTATCAGACTAGAAATCCACATTGGTAGTCTAGCCCCATATGTAATGTTGTAACTTCTTCATAGAGAAGATGAAAGAGAGGAACTAATGATAAATAAGAAAATAGTTAAGCTTAGGGTCAACCAGTGTGATAGATATGTAGTAAACAACTCTCTCTCTGTTGGTGTCATCCTTTTGGCACACACATGCCCCTAATGGAAAGATCAATGATAGAGGTATATAAGATGAACTAACACCCCTTAATGGGTGCCATTAAGATGGGATGACTATAAATCATATGCTTTAATTCCAAAAAAGCCACTTGGACTTCAACAAACCATAAGAATGGAGTGTCCTTGCATAAGAAATGTGTTAGGGTTATGGATTTGTGAGCATACTCCTTAAGGAAACATCTGAGAAAGTTGAGTTTTCCTAAGAGGACTGCAACTAGATGAAGTTACATGGGGGAGGCATCTTAATGATTTCATTTATATTTTTAGGATCCACTTTAATGCCCCTTTACGAGATGAAGAAACCAAGAATATTTTTAATTAAAATGCAAAAAATTTACTTCTCAAGGTTGAGACTGATGTGATACTCTTAGAGATGCTCAAAGATGATTATGAGGTCTCACACATGCTCATCCTACTTATGGGATTTGTTGAGGAGATCATCAACATATCATTCAAATATCTTGTGGATAAGGTTATGGAAAATGTGGGTCATCACATGTTGTTACGTGGCCCCAACATCATTTAGACCAAAAGGCATGATGTCATAATAGAAGGTACCCCATGGGGTAGTGAACATCATCTTGTGCTAGTATTTAGGTATAATTTGGACTTAGTTGTACCCAGAGAAACCATCCATGAGGGATATGATCTCAAAAATAGTGGTGGAATCAAACAATTTAGTCTATCAAAGGAGTAGGAAAATTATCCTTTGGGCAGGCCATATTGAGATATCAAAATTTGATGCACATATGAATAAACCCATTCTTTTTTGAAATGAGGACAATGTTGGAAATTGATTAGGGATAGTTAATAGCTTGGATAAATCTAACTCAGATGAGTTTCTTGATCTTTTCTTTGACTAATTGAGAGACTTTAAGAGCCATGGGCCATTGATTTTTGTGAATGGGTTGGGTCCCATTATTCATAATCAGGTTATGGATAACTATGTCAAGATCTATGCCCTTCATGTCAATGTGTTCCCAAGTAAATACATCTAAAATTTTTTGTAAGAAGGTGACTAAAACATCTCATTCCTTAAGATCAAGGCTAGTTTTTATCTTGATGATCTTAGGCCTTGCTAAAGTGCCAAAGTTGATATCTATGGATCCTTCAACATCCATAGTGTTACCTTCCTCAAAACACTTAAGCACAGGAGGGAGTGGCTCATCTAACACTTTAGGTTCAATTTCTAAGACAGTCATTATAGGAAGGCCTGAGGTTGGTCCATCTATGAAATAAATCTCCAAACCAAGGTGATTAAGGGGATAATGATACTTATGATAAGCCTACATGATCTTGGTGTAAGCCTTTCTCTCCTTGAATAGGTTGCATACTATTACATGAATATAATAGCACTCAAGATTAGACTCAACCACCCTAGTGATCTCAATGAGAGATACATGGAGATAACCTACACTTTTATGGGCAAAGTATGACACAAGGGGTATCTCAACATCTAGAGAGACATCTTAGAAGAGATCTCCAAAAAGAGATGGGCTAGCCTGGTGCCATGGAGTAGAAAAGGGAGTTGGTCGATACATGATAAACTCTAAAGTAATGAATGCTAACCAATACTTAGCTAGATTAAAATGTTCATCCTTGAAGAAATAAGACTAAAAAACAAGGGATGTATGAGAGTTTATAGACCCCTATGAGGAGACATCCAAAGCCTCACTTGAGGTCTTTATCTTTGAATAGAGAAATACCCAGGGATCTAGGTCAGCTTCCAAAGTGTTAACCATGAAAAAATTGACCTAGAACTTCACATTCCCCATTAGCATAATCATTTCATTATTGTAATTGACGTAAATATGATGATAATTAGAGAGCTTCTTCTGATTGATCCTGATCTCATTGAATACATGCAGAGGCATGATATTCAACACAACTCCTTCATCAATAATATACCACTTGACATGATAATAATCAACAAGAGTCTTAATGTAGAGAGGGAAATGATCCCTCTTTATAAGAACTAAATCATTTGACAAAGAGGTTGGGTTAAAAGATAAGATAGGAGGGTGAGGGTACTTGTGTACATCAGAGTTGAACAACACTTTGACATCATCATGTAGTAGAGCCTCGTGAGAGAGACTAAGCTCATTAATTATAAGGTTCCTTTGTTCATGACATAGAAAACAATTTCCCAAATGGATATCCTAGCTAAGAGGCCCTATAACTCCTTTATGATAGAGTAAGGATGTTATCTAGCCTAGGAAGGGATGTTACATCTAAAGTCAAATCTAACCTTAGGATTTCCTACCCTTGTGGGCTAGATAGGGGGCCTAATACCAGTAGTCCCTCCAATAGGGTTGGTAGCCTAACTAGATTATGTATTGATAAAGCACTCATACCTAGTAAAGGCTATGTTAATATTAGTAACAACCTTGCCACTCTCATGCTTTGATTTCCCACTTAGGTCTACCTAGGAAGAGGAGTCAAAAGAGGTGGAAGAACAAGAAGGGGAATATGGGTCATTAGTCTCTGATTTCTTCTTCTTCTTATTATTCTCCTTATCATGGTTAGGTAGAGGTTCCTTAACCACATTCAACTTGTGGTTAGGTCTTGTAAGAGGATAACTCTAAGACATAAGTGAGGCTTGCGTACTAGACTTTTTGGTGGCATAATTGGCATCATTATGCCCCCTCATTCGATGGAAATTGTAAAACTTGGTAGGGTCATAAAGAAACATCATTCATTATTTTGTTGTGCTTGATTAAGAAACCTTTTTTAACTAAATTATTGTTTAAAGCATTCACCTCATGGATCTCCTTTTTGTCTTTTTTCTTGAGAGGAGAATCAATGATACCATCATTGGTCATATTACAGTTACAATCATGTAAGGAGGATGAATTTTAGGAAGGGATGGGCTGCATGCCTACCTACACCTTAAACACTTCAATATTTATACACTCATTAACAACTTCATCATAATAGGTGGGTTCATGTTTGAGGACCTCAAGGTGAACCTCCTGCCTTAATACTCGCATGAACATAACATAAAGATGGTAATCCAAGAACCTAGTCCTGTACGTATGAATTTTTGAATTCCATATGCACACAAAATCAAAGTTTGATTCACCCTTGGTATATTTCATGGAGGTGAGTGATTGTATGTTGAGGTTAAAGGGTCTAAAACTATCAAAATATTGGAGGAAGTCATCCAAGAGGAGCTAAAAACTAAAGAGAGAATCTGGTGGTAGATTCTAAAACTAGATTAGATCTTTAGCTCTCAGAGAATGAGCAAAGAGATTTAACATCATTCCTTCATCTTATTCCTAATCCATACATGTCATCATGAATGCCATGATATGCTCTATAGGACTAAATTCCCACATCCTATTGAACTTAGGTTGTTCAAGGATAGGAGTATGAAGTGGAATAACATGCACCTAAGGGGATATAGGGTTTCAATAGAGATCCTCTTAAGCATGGTTGATAACAACTGGTGACAAAATTTGAGAGGGGGTTCATGATGGCAATGATATTGATTATGGCCATATGCATCACCATGACCATGGGGAAGATGATTCCATGAAGGCTCCTAATAGGAATGATGCTCATTATGGAAATCATCTCTTTCATGAGGTGGAGAGTGGCCACAAAAAGTGTGACAGCCCCTATGGGGATGATGGAAAGATTTGGTATACTTATGAAAATTGTCATGATGACCAAGATATACATGGTGTTGGTTATGTGCCATCACACAAAGGTTAAATGATGGCCATTAATGCTCCCAATATGCATCCCATGGATCTTTAGTCCATAAATGGTGATCAAAATCAGCATGCTCATTAAAAACTCTAAAAGAAGGACTACAAGGATGGGAGGAACCCCCAAGATGGGGATACCTTGATGATTTAAAATCCTATGACCCACAACATAGATATGAGGATGTTCTTTCTCTAGAGTATCCATATAAGAAAGGGTCAGGGAAATCACATGAGAACTAGTCGAGGCACTTGACATTGAGTAGGTGTAGGTTCTATTTTTAGAAGAAGCATGTCATCAACTCCTAGGGGAGAAGGAAGTAATTTACTCACATGAAGATGTCTATGATAATAATTAATGATTTCATGTAACTCCTAAATCCCTAGCTACATAAGGAGATCCTCATCACCTCTAATGGGTGAATGAGGTGCAACATGAGGCTACATAAATCATTGGTTATAGTCATGCCAATCTTGTTCCCTTTTAAACATGAGAGGGTTTAGACTACCATGCTGGGTCGAGGGAATCTCCTAGATCTTATGGTGTCTACGATGTTCCATTGTAAGCATAGCTTGATTAGTGGTGAGCTCAAGTATGAGACCCTAAATCCATCAGGATTAACATCCCAAAGGTGGGAGATCAAACATGGATGTAATGAAGCATGAAAAACATGGAAGATAATAGAAAAGGAAAATTGAGGGAGAACCAACCAGGAGAAAGACATACAAATAAATCAAGAGAAAATAACTAAAGAAAGAGCCAAAACATAACCAAAAGTAAAGCCTAATAGTTAACATAGGGGAGTTGGATAAGAGAGCTATAAACATGATAGAACTAATGTGAAACCATATGTGATATCCCACTAGGCATGCTAGAATTTGGCTCTAAGAATTTGAATGAAACCACTAGTGTTTGGTAGGGTGCTAAAGCAAACCACTAAGAGGCTAGGATGCTTAGGGGTTCTTTAGGCTATAAGAGATCTATAGTGGCTATCCAATTTTTTGGATTACACCAAGTTATAGATAGACTTGTAACCCAGGCTAGGGTTAGCATAAATAGACACACAGTGTATGCAAGCTACTCTAATGGGTTTAACCATAGTAAAGCAAGTAGTTGAGACTAGAATATTGATTACTTAAATAATGCGAGAAAAATAATACCAAGTGGATAGAGTAACAACTAAAATGTAAATCTAGAAGCTAAGGCACTTTGAGGCCAAATGAAAGATGTTTTAATCAATACAGACATTTATAAGAAAATTTTCAAGAGCATGCTTATTCTAGATTTGATTTATCTTTCCAAATCAATACTAGTGTTTTCTAACATTGCACTATTCTATTTAGTGTGTGTGTGTGTGTGTGTGTGTGTGTGTGTGAGAGAGAGAGAGAGAGAGAGAGAGAGAGAGAGAGAGAGAGAGAGAGAGAGAGAGAGAGAGAGAGAGAGAGAGAGAGAGAGAGAGAGAGAGAGAGAGAGAGAGAGAGAGAGAGAGAGAGAGAGAGAGAGAGAGAGAGAGAGAATGTTTAAACAAGTTTTCTAGTTTTTCTTGAGCATATATATTTCCTATAAGTAATGATGAATGTTTCTAAAGAGAGCAATGGTATGCAAAAAATGAATATTCAATAAATAAAAGTAATCCTTACTCATATAAATCCAAAAAACTTTAAAAACTACTCTAAGCAATGCACAAAATAACTATTTCAATAAAATAATTTAAACCCTAACATATACACTACACATAGCAATGGAGTTTCACTTTTCATAACAAAGTACCCTCAGATCAAGCTCAAATAAGATGTGCATATATTCTATCAACTAAGAATCCAAGCTAAGAAGCAATGTAGGAGGAAAACCAAGTTATGTGTAAGCTGAAGTCCAAATAAAAATCCAAGAGCAAAAGAGGAGGTGAAGTGATAACTTGAAATGGTGTAAAATCACCAAACAAGTGCACAAATCAGGTACAATTCCAAATATATAAGCTAGAATCAAGCTACAAAGAAGTAAGAACAACTGAGAACAACAATGGAGTCTTCAAAAAAATGTGTAGCAACATATGGGATCCTCTATCCCCAATCAAGCTCAAGAGTGCCAAGAATAAATCAAGAGAGATTCAAGAAGGCATGAGAGTTAAAATATGGAAGAAGAATCTATAGAGTGTGTGTAATCTTAAGAGAAGAGGCTCAAACAAATAATAAAGAGGCATATATCCCAACCTCAATCTACCAAATGACCTAAAACTTGCCATTTTTTACCATTTGACTTCATTTTAGCACTTTTGGTCATGTTTTTCCTAGGTTGTGGCTTTGGTGAAGGAAGCATGTGGCCTAGGTTGAGGTTTTCCTTCACACAAGCCATGGTCTAGGTCAAACAAGGTTCTAGGCTAGTCAACAGGCTCCCAAAAGGTCCCAGGGGCTCTAGAAGGCTTGTCTTGTGTGTAAAAGGGTCCACATGGATTAGGGATGTATGGAGGGTAAGAATATGATGTGATAGAGGTCCAAATAGGTGGTAGATGTCTCAAATTAGGATGACCAAGGTTGGTAGTCTGAACATGAGCTGATGTGTAATCATAGGGAATAGTAGGGTCATGGGAAGTATGATTATAGATTCTATACATTTATTTCATTACTTCTCTTATGGTATCCACAAAACAACAAATGTCTTCTACATATTCTTTAGGGTCAATGGGAATTTTTTATTCTTCTTTGATCAAGGAAATAAATTTTCCCTCTATTCAAATATCACTTCTTCCCCTCTTTTGTCTATTTTTTTTATATTACTGACCCTCTGTATAGTGCAACTCTGTAAGGACCAAGCCCATCCTATATTTTTTACTCTCTTGAGACTCTTTGACCTAGGTAGGGATAATGATTTCTCCTTTCACCTCAGCTTGATTGGTCTGTGGAGTGGTGGAAAGTGGAATAAAAACTAGTAGTATCATGGAGGCATGATATAAACATATGTTGAGTTCATAAAATTAAGATACTCTAAACATGGAAAGTAAAACTAATATATTTATATAAATGACATATAAAAATAGGTACTTATCTGGTTATGATGCTACTGTAGTGTTAAATATAGGACATGTAAGAAGAGATATAAAAGACAATTCTTGAATAGTTCTTAGATTTTGGATCTAATGCTTTTGGAGCTTTAGACACTAACGTCAGATTGGGATGATTGCATCAACACTACTATGTGGGTTTGATGCAAGTGTCTATATGGAATACCTATTAGAAAAGCATGAAACCACCTATATGCTTTTGGGTTTTGCTTCACCTTCACTCTAGTACATTAAAATTTTGGTCATGGACCACCACTCTTTATGAAATGGAAAAACCCTAATTCTCCATCTTCATAGTGACCTTGGGGAAAAATGGGTTAGTGGGTACACAATGTCAATTTGACCCCAAAGACTTTACTATTAGTGGACACTACCTACATATACAATATCTTAGAAGAGTGCCTCAGACTCATTTCATTCTCCCCTACATGTTGGCTTATGTGTGAATCATGAAATATATGTAAACAAAGTACAATGATGACCTAGCTTGTAACTTAGAAAATTGGGATCTTGGGATTGTCCTTTATTACTTTAGACCTATATATGTGTTGTACCTATGACTAATGTGGAAATAATGAATATTTTGCTCGATTTAATTCTTGATAAAGTGTTTCTAATATGTTGCCTTGGTCTCTTTTATCATTTTCTAGGTGAAAAATGAGTAAGGGTTGATCCTATATTTATATCAATCCATTTTGATAATAAATTACATTAAAGTACTTAGGCCAACTATTAGGATACATTTCATTTGAAAACTAGATGACTTTAGGGAACTAGATACTTGTATCGGGTTAGTATAATAGCATCAATAATACTGTCTATACCAAACGTTAGTGTCTAGAGAGTAGGAGACAGGGTGCAAGCTTAGAACTTGTAGAGGTGAAAGACAAGTAAATTTTAAGAATTATGGGAAATAGAGAAGGTTTGTGTCATCAACATAAGACTAGTTAGACTAAGAGATAGGCTAAAGGAAACAAGATAAAGTAGATGTGAGTCTTGTGGAAGAGGAAAACGTATAGAATTGAGAGAAACAACCATGATTTGATTTTACCAAGTTTACAAGACTAAGGTGTTACATAATCATAAAATAATGTCTAAATTTCCACACCATTAATCTACTAATGAAATTTCTAGTTTAAAGGAAAGGAATGCGTACTTGGGTGTGTATGCACACCTTATCTTTACTTGTGCCCAACTTGAGTGCTTTGTTAGTGACTGACCTACAACTCAGAGCATGTTACAATATAAAATTAGTTCATACAATCTACGATTGAAAGTACTTGAAATAGATTGAAATTGAAAGAGTAAGGTTTAGGAGTACATCTATGTGTTGATGTAACTACCTTTCCCATTGGCAAGTTGTTTTAAAAAATATGTATCATTGTAATAATCTAAAACTAGATTAGGACAAGTATAGATAAATATTTAAAGTGCATATATCCAAGGAGATATATATATATATATATATATATATATATATATATATATATAAATATTTAAAGTGCATATATCCAAGAAGATATATATATATATATATATATATATATAGAGAGAGAGAGAGAGAGAGAGAGAGAGAGAGAGATATTGAAAGGAACATGCCCCCAACTTTGGAGCAAAATTGAGTTGCCACCTGTCAGCTAAGATTAACTCAATCATGTAAGCCAATGATACTTATAACCTAGTGAGGTTAGCTAATCAAGCCCAACTTGAAAACTTGGAAAGATTGAGTTATTTATTCACCTAAACCATACAAAAAGGTGAACCAACTACTATAGTGTATTGGATCAATAAAGTCTACAAAATTTTGATTGGGGTATCAATATGTAAAAGTATGTGATATGGTAATAGTCCATAGAAGACTTTTAGAATATGAAATTGATTTGGATTTTGTAATATTAGGCACATGTTGCATAGCATATGCACTTTAGATATGTTTCATGTTGAAACTATGTATAAAAAAGATACCAATATATATAATTTTACCATAACTTTGAATTTGAATCATATAAATGTGTGCTTTGGCCAATTCAAGAAATTATGTAAGTATGGAAAACATACTTCCCAAGTAGGCCCCAATTATATATAGATAAATCTGACAACCGTTATAAGTACCAATGTGGAGAACATGTTTCCAAAACATACCCCCATTGTAAACTAGAAATGTTGAATATTAAATAGGTGTGGAGAACATGCTTCCAAAGCATGCCCCTACTATATCTAAAAACTATGAAAGTGTGTGGAAGCCATGCCCATATTACATGCACCTACCGAATCTAAAAATTAATATAAGTATCATATACTAAATGAGTGTGGAGAAAATGTTCCAAAGCATGCCCCCACTAAATCTAAAAACTACTCCAAGTGTGGAAATCATGCCTCTATGGCATGCCCCCATTCATATTTACCCCCTTTGTGGCAAGGGAAATATATGAACTAGTAGTTATCTCACCTAAAAATGATAAGACAAATTTATAATTTTTTAGTGTAACCATGTAATATTTGGGTAGATATAGCATTGAAGCACATAGAAATAATGTGATCACATGAAATTATAATATGCATGATAAAGCTCATGGAAACATTGAAGTATCAACATTACAATCTAAACAACCAAATAAACACACACACACAAGAACACTTAAAATTAAGTCAAAAGAAAATGGTCCAAAGAGACTATAAATAAGGGGTAGGTTCAAATGCCACACAATCGAATGAACATGACTTAGTCAATTGTCCATGAAAGAAAGAATGCCATATTCAAATGTCCATACACAAATAATGACATAAGCAAATATCAAAGAAATCATATATAGGCATGGGGGTCGTAAAAAAATGAAGTTATTCAAATGCTTGAATAAATAAGATAATAGAAAGACAATACACTCAAGAAAGTTCATAAAGGAAAAACATAAGGAACCAACATAAACATGTCATAATAGCCCATAAATAAAACGTGTTAGGAAAAAATGTCAAGTGTATATCATATCAAGTATCCTGTGTAATATGTAACCATGGACAAAGGCATGTGTAACTACATGTGTAAGTTTAAACATGATAATATAATGTAATCATCGAACCATATAATCTATCTGTATCAAGATCAATGAGTCAAATTCCCTCAATGTACACATGACATGAATAGAGGTAAGGCCCCACATTTGAAAGAGGAAAGTATTATATATATATATATATATTGTATCATACTTTAAGTATAAGTGTAACACACATGTGTATATGTATAAGTAAATGAATATGCCATCCATCAACATGGAACTAACACATATATGCATAGGAGACAATAGAACATGTAGGATTTGAAAATATTTGTGGATTCTTTAATGTTTTTTTAATCTCGTCGGTATATTTTGACTATTTGAAGAAGGAAAGATCATCCTATGATGCTATCGAATGGATGGTCATAAATATCTCCCCATTGTGAACTTGGTGTAATAACCTTGTGACATTTTCAAGGATATTGTATAGGTTTAATATTTGTCACTATAGTATTAGTGGTGCTCTATATATGTAGAATAATACTCTATGGTCATGAAGTAATAATAGGAGTAATAGTAGTAGGGGTTTGTGGGAGCCATTATTGAATACTTGGTGGTATCTTTTTAATAGCGATAATAGGTACATGTTTAAGTGATCTAGATATCCAAACATGGTGTGTGGTACAAGATGGGGATTCTATAGAATCCACTCTATGTATTTGATGTAATGGTCTCTCAGGTATTAGCTGCCTGATAAAGGGGTTTACCTATTGCTTACCCTTTTTAGTGAATTAGCTTTAATAGGATTGATAATTAGTTGTTTTGGTATTATTTTATTTTGTTCAAGAGGATTATCATATGTAATTCTATAAACTATAATTACTTGATTGTCTTGAATGTATTTAACACACCCATGTAATGTAGAAGGTACATATTGAAGAGTGTGCATCCAAGGTCTTCCAAATAACATATCAAAGATGCCCATGGAATGGATAACTAAAATCATTTTAACCAAATGGGTAAGACCAACCTATAAAGATAGAGCAATCTCACCAAGAACCTTCTGGGAGGTCCCATCGAATACTCTAACTGATCTAGTAGAGGGGTATAAATCATGATGATTATAAATCAAGTGTATAAGTAATGTCATGGTGAAATTTTTTTCACTTACACCATTATTAATCATAACACTATGTATGGGGTGTTTATCAAGGTATGATTAAATGAATATAGAATGAAGATCAGAGTCATCATCCTTAATTTCACTATCATAAAAAGATATATATGGTCTCTAAACCATAAGAGGTGTATGTCATGTGTAAGTACCAATAATTACATCTAATAGATGCCTATAATGTGATGGAGGAGGATGTGAATTATATCCCATTTACACTTTTGGTTCTTTGTTAGAATGTTATTGTAAAGGATTTTTAAATAACTTCTATTTATGGTGATCACTAGGTTATGAACTTGATTCCTTTGGAGGATTCTCAAATGTAATATTTTAGTCATCAATAAGGTCTTGGATATTATGTTTCAAGGTAAATCATCTATTCATAGAATGCCCTGGTCCTCAATGATAATCATAATAAGTATTTATAGCATACCCTTTAGGTAGAGGTCAACTCATATCGACCTCTATAGGATGAGGGAGAGGTATAAGCTGACACTCTAGTAACCATGAGAGTAATGAAGATGGGGATCCAGGAAAATGTGTAAATTATCTCCTTGGTGCATTAGATAAAATAGGATGATTAGGTTATGTGAACATAGGATTGCAATAAGGGGAGATTAGTATAGTGTTAGTGTATGAAATCAAAATCTGAGATAACACACTAATGAACTAACACCTTAAGCCTAGCTCAAAGAGGGAGATTAATGAAAAAAACTATATGGAAAACACAACTATAATGCAAAAGACAAATTATCTTTCACCTTAATTGGATGCTCCAAATGGCTTGTTGAAGTGGCTTGCTTCGCTTATGCTCAATGAGTCTTCATCAAAGGATTTGTTTGTCTCCTTCTCTCCTTGGCACCTTTGGCTTGTGATGGATTTGGATTGGCTCAACAATTTCACATGATAACACTATACTAAATAGATTTTGGACTCATTTAATCATTATAACTTTACAGTATCCAAGCTTGAAATTATGAGTGTGAGGCCTTCTATTTATAGTTTTTTATAAATGATCAAAATGAACCTAAACCATCCATCTCAAGATGAAGACATGTCGATAAGAATTCATTAAATTTTAGAGGCTAAAATAAATAAATTCCCTCATACATATTTGGGATAGAAAGGCATTAAAGAGGCATGGGAGGGCTTAATTAGATATTTTATGCATTTATGTCCTAAGGATGTCTTCCCAAAAAATGATGTCCCTTGATGATGCAAAAATTCATAATCAATTTCCAAAAACAAATATTCAACAAGTATAATGTAAAATTAACTTAACCTCTTGATTAAAATTAAATAATCTTAAATGTGATTTATCAAATTTGGTCCAAATCTTGGCAATTGGTACTCAAATTAATCAAATTGGTCAAAATCTCATATTATTGGCTTAAATTTTGACTGGATTAAAATTAGGATGTGATGTTATATGCATTGGAACTTTTATCCCATTTAGGATGTTTCCAACACAAAATAATAAATAAATGTGTCTCGTGTAAGAAAATTGATAGAAAAGAGTAATCCAGAGCACCTAGGTGTGAAAATATCATTTTGACTTGAAATGATCTGATCAAATTTAGATATCTCATAAATTTTATTGCCCCATTTAGTGATATTGTAACCAAAATTGGCACTTTTATATTAAAGGTTCACATCATTTAGTGTGTTTTAGTGTTTTTATCCCAAATTATGCATTTTGGTAGAAATTGGTCAAAAGCATGGTTGGAGGTCATTGGTGGCCACTTTTAGGTGTCTACATATTGTTGTGAGGCTACATTAACCATGGTGGTTGTTTCCTTCTTAGGATTAGGAGTTTTGACCTTATATCTTGGTTTGATTGTGAACTTATTACTAAATGTAGATGTAGTTGGTGTGTGTGCTACATACTTGAGCTTATTTAATGAAATAAGCTTCATTTCATGGTCTTGTACAGCATGGAATAAGTCATGAAAGGATTGTTTTTTTGAAAACAATGGACTAATGTAAAGGATCAAGAAAATTTTTCTTGAATATGTCTTGCAACTCTTCATCTGCCATAGGATTAGTCATTTTAGCTAACATTGCCTTGTATTTTAAGACATACTCACTGATAGGTTCACTTGTTCTTTTTTTATTTTTTACAATTTGAGCATAAGAGACATTTTTAAAAATGTTAATGGAATTTTTTTCAAATAATTGGTCTGCAATAGGTTTGAATGCTTTCATAAATTGGAGAGGTAAATCATAGAACTATGTCAAAGTATAATATTTTAGGCTTCTTGGGAATAATTTGGTCAAAAATATTATCATTAGAAGCATAGTCAAGGCATGGTTCATAAAAGGATCTAAGATGTTGTTCAGGATCACTATTGTGATCATAAGATACAAATTAGGTGTAATAAAATTGGTTGGCAAAGGGTGCAAAGATATCTCAAGTGAAAGAGCATTATGCAACACATCTTGCAAATCAATATCATGAGATTATTTTAAATCATTTTGTTTAATGGTTGTAACCTTGTCCTCTAAGTTCTTTATAACTTAAAGGAGTGTTTGAACTATAGACTTAGTGGGATTTAGATTAGCAAGTTGAGTAGTCACCAAAGGGGATGTAAACATGGATTGATATGTAATAAGCATTAAAACCAGTATTTGTGTTGAAATAATTGGTATTTCCATGTTATATCACGTCAAAGCTTAATATTTTAGGATTTTTGGGAATAATTTAGTCAAAATTTTATCATTAGAAGCATATTCAAGGCATGTTGCATAGAAGGATAAAAAATGTTGCTCAAGATCATTGTTACCATCATAAAATGGAAAATTAAGTGCAACAAAACCATTTTACAAAGGGCACAAATATATCTCAAGTGTAATAGGGTTATGCAACACATCTTGCTAATCAATAACATTAGAGGATTTTAAATCATTTTATTCAATGGTTGTAGCCATGTCCTCTAAGTTATTTATAACTTAAAGGAGTGTTTGAACTATAGACCTAGTGGGATATAGATTAACAAGTTAAGCAGTCACCAAAGGGGATGTAAACATGGATTGAGACGTAATAGGCATTGAAACTAGTATTTATGTTGAAACAATTTATGTTTCCATGTTCTATGTAGCAATTTGGTTTTTAGGAAACAAAGTTTTAAAAATATAATTTGTGTGCCTATTAGTTGTATCATGTGATAATGTGTTCAATGTGAGGGTTGTTGGTATATGGAGATGACCCATAGCTCTAATAACATGATCAATATATGGACACACTTGGTCATCTATGGTTTTTTTATTTTTGGTTTGTAACATAGTTTTGAATATTTCATCAAAACCTTCATGGTTTTGATGAATACACTCATGAAATAATGTAATTATTTTCACTTGGTCATGGTCTATTTATTCATGTTCATTGGTTTCATTAGACTCATGAATTTCATTATTATAATATATTTTTATGATGACTTCATCAATATGTTTTTCATTCTCAACATTGGTATAATCATGATCCATAGGGTTAGGTCCTTCAATGGATTTAGACAGCTTAGGCTAAAAGGGGGAATCTCATTGTGTTCAATGTGCACACCTCCCAATCTAGGGTGATGCCTAGGTTGCATGAAAAATAATTTAATTAGGAAGTGAAAAAGTATAGTAATCTAAAACCTAATTGAGTTAAAAGTCTAGTAATTAGAAAATTTTACATTCATACAAATTAGTTTCACCAAATATTTAACCCTATTTTTGTTGAGGTGTGATATTACAATCCTCACTTGAGGTATATGGGGTTAAGAATACAGAAATGAAATACCACAAGGGTGATAATTAGATCTATATTGGACCAATTAGATTTTAAACAAAAATATAAGCATATTTTGAATTCATAAAATTAGGATAGTCTAAAAATGGAAAGTACAACTAAGCTATGTATAAAAATGACATATAAAACAAGTTACTCAACTAGTTTTGGTGCTAACATGGTGTTAGATCTAACATAGGTAGGAAGAGAGCTAGAAGACAATTCTAGGATAGTCATAAAATTTTAGATCTAACACTTCTAGAGATTTGGACACTAATTTTATCTTGGAATGGTTACATATACACTACTATCCAGGTTTGATGCAAGTGTCATGTATAGAATACCTTCTAAAAAAGGATGCAACCAATTGGATTCTTTTAGGTTTTGATTCACCTTCACTCTAGTGCATTCAAATCTAGTTCATGGATTGTCTCTCCTCATGAAATGTAAAAACCCTAGTTCTCCATATTCATAGAAATCTTGGGGAAAATTGGTTAGTGATAACATAGTGTTAAGCTAGCCCCAAATACCCCACTTTTAGTGGGTGATACCTACATAGCCAATACTTTAGAAGAGAGTCTCAAACTCTTTTATTTATCCCCTATATATTGTCTTGTGTGTGTATCATGCAATGTGTGTAAATTAAGTACAATAGTGACCTAGCTTTTAGCTTGACCAATCAAGATCTTGTGTTGCTCCTTTATTACTTTAGACCTTTAGATGCAATGTACCTATGACTAGTGTGGAAATAAGGAAGCTTTTGCTTGATTAAGTAATTTTGATAAGTTTCTTTGGTATATTTTATCTTTTTCATAGGGAGGAATGAGTGAGGGTTGATATTGTATTTATATCAATATATTTTGATAATAATTCACATTAAATCACTTATGCTAACCATTAGGATACATTTTATTTGAAAATTAGATGAATTTAAGGCATTGGACACTTACATCTAGTCAGGATAGAATTATTGATGATATCATTTGTCCTAATAATTAGTTTCCAATGAGCATGAGATAAGGTACAAGCTTAGAACTAATAGAGGTGGAAGATAAGTACATTTTAAGCATTCCAAAGAAGAGAGAAGGTCCACGTCATCAACATAAGACTAGTTAGACTAAGAGATAGGCCAAGGGGAATAATATAAAGTAGATGTGATTCTTACATAAGTAGGAAAGGTCTATAACTAAGATGAATAACCAAGGTATGAGATTTCCAAGTATACAATACTAAGGTGCTACATAATCATAAATTAGTGTGTACAATAAAAATGACCTTGATCCAATATGAGATGTTCCTATGGAGTACAGTCTTCACCACATATTTTATTTGTCTTAGAGTCCTTATGATAACGATTATAGAAGACTCAATTTGAGTAGATTGGGGAATAAATAAGTCTAGTTAGGTGAATGGTCTAGGTGGTGCTCGGGAATCAAAAATGGAAACATACACCCAATCCTAAAAATGAACCTCTTTTTTAGGGTTGTGGGATGTAACTATGGTGGAAATAATTAAAGAACAAAAAATTTAGATGTTTATGGCCTAGTTTGTTCAATACAAGCATGGGCATACATTGACTTCGTTTATTTACAATATTTATGCAAGGATTCAAATGGAAAAAGAGGTGAACCAATTTAACTAGTAAATGACAAATTGACCATGTGATAATCTAAAATTATTATGAAATAAGCAAGGGAGGACACTACTTTATTCAAATCTCACCTTTATTCTTCAATAAGAATATATTTATTCTACTTTGAAACTAGTGTCTCTATTGGAGAAGAGGATATTATAGTAATAGATTTGGGGGGGGAGAATTAGATCTATGGATGTAGACACATTAGTAAGTCCTAGAGTAGGTGATTATTTTAACATAGATTCTACATCTGACTCTAGTTTATTATCTTCCACTAATAATTTAGTAGATGCTAAATCATCCTTTTCTTATTCTACTTCCCCTTTAGCTTCTACACCTAGTGTCTCAATTAGTTCTAGCTCTTCACCCTTTCATAATATCTTTGTATCTCCAAATTACTCTTCATATATTTCCTTATAAAATTCAATTTCTTCTTCAATATTTGTGTCCTCTTTAGATACTTACTCTTCTTCAGTTACCCATTCCTTTTCTTCATCAATATCATCCACTTAGATAACTTCCATTTCTTTTACTTTTTATTTTGGTTCCTCCTTTTCCTCCTCTAATTACTAATATAGTGGACCCCTTTGGTAAATGGGAATTTGGTATGTCTTTCTTCTAGTGACACATTTTGAGGAGATATAGGAAGAGTTATGGGATTTATTTTGTAACTTGTAATGGGTGGTTGAGTAGAAATGGGTCCCTACCCTATAGAAGGTGGAGTAGAAATCAGAGGATCTATAATACTGGAAGGTGGAGGTGAAGGCATTGAGACTATAGGTCTCACTAGTGGAGATGTTGGAGGTACCAAAGTTTAAACTGTATGTGGAATAGTAATACAAGATCTCTACAAAAATGTAAGAAGAATTACCTATTGAACTATGGTGAAGGGGGCAAGGGTGCTAGATAAATTATTACTACTTATCCACATAGGATGTGAAGTCCTTACAGTTGTTCTGGGAGGGGTTGTAAGTCCCTTAAGAACGTTATTCATAATCTATGGATTAATCTCCCCTTGATAAGTACCTTCCTTTGATAAACTCACTTTTTACTATTATGGAGAGGAAGGATGACCATGCTCTGGTGATAAATGAGCCTATGGCTTGGGCCATTGATGGCTTGTAGCTTTGTTTGCTTCTTCCACTATCTTATTGTACTACTCTCTTATGATTAAAGTATCATATTAGATTTCATGGGCTATTACCATTGGCATATTATGCTTTCTCATTCTAGTAAAAATATTAGAATCATCTATAGCATTGATGAAAATTTGGTCATGTTCAAAACTCTTGTCTATAGGGAATGTGGACTCCCTTTTGTATAAGGTCATTTAGGTTTTGCCTCACTTTTTTTTAGGATCCCAATCTTGATATTTTGCTTGATTTAAACCATAGTGCACTTTGATCTTCTCAATTTAATTAAGGTTCTTCCTTAGTGGATATTGTATTTGGCCAATGCTTAGAGAGGTCTTATGATAGCACCCTTGTTTATTAACACTTAAATCCTCATCCAAACTATTATATATTTGAATACCTCTCTTGCTTTACTAATTTATTAGGGAAAAATGAGGTAGATTTTGAGGAGGTGCCCTATTTCCTTCTATCCCAATCATAGTGAAATTAGGATAGTACCAATAGTCTCTCATTTTCATAATGATGTATCTTATATTATTAGAAATCCTAGGCATGGAGTGCCCATAAATGGATTAGTACATTAACATGCATATCTCTTATATATAATATTCTTTATTTACCTTCTAAAATTATAGGCATGGAGTAGGGAAGATTCATCATAGACTCTATTTTTCACATGTTTTGTAGATGTATCCTAGGGTTGTCCATAGGTTATGTCTACTTTCCCCATAATTACATCAACTACATAAGACAGCATGTAAAAATTACTATTAGATGGCCTTTCATAAACTTTAAACATTTATGCCTTGAGCATGACACTAGTAACCTCCCTAAATGCAATGATTTTATCAAAAGTTAGAATGATGTCTGACAAGGGTACCCATGCGTCATGTATGTAAGTGATGCTAGAAAATCCATGCAACTTGTTCAACAAGGCCATGACTATTCCAATACCTAGCCTAAATTTGGTTATGTGAACCGAGGAAATAACTCCTCGAATATTAATTTACCCCCTTCTCCAACCACTTCATAAGCTCACCTTACACTGTGTTCTAGTCCAACTAGGCATTGGTTGTGACCTGGTTATAAGTTATTTTAGGAATTGGTAGGTACAAATACTTCTCAAAGGTCTCCTAGAAATATAGGCTACCACATCCTATGAAGCCTAAAGTGTAAGTGGTCTCCAGTAATGGTGCTATTAATAAATGAATATCTAAGTCTATACATGAAATTACCTCAAATTTTACTTATGTAAACCTATTATTTTAATTGATAATAGATAATATATGTATCTTTTCATGTCCTCATCTAATTGGTTCTAAGTAAAATATGATTCGATGTTATTTATCTAATCCTAGATATCATAGTAATGAGGGAATGGTAATACCACTCTATCAAAGATTGTTTCCAAGTATTCAATTCCTCTTGCAATAAAATATATAGAGGGAGGTTGGTTAGTTGTGCGAGATGAGGAAGTCACTATAATGCTGTAAAATTTCTAGTAAATGGGTTGGGTTAATTCATAAATTCACTTAGTAGGAAAATGAGGGATTTTATAGCATGGTGGATTAAATTCACAATTTACAACTTTTTGATTAATGGAAACATAATTTGATGTTCTTAGGATTTTACCTATATTGCTTAAACCTTGAGACTTGAATGCCTAGTTCATGTGAAGTTAATACAACATCTTTTAGCTCTACCTCCCATTTGATTTGAAATTCATGACTTAGTTTTGGTAGGTGTTTTTTTCCATTTGGTAGATTTTTGTTCATTGTGAATGCTTAGTCATCATCCCCAACCAAGTGTCCACTTCTTGTGTATATCTGTCAATTCTTACATTCATATTTTGATAACACATCTCAGAGATTATGACACTTATTTTAATCTCTCTTATCTGGAGTCTTTAGATTTATAGTCATGATTTTTATGCTCTATGGGCTATAAATTAATGATATTTTACCACTTGGTATAATCTTAGGGACTCATATCTCTTTGAAATTTAAATTGTGTACCTCTTATAGGAAGGCTCCACCTAGATGAGATGGTTCCATGTGAAGAAATATTGAGGCCCTAGGGTAAATATTATATTTTGGTTATGTACTTTCCTCTTTTCTTGGGATTCCAAGATGATGACACTTGGACAACTCTTAGAAATATTAAGAAAACATAACTTTGGCTATGCACATTTGAATGATAAGCTTTGAGCTTTTGAGATCATGGTATGTGGGTAAATCTCATACTCAAATACTTAGAAATTTTGAGTTATACTTTGTCTAGTCAGGATCCTAGCTTTCAAGATCATGCAACATGGACAACTCTCATCAACCTGAAGGCATAAAACTTTGACAATGTATTTAGAACTGATAAGGCTTGAGTGAATGGGATTATGCCACCTTTCATGATCTTGGATGCTCAATAATTTTTGATGTTTGGAATTATCTCAATATTTAGAGTTCTAAGCCAATGTGATTGTACCATGTGGAGAATTATCAGGGTTTTGGAACTTAGAATATTAAAAAAAATGTAAAATTGGTTACATCCCAAGTTAACAAGATTTTGACACATGGACGGCTCCTTAGAGGAATTTCTTCAGATCTTTAGCAGAATCCTGCGGCAGTAGGCAGGGGCCGAATGGCTACGGCTTCACTATTATAAAGCTTTCACACTTACAATCTCAAACTATTACAATATCCTTGAAGTATTTCTGATTCACAGGTTCCTTCGAAAAGGGCAAGTGAAGAGCATACTCTGCTTTCAAGGCTACTAGATATTCAAACGGAATATTTTTCGATGATCTAAAACTAAGAACTAAGATCTATATATAGCATTTTGAGAGGTCCTGCCTGCGCTGGCAAGGCGGTGTCTGTCTCGTCATGCTTTACAGCTGTGGCTATAAAGAGATGCTATTGGACCCACCGTCCGACTGATGAGTTGGTGACGATGATGATGAACCCATAGGTTGTGGGCCCAACATGGCTTCCGCTTCATCAAAAAGGTCATCTTCAGAAATAGGCTGGAAGAGGCATCTTATCTGGAACGTGCTTTGGACGTACCAATGTCGGCATGGGCCCCTATCACATGGCATGTGACGTGGTCTGCAGTGGAAATGAGATTCCCACTCAAGTTGTCTCTGAATAATTGTATGGACCACAGTATCCTGACTGTGATTTTGTTGTTCGTGTATTCGGTGAGGGCCAAATCGTGTAATCCATCTGTAAAGATGTTCATTATGAGCCGATCTTATCTTGATGTGCCATGTCCAGAGTGGACGCTTGAGTAAATCAGTGAATTGATTGTACAAATATTCACTGTTTAGTCTGTCGATGAAGATTGTTCCATGGTTATGTCTGCGATCTGCTTGGATACGGACTGCAGCAGACATTTGAAGATCTAAGGAAGCAGCATGAGAAATCCTTGTGCATCTAGGATGCAGTCCTTCTTGCAATATTTGTTCCTGGATCAAAATACTTAAAGAATCAAATGCTTGATTCAATATTCTGGTTAGGTTAAATCCAGGTGCTGGAGCAGGACGATTCATAAGAGTAGCAGAAGGGTTTCTGCTAAGCCAGTCAGCTATGATATTACTTTTACCATCTATATGTTGTACTGAAAAATTAAACTGGTGGAAAAATGCTTGCCACCTGACATACTTACCACGACCATCTTTCCTTCCATGATCTTTTTCCCGGAAAGATAAAAATCGGGTGCAGTCAGTTACAATGATAAAATGTGGCAGATGTAGCAGTTTTAACATGAATTTTTCCAGACATTTCTTTACAGCATAGATTTCCTTGTCAGAAGAAATCCATTTCAGTACATCACTACTAAACACACCGGAGGCAAACTCACACACAAATTCTACATTATTTACAATCGAAACAAGTACTCCTCCCCATGAGAGGTCTGATGCATCAGTATAAACCTTCATTTCGTGGGATCGTGGAACATGGAGTTCTGGCAAACAAGAGACTTTTGCCTTGATTTTTTGGACAGCTTCTGTGTGATGGTGTTCCCATCGGAACACTTTCTTCTTCTGCAAGAGTTCTTGTAGAACAAATCTATCTTCTCCTGCATTCGGATAAAAACTGTTCAAATAATTTAGTAATCCCAGAAAAGCTTGTACCTGAGCTTTATCAAGATACTCGGGGAAACTGATGATCTTTTCTTTGATATGCGGCTGTATTTGCAGTTTAGAATCTCGGATGATCATTCCGAGGAAATTACATTCTGTAGTGCACAACTGTATTTTTGTTTCAGATAGCACTATTCCTGCATCAGTGGCTAACTGCAAAAATTTGGAGAGGTGAGCAGTATGTTCCTCTAAAGATCTACTGAAAACTAAAATATCATCAATGTATATACATAAGAAATCAGATGTCCCTTCAAAAATTTTATCCATGTATGCCTGATAATAAGCAGGTGCATTCATCAGGCCGAAGGGCATAACAGTCCATTGGAAATGTCCAAATGGACAACTAAAAGCAGTCTTTTCTCTATCTGCTTCTTTTACCCTGATTTGATAGAAACCAGATTTACAATCGAATTGGGAGAAGTATTTGCAGGCTGCAACTTTCTCCAATAAGTAGCTCTTATCAGGGATAGGATATGGAAATGGTTTAGTAATGGCATTCAATGGTCTGTAATTGATGACCATTCGTTTCTTTCCTCTCTTTTGTTCAGAGTGTTTATTTACCATAAATGCATAGCAGCAAAATGGAGAGGTAGACTTTTCAATGAAACCATTCTTTTCTAGTTCTTGGATCTGGATTTCCATATCTGTATAGTCCTGTGCTGGGATAGGAATTCTTTTTCCTATCTTTATGTGCTTGCCTTCTACAAGATTTATCTCCATCTCGGGCATGGATTTAGTCCAGAATTGTTGGGGATTTTCAAAACAAATTGTGGACTTAATAGTTTCACCTAAGGCAATTATTTCAGCAGGAATACTGTCAGGACTTTGTGCCATAGCACTGGGGAATTGCTCTGTAGCATATATTAGTCGAGGGATTCTGAGCCTTTCGTTCTCAATTGTAAACATGATGCTTTTTGCAGTAGCACCATATGGAGTATATCTATCTATGAATGAACCCCCTAACAATACATCAATGGGCATTTTGTCTAGAGCAAAGAAGTCACAGTGGAAGATTTTATTTTGGATTCGCAGGGCTTGCTGATGTTTATACTTGTGACAGACAAAACTATTACCCTGGATATCTATGCTCTTATAAGCTAGGCGCTCATCAAGTGTCTCCCAATCACTGATGAGTTGTGGCTTTGCAAAGGACAGAGAAGCACCAGTATCGACTTGGGCATCTACCAGTCTACCATTTATTTCTAAAGTAAAGAACTGCGCAAATCTGCCATTAATGAGATGGTTCAGATATGCAGGTTGAGGCAGTTCTAGAGAAGGGATACTAGTACATACCAGCTTTTGCCTTCCTGGATCTTGGATGATGGTAGGCTCTTCATAGATGTCTTCTGGTAACTCTGGTTCAGCTTCTTCTTGCGGATTACTGCATTCTCCTTCGGGGCAGTAATCTTGGTCGGAATAAAAGATGCTTCTGACATCATCTTCTTATTCATAGCCGTCTTCCCAAGTGGGATCTGCTGCAATGACTGGTTCTTCGGCAGGCATGATCTATTCCCAGATGGGTTCTTTAATCTCTCTTGGTGGATCTGTGCATGTGAATTTATTTTTGATCCACTTTTCACTAGGCTTGAACTGGCTTGGATACTTCACAGGGGGATGTTGCATTCTGTGCATAGTAGGCGGCTGTCGCGGCTGTGAGGGCTGTCTCCCTCTAGATGATTCTCCTTGAGTAAAACCTCTTCCTCTGGGTTTTACTGGTCGTTCAGGTACCTCATGATGGTCTTTTGACCAGGGACCATAAGCCTCATATGATAGATTAGAATATCTTGGCCGATACGGTCTGGATCCTCTAGAACCTCGCTGCATGTTTGTCATGGGTTGTTCTAGCTCATCTGCAAGAGATTCGAGTTCTGCTGCATCTTCATCATCAGATGCTTCATCAGGAAGATCCTCTAAGACAGGTTCGAAGATGTCGTCTTGTAGGTAGAGATCTTCTTCGGCATCTATAACATCCCACCACGCTGCTGCGTGGGAAGAGAAAACAGCTTTAACGGTGGGATTCTTACAAGAGCAGTTGGGAGCAATGTGACCGGGTTTGCGGCAAATGTAACAGATAGGCTGTTTGGACGGAGGTCGAGCAGACTGACGTTTGCGGAGGAAACGCTGAGGAGGCGCGTAGGAATGGCACTTAGGAAAAGAGCGACGCTTGAAAGAAAGATGACGACGGCGCTGTTTCTGATGTTTGCGGGGTTGGACATAAGGTCGACACCCGAATGGAGCTATTTCAGGAAACAAAGGAGCAATGGCTGCTGCTTGGTGCTTGCTAAGCTTTTGCATTGATTTGGTTTCTGATACTAACAGCATGATTTTCTGTTGAGTAAAATCAATGAGATCGGAGAGAGCAAGATCAAAAAGTTCAAGGCCTTTCAAATCAATATATGCTAAGACTCGATCTATTAGATTATAAGGCATAGCATGCAGAAACTTCATTTTAATTTCAACAGATGTATGGCATTGGCTTTCATAAGCAAGCTTTCTGAATTGCATAGCAAAAGGTTGGAACTGTTTAAGATCACAGAGTTCCATTTTCATCAGCCATTTCTTAGTTTCTAACTGCCGATTGGCGGCAGGAGGAGCAAACTCATCAATGAGTAATTTGTACAAAGCATTTAAAGAATCAGCTTGGTTATGCACAAGAGCATATTGCTGGTCAACTGGGATGCTATCCCACCAATGGTTAGTAATTCCCCAAAGATATTTTACAGCAAAACAAGTGGTGCCAACTTGGTCAAGGTGTGCTTGAACTGCTAAGACACGCATAGTGTTGCACCATCCAGCAATTTCATTGACTTCTACGGTAGATGTGGAAGGGATTTTCCCGAATTCCATTGTGGGGAGTGAAGGTTCTGGTATGCGAGCAATTTCTGGATAGGGAATGGATAAGCAGAGATAAAGCGGCCTATGACAAATTGAATAAACGGCCTGAGACTCGATGCAATAGATTCCCAAAGAAAATTGACAAAGCAAAGAACTTCTTCAAATCCCCTCAATGAAATTGCTGGATGGTGCAACACTATGCGTGTCTTAGCAGTTCAAGCACACCTTGACCAAGTTGGCACCACTTGTTTTGCTGTAAAATATCTTTGGGGAATTACTAACCATTGGTGGGATAGCATCCCAGTTGACCAGCAATATGCTCTTGTGCATAACCAAGCTGATTCTTTAAATGCTTTGTACAAATTACTCATTGATGAGTTTGCTCCTCCTGCCGCCAATCGGCAGTTAGAAACTAAGAAATGGCTGATGAAAATGGAACTCTGTGATCTTAAACAGTTCCAACCTTTTGCTATGCAATTCAGAAAGCTTGCTTATGAAAGCCAATGCCATACATCTGTTGAAATTAAAATGAAGTTTCTGCATGCTATGCCTTATAATCTAATAGATCGAGTCTTAGCATATATTGATTTGAAAGGCCTTGAACTTTCTGATCTTGCTCTCTCCGATCTCATTGATTTTACTCAACAGCAAATCATGCTGTTAGTATCAGAAACCAAATCAATGCAAAAGCTTAGCAAGCACCAAGCAGCAGCCATTACTCCTTTGTTTCCTGAAATAGCTCCATTCGGGTGTCGACCTTATGTCCAACCCCGCAAACATCAGAAACAGCGCCGCCGTCGTCTTTCTTTCAAGCGTCGCTCTTTTCCTAAGCGCCATTCCTACGCGCCTCCTCAGCGTTTCCTCCGCAAACGTCAGTCTGCTCGACCTCCGTCCAAACAGCCTATCTGTTACATTTGCCGCAAACCCGGTCACATTGCTCCCAACTGCTCTTGTAAGAATCCCGCCGTTAAAGCTATTTTCTCTTCCCACGCAGCAGCGTGGTGGGATGTTATAGATGCCGAAGAAGATCTCTACCTACAAGACGACATCTTCGAACCTGTCTTAGAGGATCTTCCTGATGAAGCATCTGATGATGAAGATGCAGCAGAACTCGAATCTCTTGCAGATGAGCTAGAACAACCCATGACAAACATGCAGCGAGGTTCTAGAGGATCCAGACCGTATCGGCCAAGATATTCTAATCTATCATATGAGGCTTATGGTCCCTGGTCAAAAGACCATCATGAGGTACCTGAACGACCAGTAAAACCCAGAGGAAGAGGTTTTACTCAAGGAGAATCATCTAGAGGGAGACAGCCCTCACAGCCGCGACAGCCGCCTACTATGCACAGAATGCAACATCCCCCTGTGCAGTATCCAAGCCAGTTCAAGCCTAGTGAAAAGTGGATCAAAAATAAATTCACATGCACAGATCCACCAAGAGAGATTAAAGAACCCATCTGGGAACAGATCATGCCTGCCGAAGAACCAGTCATTGCAGTAGATCCCACTTGGGAAGACGGCTATGAACAAGAAGATGATGTCGGAAGCATCTTTTATTCCGACCAAGATTACTGCCCCGAAGGAGAATGCAGTAATCCGCAAGAAGAAGCTGAACCAGAGTTACCAGAAGACATCTATGAAGAGCCTACCATCATCCAAGATCCAGGAAGGCAAAAGCTGGTATGTACTAGTATCCCTTCTCTAGAACTGCCTCAACCTGCATATCTGAACCATCTCATTAATGGTAGATTTGCGCAGTTCTTTACTTTAGAAATAAATGGTAGACTGGTAGATGCCCAAGTCGATACTGGTGCTTCTCTGTCCTTTGCAAAGCCACAACTCATCAGTGATTGGGAGACACTTGATGAGCGCCTAGCTTATAAGAGCATAGATATCCAGGGTAATAGTTTTGTCTATCACAAGTATAAACATCAGCAAGCCCTGTGAATTCAAAATAAAATCTTCCACTGTGACTTCTTTGCTCTAGACAAAATGCCCATTGATGTATTGTTAGGGGGTTCATTCATAGATAGATATACTCCATATGGTGCTACTGCAAAAAGCATCATGTTTACAATTGAGAACGAAAGGCTCAGAATCCCTCGACTAATATATGCTATAGAGCAATTCCCCAGTGCTATGGCACAAAGTCCTGACAGTATTCCTGCTGAAATAATTGCCTTAGGTGAAACTATTAAGTCCACAATTTGTTCTGAAAATCCCCAACAATTCTGGACTAAATCCATGCCCGAGATGGAGATAAATCTTGTAGAAGGCAAGCACATAAAGATAGGAAAAAGAATTCCTATCCCAGCACAGGACTATACAGATATGGAAATCCAGATCCAAGAACTGGAAAAGAATGGTTTCATTGAAAAGTCTACCTCTCCATTTTGCTGCTATGCATTTATGGTAAATAAACACTCTGAACAAAAGAGAGGAAAGAAACGAATGGTCATCAATTACAGACCATTGAATGCCATTACTAAACCATTTCCATATCCTATCCCTGATAAGAGCTACTTATTGGAGAAAGTTGCAGCCTGCAAATACTTCTCCCAATTCGATTGTAAATCTGGTTTCTATCAAATCAGGGTAAAAGAAGCAGATAGAGAAAAGACTGCTTTTAGTTGTCCATTTGGACATTTCCAATGGACTGTTATGCCCTTCGGCCTGATGAATGCACCTGCTTATTATCAGGCATACATGGATAAAATTTTTGAAGGGACATCTGATTTCTTATGTATATACATTGATGATATTTTAGTTTTCAGTAGATCTTTAGAGGAACATACTGCTCACCTCTCCAAATTTTTGCAGTTAGCCACTGATGCAGGAATAGTGCTATCTGAAACAAAAATACAGTTGTGCACTACAGAATGTAATTTCCTCGGAATGATCATCCGAGATTCTAAACTGCAAATACAGCCGCATATCAAAGAAAAGATCATCAGTTTCCCCGAGTATCTTGATAAAGCTCAGGTACAAGCTTTTCTGGGATTACTAAATTATTTGAACAGTTTTTATCCGAATGCAGGAGAAGATAGATTTGTTCTACAAGAACTCTTGCAGAAGAAGAAAGTGTTCCGATGGGAACACCATCACACAGAAGCTGTCCAAAAAATCAAGGCAAAAGTCTCTTGTTTGCCAGAACTCCATGTTCCACGATCCCACGAAATGAAGGTTTATACTGATGCATCAGACCTCTCATGGGGAGGAGTACTTGTTTCGATTGTAAATAATGTAGAATTTGTGTGTGAGTTTGCCTCCGGTGTGTTTAGTAGTGATGTACTGAAATGGATTTCTTCTGACAAGGAAATCTATGCTGTAAAGAAATGTCTGGAAAAATTCATGTTAAAACTGCTACATCTGCCACATTTTATCATTGTAACTGACTGCACCCGATTTTTATCTTTCCAGGAAAAAGATCATGGAAGGAAAGATGGTCGTGGTAAGTATGTCAGGTGGCAAGCATTTTTCCACCAGTTTAATTTTTCAGTACAACATATAGATGGTAAAAGTAATATCATAGCTGACTGGCTTAGCAGAAACCCTTCTGCTACTCTTATGAATCGTCCTGCTCCAGCACCTGGATTTAACCTAACCAGAATATTGAATCAAGCATTTGATTCTTTAAGTATTTTGATCCAGGAACAAATATTGCAAGAAGGACTGCATCCTAGATGCACAAGGATTTCTCATGCTGCTTCCTTAGATCTTCAAATGTCTGCTGCAGTCCGTATCCAAGCAGATCGCAGACATAACCATGGAACAATCTTCATCGACAGACTAAACAGTGAATATTTGTACAATCAATTCACTGATTTACTCAAGCGTCCACTCTGGACATGGCACATCAAGATAAGATCGGCTCATAATGAACATCTTTACAGATGGATTACACGATTTGGCCCTCACCGAATACACGAACAACAAAATCACAGTCAGGATACTGTGGTCCATACAATTATTCGGAGACAACTTGAGTGGGAATCTCATTTCCACTGCAGACCACGTCACATGCCATGTGATAGGGGCCCATGCCGACATTGGTACGTCCAAAGCACGTTCCAGATAAGATGCCTCTTCCAGCCTATTTCTGAAGATGACCTTTTTGATGAAGCGGAAGCCATGTTGGGCCCACAACCTATGGGTTCATCATCATCGTCACCAACTCATCAGTCGGACGGTGGGTCCAATAGCATCTCTTTATAGCCACAGCTGTAAAGCATGACGAGACAGACACCGCCTTGCCAGCGCAGGCAGGACCTCTCAAAATGCTATATATAGATCTTAGTTCTTAGTTTTAGATCATCGAAAAATATTCCGTTTGAATATCTAGTAGCCTTGAAAGCAGAGTATGCTCTTCACTTGCCCTTTTCGAAGGAACCTGTGAATCAGAAATACTTCAAGGATATTGTAATAGTTTGAGATTGTAAGTGTGAAAGCTTTATAATAGTGAAGCCGTAGCCATTCGGCCCCTGCCTACTGCCGCAAGATTCTGCTAAAGATCTGAAGAAATTCCTCTAAGGAGCCCGTCTACTGACGCGACTCAAATGACTCAAGAAATTTGAATGTAGTTTTAAATCCAAATCTCACAATTGAATGATATTATTCCACATGGAATGATCTCAAGAATCTAGATATTCAAAATGACTTAGAGTACTTTTATTATAACTTTAGTCAGTTGCGAGTAAATAATATGCTAACAAATGTCATGATCTAGGGAATTTAATGAATATTTGAAGCTCTAAGAATGGGATGTTGCACATCAAATATTAAATACAATTAAATATTTTTTTTAATCATGTTAGTCAAAATAAATCAAAACATGATATTGAATATGCATTCAAAATAGTGAAAATAATCAAAGGTGGTAAATAATTCATGAGTGGTGTCTAGGCTTTAATTTTCTCCCTTTTGAAACTTTGCAATAAAACTAGACTTTGAAAATAACCTTAAGCTTATGCATATTAGATCAATATTATAATTCATAAGTTGTATATGGACCATGAAAAAACATTCTACCCAATAATAGGTCCCTATTTGAATTCTAAAAATGGGGTGTGCCAGGGCATAACTAATGGAAACTCAATGGGAAAATAATCCAAAGTATTTGAAAACCTAGAATATTAGCTAATGTATCATAATATAACCTCAAACTTAAAAATAAAAGAATAAATAGACCAATCAACTAAAAGAGGATCCAACTTCCTCATGAAACATACTAATCCTTTTCATTCTAAGGATTTGTGTGTGATTTTGTGGAATTCATTTAACCTTTGTTATGAGAGTTTTAACAAAGATTTGGAAGAACATTATCGATTTCATTTTGATTTTTGATTTTATAAACAACAAATAAAATAAGCTTAAGAATTACTCTATTACCAGCCAAGAATCTATATCCCTCACAAAGATACCTCTGATTCTACTCTAAGCATTGTTCTAATGCCATCCAAGGATCCATAGCCTTGATAGAGATTAATTAAAACACCCTTCTTCTATAAGTTTATATTATTATTTTTAGAATATGGAATAAGGGTTGAGAACCACCATTGTATGGATGCATGTACAATAAATCTTATTTTTAATCAATATGTCCTTATCAGCATGTATCCATCTCAGTGTTTATTCTCTCTCATCCAAGTTTTATCATGTAATACTGCAGTTGTCTTTGGAAAGAATTTTTTTTTCTAAAATTTACATGAGTATATTAGAGTGAATTCCAAAGGCCCAATGAACCTATTCAATCTAGACAAAGATTAATTTTAGTCATAATACATACCTTGATTCCAAAACCTCAAGTACTAAAAGAACAAATCTTGGTTAATGATAGTTGTGCATTTTTTGAGTCATCCCCTTTCTTTTGGCCAGTCTTTCATAATTATAGCATAAGAAATTGATTGAACTATTATGTAGTTTTAATAAAACTAATATAGAAAGAAACAAAACTAACTATGTAAGGAAATGTTGAAAACATGAAAATAATGTAAGAAAATAGGGAACCTAATCTAGGAATCAAATGATAGAAAACATGAAATATACTCTAGAAAGCAGCAAGTCTAATCTAGTCCTATTTCTATGCATGAACTCACAGTCAAACGGAAACATCTCTAGTTGGAGCATCCATGAAATATTTTTTCAAAAACTATACATTCACTGGAAAAGCAACATCATTACCTTGAAGGTCCTTTAGATGAAATATATTCTTACCTAGGATTTTAGATATTTATTATGGCCCAATCCATAAAGGAGTGAAATTATCATACTTCCCTTTATTTTCATGTGTCTTATCCCATAAAATCACTTAGTCTAAAATCCTAAAATATTTTACTTCAGATCTTTTGTCAAACCACATTTTGTCAATGTTTTGGTGATTGTTGAAGCTATATAGTGCTTTAATTCATGCTTCTTCCATTTGAACTTGTTGAGTAGTCTGGACGAAATTCATTCATATTTTCCCATGTACTCTTCCATGAATTGTTATGTTGGGAGTTTGAGAGTAATAAGGAAAATAGGTTTATGCCCATACACTAATAGGAAAGGTGAAGCATTGAGTGATCACTTGTGCCTTATTCTATCTGCCTATAATGCATACTTCAATAGTAGGTGTCATTCCATGGTTTGGTCTAGTGTTGATTTCTTGATGGCATCCATTAGATTTTTGTTAGTGGACTCAAATATCCATTCTCTTATGGATAATAGTTTGATTAAAATTTGATTGTAATTTGGTTAGCATGGGACCATTTTATAAATTTAACTAAATAAAAGGCTAGACCATTATCTCATACCAATGATATTGGGGTCCCAGACCAAGTTCTTAAATTTTTTTCCAAAAATTTGATCACATATTGGGATCTAGAATTATTTATAGCCACAATATTTGTCCATCTGGTATAATAATCAGTGGCTATAAAGATAAACTTATGTCTTGATTAAGAGTTTGGATTGATCACTCTAACAAAGTTGAGACCCGGTTGAGCAAAGGGTCATCCCTCAATGAAGAGTCATAAATGCATGACATCATGTATTTTCCTTTTTTCCAAATACTTGGAATTTGTGGCATGTTCTAACATGATTGTTGGTATCCTTGAAAATTGTAGGCTATTAGTATCCCATTCTCAAGATTTTATTAGTATTTGCATTGCCTAAAGAATGTATATTGCCTATCCTTTGATGTAATTTATTCAATACATCTACAACTTATTCTTTTGATACATGCCTCATATAGATGCCTTTATAATTACTTTGGTACAAAACTCCATTTTTTATCATATAATGAGTTGATTTGAGCATGAGGGCTCACCTTTTTTCTCTATTCAACATAAGGGGACATGAAAATTTGAGTAAGTATAGGATGTTTTAGTCATACCAATCACCACCAACTATTTGTATTTCATTTTTATGCTCAATATGAATGCATGGATCTATTGTAATCATGAGCTAAATTATTCCTTGGCCATGAACCATCTTGGGTGGCCTAATTTGAAGATCAAATTCTTAAAATTTGGCCATCCATTTACCTCTTCCTTCTCCTTATTTATTTTGACTGAGTGTGAGCTTCACAAATGGATCTATAATGATGGCATGCATCTTATTCCTAAGAATCTAGTTCTTGAAATTATTCACTACCTTGATAAGGGAATATATCTCTTTATCTATAATTGAATACTTTAACTCTACATATTTTAGATTAGTAATCATGAGGCAATTGGATGTTCACTATCATCTACCTTTTACATGTGTACTACTTCTATAGAATGTTTTGAAACAAATGAATATATAAATAAATATTTTGTGAAATCAAGACTGATCAGAATTCAGGCTTAAGGAATGGCAATTTTGATATCTTGAAAAGACTTCTTAGCTTTAGTTATCCATTATATTTTGGCATTCTGATTCAACATGGTGTTCAGTGGCTTGATAATTTCTTCAAATCTAGAAATTAATTTTCCCACAAAGTTCATATTTTCAAATAAAGACTTAAATTCTTTCTTATTGTTAGGAGGCATTAACTTGGAAATGGTCTAGATTCATTTTGGGTTGATGGAAATCTCATCTTCAATAATGGCATGAGCCAACATCTTTCCTTTAATAAATCCAAAGATGCTGTTATTTGGATCCACTGATACTTCATATCTTATGCTTCTATCAAACACCTTCTATATATGATTTTCATGATCACACCTATTATTTAAAAGCACTATGAAGTTATCCATGTATACGATGATTTACTTTCCAACCAATCTATTGACATGTCATTTGGCATGATAATTCCTATGCTAGGATTTTGGGGTGGTGAAGCCAATTAAACCTCTCCTAAAAGGAGACTCATAAGGTGGGTCTCCCCAAGGTCTATATCTATTGGGTTATAGTACACTAATCTTTGCTCAATTGTAAATTGTAAAGGTTTAAATCAAGGGATCTGTTAGTGGTGAAATATTCTAATGTCCTAATTTTTTTAACAAACTATATGTTAATTACATATTTGGATGTAGTTCAGATGGGTTTCAAATAAAAAATAAAAATGACAAAGCACATGTGTATATTTTTCCAAATGAAAAGTTAGGGTTTTATATAAAAATAGTTAAAAATACTAAATTTAGTTGTTCATTCCCATGTATTTAGTCATTATATAATGCAAAACAAAGTGGTAATGAATCAAAATAATTAATTGAGATAAACAAGTATAAATAGATTGTTATAAAATGAAACCCTAGTTTAACAGATTTGGTAAATAAATGTAAAAGAAAAGGGTGAAATAAATAAATTCTATAGAAATGAATATAAATCTATATTTTTTGACCATGTGAATAAAAAAATCAATCTTTCACCTGACTAATGTGTGCAAAATCATAAACAAAGCTTATGCATATACCAAAGAAAATCAAATAATGAAAAAAGAGCCCACAACCACCATTTGAATGGGTAGGTCAAAAATAATAATTCAAACACCGTATATTTATCAAAATTTTCTTGTTAATCACATTATACATTCACCATGATTAATCCACTAGCATAACATTATGAAAGCAGAAATAACACTACGAAAGCAGGGATAGAATTTAACACTACAAAAGTAGAAATATGTGATTAACTTTGAGCATTTTGGAGTAACAAAAATTGAACTCTTCTAATGGGAAGGGATTGGCATATTTATTGAATTTACATAATTTTATTTCCTACTTAAACACTCCTTCACTTTTCCCAATCTTGACACTTTGCCTTTTTGCTCCATTTTAGCATGCAAAAAGACAAAAAATACTTATTTTGTAAGTAAAATATCCATAGGTAACTTATAGAATTAAAACATTAAAATATCATTATACAATAATAATTTTGGGAAATTGAAGGCACCAAGACATCTAGGTTAGATTAATATTTCCAATGAACTTTTTGATTCTTAAAATGGGTTTATAGGGACCAAGTTACGATTGAAAAACCACCAGGGGGTCTAAAAAGGCACTTAGTAGACATTTTTAGTTTCAGGAAAGTGTAACACTTGGTTACAAGTAGATTTTGACTCGAGTAAAATTATTATAAATTTTTGGGACCAAAATATCCATGATGGAAATAGATTTTTGGTGGTGCAAGTGGTTTAAAAAAATGGGCCCACAGGGTAAAAGTTTTGCCCCTAGGAGTGACAAATAGTCCCAATAACTTGATAGCGAAAAATGGACCCTAGGTTTCTAATTTTGTGTTGACATGCATTTTTTTGACTTGATGGGCAATTTAAAAAATCCTAGTTTTAATCAATCTTATAAATCTCAAATATAACTAGGGTCAGATCTTTGACATTCTCCTTGAATTTCCAAGACCTATCCAATAAATGTTTTCCCTGTTTCAACTAAAGATTTGGTGAGAAAATAAAAACTTGAATTTGAGGGGGACCCAAGACCTAGTTGGGTCTTGGATCCTTGAAACACACAATGGGATTTGGATTAGTTTTTTTCACATTTTGGTTGGGCTTATAACCCCACATAGTAAAGGAAATACTTTTGGGGAATAATCCTTGACCTAATAGGGGATTTCCCCTTATTAACACTGCAAACCATAACCATTAGGACCACTCACCTAGTCAAGATTTAAATCTTGAATAGAACTGGTGGCACTTCAATGTTCCTTACCCAAACCTAAGTGGCTAAAAATACATAAATAAAACTAAGGCAAAGTCCCTCGCCTACCTCTATGACCTAACTTGGGTTTAAAACCTTGATCACCACTAAACTCATTGACTTGACATCTTAAGACCTAGTTAGGGTTTTTACCCTAACTAACACTATTAAAATCCTATGACCTCCCTTCCTGACTTAAATGGGAAAAAACACTTGATATACACCAAGACATTCCTCCTAGGATTCCTAATGACCTATTCAAGCTTTAAAGTTTGACTATAATTAAAACACCTTGACTTCCCAACACAAGACCAAATCAAGACTCTAGGGCTCGATTACAACTAGGTGAATCCACATGACCTGATTGACAAAAATTAGATAACTAAGGAATGATATGAAAACACCCCCATGACCTATTTTGTATTTATAAGCTCAATTAGGTTTGGGAGCCTAAAAACTCTGAAACTCATACCAAAATACATGGAAAAACTTTGAGTAAAACTCAAAGTGGAGAGAAAAGGCCCTAAAGACCTAATGGAGGGTTGAAATCATGATTAGGTCTAGTGACTTAGACAAATTTATATTAATGTTATTTATACCTAATTAGGATAAATGATAAGTTTTAATGAAATACTAAAAATATTCTACAAGCAAGATAGAAGGGTCAATAAGTCATCAAACGACCAAGTGTAAAATATGAAAATGACTCACATGATCTTAGTCAACTGGATGGGATAAGTTTTAGGCATTGAAAGGGAATGTAAATAAAATTTATACCTAGAGTGTAGTAATAGACCTAATCAATATAGAGAATACCTATACTAGAGACCCCATAAGTGGGATAAGTGCCTAAAAAATGCATTTTTGTTTATAGAGTAAAACATGAAACTTATCTGCATGAGCATGGTCAATAGAATGAGATAGGTAAAAAATGCCTAACATTCATGGAAATAAAAATGACCATATAAATTATCTATAGGGACTTGAAGGAGTAAACAAGTAAGATGACCAAGTGGGAACAAGTGCAACTAGACTCTATTTTAGGGCCAAGTGGTTTATTTGAAACTTTATCATTCAAAATTGGTTGTCATAATGGGATAGGTAACGAGTGTTAGAATGGAATGGAAACTAGGTGACTCCCTGAAGTGGCTTAAGAGAGCTAAGCAATCTAAAATTCAAATGTAAATTGGGAGGTCAAGACACCACTTTCATGCTAAGTGTTATATATGAATTTTTCTCACATAAACATGGTATTTCCAATGATGATGGTTTTGGGACCTAGTTATACATGTAAATTGAGATGGGCCAGCAAGGAAATTTAAGAGTAATGAGATTAATGAGTTGTGAGGATATGGATGCAAGATGGACTGGCTAAAAATCAAAAAGAGGTTCCCTTATTCTTGGAAGAATTAGGGTGTGTTGTGTAAGCAACAAAAAATGATGACTCTATTGGAAAATACTCCTGAGTATTTTAGATCAATATAAATGTGTCTACAAACCCATAATATGTAGTCGATACTAAGCATAGAATGTGAATGAATTTGAGAGAAGAGAAGATAAGAGTGAATAAAAGACCAAATTAGATATTCTCATTAACTTTGTGCATACAAATGAGTTAAATTACTACTTTTTAAAACTTACAAGGACTAACTAATATGGATACAATCATTAAGTTAGTGAATCCTACCTGGATAAATCTTATGTAGACATTGTTTGGATACTATCCAAGCATTCATAGCCTTGATAGAGTTGTATCTGATCCCACTCTAGGCTTAAATCTATTGTTATTCAGGCATCTATAACCCCCATAGAGGTTGCCTAAATCACCCAAAATTGAGTTTTCTTGAAATTTTATTTTATTTTAGTGATTTCTCTTTTCAATTGATTATTATTAGCATCTCAAATATGGATTGAGGACTAATTTGACAAGTTAAAGGTAGAATGATATATTTTTCACCTTAGATCTTCACCATAATAGGTTCACCCAAGCAAACCTAAAAACCATTAAGATGTAGTTTTTATGCCTAGTTTCAAGAGAATGTCTTGATTGACCAAATAGTTTACCAAAACTTAACCTATCATGAATAAATTTAGATCACACATAATAGTTTAAGATTTCAAAACTAATTCAGAAACATAATCTAACATTACAAATTACTCAGAATACTTATGCAATAGAATTTCACTCATTCTACCTACATACAAGTATTTCATTCTTCATTCTTTGACAAACAAACGAACCTACATGGAAAAAAACAAATGGATCAGACCCAAAAGAGATAAGTAATGAGGCCATATTGACAATGAAAAATGAAAAAAATAATAAAAACAAATTAAACTAACAAAGTGAGAAAGAAATCAAGAAACAAAGTAGGAAAGGGAAAATGAAAGTATTTATAAGAATCAACCAGGTCAATTCAAGCTTAGAAATAGTGTTTAAGGAATTATTCAATAATAGGCAATGGAACATCCTCACTAGTTAGACACCTTAGGTAGAAAGCATTCTTGCCTAGTATTTTAGAGATTTGGTAGGGACCTAACCATAGGGCATCAAATTTATCATGTTATCCCTTTTTATATTTTGAGCCTTATCCTAGAGAAGGAATAGATTAGAGATATGGAAGGATTTCACCTTTTTCTCATTTGTTAAACTACCTTTTGATGAATCCTTAGTGTTTACTAAAATGTAGCAAGGTTTTATCACTTTTTTTTTATTGGATCAGGTTAAGGAGGTGAAATTATATCTTATCATCAGTTTATAGGTAGTCTCTCATAAATTGTAATGTGGGGATTCTCAAGTTAACCATAAAGATAGGGACTTAGCCATAAATGAGATGGTATGGTGATGTTACTGTGGCTGACTTAATTCTAGTCTTATTGGACCATAATATGAATTTTAAAACATTATACCAGTCTTTAGGGTTATTTTTCAATACTTTTTAAATTACATCAAGCAAGTTCTTATTAGTAGATTCAGCTACCCCATTACCTTATGGTGATAATTGGAAGATAAGTTGAGGATTACCTTATTTTCATAAGCCCATTAAATAAATTAGAGAGAAGATAAAGTAGGATAATTATCATATACTAGAGTGGTAGGCATCCCAAACCTAGTGACAATATGCTCTTATAAGAAGTTAATTACCACTTCAATTATGAAATTATTGAGCACTTGTGCTTTGATCCAATGGGTAAAATAGTCAGTTGATGTAAGAATGAACTTATATCCGAAAGAGGAATTGGAATTTATCACTCTAATGAATTTTAATCCTAATTTTATGAATGGCTAGACTTCAATAACTATATGTAATGGCATAGTAGAGGTACATTCTCTGTGTATGGTAACTTTTCATGTATGATAACTCTAGCTATGAAGATGAGAATCTTTAAAAACATGTAGTTATTAATACCCTACTCTAAGTATTTGATGAGTTTTATCACTTGAATTATGACCAATTTCATATCTCCCATGGAAATTGCTTAGTGCTTCAGTTGCTTCTTGTTTATTAAGGCATCTCAAATATATGCCTTCATGATTTTTTGATCATGAAGTTACTAATTTTTAGGGGTCGAGAAATTCTCTAAGTGGAATTAAAGTGACTTGGAAACTCATTATTGAGTAATTAGTATACCACATCCTAGTACCAATCATCATTTATGATGACGTGCACCATGTATTATTAGCAAATGATCTATTCTACTTTAGCCATGGAATACTGAGTCATTGATCTCATACAATTTTCATTGGTTTAAGTTCTAGGTCAAAATACTAGATAATAATGATCCACTTACCTCTTTGTCACTTAACTCATTTTGCATTAGCATGGAATTTATGACTATGTCATTCATAATGACAAATACCTTGTTGTGTAGGATGTAATGCTTGAACTTCTAAATGTTTTGAATAAGGAAAAATCTTGTTTGTTAATCATTGAATACTTTAGTTAAGCATTTTAGAGTGGAGAATTCATGAATGAGATAAGTATCTCATTTTAAACTTCTTCCTTTTAGTTTAGGAAAATAGTACTTGAGTGTTCTAAAGAACCAATAGATGTATAAGGGTTAGTATAGTAAAAAATGATAAGCATCAATGTATTTATAATTATTATCTTGATCTGAGTAAAAGTTGCATGTGCTTTAGTCATCCATTCAATCTTTGCATCATTAGTTAGCATGTTGTTAGTGGTTAAACTATCTCTACAAATCTTGAAATAAACTTCCTAATGAAGTTGATTGTGACAAATAATGACTTCAGTTCTTTTCTAATACTAGGCAATAAAATTTTATAAATTACTTATGCTCTTTGGGCTTGTAGATATGCCTTGTTATAAGATTATGTGACCCAAAAACTTACCCTGTATGATCCAAAATATACACTTATTTGGGTTTAGGTAGTGTTAGTAACCCAAGTTCCCCCTGTGAAGGAGAGTGTTTAGTTCTACTTCAAACTTGGACTAACATGGGAATAGCCTAAAGACTGTGGGTGACTTTATAACTAGACCAAACCTCTAGATTGTGGGGCTAGCTCCCCTATCACATCACTTTTGGCTCAGTTTAATAGAAATTACTACTATTGGGTTGAAAAGGGATAGAAAGTACATAAAATGAATCTACTCTAAGAGGCGGTGATGCACCTATATTGTTTATCAACTCAACTTGAACACCTAACAACACTAGTGGACTAAAAAGAACTAAACAATCATCTTCATGAGTTCTTATGCAAAAATGTTTCATGTGGAGGATGTCCTAGGTAGATATAATGAAAAAGTCATGATAAGAAGGTATGTAATGAGGCTCTTTCTAGTAAGGTCACACTCCAAACCCCATCACCAACACTTTTACACACCACATAACATGCACAAGACACCTTATTCACATCTAGGTGAATAAGGAACTATAAGGGAGGGAAATCCATCAAATTTGCAAATCTAAACAAATAAAAACATACTATATATCATCATGAAAGAGATTCAATAGTTTATTTCTCAATCTAATATGTTCATCAAGTATAAAATAGGTAAAGTTTCATCATACCCAAAAGAGGGATACAAATTAAGGCCTTAAAGCTTGAATATATAGCAAAAAGGGAAGATAAATAAGGGGAGGATGGCATGAAGGAGAGAATAAAATGTCATAAATTACCATAGTATATTTATTACTATAGTTACAATAGTTACAAATAGTCATTTCATGCACCCCTTATGCATTGTTCTATTGATTAGCTTTTGAATGAGCCCTTAGGTATTGAGGTGAGGTAGTAAAGGATGTGTTTGACTTGTTAAATATCTCTAAAATCATGCTACAACCCTATTTGGGTCAAATAAATCCTCCTCTTGGTAGTTACAACATCAATATGAGATGTTATTAAGTCATCATAAAGCATACAACAACCCTTCCTTCTTTTTAGCATAAGACTAAGTCAAGAAACTACCCTTTTTCTTCATTATGACCATTAAAAGTTCATTTGAATCATTCAAATAACTAGTTAATAGGTGTAATAGCTTGTGTTGATTCAATTCATTATCCTCTCTCCATCATCTTTTAAATCTCTCTCTTGACCAAGCAAGTCAATTAGGCCACTAGGTCTAGTAGCTTGATTGTATGTGTTTGATAGCCATGAAAGTCTATATTATACCTTAAGATCATATGAATGGATAAGATTTATTTTTGAAACAACACCATGTACCATAACATAGGCCCTTTTGAGCAAGAAACACCTACAATTTTGCCACACTAGCTGACTAGGTCACCTTGTCCTTCATTTTTATAGATTGGTTGTATAGAAGAGGATCACAATGGCATTTACATGCATATATTTGAGAATATGGTGTCATATCAATATGAAAAAAGTTTCAAACCTCCTCCTCCAATGATTGGAATCATTTAAGACAGCTCTGTACCTTAAAAATATCTCAAAATATTGAAAATTTACACTTTTATGTCAAATCTATATAGTGTTTGTACAACACAATACCATGGTCAAGGTATCCTCTAAGTGATATATATGTTTCAACTATTTATCAAACCATTATATAGTACTTGTTTTACAAAATCTCCATTTTTCTCAAGGCTGGTCTGTAGTAAGGTTTAAGGAAGGTTTTAGAGGTCCACCATCTTAACGATGGTTCATAAAGTATGGGCTTCCAAACCAAAACTTATTTTTTATGGATTTTAAGTACATAGACCCCTTAAAATTTCCTAAGTATCTTTAGTTCCCGTGAAAAATATGTTTTCAGATATAGAAATAGGGAAGTGTGCTTATAGTCTTTTGTAGGGAGTTTGGACATGCTTACAATCTTAGCCTTTATTCATAAAATTGGGCCCCTCAATCAAACTATTTATAGCATGGATTTTAGGTAAATTTGGGTCCTTAACTCTCAATAAGATAATTTTCTTTGTATCCATTTGTGGTGAGATATCTAATCATTGAAACATGCAACTCAAATTGACTATCCAGGATTATGGTAGCTTGAACAGGGTCTTGAGACCAATTTGACCATATTTTTTAACTCTAATACTCAAAATCATATTTTTAAGATTTAAAATAAACTCTTATACCTTCCCTTGTGTCATTTTTCTTAGGAGAGTTTGAGCATGGTTTTATGGTGGTGTGGGCCTTCTAGGCCTAAGACAGGGTTTTAGGCCTAATTGGCCTTTACTAAGTTTGGATGTCCAAATGACTTGTAGATGACTTAGAGGGATCAAAAATCATCATGGAACCTTTATTACTTATTACTTATCTTTTTTATCTTCCCTCAAATGTCTATGATCCAACTCTATCTCTCTTTCTCATAAGACTGTCTATAGGTCTAGTCTGTCTGCTAGCTTAGGTGTTTAACAATGGTTTGAGGTATGAGTATTCCCTTTCCTTAGTGTAGTTATTATGGATACTTGTAACTACCATTCATGATATTAGAGTGGATATCACCCTTAGGCCAAGACTTTTACCAACTTTTCCCCTTGTTTATTCTCCTTTTGGCCTAGGGTTTATACACAGTCAAGTTTATAAAACCCTTGAACCTGAGTTTAGTGCTATAACTATATAGATGAGGCTCTTAGTCCTTTGTGAAAAATTATATGGCCCTCATACTTTCTTCCATGGGAGTTTTAAAACCAATAAGACACCAAAATGTGTAAGTGACCTCAAGTTTGATATAGGTTTCTTCGTGTGAGTTTTTAGGCCTAATGGCCTAATAGGCCATCAGGTTCTCTTTACTATTTTATGCCTAAACAACTTGGAAAATTTTATTATACCTTGATTCCATATTTTATCATATTTTCTCAATTCATAAGCAATCCTCAAGAAAGCATAAGGTCTAAAAACTGCATGTACAAGCCTATTAAGGCCCTTTTAGGCCTAAAAGACCTAAGCTCTTTTGTCCTTAAAAAAGATTGTAGTATAATAATAGGACACTAAAATAATTTTTTAGATAAAGTTAGGATCCATTTCTCAAATTTCATGTAAAGTTTTGGACACATTTATATTTTTAGTTGAAATCATGTTTGTAGGTCTCCCTCAGGGTTACTTGGATTATAGAAAGAGGTGGGTATATTATAGTATCTAAGGTTTTATCCCTATAAAAACTCTTACTATGATCCATTAACTCTTCTCATGGATGATTTTAATGTCTAATAACCCAAAAGTATGTGTGACTCTCTAACTTGTAGGCACATGCCTACATATATACATCTTAGGCCTAATGAGATAAGTAGACCATTAAGCTCTCTGTACGATCCATAGTTTCCCATTACTTAGAAAAACTTATGTACATCTTATTAATTACTCTATCAAGTTTTTCCAACCTTGAATTCTCCTAACCAAATGTGTTCCATCATACTTTAAACTCAAATCCCAAGACACTATTTGAAGTTGATGTCCTTACCTTTTAACTATGAGTAGGTAACCAATGATAGGTCTTGCCTTCATGACAATATTTACCCTCTCATCATTACCTTATCCTTATGAATTTATTCCTATTTGTTCCTCACACTCTTAAAGACATATTGGCAATAAATTTCTTGTTCAAAGTGTCTTCTTCTTATAGACAAGCATGTAGGTGTGTTTTTCTAGGCCTAAACTGTATGGTTTCTCTTTGATGAATGATTAGTGTTTCATGTTTCTTGAAGAGGATCATATATCAATTGAATCCTTATTGCTCTTTTGTCCTTAAAAATTTCCTTAATCCACTAAAATCTTTATCATATTCTCAACATTCCTTAAATCTGCATTCATGGTCTTGAGCATGTTCATTTGACTGAATTTGGCATTTCTGAGGTGATTAAAAGTATTGACCCTATCCACCCTATTTTATTAATTTTCATTATCCTCCATAGGACCACATGGATCTTTATAGGTATTTAATGTCTCAAAAAATCCCATTCAATAGTGACCACCCTATTTATATTCTACTTGGAGGCTTATGATGACTGAGTGAAAGTTGATGTTGTATACTAGGGTAAGTATGAAGATGATTAGTGTGTAAGGTAGATAATGAATATGGAGAATAGAGTAGGGAATTGATGAAGAGATTATGAATTTAAAACACTACCATAAGATATTATATAGACACTCTATCCTCTACCTTGTAAACAAGAGCACACCTAATCATGATAGAAATCTTGGAAATGTGAGCTTGAAGGGACCTAGATCTGATGGTGATTCAGCTAAATGTTTGGGAAAGGAATAGAGATTTAAGTGAAGTTTAGGGGACTATTACATAACCAAAACCACCATTCCATATTATCAAGCCTTGAGTACCTTATAGTATATGGAAACCTATCAACAGTATGAAATCAAAGAGAATTTGGAGATTTTATTACCTTCACACCCTCACATGTGTGATTCAGGGGTAGAGGTTGATAGATGTAAGCTATTATGATATCTTGAACACACAAAAATCACTAGTTTTTATAAAAAACCCAAATGTTCATCAAAATCATTGTCATTTCAACTCCCTACATAGATGAATAAACTCATTGGAGTGTCTAGGATGTTATCTATTTTTCATAAAGATGAGACCTTTAACTTGTAGATAAATTCCATGGATTGGAAGGTCAAGAGACCCCCTTCCTTTTCTCAAGAGATTAGATCCTGACATTCTTTCTCCAATCCATATTATCTACAAACTTGAAGGGCTATCTTGGGCTACAAAGAAGCCAGTTGAAGAGAAAGGTCAATTTTGGATCTATTTTGAGTATTCCTACCATAAAAATTATATGAGATATCATACATAATCCCCTTGCAATACTCTAACTTCCTATGTACAAAATAGTTTGTACAAATTCATACACCTCCAAAAAACACATGAAAACTCTCATTTTCCACTATTTTCTCCATGTTTCAAGCTTTGAATCACCATTTTAGGATGAAATGAGAGGGAATATAAGTTAAATGATCTTTTCAAATAGAATATACAGTAGGGAAAATTGGAAGAGATAGATTTTGGCATGTGTGGGGTCCACTTGGTGAGTGGGGAGGTCGATATGAGTTTAAAATGGACTTGTAAAGATATAAAATGCATGGTGGTGATTATATAATGAGAATAAGATCTTTTCAAGACCCTTTTAAGCAATTAAACACTAGAATATTCCCTTTCTCTAAGGATTTATAAGGCACATTGAGCCATATGAGGCATTTGAGGGGTATTTGATGGGTTATAAGGGTGAATTGGGATTGGAATTGATCGTGGATAAATGTACCATGAATAATGGCATTAGAGTATCATAGAACTTCATAATACATCTTGACACCATCTTATCTCACTCCAAAATCACTATAACTACTATCACCTCACCAAATAGGCACAAGGTAGCCATGACACAATGAATTCACAAGTTGAATCTATGACACACCATGAAAATGCTAATAAGACTTTCAATAGGACCAATAATGACATGACCATGTGGGAGATCACCATGAGTAGGCTAAGATGATTGTCATAAAAAAGTTTTTGTTTATAGGTGTTGAAATTTGGCTTGGGAGGCCAAATTGATAACAAGTAGATTCCATGATCTTTGGACCTCTGCAATACTAATCTCAAGTTTTTCACATGGTCTCAAAAAAGATAATTAGGTTTTCCATGTATACAATAATTAATTTGTAAATGAGATCCTTAAATCCAATATCCATGGCACATTGGAAGGTAACATCGACATTGATTAGGTCAAATGGCATCCTTTTGTATGTGAATCTACCCCACTTTGTTGTGAAAAATATCTTGATTTGGTCCTCAATATTTTCTATGACCTGATTGTTGCCCAAGTACTTGTCAATAAATGACATCATTTGAGAACCATTCATTATCTATAACAATTCATATAGTGAAGGAAGTGGGAAGTTATCCTTTTATAATGATTTGTTCAAGTTGTAAGAGTCTATACAAAGAATTATCTCTCCACTTTTATTTTAGACTAGCATGAAATTGGCCACACATGTGGAGTGCCTGATAGGAAATATGATTTTTACTAAGAGTAATTTCTGCACTTCCTTTAATATCAATGGCTGTAGTAATGGATTCGTGGGTCTTTGCCTCTAATAGAATGGTTTGAATCGTAGATTTAGAAGGATGTTATGAATGAAAATAGAAGTTTTAAATACTTTAAATTTATCATACCTCCATGCTATAACATCCTTTAAGTCTTTTAAGGCCTTAATAAACCCTTATTTTTCATTTTCCATACATGTTCCTAAAAACAAATGTTTTGATTTGTTGCCATTACCTAGATTATAATGTTGGTGTTGAATACCTTTAGTCGAGGAAAATTTTTCCTTTTCACCTCAATAGTCCATGTCAAACTATAATTCTAGTAATAACATACCCTTGGGTATACTTTCAATATTCAAATTGATCATCCCTTCTTCATCTAGTTCAAACTCGTCTCTATTGTCTTCATCTATAATATGTGATTTAAATACATCAGTATTGGTGATGAATTTGATGATATGATAGTCATCATTTAACACTTGGAAGTTCTTGATATTTTTTGGAATATAAGTGGAGACTAACTCCACTAAGAACCTTCTCAACTTGGAGTTAGCTATAGGTTCTATAGTACTTACAGTTGTTTCCAATGCATCCACCATATAGTTTCTTCTATAAGGCAATGCTTGAATGTTTAATAGATTTTAATCCTCTATCCAGTTTCATACTCAACTATGGTATCTAGATAATTTATTATAATTAAAAGTGTATTGGCTTCTTAATTATTGGACCACTAGTTTTGAATCACCAAGTACTTTAATATTCTTGACTTTCTTCCTTAGAACAAATTAGAGACCGTAAATTAGTGCCTCATATTCAACTATGTTATTCATGTAAACAAATTTCATGAAAAACATAACTAAGTATAACTTATATATTAGTTTAATGAGATATACACTACAAATACACCTACTCTTAGACTTAGATCCCTCTAATTTTAGAATCCATAAGTGATTTTTAGTCATGTATGTAGGATTTTGATGAGTAGGTGATGCTACCATATTAACCTCTTCACTAGTTTTATCAACCTATAATGGGAACATGCTTGATTTACTATCTAATAAGTCCCTTTTATTTAGGTCATTGGTGTCATAATTAGGTATATGGATGTTAATAATGGTTATTTTCTCATCATAGGATCTTGAAAACCTCTTGTTGTCACATGGATCAGTGTGCTTCATATCCTCATATGTTATGGAAACACTGTGGAATGAAGGTATCTTAGGTACACAAAGGATATCCTCCTCATATAACTGATCTAAATACTCATTTTTTAATTTATTTTTGCACAAAAACTATGTTAATTAAGAGTTTCTTATAATCTTTTGCCTCTTTTTCAAGTGCATAGACCTTGAATTCAGACTCTTCATACAAGATCTTATTCATTTTGTTATATTTTATGATCATGATCATTTTTGGCTCACACTCAATTATAATTTTATTGGGTATGCCTCACCATGGGAGCCACATGTGAGGGTATTCAATTTCCATGTAACCATTCAATATCCTCAACAAATCTCTACGTAGGAGTATATCATAAGCATTAGGTATATCCACCTCTTGGATATTAATAAATTGTTGCACCTTAGTATCAAATGTGACCTACATGTTGATGTGGTTCAACTTGAAAACAAGCTTAACCTCTAAATCTTCCAACTAAAAAACTTTCTTATGTGACTATGTAAGAGTCAAACCTAATTATCGACAAACTATATATGACATCACATTACCGAAAGCACCTGAATCCACCAAATAATTATGTAGTTCTTACCAATTATGTAGATAATTAAGAGGGAAAGAGGAGTTTAAATTTTTTATTTGTATATTCCAATATGGGCATTGACTATCTTGTTGGATTATTTCCCTTTATGATCATATAATTATTTTATTAGTAAGCCTTTCTAGTTATAAATCTAGAGCAAGTTAAACATTGTTATGTTGGCCTTAGTTCATTTCAGGGCATCTACAATGTTATATTCATGTTTACTTGGTTCCAATGGTTTATTAGTTTGTGTGGGTGTATATTTATTCTTGGGTTAATAAGACATGGTATATCCCTTAGGTAGAAATGGGTTGTTGTTTGAGTTCTCATCAGGTAGAACTTGAGTATTGTTTGGAAGAGTAGACTTAGTTAATAGAACTTGGAGCTTACTCATCAACTAGTAGTTTTTCCCCCTTTAGAATTATTTAAATGCATAAAAATCATCTAAATTGTATTTATCCTTATTTTCACTCTCAAATAGAAACTCATACATTTCTAAGAATAGAGCTATAGTAGGATTTCTTGCACCTTGATTAGATTTACTATTGTCAAGTTAAAGCACTATATCTAAGTTATCCATCTCCTTTTGGAAGATGGTTGAAGCTAGGATGAACTCAACACAATCAATTTTAGTGTGATCAACTATGTTGTGCAACCAACACCAAGTTGGTAGTGCTAAATCAATTAGGTTCACTTCATTCAAAGCATTATTATTATTGTTATGGTTCACATTGTCAAATGGACTAGGCACTCCTCTAATATTGGGCCTTGTATTCCATTGCCTATTAGATCTATAGAAGTTGAATTTAATATTTTATGTTGGGTTATTTACATTTTGGTGAGCTTTTTTTCACACTTGCCTATGCAAATTGATCATGTCATTTATCAACCTCTAAACCATTTGCTACAGATTTTCTACTTTAGGGTTCATGCTAGCATTCTATTGATTCTCCATTTATGGTTATGGGTTAATAATAGGTGCAGAAGTGTTTAAAAATGCAATGTAAATAGGATGTACTTGGTTATGGGCATTGTTGATAGGTGTCTGATTGTGTATAAATGATGGGATAATGTGTTTATTGATACTAGAAGCCACATAACCATTCATGCTAGACATGGTAACAGTGATGTTTTAGACAACATGAATAAGTTATTGATTATTTTCCTATAATGAAATGTGATTTGAAGGCATATAAGGTTGACCATTAGGCATATAATTCATAGAAATTGGGTTGTACATTAGATTTGGACTTGAATCGATAGCACCTGGGATTGGATTCATCAGTGGAGTGTTATGTTGATGAGCTTAGTTGATCATTAAAATTTGAATATACACACTAGGTTGACTAAATGAAGGAAAAATATCAAATTTATAGCTTTATGACACCATCTTTTTCTCAATATTAACAACTTCACTATAGGGTAATGACAAGGTTATAAGTGCTACCAGGGTTCTCCTAAGAAACATGGAAGTCAAAGAGACCAATGCCCTTATGTAGGTTTGGATGGTATCCACTTCTATCTACATGTAGGGGTATTTCAACCTTTGGTATAAATTATTTAAATGAGTGTTGAAGACACTCATTGGTTCATTTGGTTCCCTATAGGTAATAAAAAAGTGATGGTACATGATAGCTAGATCAATGGGTAACCTAAAGTGATTGGTAAACACATTTATTAAATCAACCCAAAAGGTGATAGGCTCATTTGCAAATCTAAGGTACAAGGCATAAACAATCTCTCCTAATGAGTAAGGGAATATGTGGCAAGTAGCATCCTCATGTTGAACTTGAGTTAAAATAAGGGAATACTTGAATGCCTAAATATGTTTTTCAATGGTTTAAATTCTATTAGGTATGTTCTTTGGACATAATTGGTCATAACTAGTTGGGATTTTTAGGTGAGTCATGAGCAGGCCCTAGAACATTCATAGGGCATCCACCTCTACTACACTAAACAAGATTATCCACCATTTGTGGGTTTTGAGGGGTAGAAAATGGGTTATTGAAGGAAACTATAGTCGTAGGCGAGCAACAAATTAGTGGATTTGTCTAGTTTTTAGTTCTCTTTTGATTTTAGTTCTTTATGTTTAATGATTTATAATAATTTAAAGTTATCCCAAAGTACTTTGATCTAGTAGGTATCCGTCTAGTTTCTAAATTAGATTTTAGAATACTTGAGCATGGGTAATGCTCTCAAGTGTTCAAATTTTGATTTTGTTACAAAAATTAGTTTTAAATATATTAATATCCCTCCTTATAGCACCAAAAATGTTGATGTGTCATTTGATATGACAACACTAACGTTAGGTTTTTGAGGTAGTAAAGGCCATTAATCCTCTCCTGAAAGAATTCCTATAAGGTGGGTCTCCCCAAGATCTATATCTAATGGGCCATGATGCACTGATCTTTGTTTAGTTGTGCATTGTGATGGTTCTAACCAAGGGGATTACTACTGGTGAAATATTCTAATGCCCTAGATTCTTGAACAAACTAGATGGTAATTATGGCTTTGGATGTAGTTCATATGGGTTTCAAATAGAAACTAAAAATGAAAAAGCACATGCATATATTTTCCCAAATATAATGTTAGTATTTTTGATAAAAATAATAAATTTATTCATTTTTTCCCATGTATTTATTCATTCAATAGTGAAACAACAAAGTGTAAATGAAATAAAATAATCAATTGAGATAAACAAGTAAAAATGTATTGCTATCAAATATAATCTTAGTTTAATAGATTTAGTAAAGAAATACAACAGAGAAGGGGGAAAGAAATAATGTCTTTAGTAATGAATAAAAATCATATTTATTAACCATTTGAATACACATCTCACTTGACTAGTGTGTGCACAATCATAAATGGAGCTGATGAATACACCAAAGAAAATTAGACAATGAAAAAAGAGCCCACAAAAACTATTTGAGTGCACACATTGAAAATGATAATTATAAAGCTTCATATTTATAAATATGTTTTTTTTTAATAATAATATTACACATTCACCATGATCAATACACCAAAAATTCAACAACACAACGACAAGGTTACAAAAGAGGGATATGATTTAACACTACAAAATTAAAAACAAGCAATTGACTTTGAACATTTTGGTGAAATAAAAATCCAACCCTTTATGTGGGCAGGTCTTGGATTATTTATAGACTTTCCATTAGTTCATTTCCCACCCAAAATCTCCTTAAATTTTCCCATTCCCACCACTTTTCCTTTTTGATCCATTTTAGCTTGCAAAAAGACAAAAAACAAGTTATTTTTTGCAATTAAAAGCTCGACAAGTAAGTTATAAAATTAAAACATTAAAATATAATTATACAAGAATAATTTTAGGACAATAAAGGCACTAATATTTATATGTTATATTTATCTTTCCAATGAATCTAACGATTCTAAAAATGAATTTATGGGGACCAAATTATGATTGAAAAACTTTTAAGGGGTCTAAAAAGGCACTTAACATACCTATTTATGTTTATCAAAGTAAAATAATCAATTACAAGCATATTTTTAATTGAGTTAAATTAGGATAAATTTTTGAGACCAAAACATCCATGGCAGAAAGATATTTTTGATGGTGCAAATGGTTTCCAGAATAGGCTCATAGGGTGAAAGTCATGCCCCTTAGAGTGATAAGTAGTCTTAGTAACTCTACGGGAAAAATGGACTCCAGGATTCTAATTTTGCATTTACATGCATTTTTTTGACTTTATGGGAAAATTTTAAAATACTAGTTCTAATCAAGATTTTGAAACCAAAATATAATTGAGATGAACTAGTCAACATTCTCCTGGGCTTTCTAAGACCTATCTAGGTAAAATTCTACCTATTTCAATTAAGGATTTGGAGAGAAAATAAAAAAATGAATTTGAGGGGGGCCCAAGACCTAATTAGGTCTTGGACCCCTAAAATATGTTGTGATATTTGGCTTAGTGGTTTCCACATTTTAGTTTGGCTTCTAGCCCAACATAGTAAAGGAACTACTTCGGGGGAACAATCCCTAACCTAATTGGGGATTTCCCCTCAATTGACACTACAAACCATCACCACTAAGACTGTCAACCTAGTCAAGATTTAAATCCCAACTAGAACTATCATCACTTCAATGTTACTCACCAAAACCTAAGTGGGAAAAAACACCTATATAACACTAAGGAAAAGCCCCTCGACTGCCTCTATAACCCAATCAGGGTTTAAAACCTCAATCACCACTAAACTCATTGACTAAACATCTTAAAACCTAGTCAATGTTTTTACCCTGACTAACACTACCAAAATCTTAATACCTCCCTTCCCAACCTAATTGGTAAAAAACACCTGATATACACTAAGACATGCCACCCAAGATTCTTGATGACCTAGTCAAGATTTAAAACCCAACTATAACTAAAATTCCCTAACTTGACAACACAAGACCTAATCAGGAATATGGGGCTCGATTATAGCTAGGAAACTCCACATGAATTGATAAACAAAAAATATTTAGCTAGGCAAGAAATTCTATGAGAACACCTCCTATACCTATTCAATATTTAGAAGCTCGATTAGGTCTGGGGGGATAAAAACTTTGAAACTCAAACCAAAATACATGAAAAAACTCTTATTAGAACTAGAGGTGGAAAGAGAAGGCCCTGAAGACCTGATTGGGGACTGAAAGCCTAATTATTTCTAGGGTCTTAGAAATATTTTTAATGACTTTTAGTCAAACCTAACTGAGATAAATGACAAGTTTTAATCGAAGACTAACAAGATTTTTTAAGTGGGATAAGAAGGTCAAGAAGTCATCAAATGACTAAGTGTAAAATATGAAAATGACTCACTTGAGCTTCGTTTATAGGGTGGGATAGGTTTATGGGGAATAAAGTTAATGGAAATCAAAGTGACCCCTAGAGTGGATCGAGAGACCCAAATAAGCTAGAGAATACCTATAATAGAGACCCTACAGGGGGATAAGTGCCTAAAAACATGTTTTCACTCAGAGAGTAAAACATGAAACTTATCCACATGAACATAGACCTAGAGGTTATATATGTGTGAAAACTAAAATGACCCTCTAAAGTATCTATAAGTAACTAAGGGAACAAGTGGGCAAGATGACCAAGTGGGAATAAGTGTAGCTAGACTCCATTTTTGGGCCAAGTAGTTTATATGAAACTTTATTATTCAAACTTGGTCATCAAAATGGTATATATTTTGGGGGATGTAAGAAAAATAAGGTGACCCCGTAAAGTATCTTGAGAGAGCTAATCAATCTAGGTTTCAAGTACAAATTAGGAGGTCAAGACTCTAATTTCGTGCTAAGTGTTATATGTGAAGTTTTCTCACACAGACGTGGTGTTTCTAATGGTGATGGTTTTTGAACCCAATTTGGCATGAAATCTAAGATATAAAACTAAGTAAATTTAAGAGTGTTGAGAATAATGAAGTATGAGAGCAAGTGGGAGAAACTACAAAAGTAAAAATAGGTTCTTTGAGTCTTAGAAGAATCAATGTGCACTATGAAAGAAACAATAAAGTCCTTGAAAATTAAGTACATAGCCTACTAAAGGGTTTCTCTTGTATTAATTAGGCCAAATGGAATCCTTTTATATGTAAAAGTGCCCCACTTGGTGGTAAAAATGGTCTTCATTATATCTTTTTCTTCCACTAATATTTGATTATAACCTGAAAATCCATCCATGAAGGACATCATCTTAGACCCACTATCCATCTGAATCATCTCATCCAAGGAGGATAAAGGATATTTATCCTTTTTTAAAGTCAACACATAGCTTGATTTCTCCATTATTTTTCCTAACTGGTACTAGGTTGGCCACCTAAGTGGATCGACTAATTAAGAATATAATCTTAGCATCTAATATATTTTAAACTTTTATTTGAATGAGAGGCTCTAAAATTGGATTCACTAACCTCTAGTGCTACCTAAAGGTCTAACTCCCTTTATTCAGAGGAATATTATGTATGATTACCCTTGGGTTGAATATTTTTAAGTATTTTTAGGTCAAATAAATAAAAATATTTATATTCTATTAATAGATCTTTCAATCTTTGTTTCTTAACTTTAGAACAACTTAGGCAGATATTTACATATTGAGGATGTTCTTTAGTGCCCAAGTTATGATTGATAAAATAATATTTAGTTGCTTTGGATTGATTCTAATTTTGGTCTTTTGGATCCATGTCAAAATCTTACTCTAAAAGGACCATTCTCATAGGTGTACAATTCTCTTTCAGCCATAAGATGCCATCTTCTCCCAAGTCTTTTATATTTATAGGTTCTCAATCCTTTTCATCTATTATTTGTGGTTCAAAGGCTCCATAACTATTCATAAACTATATTATCTATTGATCATAATCAAATACATATAAGTTTTCCACATTGTCAGGGGCAAAGGGTCAAGGAACTAGCTCCATATAAAACTTCTACATTTTAGACTCTTCGAGTGGTGCTAACTTGGCAGATGAAGTTGCTAGTGAAAATTTTGTCTAATTTTCTTCTTTTGGAATGTATTTAATATTTGAATGCTTCAAAGGATTAAATAAGATCATAGGCTATGTGTTTATACTTTTTAAGTACACAAGTTTGCAACGATATTTTCTCCTGATATGATTGACAATCAACTCTAAATCACCAAATATTCATAGCTACTTAATGTCATAGTTTAGTGCAAAGTGTAAGCCCAAGGCTAGTGATTCATATTTAGCTTAGTTATTGGTGCAAGGTAATTGTAATCTATATGTAACTATATATTATTTCCCATTTGGGTTGGTCAAAGCCATGACAACACACCTCAACCTTGATTAGATATTTCATTGTCAAAATGAAGAGTCCATAACTGTGAAGGACCTTAAAATTATTATTCACAATGTTTATGATTTATTGTAAACTTGTAAACACCTACATGTGATGATGCATATTCAACCTTCTCATTCTTTGAATTATATTATATGATTAGGTACTTCATCTTTAGTTCTCTATCTAATTAAATATGATTGGATACTCCTTTCCAAGATAGCCACATGTGTGAGAATTCAATTTCCATATTTCCATTTAATTTTTTTGACTAATCATGGTTCAACAAAAAATCATAGGAGAAATGCCAACAACCAAAATGTCTATGTGCTATTGTACATGTGGCTCAGAGGCAGGATGATTATGTACATTTTTCAACTCCCCAATGAATGGCACATATGACATGTTCAGTTTTAGGACCATGCTTTTAGATTTATCTAGGGTCAAACCCATTTTCTTATATACAAGTATAGGCATCACATTGGCTGAGGTACCTGAGTCAACCAAATAATAATGAACATTCATAACAAACATTTTGATGGTTAGTATAAAAGGCGGTACCTTAGGTTTGTCCTTTTAAACAACCGCATTGGTATGAGTAGCCTTTGATTTGTTAGCGGATGGCCTCCTAGTCAATGATTTGAGAAATAATTATTTTTGTTTGGTAATATAAGCTAGTTCATGAAGACTGATATTTACCTTGATATTATTCATATCTTTAACTATATTTTACCTTCCTCTGCTCTATGGTTCAACACTTTGTAGTTGATCATTTACCTTTAAGTGAGGTAGATTATTATTTGTCTAGGGATCTGGAGGAGTAGTAGTATTGTTGTTTGGAGGCATTGAGTTAGTACAAGGTACTTGTTCCTAAATTTATAGTTGTTATTATCGAATTATTGAAAGGCATGGATTTCATCTATGTTATCTTTAGGTTCATTCTCATCTTCCACTAGAAATGGAAAGTCATATGTTTCAAAGACCATTGTTATGCTAGAAGGACCTAGAATAGTGAAAGAAGATGGCTTTGGCTAATTATTAAAGCTTTATTATTTTTTCATTGCCTTCTAAAAGATATCAAAAGTAGTGCATAGCTCTATGCAGACCAAATCACTATGTTGTGTTGTATTGTGAACTAGGCAATAATTAGGTAGTGCTGCTTTCAAGGTGTTTATTTTAGGAATCTTGTTAGGTGGTTATTGTTCATGTTGTTCCCATTTCTATTGAAGGGTTTTTTATACCTATGATATGTAAAATTATGATTGGTATTATGCCCCATGGTGTTACCCATTCACTCCTACATGCTCAAGAACTCATTGTTTAGATTCTACACCATTAATTGGATAACATTTAATTCTACTTTTGTATAATCAGTAGTCACACTTTGGGTGGTAGTAGTATTAACTGGTATCAAAGTCTAGTTTTTATTTTATTGATTAAGTGAAGACATGGGATTATTCAAAAATTTGAGGTGTCGATTAGGTCAAGCATGGGCTAGAGGTGATTGTGTATAATTTTTTTTGATTTTGAGCCATAATGTTTTGATTAACATTTGGAATTGGGTTAAGGGATGGAAAATTAGGACCAACATTGAATAGAGAAAAAGTTTTTAATTGGGGATCAACTGCTTATAAATATTAATAGCTTTAGTATAGGCCAATATTAATGTGGTATTATTAGGTTATCTATAGAAAAATATGGTTATTATAAAATCCAAGGAATTTTTTTACATTTTAAGCATTAATGCTTTGTTGTGTTTATAGTCATTGTTAACTTATCTATACATATTTTGGAATCTAGCATTGAAAGCTCTAATTGGTTCATTAGGCTCTCTACTTATGCGTACAATGTATTGGTATATGACACTTAGGCTACTGTCTTGTCTAAATTATGCTAATAAGGTTTATAGGCACTAGTTCTAAGAAGTAATCAAATCTTCTAGAATATTGAGGAGCCAATCATAATCAACATATTGAAAGGTAAAAGGGAAGAATTTGCATGCCACATCTTCATGGGTTACATTTAATATTCCTAAAGCAGTCTTGAAAGACTTTATGTGTTCTTTGACAATCCTACCTCCCAAGGGAGGAATGATAGGATGATAATTTTCAAGAATTTTAGGCAATTCATGCATGTCTCTAAGGATAATAATAGTAGAACTAGATAACCAAGATAAGGCTATCCTACATGGAGGGAGATGACTTCCTCTAATTGGGAATATAATCAAGTTTAGGGTCCCCTTAATATGCCTCAATATAACCTAACTTATCTATGGATATACAAGGGTGAGAATAATAGGTTAGTGTCAAAGGTGGACCTTTATAGTCCTTTGGATGTATCCAATGTAACTAAAGTGATATTTTAAAGAAATTAAAATGTGGCCCTCCTTCTAGTGCTAATTTAGTTTTTATTGATGTGGGTTTGATACACATCAAGGAATATTATGAGGTAACCTCTAATTTTTTAGGATCATTGAAAAGGTTCACTCCGAGGCATGAGTTTGAGTGTTTTCAATTTTTTTAAAAAATTGGTGGTGGAATAATGATGGACAAAGTAGTTTTTTACCTTAGATGGTTTGGATATGATGTGACACTAGACCTAATTAATATGGGTGGATAGATATGTGAATCTAACCTAAAGTGGGAAGTAATTAAAAAAAATTCAAAAAGAAAGGAAGGGAAGAGTAGAAAATAAGGTTTTTTAATCAAAGTCAGATGAAACCCTTCTAAACCGAATCTTGAAATATGGGTTAGACAAGTAGTCAAATAACCAATGCTTGTTACAAGTTACCATTATCACACAAAATATACAAACATAGTTATGAGTCCAAGGTAAACAAATACAATAAACTTTAATGCTCATAACTAAAGGTTGTTACATTTGTAAGACTATAATAACACATCTACAAAGGGAGATTATGATTATCAAACATAAAGTATTCAAATTAGCTATTGCATAATATGAATAAATGCTTAAAATGATAACTAAACACAACCCAAATAAAAAATAATAGAATAATGGAACTTCTTCAGTGAATCACATGTTTAGAGAAGAATATAAATTGCACATCAAGACTAATTTGTAGAATAGACTGTATAATTTATTATTTATCTTGATAGCCAAAAATCATCCTCTATTTAGAATCAGTAGGATACAAGTATAAATAACTTGAGGAGAGGTATACTCATCCTCAAATCAAATTATAAATTTAAATTATCCAATTTATATAATTCATGCAAAATATGCATGTACATGGTATAAAAAATAGCCTGACAAAACTACATAATTATACATATGATAAAAAAGAGAATGGAAATCAAGTCCCATTTATAATAAAGTACATGAAAACATATATATTTATTTTTAACTAATTTTCCATCTTGGAACTACCTAAAGAATAAGGATACTGCATGCTTATTGTAACAATTGAAGTAGTCAGAGGCATTGCGTGTAAAGAGCTAGTTGAGGTAGAAATGATGGTGATGTGGTAATATTTGTTACCCAAGTGGAACTAGTGGGCCTAGTAGTAATGTGTAGTGTTACATGAATTTCCACCTATGTCTAAGTGAATATGGGTGGTACTGGTGTTGCCCCCTGTGTTGTAGTAGTATCTCTCTCAACAACCTTTAACTGTTCATATAATACATAAACAACATTAAACTCAATGTTAATTATTTAAAAATTGAGCATGGGTGGTTTGAATATTCATATGATTTCATCCATCATAATTTTATTCTCAACCTTTGAAGCTATGAATTCTACTCTAAGGGCCTCAATGTTGGTTACCTTATCTTTTAAAAAATTGATTAATTGTTGAATTTATTCTCTAGTTTTATACACATTGCCTTCAACTTCTGCTTTGAATCTATTTTGTAACTACTTTGAGAAACCCATCAAAATTGGGCCTATTCACCAATTACCATATATAATTGGTCACAACTATTACCCTTATATATTTAAAAATTTCTATTATCTCCCTTTTGTGGCCTATAAACTATATTACCAAGGCATTCATCTATTAGTGTGAAGTAAATAGACCATACTTCTCAAGAATCACATAATGCAGGGCCCATAAAGGCCTTTAGGGATGAAATTAAGCTCAAATGGTTTTAGGTTATTTTCCTTACACATTAGACTAAGAAGTTAAGCCTTATTTCTAATTCATTTAGTTGATTCCAAAAGGTGAGTACCCTACCCCAATAGAATTGGGATTCGGCCCTAGAAGCCTTGATCATGCTCATGATATAATATATCTTCTTGGCTACACTTTGGAAATTTTCTATTATTTCCCTTAGAGCTTGAATAATTTATCTCTATATGAGCCTCTATTTGGCTTTCTCTTAGCTTCTATACATTTATTTCATTGCTTCTCCTATGGTATACACAAAAGAACAAAAGTCTTTTGAATATTCATCAGGGTCATTGGGGTTATTTTTTTTCTTTTTTGATAAAGGAAAAAAATTATCCCTTTGTTCCAATATCACTTGTCCCCCTCTCCTATCTACTATTTTATTTTTATGAGCCTTTGTAAAGTGCCACTTTTATTTTCAAAACATGTGCTTATTATTGGAAATTCTATAAGGACCAAGCCCATCCTATCCTTTTTCCTCTATTGAGACTCTTTAACCTAGGTAGGGATAATGATTTCTCCTTATTATTGAGGCTAAGTGGTTTCTAGAATGGTGGAATGAAAATTGGTGGTATCTTGGAGGCATCTATTTGGATAAGAAATTGAGGAAGTGTAGGAATGACCTTGCTCCAATCTGAGATGATCCTCTGGAGTGCATTATCCACCACATATTTCATATATCCCAGATTCATTATGATAATAGTTATAGAAAACTCAATTTGAGTGTATTAGGGAATATACAAATATAGTTGGCCAAATGGTCTAGGTGGTGCTCAAGGATAAAAAATGGAAATAGACACCAAATCCTCAAAATGAATCTTCCTTTTAAGGTCTTGGGACCTAAATGTGGTGGAAATAATTAAATATTCAAAATAATTAGAGGTTTATGTCCTACTTTGATCAATATGAGCATTGACATATAATGAATTAGTTTCTTTACAATATTTATGTAAGGATTCAAATGGATAAAGAGGCGTAATAGTTGAACTAGTAAATGAAAAATTAACAATGTGAGAATCCACAATTGTAATGGAAGAAGCGAGGGAGGAAACTACCTTATTCAAAGCTCATCTTTCTTATTTAATAAGAATATATTTATTCTAATTAGAAATTTATGTCTCTGCTAGAGTGGATGATATTGTAAAAAAAAGTTCAGGGGAGGAAATTGGAGTTGTGGTTTCTAGTGGATTAGTAAGTCTTAGAGTAGGGGCTTCTTTCAATACAAACTCTACATTTGACTCTAGTGTTGTATGTTCCACTAGTAATTTAGTGGATGTTGAATCATCCTTTTCTTATTCCATTTCCCCTTCAACTTACAGATTTAGTGTCTCAATTCTTTCCATCTCTTCACCCTCTCTTAATATCTATATTTTTATAGACTCCTCTTTATTTATTTCCTAAAAAAAAATTATTACTTCTTCAAGCTCCTTGTCCTCTTTAGATACCCACTCTTCTTCAGTTGTCCATTCCTTTTCTTCATCACTATCATCCACTTGGATATCTTTCATTTATTTTAATTTATATTTTGGCTCCTCCTTTATCTCCTCTAATTCCTCATATATAGGACCCCCTTTAGTAAATGCATGTTCAGTAGGTCTTTCTTAGAGTGACACATTTTATGGAGATATAAGAGGATTTTATGGACTTATTTTGTAATTTACAATGGGTGGTTGGGTAGAAATGAGTCCCTATATTGTAGAAGGTGGATTGGAATTGAAAGGAGCTATAGGAAGGATGACCATGGTGGAAAGGCACCTTTATCTAATAAACTTAGTTTTTATTGTTGTGGAGAGGAAGGATGACCATGTTTCAGTGATAATTGAGCCTATGGATGGGGCCATTGATGGATTACAACTATGTTTACCTACACTATATTATTTTACTAATATCTTATGATTAAAGGATCGTATCAAATTTATTGGGCTACTACCATTGGCATATCATGTCTTCTCATCTGAGTATAGACCTCAGAATGATCTAAAACATTGATGAAATTTTGGTCATGTTAAAAAACATTATGTCCATAGGGAATGTGGACTCCCTTCTTTCTAAGATAATTGAGTTATTGCCTCACTTTGTTTTTGGGATGCAAATCTTGATATTTTGATTTATTTAAACCATAGTGGGATATGATATTCCCAACTGAATCGAGGTACCTCTTTAGTGAATATTACATTTTCCCAATGCTTAGAAGGGTCTTTTGATAGTACCCTTGGTGTTTGGCACTTAAATCCTCATCCATACTATTATATATATATATATATATATATATATATATATATATATATATATATATATATATATATATATATATATATATATATATATATATATCATACTTTACTAAATTTTCAAGAACAAAATGAGGTAGATTCAGAGGTGGTGCCTTAGTTCCTTCTATCTTAATTATAGTACAATCAAGATAATACCAATAATCTCCCATTTTCACAATGTTGCATCTTATATTTTTAAAAAGTCTGGGCATGGTGCACCCATAAATGTTTTGATACACTAACAGGTATATCTCTTATAAAATATATTTATTTATCTAATAAGTCTCTAGACATGGAGTAGGGAAAAGTCATCATAGACCCTATTATTCACATGTTCTGCAGATGGCTCCTAGGTTTATCCATACGTTGTGTGTCTTATCCCTGTAATTGCATCAACTACATAAGACATCATGTAAAAATTAACATTAGATGGCCTTTCATCAACTTTCAAAATCTTTTCCCTAAGCCTAACACTAATAACCTCCCCAAGTGTTACAATTTTATCATAAGTCATAATGATATCTAGTTAGGGTACCCACACCTCATATACATAAGTGATGTTATAAAATTCATACAACCTATTCAACAAGGCCATGGATATTTTAATAAATAGCCTAAATTTGGTTATGGTAACTGAGGAAACAAATCCTTAAATATTCAATTTTTCACCCTTCTCTAGCCACTACTTGAGCTTACCTTCCATTGTGTTTTAGTCCAACCAAGCATTGGATGCGACCTAGTTATAAGTTATTTTAGGTATTGGTAGGCATATATGATTCTAAAAGGCCTCCCAAAAAATATAGGCCACCACATTCTTGTGAATCCTTAAGTGTAATCAGTCTCTAGTAAAGGTTTCATTAAGAAATAGATCATGAAGTAAGTCTATACATGACATTACCTCAAATTTTACTACCGCATTGTATAAAACCATTATTTTGACTAGTAACATATCATCTATGTATCTTATCTTATCCTTATCCAACCAGTCTTGGGACATGATTCAATGTTATCTATCTCATCTTAGAGAGTAGAGTAATGAGGGAATGGTAATAACCTTATATCAAAGACTCTGTCCAAGTATTTAGTTTCTCTTGCAATAGAATATTAAAAGGGAGGTTGCTTAGATTCTCAAGATGAGGAAGCCATTATTATGTTGTATAATTTTTGGTAAAAGAATTGGGTTAATTTGTAAATTTAATTAGCATGAAAATTGGGTATTTTGATATCTTGGTGGCTTAAATCCATAGTTTATAACTTCTTGATGAATGACAACATGATTTGATGTTCTCAAGATTTTACCTATATCATTTAAAGCTTGATACTTGAATATCTAATTCATGTGAAGTTAATGCAACAAATGATTTTAGCTTTGCTTCCTATTTTGATTTGAAATTCATGAGTCAGCTTTGGTAGGTGTATTTTTCCATGTGGTAAAATTTCATTCACCATGAATGCTTAGTCATCATCCCAAGCTAAGTGTCCACTTCTCATGCATCAATTTTTGCCTATCTATCAATTCTTATATTTATATTCTACTAATGCATCTCTAAGATTGTGACACTTATTTTTATCTCAGTTATCTAGGGGTCTTTTACTTTGTATTCATGCTTTGTATGCTTTGAGGGTTGTAAATTAATGATATTTTACCACTTGGCATGATCTTGTGGACCCATAATTATTTAAACTTTAAACTATGTAGCTCTTTTGGGAAGTCTTAGTGTGCACTAGATGGTGCCATGTGGATCAAGCTTAGGTACCTGGGGAAACTACTATATTTTGTTTCTATACCTTCATATTAACAAGTCTTGGGGTTCTGAGATGATGACATGTTGATGGATCTTATAAATTTTTAGAAATTAGAAATTTGGATATGTACCTTCAAATGATAATCTCTAAACTTTTGAGAATTCACAATGTGGGAAACTCTCATTAGTCCAAAGAATTTGAACTTTTTGAACTATACTTTATCTTGTCAAACTCCTAGATTATGAGATCATGCCATATGGATGACTCTCATCAACCTAGAGACTTATAACTCTGACAATGTATTTACAACCAATAAGGCATGAGTGAACAAGATTATACCACATGTCATGATCTTGACTACTCAAGAATTTTGAATGTATTGGATCTACCTTGATCTTTTGGGTTATGAGTCAAAGCAATTACACCATGTGGAGAATTTTTTAGGGTTTTGAGAACTCAAAATACTTATAAAATTTCATGAAAATCAGTTGCATCTAGAGTTAATGATATTTTGAAATGTGGATGACTCATAATGACTCAAAAAATTTGAATGTATTTTGAAATCCAATTGTCAATAATGAATGAAATACTTATACATGGAATGATATCAAGAATTTAGATGCTTAGAGGGACTTAGAGTACTTCTATTATAATTGTGATCAGTTGTGAGTAAAAAGAATACAAACAAATGTCATGATCTAGGGAATTCATTAAAGATTTGAAGCCCTGGGACTGCACATCAAAACTTAAATACACTTAATTTTTTTCATTATTTACATTAGTCAATTAAATCAAAAATTGATATTAAATATGAATTAAAAATAGAGAAAAGAATCATAGGTGGTAAATATTTCATGAATGGTGTCCAAGGTTTGATTTTCTCCCTTTTAGAACTTTACAATAAAATTAAACTTTGAAAACCACCTTATGTTTATGCATATTAGATCAATATTTGAATTCTTAAGGTTAATATAGACCATGGATAAAGATTTTTCCCAATAATGGGTCCATATTTGAATATTGAAAATGGGGTGTATTAGCACACAACACTTTATTTCTACATTTTAAAGCAAGAGATAATTTCCCTATCTTGTTGATATCCCCTTCCTCCTTGGTATCCTCATTTGTGTCCACTGCTATTGTCTCTAAGTTATCCTCCCTAGTAAAAACCTTGGTACCCATTGTAATATCAATTTTGTGGACCTTTTGGTCCCTCATTTGGGTTTTCTAGAGGTCATGTTTGATATTACATTCAGGGTTTGTAAAAATATACCATTGGGTTTGTGATATAAATCTAATCCACTAGCAGTATGTGCTAAGAAATTATTGGTGTCCATTTGTACCTATTCCATTAATATGTGGTATTATTTGCCTCATACAAATTATTTTATACAATATCTACCACAAATGAGTACATCCTCTGATCATTTTGGTTCCAAAATCTACAAAATCCACACCATAACCTTTTTGTATCTAGCTATGGCGATATTTTTCTTAGTGATGTTACTTATCTTGGTTTTTCATAATATGGACACTCTATTTTCATGTATCCTTTACCACCACTTATTGTACACCATTTTTATGGAATTTCAAAAATATGTGGTGAGTAATAATATCTTATTTCTTTTTTCACCAAAATTTTATTACTCCAAACTTAACAATGTCAACTCTTAATTCATGTTTTCTAACTCCATTTTCACCGTAAAATCATTTTTCCTTCTCCATGATTATGATTTTAATGTTGATACCTATTATAATGCATCTATGTTTTTATTAAAATTAATTCCATCCATCTAATACTTGCATGTATGGAAAAACCCTAAAATGAACCATTTTATCCTTTATTTTTCATTCAACGGTTCTTCCAACTTCTGCACTAATTCTTTAAACTACTAGTTATAATCTTTTACTATCTCATTCTAATTTTGTATAAGGTGTCTTAGATTACTAAAAATATCTACTGGTATATCAAGGTAGTGAAATTAAATTTTAAATGTCTTTTTTACTTCCTCCCATGACATATTATGGTTTGGGTTTATCTTTATATTCCATTTCAATGTTTCTTCCCTTAATGTACTCATGGAATCAAAAAATTTTATCTAAGGATCATTTATCTGATGAATCCTCTTGTAAAAATCCAAAAATACATGTGTTCCTTTGCATATTTTCTATCTTTCCAAAATAATTTTATTTTCATCCTATTTTATTTTCATTTGTCTTCTTTCTCTTGGATAGTTTTTCTTCTTCCTTCAATGTCCTCACTATACTCTATGTAACTATTCCACACTTCTTCACTCTCTCTTTATTTCTTCCTTATTATTACTAGTGGAATGAGGGATGGTTCCTTGACAATGGGGTTCATCTCCATATGTGGTATATTTCTAGTTGGGTTTAAAAATTAGGTGTATTTTGAATTCTCATTTTCATTTTATTCTCTATCCTCTCATTTTAATTCCACTTATTTAACTTCTTCCTCCTTATCACTAATCTATTTTTTGTTTATCTTTTAATTAACTAGATTTTTATTCCTCTTCATCCACATTACCTTCTACAATCTCATTTTCATCATCTACTATGTATTATTATATCTCATTATCATCTCTATCTCTCTCTATTTCTCTATTTCAGTTCTTTCTATTTTTAAATTATCATACCTTTTTTCATTATATTTATCCCCCTAATTGTCATACTTGATATCTTCATAAGTTACATATTTTAATATATCACCCCCCTTTTTATACACCATCTCTTAGGTGCCTATGCCATTAGATAGGGATAGATAACATTTTTAATATCTTCCTCTTTTTGCAAGGCATATAGGCAAAAAAAAATATTCTCAACTTGTTTATTCTATAAATATTATAACCTCCTTAATCTCAGTTACTATCCTCTGGACATTAGATAAACAAAGCTTATATAATTCCATAAAATGTTCACATAAAATATGTAACTATGGCTATAGATAAGTATGTGGTTCAAGTTAAACTATAGTTAAAACTAATGTCGCACAAAGGCTAGTATTATGTGGAGTTAGTTATATTCGACATTCAAAAATTAAGAGAAATATGTGTGCTCATTCACAGTAAATAAGACTTAGATATTTCCTACTCTAACTTCCTTTATTCATATAAATATAACAGAACAACCTTTACAATTTCCACATATCTCTATATTATATACCTCTCTTATTTTTAATCTATTTCCACTCTTCTCTGAGTTATTACAAGTATTTCTATTCTTTGTAATATTTTATGTCACTCTTATTATCACTATTCAAATCTATCTATGGTATATTTTTCTTTCCTTGTTATTCTCTCTTGAATGTTATTGATTATGTTTTCTCCCACACCATTAACATAATTATATACTATTTAAAGCCAAAGGTTACATCTGTTCACTCGTTATTATGGTAATCATTGATTTATACTTATTTACCTTCTTAACTATTGATTAGAGGATATTTACATATATACCATGGTAGATATGAATTTTAATTATATAATCTATTAAAAAAATTCATCCAAAATGTCTAAAACATGCCTTAAAGCTCTATATGATACTCCATGTTAGATGTTATAAGATTTTAGCCTCTGCAGTATGATTTTAGCCTCTCTAATGTATATTATAACTATTATAATTTTTATGAATAATATTTCCAACACTAGTCCTCCCCACCATTCTTATGGTAGGTTTGAAGAAAGAGAAAGTCCTTAAAAATAAACCTAAGTGATAAAGAGAGTTTGGAATTGTTGATTTTAACTTACAAAAAAAGAGGAATATCAAGAAAATGTTCCAAGAAGGATTTTTCTATGATAAGGGAAGGATAATACCCTAACATTCCAATATAGTACTTTTAAACTCATTAAAATGATGAAGAGTCAACACTATTATATGTGAGGGATAATAATATATTATTCAAATATTTCAAGTGTTCCAATCTTATAGTAGAGTTATCAACCTAACCAATAGGTGATATAGAGCAATATCATATGGCAGAATGAGTAACAACATTAACAAGTTGAATATCATTATTATCCGGAGACATAAGGGTCAAGAAACACTTTCCATCTTTCAAAGAAGTGGAAATGATAAATGAGATGTGTTCTATTGTTTTGAAAGTAGTAATTTGGCCATAACCCATGACTACATACATATAGGAGGGGTTGAATTTATTATAATCAACTAAAATAGGAGTTTTTGAATAAGGCTATTGTCTAACCATGGAAGATATGTTGTGACCATTTTAAACTGATAGTTTTGGTATTTTTTGATATAGGATTTAGTTAACATAATTTATAGGGTCAATAGTTTGAGGATATTTCTTATGGGAAGGTATAAAATTATTTCCATGAGGATTACTATTATATTTAAAAACTAATTTTCTTAGACCATGTGAAGTGTTTTTCTTCTTAGAATTGATACTGACTTCACCCAATATAATTATTTATTTTACAATTACCATTGTTCTCACTAAGATTGTGTGGTTTCTTGATAGGAAAATATATAATTAGGTGACCCTATTTTGTAAAATAAAATAAAACTTTTGGTTCATTTAGAAAAAAAATAGGTTGAAAAATATCAAACCTTGTCTCCACAAGTTTAATAGATTCAGGTAAGGGTTGTGTAAGATCAATTTAAATACAAGCCTGAGGGTGCAAATGAAGGTTGAATAACTTGTCATTGTTATTATTACATAAAATAAACTTATGAAGGTGACCAATTATATCCTTTAGAAAAGGTTTAAATTCTAGATTAAGAAACAATAACTCCATATAAAAGGAACTTGTTACTACATGGTGTAGGAATATCCTAAGGAACAATATATAGAATAATGCAGTGAAAAGGATTTATGACTAATGAAGGTGATGGTGTTAGGGTTAGTGTTTTAATAAGGAATCAAGTGGGAATGGTGCATGAATGGTGTGGGAAAAAAGAAGATAATGTTGTGGGGAATTTTGTAATGAACAATGTATAAACTATATACACATAATATTTTTCATCTTTATAAATTTACTAATGGTTTCCATTACAAAGGCTTAACAACACATCAATCTCTCTGAGTGCACCTAGAATGGGGTGGGATCAGATCATGGTACTTTAAAATAAATGTTTGTATACTATTATTTTATACACTCATTACCATAAATTTGACCTTATCTAACTCTCTTTTCATCTTCCTTCTCTATATAATTTTTGTCTAGTTTTGTTAGCCCTATATTTCTACTTTGTTGACCAAGCCAATGCAATATGTTTCATGTATGTCTTTCCATATACTCTATTAGCCTCATCGATAAAATTCTAAGATTTGTCTTTGTTATTTATACTATATTGGCTTAGTTGATATAATTCTATGTAAATCAATATCCTTTTTAATTGTATTGGTCTAGCCGATAACATTACCTTAGAGTTTAGATTTATTTATAAGTATGGAGCTGTATATATAAGTGTTATATTTATCATTTATCATAACACACAATTCTAATTTACACTATTTTATATCACATTTATGTTTGTAAGTAGTAAAAGGAGGATTTAGACATTAAGCTCTTATGCTTGGAGGTCAATGATTACTTAAATGTCTTTAAAGTTTAATAGAAGAAATTAAATTGAGGAGGTACACCTAGTTTTTGGAGTCCAAAACTAAGGATACTGTCTTAAAATTATATTTGAGGTCTTCATCCTTCAAAATATCTTAAAAAGTCCACTAGATCCTAGGGGTAGATTGATGCACTGATAAGTCAATCAAAAGTTAAGCATCTTTATCCTTATCTTATATCATTTATTTACTTAGTAGAGAGATCTACTTTGCCTATTATTCCAATAGATGCATGATTGTTTTCATTACATATGTTTATCCTCATATAAAATAAGCTAGTATAGCTATAAGGCATCTTATACTTACCATTATAACTTTTAGTTTCATATACCTCCCATTGATTAACCATTATGCCATTAATTTATTACATAGTTTGGTGGTTGTAGCTATCTTGGATCTTGGTTTCCATTTTTTTCCAGATCCTTACATGAAGTATCCTTATTATATCCTTAATTCACATCCTTTTTACTATTAATAAATCATTGATTTACTTTGGGATATAGTTAGATCCATACCCCATATCTAAGGCATAAGCTTTAAGAATGTTATACCCTTAACATTGAGTGTGGATTACATTATTCTAAATCTACATACACCTGGACCATTGCCATTGTACCATTCAAGTATATGAGATCCTTTCTGTTATAAAATTTATATGAATCTTAGTAAATAAATAGAAATAGGATTGTTATTGATCATCATAGTTTGTGCATACATTTGGATGAACTTGACGTGAATGTTATCCCACCTCTGTTTGGATCATCTTCACATTTTTAATTCTTGGTAATTTCATCATCATAATCATACATCTGGTGAATATTTTAATCATTAATGTTTAGTGAACCTAATATAGTTTCATGTGTCTATAACTATATCTGTTAACCCAATCAACTCTTTCTTTCTACCTCTATATCGATCAACCCAATACAATTCACATTCTGATCCAACTATATGAGCTAGCCCAATACAGATTTATTTTCTCAGTTTTGATTTTATTATATCAACCTTTATGATATATTATATAATACACTCATACTGATCCATTATTCCATAGCCAAACTCGATGTGTTCATCACGTTCAATGACCCCTTGTGTGTGAAGAACTTTAATTTATTTTTCCCCCTTGTGAAAATAATTAAACACTTCCATTTCATATTAAGGAGGTTTAAATATAATTAAATAATTTAAATATTATATAGACTAATATAATTCTTATTAAAAAATTTAGAAAGTAAAAATAAAAGATTGCATATATATATATATAGAAAACAAAACAAGTTGAAACCCTAATAAAAATAATGAGAAAAGAAAAAAATTAATAAATATATACACACATATAAAGTTATATATATATATATATATATAGTAAAAGGATTGGATTTTTTTAATTAAAAAATGGGATAGTTGGAGCTTGATTTTAGAGAGCAGGCCAACTGAGCTCGGATCGACACAACCCCAAAGGGTGGTCAATGGGTGATGACCCAAGCTACGCTCCCTAAATATGTGTGTGTGTGGGGGGGGAGGTGGTTGGACATCATAGTCCCATCATATTGTGGGTGGGGTTTGATGCCCCCACCTATCATTAGTATTAAAAACTCCTTTTTTTAATTAATATATTTTTCTTCATTTTTCAAATATGTTTGATTATATATATTAATTAATGAAGAAAAATATATTAATTTAAAAAATGAGTTTTTAATACTCATGGTAGGTGGGGGCATCAAATCCCACCCACAATATGATGGGACTATGATGTCCAACCACCTCCCCCCAACACACACACATATTTAGGGAGCATAGCTTGGGTCATCGCCCATTGACCACCCTTTGGGGTTGTGTCGATCCGAGCTCAGTTCGCCTGCTCTCTAAAATCAAGCTCCAACTATCCCCTTATTTAATTAAAAAAATCCAATCCTTTTACTATATATATATATATATATTCAAACTTTATATGTGTGTGTATATTTATTATTTTTTTTCTTTTTTCATTATTTTTATTAGGTTTTCAACTTGTTTTATTATATATATATATATATATATATATATATATATATATATATATATATATATATGCAATCTTTTATTTTTAATAGACACACACACACACATGTATAAATATATATACATATGTATACTTATGTAGGTGTAAATATGTATTACAAATACATGAATTTTTCCAATCAATTTAAACTCAAAATCATGTTCTTATAAATTTTATAAAGGGGTAAAAATGTTATAGTAATTATTTTAAATATTATATTTGAGGGACACATTACACACACACACACACACACACACACACACACACACACACACACACATACATATGTTGTGTGTGTGTGTGTGTGTGTGTGTGTGTGTGTGTGTGTGTGTGTGTGTGTGTGTGTGTGTGTGTGTGTGTGTGTGTGTGTGTGTGTGTGTGTGTGTGTGTGTGTGTGTGTGTGTGTGTGTGTGTGTGTGTGTGTGTGTGTGTACACATTTTGACACTTGAACCTAAACCTTCAAAAAAAGGGAAGATTAAGATATTGCAACATAAAACCAATGAGAAGTGAAGTTTTATTTTATTTTGTGTAGGGTCACAATACAAGGGTGCAGGATTAGTGGGTTCATCAGTTAGGACCATTTTCTCCACTTCATCCAATATTTAATTTTAAAATCTAATTAATGTTCTTTCAAACCTATTAAAATTATTCTATAGACCTTGTGTCCTATCAAACACATTTAAACTAATGTTTGAGATTTTTAAAGTAAATTACACTTTGAAATTAATCACCCTCTCAACAAAAGAAATATTAGTTTCCCTATGGTTAGTCTTTCTTATAGGTCATTATCAAACTCAAATTAAACCTTAGTTTAGTCATGAATTTTACATTTGCCTTATACAATTAAAATCTAAACTAAACTTATAAGACAACTATGAGACTAAAGTGGGACCCTTATGATATTTTGAGAAAACAAGAATATATATACCTAAATATGTGTACTCAATATTTGGGTTCAAAATCTTGCACAAACCATACATATACACACTTATGGATATGTATTTGTGGACACTTTCCTTCTTGGAAAAATAACTATTGTCCCTTAATAGTAAGTAGTACTTGGAATCAAGCTTGTAATAATTTACAAGCCTCATCCCATTACAATTGGTTTGTCTTGTGAACTACCCACTAAGTTGCAATAGTTCTCTTTAGTGCATAGTTCAGTGTAGTCACCCTATAGTATATATTATACGCATGATGTACTAGTCTAAAGATGAATTGATACAAGTTATCAATTTTAAAATAGTGAGTAGTTGGCATTCTATGGTTTAAAACATTTGCATTAGAGGCATCTCATGATTTCCTCTTACCCAATTTAACATGTGGGTATCTGAATCACCACTGATTGAAGACATAATTTATAAAGGTAAAAGATCTTATTTTATTATCTCATTATAATCCACATTCATCACACCTAATTTATGCAATAAATCCACTCCAGACTTTGTTGGCAATCGCACAAATGATGATTTAAATTCTCTTATTTAGAACTATGAAACCCATGCCTTTTTTTTATCATAGGTTTGGAAGAAATCTATTCAGCTAGTTATATCTATTATTGAGGATCCATTTATAGATGGAAAAACTGATACATGCATTTCATAGTGTGTTATTCTTAAATTTTGTGCCCTCCTTGAACTAGGTTTTATCTCTATAGGCATAGAGTGAATCTGACTTTTTGGGTATGATGTATGGCTTGTTCTCATATTTATTCAAAAGTATAATGATAATTTCATCCCCTTTGTGCACCTCCAGCTGATTTAACACTATATTGGTAATCTAACCATCATAAGCCCACTTATTACCAATTAACACATGGTAGTGTGTTTCACTAGTATTTATTTCAATTATTTTAAAATATCCTCACATGCTTAGATTAAAAAATTTTATTTCTACATCCTCCAATCGACTAATAGGTTCTACCCTCCCATAGTGTTCAACACTTAGTGTTACTAGACTATAACTAAGAGTTGATCATCCAATAGCTTCTCATGTGGTATGAGAAATCATTTTGATTGGGCTTCCAAAATCAAATACAATGTTTGGTAGTTCATATCATAAAAATTCAATATCCATGTGGAAGTAAACATCCCAAGGCTTCTTAGTCTTGACATACCATACTACCTTATCAATGCGATGTTGACCTCTCTATGCGTACTCTAATAGGCTATGAAAAATTCTTGTACTATTCAATGATATGTATTAGTTATTTATGGTGCTCAAATTTTTTAAAATATTAGTCAAAGTAGTAACTACTCCCTCTTGTCTCATTATGCACACAATTTTTCCATACATCTATGAATCAATTTTTGTGGAGTCACCCTCTGATACAGTCTACTTTTATGTGTTTTATAGAACCTAAGTTGATTGATACATTAAAACCTTTTCTATCACAAGATTAGGATATTTATCTTGTTGGAATTTTTTTATTCTTTGATCCTATGACATTTATAAGGGATAAATCCCCAATCTATATGATGATGTCGCATAACTACTTATATCAATGTAAGATCATTAGGGTGTGAATTTATTAGGTTTATGTTAACTATTCTAGTCACCATTTGGTTGTGTTGGGACCCTAACCCATTAGAATATTATTCACACCAACTTGACATCCACCTCAGCATGAGAGTATATTTATTGCAAGTGGTTAGCCTAAGGGTTTTTGTAGCCATGTGGAGGTTGTAGCACAAATCTTGCACCAATTAGAAAGTGGCTAACCATCTTTTAGATTTATAGGGCATCAATGAAAATTTGTAAAAACATGGCAAGTATAGAGCAATAATTATAGAGTCATGGAGTCGGTAGTTATGATGACAGAATTCCAAGTCAACACTTAGTGTGAAACTCTCACCTTGGAAAATATGCTCTTGATGACTTATATAAGGAGATCAAGCCAAAAGAGGAAAGGTGAGAAGAACTAAGATGAAGCTCTGGCAGAATGTCTCCAAATCCATGTTCTTTGAACCTTGCTCTAGCTGTCATTAAGGCTTAGAAATGGTATGGAGGCCACTCTAGCTCAAATTATATGTGTCTAAACTCATTTATGAGACTTTGGGTTGTTATCATTATGATTTTAATACAAAATTTTGTTATGAGCTTTAAAAAATGATTATGGTTTTGCATTAAAATATGATAAGTGTGTTTGGTTTTCATATCTTATGATATTATTAATGCAATGTGAAGATTTGTGATGTCATACTTTTGATTGAATTATTTTAATTAATGCTCATACATTTTACTGGTTCATTACTTTAATAGATTCTATAATTTTCATGACATCATCTTTATTATACATAGACGATGAGTATAGATATATACCAATAACCCAATCTCTATTTAAATCACATCTATTTAATATGAGTGAATGGAACCAAGTGCCTATATGACCCCAAGCTAAACTTGAGAAAGGCCTATGCCTATGGATCTGCCTGAGTTAAGTTTATGGTACATTACTTAAGACCCTTTAGTAAAGCCTCACACCATGGCACAACTAGCCCAATGTGGGCCCTAGTTCATTCTTAGTCATGTTTCAAGTGATCACATAAGGCCTATGATTTATGTGGATTGATGCCAATACAACTAATTTTTTAAATATTGAGCATAAAAATGGAGTATCCCATGCTTATGCATGGTTGTAGTAAACTAAGACCCTAGAATTTTCACAACATTTTGGTTTTGTTGCTAGGAACTGTGTTGAATTTTATTGCTATGATGGTACGATAGAATGATGTACCAACTCTCTTTCAAAAACATTGAGCACTGGCTAAAATAGGTGGAAGATAGTTTTGCATTAAAGCATCCAAACTGTAAAGGACAAATTCTAAGAAAATGGGTTTAGGACAACTTATATGATGCTTTATACGAGGTCTTTTTCTGAGTTACCTGAGCATGTGTATAGGTGGTTGGCTTCATATTCAACCCATAGAAGAAGAAGCTATAGATGACACTATAAGTGGAAAAAGGAGCACCTATAGAGGCTTGGGACCCTGGCTGTTACTTGGACTAGAGGTGTGGATAAATGGTGGCAAGGAGATATGAATAGCTACATACTTGAGTTTATTATATCAATTTATTCATGCCCTGAGGAAGTAGAGTACCAATTTTTACATGACCTTAGAGGCACATTCATGAAGGAGTTTGACATAGAACTCAAAAATCTAATGGTTGATTATGGTTTTGAAACTTTGGGTATGGAAGGATAAAATCATTTAGAATATGATCTATGCTAAGGGGGAGAATGGTATGTGTAGGTGAGGCATAATGTAAGGGGATGAGTAAATTAACACTCAAGAGCTCAAAAGATAGGCCTATAATAAGAGATGGCACTGAGTGATGGAGGATCTAAAACATAGAAGTGTTGAGAAGACCCATTGAAAATAGTAAGGGCATGGGAAAGGATATATTAAAGGACAATAGTGTGGAGATGAGAGATATAATGAAGTAATATATTGATCTTGATACTTGATAGGTGTGGAATTCACTAAGTTCTAAAAATATTTGGTGAGTACACATACGCTTGACATTCCTACCCCCTTTAAACCTATGGTGTATGCTCACACATTGGATCCCCCATTTGAAGATAGTATAAAATTTATTGTTGACCGTGCTAACACCTCAGATCTTAGAAATTTTGTAGGCTTAGATTGTAACTTTGTTATTGAATAGATTATTCCAAACAAGGAAGTGAGCATAACTACCTCTAGACCATTAAGCACTAGCTCACCATAATAAAACTTGAATGTGAGAATACCAACTCTGCTAATGTCAAAAATACAAGGTGGAAAATAGCCTAAAATAAGTGGTTTGGCACCATAAGAAAGTAATATAACACCAATGACATCAACTACACTTGCAGGGATGATGGGACTAGTGCCTACCTTTAGGGCTAGAGGTGTTAGAGGACCATTTCCAGGATAGGTGTTAGGGGCTAAGCACCTCAAATACCATCTGCTCCCCCCACAACAAATCTAATATGAAATTTATAAGCACCTCTTAGAGTATTCTAGCATGGAAAATGTTTTAGAACACATGCTAAAATGTAAACTCTAATGGTGTGTATGAGGCATAACCCAGTTAGAGTGCAAGGCTACTCAATTTACAACCACTTTATTTGATTTCATCGACACTTGGTATATAAAATTTAATCCCAACTAGACCATGGTTGATTATGAAACCCTAAAGGATGCATTTTTGAAGGAATTTGACATCCCAGAGTTTGAAAATTAGAACATCATTGTGTTAAAATAAATTACCCAAGGACTCTCAAAGAGTGTTCCCTTATACAATGCATGGTTCAAAACTCTCCTATCAAAGCTCCTATATGATATTCAACCTTCCCAACATGTGCAGTGGTTCATTGGTGGTTTTATTATTCCATTCTAAAGATCACTTTCCATGAAGACTTTTATAGAGCCTCGAGAAGCACTTGAAGCTGTACTTAGAGCCAAAGTAATTAATAATGTAGACACCAGGATCAGCCCATTTATGGAAATCTAGATTGCATCTATGGCCTCACAGCTCTGAAATCTTGCCACCAACTCTGTACATGATGCTTAAAGTGGATTATAGTGCATTGACTATGAAGTAGAATTCCATATTAAAGCTAACTACCCATAGAGGAATGTCTGTACCCTACTTATAAGCTACAAAATTTATCGAGAAGTGCATGATGTCTAAAACTATCTTTTATTATAATTCACTAGCCAAGTTGACACAACCATTTATTATCATTTATGTGATGCTTACACCCATATTATTGTTGATTATTGGGTGATTGATGAAATATGCAAAAACATGGAAAGGGGTGCATAACATGATACATTAGTAGTCAAAGGATAAGCAAACCAAGGGAATGATAGATACAGTCAACAAAATATAGGATTAATGATATAGTGAGGTGCTAGAGGGAGAGGTAGAGGATGCAGTGGTGGAAGGTTCCCACCACACTCATTTTATAAGTGTGGATCAATAGAGAATTATTAGTGTGACTTCCTTGCACATCCCATGTGTGGGTATTATTGAGGGCCCCATAAGGTCAAAGAATGCCTTGACCTTTACAAAAAGTTGACCCAATGCAATCCTAGCACAAATAAGGATGAAGGAATGATTAGGCATGAGTAGAAGATAGAAAAATAGACCCCAAAGGCATATCTAACACACATATGTAGTTAAGATATAGGTTCCTAGTCACATTGGATTCACCACTTAGTTGCCAGTTGTGTCATCACTTGAGTTACACCTTGAATATGGGGATAAGGGTCAAAAGGAATGCATAACGTAGCCTAAACCAAAGGATTCATCATACCCAGACCTAATGCACTAAAAGGAGGTACTAAATTAGGCTATGATCATAATCTAAAACTTAAAAGGGGAGCTCTAATTGGTGAAAGATATATAAGTATAGGTTGCCACCTCTTGAAATAAGCAAAATAGCCAAGAAGCTAAAGTACAAGAATTAATTGAGATCTTTCACCTCTTTAAAACCAAGGGTATGCTTCCCCTATTGAAGAACTTACTCTTGAAGCATGTAGGTCAAAATCAAGTTGAGGTTACCATGCCACGAATGGAGAGGGTATGAGAATTTTGACATACTCAAAATGTTGAATATGACCATGAACTCTTGGTGTATGCCACTATTGATAGATGGTCTATTGATGAGGTTATTATAGACACATGTAATGAGTTAAACATATTAACAAAGACTACTTGGGATAAAAATGGGTAGAAAAACCTTGAGACCTTCCCCTCATGTACTCTTGATGGTTAATAATACCTAGGCATAACCAATTAGGATTCTGAAGAGCATAGTTTTAGATATCATGGGTGTCAAATTATATATTGACTTTAAAGTAATAGAGTTAGCAGAGCAGGATAACTACCTGATGCTTCTGGGAATACCATGGTGTTATGAAATTAATACATATATGAACTTTAAAAGGTGTTACATGACCTTTGATAATGGAAATGAGAGGGTATTTATACCTATTTCGAATGATCAAGGACCCCCTATATCAAGAGCATGGACATTGAGGATAAAATAAACCATATCTATAACATCATAGTGTAAGGAATTGAGAATCTAGAACCAAATGATCAAGGAATCCTCTCTTGGGAATATGGATAGTTAGCCTTAGACACCATATATTTTATTTATGATCGATGGGTCGATAAATCATATTAAACCACTAGTTGATAGTGCCACTTGGTGCAAATAAAGGTACCAAATCTAGTAAAGATAGGGTGGATATAGATTGATTACACTCCTAAAATATGGGTCCCTAGCACCAAGAAAAGAGGAAAATTAGTTTTTTACCTCAGTAAGGGAAAAATTGTTATGCTCCCAAGATATGAAGAAAGTAATCTTATGGAGGACTATGTCTGTGACATTGAGTTGTGTAGCCTAAAAGAGGTGGATAAAATGGGTGCACTAGTGTACACATTGAAAATCACTATCGCTCATCAGTAGGAAATGTAGAATCCTAACTTACCAACTTAGAAGGATGTAAAAGCAATGAGGACATAGACATTTTATCCTACTTTGATGACTCAGACTCCATCACACATGTACATCTTTATGAAGAAACATAGACTATTTGTAGTGAAAATACACCAAGAAATCTATGGGTACATGACTTCTATAGAACCTTAAAGACTTTGGCATAGGCATGGTACATAGTCAATGAAACATACTACAAAATGGTAGACTGGGATGCCCTTAAAGAGTGGTTTATTCATACCTTCTCATTTTATTCACAAAATCTTGAACTAATTAAGCTATTACAAGTAGTTTGAAGGTCATTATTTGAGGACACCACTATACTAGAAGAGCACCTAAAGGACATTTTTGACAAAAAAGGGTTATCACTCATGACCTTCTTTGAAGTATAGATTCTAAATAATGACTCTCATGATGAAGATGATGACACATAGAAGGTGCACAATTGGAATAATTTGATAAGGAAAAGGAAGTTAGTGCACCAAATTGAGGATAACACCCCAAAAGAAGAAATCCCTACCCATCTTTGGGTAGAAAAAACCTAGGGCAGTAGATAAGTCAAATAATCATACCAAGAGAAGCATAAACCTTACTAGGTGTCATTAAAAACTACCAATGTAGATATCAATTCAGAAGGGGAACCCAAAATTGCCACTCTGGGCACCTATTGGTTTGACATGAAACTGGTATGTATTGTTGATCTCTTTAAATAATTCCATGACCTATTCCTATGTAGCTATACATATATGAAAGGTGCACACCTATCCCTTGGGAAGATTATCATCAAACTATTTGATGACACAAGACCTATTACGAAGTGGCCTTACAAGCTAATCCCAAATATTTATGCCAATGTTAATACTAAGATCGATGGTATACTATCTACAAGAGTCATCTACCCCATGTAGGAATATGAATGGGTTAACTCCATGGTCATCAACATCAAAAAGGATGCTGCATTTAAATTTGTGTTGACTATAGACTATTGAATGTTGCCTACTTGACCGACCCCTTCCCAACTCCATTCATTGATGAAGTATTGGATGGCATCATAGGTTGTGACATATACACATTTAATGATCACTTTTCAAGATTCCATCAAGTCCAAATAAATGGAGAAGGAAAATCCTAAAACCACCTTTACAACTGAATGGGGTTGTTTCACATATAATGTGATGCCCTTTGGGATGAATAATGTGCTAGCCATTTTCTCTTAGGTGGTGATCACCACATTCAAATACTTTATTCTGAAGTTACTCTAAGTATATTATTGGATAGTGTATGGGTTAGTGAAGGATCACTATGACAATTTTCACTTAATGGTTGAAAGGTGTAGACAATTACAAATTTATTTGATTCTCAAGAAGTGTGTTTTCATAACTCTATTTGGCACATTACTTGAGCACATCATCTGTAAATATGGTCCACTCATTGATCTATCCAAGATTGCAATAATCCTTCATCTTCAAACACCATCAATGCAAAAATATTCCCATGCCTTTATTGGGCATTTTGGGTATTATAAGAAGTTCATAAGAAATTATGCTAGGATTATGGCATTGTTAGAGGAACTCTTGTAGAAGGATGGCCCATTCTATTAGGGTATAACACATGAGGATGCTTCCTAGACCCTAAATCTAAATTTTGAAAGTGCACCAATATTAAAATTTTATGACAAGACAAGTCCCTTCAATGTCCATATCAATTCCTCTAGTACTAAAATTGATGCCATTATTGTACAACCAAATGAAGGGAAAATAGACCATCCTATTTCTTTTTATAAGCAACAAACTAACCAAGGGAGAACAAAATTACATAATGACTGAGTGTGAGGAACTCACCATGGTATAAGCCCTATAGAAGTTTAGATAGTATTTGTTAGCAACCCCCTGCATCTTATTTACTAATCATGAGGTGCTTAAGTACCTAGTGTATAATCCCATTGTGCATGGGCACATTTGCTGATGGATCATCTTGTTTCAATAATTGTAATTTTTTTATTATCATGAAGCTTGGAAAATAAACATCGGGCCTAGACCATCTATCCCACATCAAATCTAATGATGTGGTAGCAAAAATTGAAGATAATATGCCTAAAATGCAAATTTATAAGATCCAACACATCTTGGAATACTTTGTAGAGATCACCACATTTTTTACCTCCAGATCTACACCTCAAACCATGACAACCAAAGAGAAGAATAAGATCATGGTTAACACCACCCCTTTTAAATCATTATTAGGGAATTATAAAATTTGATACATGATGAAATAATGCATTCATATGTTGTAGAGCATGAATGGGACTTAGTAAAGAAAGAGGTGTGTCAGGGAATTGCCAAAAGCCATTGTGCTAGAGACACCAGGATGTGAAAAGTGTACAATAAGGCAAATGGTGGCTAATTCTATTTCATTATGTAAAATAATATAACAAAGCATGTGACATCTACCAGTGCACAAGAAAACCAAACCACTAGGATGAGATTACCCTCATTCCCATCCTTGCCCATGCACTCTTTTTGAAAAATCAGCCTTTTATTTTGTTGGGCCTATTACTCCCATCACAGGGTGAATAGGCACAAGGTACATTCTAGTTTCCACATATTACCTCACCAAGTAGGCTGAAGTAGTGTCAACCAGATACTATACAACCACCACATTAGTAAGATTAATCTAGGAAAATATTATAAGTAGGTATGAATTCCTACTTAGCTTGACTGGTGATTTTGGCATGGATTTCATCAATGAAATAGTTCAAATCTTGATGTTTGAATATATGGTGGTGCACCATAAAATGACACCCTACCACCCCAAAGAAAATGGCACAATAGAAGCATTTAATAAAATATTTGGGACATGCCTCACAAAAAAATGTGACATTGGTCATAAAGATTAGGATGATTATGTGTCAACAGTGTTATGGGCCTATCGCACAACATACAGGTGCTTGAACAAGGCTACACCATTCCAACTGGTGTTTGGCATAGAGGCCATTTTACCTATGGAGTTCCAAATTCCCTTATTATGCATCATGAATATTGGTCACTTTGTTGACTAAGAGTCATTAAGTTCATGCCAAGAATATTTGGAGAGGTTGGATGAGACATGTGCCTAAGCATGATGGAGCTAGTAGCTAGAGAAGGCCCACAAAAATTTATGTCATGATAAACACATCAAGCACAAGGTGTTTAAATAAGGTACACTAGTCTTTTTATATGATTCTAAGTACCTTATGTACCCAAGTAGGTTATAGATTAGGTGGATGGGACCTTATATCATCCACAACATATTGGAGATTAGCATATGTAAGCTACATTTTGGAGTGGGTGTGTTCACACTAGATAGTGGTTTGGAATTTTACCAAACCAATTTTGTTTCTATCTATGTTCGCACTCACTTATGATTTAAGCTTGATTTTGAGTTATTTAATTAGTTGTTATGTGTCAAATATTAGTACACCTATTTTATGTGTGCAAATATTCCATATAAACTAATATTTATTTCACACAACAAATTATTTTTTATGTGTAACAACCTTTTATGCCTATTTAATAGGCACTCCTATTATTTTACCTAGACTGATGGAGAGAGAAGCATGTGGGTTGTATTAATCTTTGAGGAAATAATGAAGAGACTTGTCTATGTACATAATGTCTAAGATGTCATTTATGTGGTAATGGTGTGCATGAGTGATCTTACTAATTATGAGTTATTTTATAACTCTGACATAGTATCAGAGCAATTCCTTGCAGCTATTACTTAGTGATTTGTCTCTGTGTGCAAGACCTATTTAAAATTTTCTTGCCATATAAAATGCTAAAATTTTATCTCTTTTCATAAGTTGTACCATTAATTTTTTGGGGCTTTGTCATATAATTTATTTTTTGAAGGTTGAACATTTAGTTTAGGTCTTGACATTGTATTGGGTTTTGCTCAAATATCTTGGACAAGGAAATTGATATCCCATCTCAACTCAGCTCTGAGTGCATATTAATTTGACTTGGACATTATGAGATTTGTTTAACCTTCTCTTTTCAACAAACTCTCCTCCACATTTTTGGTCCATCCTCTTCACATGGTTGTTATTTTAGTTGTTCATTTTTTCATTGGATTAGATTAAATCTATTTTCAATGGAGTAGAGATAAATATATGGGAACATCATCCCTCCAACCTTCTTCACATTCTATAAGTGTTGAATTTGGTTTGATATGTTAGATATTTTAAATCTTCCATGTCAAGTAGCTCAATGCACTCCACCTTTGGTATCATCTCAGATTCACTAGTCTACTAGTTTTTTAATCTTTATGGTGCTATTATAGCATTTGGAAATATGAATAGTTATCCATTCAACCTTATCACAAATGCTCTAAAATTCTCTATGTATTATTGGAGGTTTTAAAACCTTTTGGGCTAGCTACATAATATATGTTTTTGCATTTAGATCTATTGTGCATGGTTGCCTTCATGATGGATAAATTCCCTCGTTGGTCAATTATACTCCACATGGATTGCCTACCATTTTGTTTTGTCCATGAAAACTTTAGCTAGCTATCTTGAACTTAGAAGAAATTTATTTTATTATTGGTAATGAATGTATCATTAATGTGCTTTGAACTAGTTCAAAAGCACCTTATCAACTTTTTTTGACACTTATTTTCTATCTTCTCTACCATCCAATCTCCCACTCAAATTGCCTTGGTCAACCACCACCATAATCACTCCATCTAAAGATCCTTGTCAATTTGATCTACACTTTATTTTATAGGGCTATTCAAAGTGCTAGTATTGTATTCAACCATAGGCTTATGTGATTTGACCACCTCTAAATCTATTGATAGGGAAATTTTTGTATCTTTGGATTAGTGTTTGCTCGGGCCTCCAATAATAGGTTTATTTTCCAACACCTATTGAATTGCAAGATCTATGTTTAAGCTAGGCCTCCACTCTTTAGTCTTACATAAAATTTATGGACTCATTGGCCATTTTTCCATTATTTATTTCCATTTTTAGGTATGGACTCATGTATGTTTAAACACCCTTAGTTATTTGAACTACACCACCTAGAAAACCAAAATGTAGATGCACTTGCAGATGAAGGGATTATGGAGATTTGTGCTTGGATATTTTCCCATTTTCACATATGAGTATAATATTCTATGGCATGCATCCTTGCAAAAGGAGGAACTTTTGTTTATTCACCTCCATGTTTCTGAGAGTTTACAATTTCAAATTAAACATGTCACATCACCTAAGGAATCATGGGACATTTTTTATATATTGTTTAATGAGGTCACAATCAAGGATTCTTCTCTTGGTGCCATTATTTCTTCACTATCATCTCCCATTTGTGCAGGTGTGATTCTTGACACTATTTTTCTTGAGGAATCTATGGCATATTTATCTTCTCCTATTGGTTCTTGTCCTCTTTCTATTGTTAGTGAGGACACAATTTTTGAAGATGAGATAATTATACCACCTATTACTACTACTGATGATGTAGATTTTGTTGGAAATATTGTCATTGATGTCAAAGGTCTAGCATTATTAGTGATAAAGGCCCCATCGCATTTAATGATATTTGTAATTGATATATCTTGGCTAATGTGAGTTAATATCTATTTAATATTAACGAATATATTTTTGGTTGCATATGAGACAAAAGAAGGTCCCATGGAGAAGTAAAAGAGCCACGGGGTAAAGACAAAAGAAGGATGGGATGCATTTTCCCATGAAGAGTCATCTTGGGGAATTCCAAGAGTCACCAAGTGAAGACAAAAGAAGAAGGGTGCAATTTCTCATGAAGGGACGCTTTGAGGAATATAAAAAGTCACCAAGATAAGGACAAAAGAGGGAAGGATGTTTTTGATCATGAAGTGTCACCACATGACTTTTCAAAGGCAAGGATATGAAGGGTCATACAAGTTTGGCACCATTTTCCATGACGATTGAAGGGTCACAAAGGGGGAAGGCCAAAGGTCATTTGGAAAGCTATAAATAAAGGCTTGAGAATCCATTTGTAATATGGAAGATAGAGGTTGATTTGATATTGTAATATCTAGCTTAGAGGAGAAATTATGAGAGATGAATATGATTTGTATTTGTTATATCTAGCTTAGAAGAGCAAAGGTGAGAGAGAGGAAAGAGATGTTGTATTGAACTATCATTTGTTGAGATAGCAACATTGAGAGATAGGTGTGTGGTATACACAAAGGGGTTGGTGCTCCTATGGGTTGGTGCTCACGAATTGTTGTTGGGTTGGTGCTCAGTAAAGGGGTTGGTGCTCTTGTGGGTTGGTGCTCACGAATTGTTACTAGGTTAGTGCTTAGCAAAGGGTTTGGTGCTCTTATGGGTTGGTGCTCATGAATTGTTGTTGGGTTGGTGCTCAGCAAAGGGGTTGGTGCTCTTGTGGTTTGGTGCTCATGAATTGTTGTTGGGTTGGTGCTCAACAAAGGGGTTGGTACTCCTGTGGGTTGGTGCTCATGAATAGTTGTTGGGTTGGTGCTCAACAAAGGTGTTGGTGCTCCTGCAAGTTGGTGCTTGTGAATATTGTTTGGGTGGGTGCTCATTCATATACTTAAGATTGTTCTCCGTGGTTTTTCCCACATTGGGTTTCCACGTTATATTTGGTGTCTCTCTCTATCTTGTGTGGTGTTTATTGTTTGAGTTTTATTGCATATCTTGAATGTTTGCTTAAGTGGAATTTGGTTAAGGGAAAGTTTTATAAGATATATGATATATTGATTCACCCCACCCTCTCAGTATATCCCATGCTTAACAATTGGTATCAGAGCAAGTTCCTTCAGAAAGGGTTTAACAGCTTGAAAGTAGATCAAAGAAAAGCATAAGATGGCCAAGCAGTTAAAGAAGGAGAATCAAGAGTTGAAGTCTGTGGTTGAGGCTCTTAAGGAGCAGGTGTGTATCTTAGATTCTAAGTTGGCTATAGAACTAAAAGAAAATAAGATATTTATTCAGGATCTTAAGAATCAGTTAGAGGTTGCAAATTCAATTTTAACATCAAAAGAAGAGTGTAATCAGTTGAAGGATGAGTTAGGTTCTTTAAAGGATAATCATGAGAAGTTTATAATCAAGGTTGAGAAAGATCATGAAATATTGGTCTAAGGAAAGAAGGATGCAGGTTTTGAAGGCAAATCAAAGAAGCCAATTAGGCTGCCCAATGCTTTTAATTTTTCAAATTCTTTTCATGGCCATTGTTTTTCTTGTCATCATGTTGGTCATAGGGCAAGAGACTATATGAGGAGAAGCAATCAGTCAAAGGGAGATCTCAGTCACATTCAATAAAAAGGTATGAAAAATATTGTTTGCTTTTGTTGTCATGAGGTTGGCCATATTGCTAAATTATGTCAAAATAAAGTAAAGAGATATTCAAGGTATGTCAAAGGATATAGAGCCCCTAAAAAATATGAGAAAAGACAAATTCAGGTTTGGAGACCTAAAATAGTAAAGGTTGATTAGGTTGAGTTTAAAAGTGAAATTGAATTAAATGCTATAGTAGATAAAGAATCAGATAGGAAGGATAGTGTAGAATCTCTTGTTACATTTGAGCATGAGCTTTGTCAAGATAAGATAGTTACAAAAGTTGAGAAGATGAAAAACATCATAAATGATAAGGTTAGTAAGTCAAAAAGGCTAGACATGCTTAAACGGATTATAAAAGAAAAACACAAGAAGATCAAGGAAGAAACAAAGGAGATGTGGGAATCTCTTGAGATTTGTTTCTAGGAACCTTTTGTGTGGGGTGTCTCTTTTAGGCTCCAAGGAGGCACTTTTAAGAAAAATTGAAGCATGGTGGATGTTATTGGGTCTTGGCTATGTTGCATGACAAGAAGGTGAGTTGCCAGATTAATTTTTATATCTTTTGAGGGAATATATTTTTGAAGAAAATTTTGCACTGGTGTTAAGATTTGAGGCTATTAGAATGATTCTTGCATATGTAGTGTTTAGAAGTTTTAAAATGTTTCAAATGATTATGGTCATAAGAAATTAGAATTTTGAAAAAGAGCTAACAATTTCAAGAAAGAAGGAAAAGGATACGCATGTAGATTCAATCAAGAAGGATCAGAGTTTCAAAGCTCCATTCATCAGGAAGAAGGTTTAGACATGTTCATGGTAGAAGAAACAACCTGAAGATTCTATGTTGGTGTAAACAGATTTGCATGTAAGAAATAAAGATCAGACATGGTTCATTGATAGCGGATGTTTAAGGCATATGACAAGAGATAAGAGTAAAGAAGATCAATGGTGACATAGTGAAATTTGAAGATATAACCACAGCTAGGATAGCCAGAAAAGGTATTTTTAGTTTGGATATTAGTAGAACCAAAGCTAAGAATGTTTTGTAAGCATAATCTATTGAGTGTAAGTCAAATATGTGATCAAGGATACACCTTAAAGTTTCATGCGGAAGGTTGTGAGATTAGAAGAAAATATTCAAATGAGTTGATTACAAATTCTCAAAGGATAGGCAATGATTTATCAGATATCTTCTTAAGGGCACAATCAAAGGATACATTCAAAGATCTGCAAGAGGAGTTGGGATTAATTTCTATTACTTCTTGCCATTGATGTTCAACATCAATTGAGGGGGAGCTAAGTGTTAGCTCTAGGTAGGCCCTTTGCCATTGATGTCAAAGGGGGAGAATAACAGGTATAGGTATAGGTGTAGAAATAGGTACAAGGAACAAGAATATTTTGCTATAGTAAGGGGGAGTTACTATATGTTTTTATATGATAGTATGTGTAGGTGACAGGATGTGGCAATTTTAGGATTGAGGTTGCCATCAATGACAATGGGGGAGATTATTGGAAATATTGTCATTGATGTCAAAGGTCTAGCATTATTAGTGATAAAGGCCCCATTGCATTTAATGATATTTGTAATTGATATATCTTGGCTAATGTGAGTTAATATTTATTTAATATTAACAAATATATTTTTGGTTGCATATGAGAAAAAAGAAGGGCCCATGGAGAAGTCAAAGAGCCACAGGGTAAAGACAAAAGAAGGATGGGATGCATTTTCCCATGAAAAGTCATCTTGGGGAATTCCAAGAGTCACCAAGTGAAGACAAAAGAGGAAGGGCACAATTTCTCATGAAGGGACACTTTGAGGAATAGAAAAGTCACCAAGATAAGGACAAAAGAGGGAAGGACATTTTTGATCATGAAGGGTCACCACATGACTTTTCAAAGGCAAGGATATGAAGGGTCATAGAAGTTTGGTGCCATTTTCCATGAGGATTGAAGGTCACAAATGGGGAAGGCCAAAGGTCATTTGGAAAGCTATAAATAAAGGCTTGAGAATCCATTTGTAATATGGAAGATAGAGGTTGATTTGATATTGTAATATCTATCTTAGAAGATCAATTGTGAGAGATGAATATGATTTATATTTGTTATATCTAGCTTAGAAGAGCAAAGGTGAGTGAGAGGAAATAGATGTTGTATTGAACTATCATTTTTTGAGATAGCAACATTGAGAGATAGGTGTGTGGTATACACAAAGGGGTTGGTGCTCCTATGGGTTAGTGCTCACGAATTGTTGTTGGGTTGGTGCTTGACAAAGGGGTTAGTGCTCCTATGTGTTGGTGCTCATGAATTGTTGTTGGGTTGGTGCTCGGCAAAGGGGTTGGTGCTCCTATGTGTTGGTGCTCATGAATTGTTGCTGGGTTGGTGCTCGGCAAAGGGGTTGGTGCTCCTATGGGTTGGTGCTCATGAATTGTTGTTGGGTTGGTGCTCAGCAAAGGGGTTGGTGCTCTTGTGGGTTGGTGCTCATGAATTGTTATTGGGTTGGTTCTTAGCAAAGGGGTTGGTGCTCCTGCAAGTTGGTGCTTTTGAATATTATTTGGGTTAGTGCTCATTCATATACTTGTAATTGTTCTTTATGGTTTTTCCCACATTGGGTTTCCATGTTATATCTGGTGTCTCTCTCTATCTTCTATGGTGTTTATTGTTTGAGTTTTATTGCATATCTTGAATGTTTGATTAAGTGGAATTTGGTTAAGGGAAAGTTTTATAAGATATATGATATACTGATTCACCCCCCTCTTAGTATATCCCGTGCTTAATAGATTTGACTACTGGTGGTCACTTGGATGAAGTACCTTTACCTTCTCCACCTACTGATGCACATTTTGATACAATGGTTTTTGATCCTCTTTTTTATTTTGGTATGAATCTTGAAAATACCCTACCAAGTATTAATCAACCCATTGATCATATGGCCTCTTTACTATCACTTCAAGAAGAAGAAAAGAAACTTTTGATATAGAATTCTCTTTTGTACTCCCTGATTCATGGAAAGGATGCCCTCATATGTTCTTTGTATAAGAAACTAATTGGTATCCCATCATGTACTGAATATAGTACACATACACTTGCTACACTTTTATAGTGTGATCTACCAGATTTTGAGCAACCCATTATTCATGTTTCTCTTATTATTATAGATGATATTTTGTGCCTACTATTATTTCACACTTTTCACATCCCATTCTAGTTATACCTACACATATGCCTCTATATTTTGAGCAACATACCACTAGCTTTGTCTCCTACATGCTTCATTTCATGGGTCACACTACACAACTTGTAGGCATTAGGAAGCATTTATAAGGCATTTATTTCCCTATTAATCTTGTTATGTGGATTGTTTGACATGACATTGGTTATGATGTAGGTGTTTCATTTTCACTAGGATTTTTTGGTGATAGAGCTCCATATTTTTTTCAATCCACTCCTTGTGAGAATTATGATCTATACATGGGCTTTTCTACACCTTCACTCAGACCTGAGAAACCTGAGACTATAGTAGTCAAACATGATCTACCCAACACTTCTTTAGATGTTACCTCACATATTTCTATTATGTAATTTGCACCCACACATATGCATACATCTTCATCAACCATTCATATTCATTTGGGGTGTATTTATGATCATTCTTGGTAGTTTCAACAATGTTATTTAAGAGGACTCTACAGGCAAGGTTCCTCCACCACTCAGCTTCTTCAACTGCACATTGATCTTACCTTTTGATGCTCCTTGGTTGTTTGAGCTTTTGTTAGGAGATGTATTTTTTGGATCCTATATATCTCATTTCACAACTACTACCCACTATAGCTTGATTTTATTATGGACTTTTTTATGTTGCTTTATGATATTGTTTTTGGATGGGACTTTTATTTTTAGTCACACTGGCAGTCATGGAGTCTTTTTCTTCATGTTTGTATGCTCCATATTGAGCATTTTACTCTTATGTTGTTGAGTATCCCATCACCACCATGGATATATTTTTTGAGAGATTTGTATCTATATCTTTGATTTTGATAATCTCCCTTAGATTTTTTATGGAGTTTGATCTCTCTCTGAAGAGTAGCTAGTCTGGTGTAGTCCAGTGTCATCATTTTAATGTTTTGTAGTGGGATTGGCCCACTCATATAGATATGTTTTTTGAGTCACTACACCCACTTCAGCATTATGGGGGGTGTGTGCACATACTACTTCAAGTGTTGTTCTCATTATTAGCCTTTAGCACACCACATTTATTTTGGAGGTAGTTGATTGAGTGCATTTATATTTGGTGGCCTCCATTCCATCTAGTGCACCTCTCCAACATTATGTTAGAGTATTGAGTTATTTGATTTCTTGGGACACATTGTAGCATATGTTTTTTGTTCTCTTGACTTTAGCTATTGTTGCTAGTTTTTGGGCACCTTACAGTGATACATTTCATCCTTGGTGACTCTTTTTCTTAGTGTTTTGAGATCAATGTTTTTTTATAGAGTTAGCCTCATACAGAGTACCAATTCCTATTTGAATTGGTGATTATAGTGATTTTTTATCCATGGAGTCCAGTAATATGGATTGGTTACCATAGGGACACTTTGTATTTCACTATGATTTATACATGGGTCCCTAATTAAGGCTAGTTTCTTGGACCCATCAGTCTCTTTGCTTTCTCTTTTCTCACTCCCTATTCTACACTTAAGGGAGGGTGTTGGAGTGGACGTGTTCACACTAGCTAGTGGTTTGGGATTTTACCAAACTAGTTTTATTTCTAATTATGTTCACACTCACTTAGGATTTAAGCTTGATTAGGAGTTAGTTAATTAGTTATTATGTGTTGAATATTTACACATCTATTTTTTGCATGCAAATATTCCATATCAACTAATATTTGTTTCACACAACAAATTATTTACTATGTGTAACAACCTTTTATGCCTATTTAATAGGCACTCCTATTACTTTTTCTAGATCGATGGAGAGAGAAACTTGTAGGTTGTATTATTATTTGAGTAAATAATGAAGTGACTTGTCTATATATAATGTATAAGATGTAATTTCTATGGCAAGTGCAAGAGTGATCTTACTAGTGATGAGTTATTTTAGAACTATGACACTATGCACATTAACTGGTGAAATACTCCCTAGGTATTTCAATGACACCAGATTGAAAGTATACCATCACTAAGATGGTGCTTCTGCCATTTAACACTAAATTTTTGATCAAAAGTTAGTTGATTTATCCTATGACTATAATAAAATTAGTGCAAGCCAAATATTTTTCTTATGTTTTATTTATTGTGTTATTTGAATAAGCATGAAACTTTTAGGCCCATAGTAAAACTTTTTTTGGTGCTTAAAACTATATAAATCTAGTCAGGTGAGTCAAGCTTGGTCACTTTTTAAGCACCTGAGGCTAGACACCTAATTTTAATGTCACATGTGAAGTCTACCAAGCCAAGTAAACTATAAGTATGAATTAAAAAATGAAGTCACACAAGGTTTTTTATGCATAAGAGACCAAGATGATAAAATGAGGCATTGGAGGACTAGTACAAGGATTTATATGGGGTAGGGAAGGCCAAAGCAAGAGATAGTAAAATCTATATAAATTGACCAAGAAAGAGAGGTGCACTTGAAAGAAAGCACAACATTAAGAAGAGATGAAACCTAGGAGGTTTAATTGTGCGCATGTGAAGCACTATGTCTAGGTAACCATAAAGATGGTGAATTTCATGCCAAGATGAACAAAGTGCAAGATAGTGACCATTTTGATAGCTAACACCCATCCAATAATCAGTACAAAGTGACCATTTGAATCACCTATCACTTCACTGAATAAACAATTAGCAAAGTTAATGCTATAGTGGTAGAAGAATAAATATATGCATTAAATTAGTAATTGGTGGTAGATTTTAGTAGATTTTAAAAATGTAAACACTACCATCCATCAATGTGGTAGATGATAATAATGTATAAAAGGGTAGATGGCAAAGAAAGTAAGTTTACTATCATTTTCAACACTTTAGATCAGATCAAAGAGCTGAAGCCATTAATTGAGAAGACACTAATAGAAAGGAAATAAGTCACCCATAGCCTCCCCAAATAAGAATGAAAGAGTAAGAAGAAGATTGTGTCTTGACCTGAGGAGAAAGGGAGGCAAGTAGAGTAAATTTAATAGAGAAATAGGAAAACAAAGACTTTGGCAAAATACCCAGGCCGTTATTAATAAGACATGAAGCTCAATAGCCTAATGTGAAGTTACAGTTCCTTGACTATAAAACATAATAGACATAATTTCAAGCTTTAGCAAAATCAATCAATTGTACTTTAATAGTATTAGATTCAGGATAGGAAACAAACAACTGAGTACAAGTTCACCACAAGCACAAAAACATGCAAAGAAAATATGGGTAGTAAGGGAAGTAGCTACCATAAAACCAAAGGCACAAATGGTGGAGGGGGTGAGTGTTGCAGAGATTGACCCATGTGCAAGTGAAAATATTACTTATAAATAGATGTAATACCTTCCATAGGTCATGGTGGGGGAGAATTGGGCATCTTTAACACATGTTTGCAGTCTTAAGGACTATAACCATAGGACATGCAATAACATGCAAGATTTGAATAAGGACTAGATGATAGATATGGGAAAGAGGACCAAGGTAGGAATCATGATCTTTGATGTATCCATTAGAGACAAATTTCAAACCATAAGCACCACATAACTATTTGAACTACCAAGCTTTGACAAGCCTTAAGACTTGGTGCATTTCCTCCTCTTGTGAGTACATGGTGATTGGTTATACTTTGTTAGATGACACATGATGATTTTCTTAAACCTCATTATAAAAATCATAGGGCTACATAGAATAGGAATAAACATATTAGAGATGATGGAGATGATGTGTAGGTAGAAAAGGTTGCAAAGCTCTTGAGCTACTACAAGTCAAGATTATCTTTCCCTATTAAGGACATCCAAGACTTAGGCACAAGGGCAACAACACACCTTGTAAGCACAAAACTTTTACCTTGTGTTTGGTTTTCCAACATAAGTAAAACATTCTAATGCATTTCCCACCACATGAAACAAGCAGTAAGGTTCAACTTAACTAAGTTCATAGTAGAGGAGATAGTAAATAATGCAAAAAAAATCCATTGGGCACATGAGACCTTTCAATGGGGATACATGTTGATCCTAATAGTGATTGAGGAAATAGGTGTGCCAAATGATGATTACAACCACCTATGGCTATTTCCACCAAGCCATGAGTCTCTAGTGATGAATTACCAGACTTCATCTGCCCTCCAACTTCTCATAGAAATATAAAACTAGAGTGCAAGGGTGGTTTGAAAAGTATGTAGAGGCCTTTAGGAATGAGTGGAACATCTCACAAGAACTCAAATAATAATTTGTGGGAATGGAAACCTTTTTCATGATGCAACACTTCTATGTGGTATACCTAGTGCTTACATATGGAAATCTATTAAGATGGCTCTGGTTACCTTACATGTTCTTAGCCAAATACTTCATCGCAACACTATAGATAATCCACAATGCACAACAAATTGAGATCCATGTTAGGAACTCCAAAAGGAAGCACAATTGATTACCTTGCTTATAAGTAATTAAACACGAAATTATACCAGAATGATTAAGTAACTAGAAAATTGAAACAACAAAGAATATGAGAGACAATACACAATCTTGTATTAAATACTCTTCAGAAGGAAATACAATAAAGAAGTGCCACAGTCTTCTTCCACCTCTAAGGTTTCCCACACCTCTAAGACTTTCAGTAATCTTCCCTCAAATTTCTCTCTTTCTCTCTCAACCACAACTAACTCAATAACCTGAGTTGTTATCCCCTCCTTGATAGCTTTAGCTGATCTCCTTGACCTTACACCTTATAGATCTCCTTTGACCTTGCTTTCTTGCTTTAATGCTTTACTTGCCTTAATTACAATACATGCCTCATGAGTCTTTAAATAGGATCCCATGCATACAATAATTAGACCTATAATTACAATAATTACAAACACAGACTCAAGACTTAAATTAGTCTTCAACATGCAAACACTCTCAGACCTCTTAAAATTAGACGAGTCTAATTCTGAAAACACATTCTGGAAACACATGCAACTGCATGCATATGCACAGGTAATCAACGTTGATTTCTGTCTGTCTGCTCTTGACCGATGTCAGCTGATCCCTGGTCCCTGCCTGACTGACGTTGGTAATACTACCGATGCCAGTTACTGACTGAACTCAGCAACTCCCTGATTAGCATCCTGGTGAAGCTTTTAGCTCCATAACTTAATAATTTCCCACTTAGAGATAAATAGCTACACCTGTACCTGTACAACAACCTCCACTAACCATCTCAAGTACCTCCATCTTCAAGCTCAATTTTGAAGACCAACCACCACACATCTTGTGATGATATACCTGTCATCGAAGTTCCCTACCATATCTGAACTCTCTAAAAACTCCCACTGCTTGGGAAATCTCAGGTCTACACTAGACCTTATGTGATTTCAAACACTATTCTAAGCTCAACTTGAACTGTCCAGCCCTTGGTGTGCATACCGGTTCTGCATCCTGTGTATTGAACCCCGCCTACACCTTCTTCACATTAGCTCCCACTAGAGACAAAATCAACCTGTGATCTTCCATGTCTCTTATGCCAAAGAATTTTGCTGCTCCCAAATTCTTCATGACATACCTCTAAACTATCTTTACCTTTAGCTCAAAAAATCCCTGCATGTGTAACCCTGCAACAAGCACACAATATAGTAATAGGATAATGTAGCTAATATTATCCAACTTGGTAAAAGTAAACACAATGGTTAAACCTCCATTGTTCTGTAGCCTGCTCAAGACCATATACCCTAGCCTTCTGTCTCATGTGTCCATCCACTCTCTTCTCTAACCTGGGAATCCATTCCTCTATCAGTGTTTTTATCCCCGCTGACAACTCTACCAAATCTCCTGCTTGGTTTTCTTCTGAAGAATTCATGTCATGCTCCCACTATTTCCTAGATTCTACCTGCATTACCTCTTCACATCTTCTTGGTTTTTGACCATCAGTAAGCAACAAGTAATATAAAGAAGGTGAACAATGAATATGAGGTCCACTTACCCTTTCAGTCCTCCATATGGGCATTTGAGACTCCTTAACAGCTTGCTATCCACCCAACATCCATTTTAGTGATCGATCTCGACCATCTCTCAATCTGCACTCGATCAATGTCAGTTCCATGCGACTGACCTGTTGCCGACGTCAATTCTTATCTAACCAATGTTGATTCCACCTACCCGACACTATTGACTCTGCTGGTCTGCACATGACTGACGTCGGTATCTGCCTGATCGACGTTAGTTCCATGTGACCGACGTCGGTACCTATGTTTTCCTATAAGTGATGACTTCTTTATCCGTAAGCTCATCTTAGATCAAAACCCTATCCATATTACCCTGCTCAAAATTATTTAGCCCCTATGACTGATCTCTGTCCATCATCTCCTCCATAAACACCAAGGCTTTTTTGTTCTTGTTAAAAACATCAAATTTCCTTTTCCTGTAATGAACTCGATCTATGCCCTCTGAATCTGAACTCATACCCTTTGACTCAAGAATGTCTATTCCCTTCTTATTCATGTGACCAAGCCTACTAAACCACATCTTTGAATCTACAGCTGAAGTAGATAAACCAGAAGTAGAATCAGTAATACAAGTAGATAGATAAAGAGTACCTACTTTTTTACCTCTTGCTAAAACAAGTGCACCCTTGGTAACCTTCCAAGAATCTACTATGAGGGTTACTATGCATCCCTCATCACCCAACTTTCCTACAAAAACCAAACTCTGCTTCAAGACTGGGACATGCATAACCTCCTTCAACACCCATGTGTTGCCTGTCTGCAATTCCAACTACACTTTCCCTTTTCCAACCATTTGACAAGGCATACCATCCCCTAAATAAAGCTCTTTAAAGTCTCCCTTGACATACTCATGGAACAAATCTCTATTTGGGGTTGCATGAAAAGAAGCACCAGAATCTAAAACCCATGATTCTAACTGACTATCCAAAGAAAGTATGAGAGCATCTTGTGTAACAATACCTGCATCTTTTGCTTCTTCATTACATTCATGTTGATTTTCTTTATCCTTCAACCAACAATCTTTCTTTGTGTGTCCTCTCTTTCCACAAAACCAGTAGGTGATACCTCCATTTTTGGATTTGGATCTCCTTCCCATTTGTGACCTTGATTTCCCTTGCTCGACCTTCTCTCTTTGCCTTCCCCTGCTTTCAGCACTTAGAGCATTCCCTGATGATTCACCTGTGCTTTTCCTACGTATTTCTTCATTCAAGATTACACTCACAACATCATCAACTTTTAAGATTTTAGAAGCAGATGCAGAATTATTTACTACCATTACCAAACTATCCCAACTTTTAGGTAAAAAGCATAAAATTAAGAGAGCCTTTACTTCATCATCAAAAATAATATTGACTGAAGCTAACTGGTTTACCAAACCATGGAAATAACTAAGATGAGTATATACTGATCCACCTTCCTACATTTGCAAAGTAAATAACTACTTCATAAGAAATACCTTATTTGAAGCCGAGGGCTTTTCATATAAAATTTCTAAAGATTCTATCAACTCTTCCATTGTCTTACACTGTGATAAGTTGGAAATCATAGACGATGCAATAGTCAACCTTATGGATCCCAGAGCCTTCTGATCAAGAACACTCCATTCTTCATCCTTCATATCTGTGGGCTTGCATGCAACCCCACCCAACGGTAAGTACAAATCTTTTTGATACAGATAATCTTCTATCTGCATCCTCTAATGTTGATAATTCTTGCCATTAAACTTCTCTATTCGTAGCTTACTTTCTTCTGCCATTTTTGTACTCCCACTCAATTAGAAACCCCTGAGAATGACCTATAATCAAATAATAACCTACTCCCTGCAACCTTGATTTGATACCAACTGTTAGGAACTCCAAAAGGAAGCATAATTGATTACCTTTCTTATAAGCAATTAAACACGAAATTATACCAAAATGATTAAGTAACTAGAAACTTGAAATATCAAAGAATATGAGAGACAATACACAATCTTGTATTAAATACTCTTTAGAAGGAAATACAATAAAGAAGTGCCACAGTCTTCTTCCACCTCTAAGGCTTCCCACACCTCTAAGACTTTCAGTAATCTTCCCTCAAAGTTCTCTCTTTCTCTCTCAACCACAACTAACTCAATAACCTGAGTTATTATCCCCTCCTTGATAGCTTCAGCTGATCTCCTTGACCTTACACCTTGCAGATCTCCTTTGACCTTGATTTCTTGATTCAATGCTTTACTTGCCTTAATTACAATACATGCCTCATGGGTCTTTAAATAGGATCCCATGCATACAATAATTAGACCTCTAATTACAATAATTAGAAACACAGACTCAAGACTTAAATTAGTCTTCAACATGCAAACACTCTCAGACCTCTTAAAATTAGATGAGTCTAATTCTGGAAATGCATTCTGGAAACACATGCAACTGCATGCACACGCACAAGTGACTGATGTCAATTTTTGTTCGTCTGCTCCTGACCGACGTTAGCCGATCCCTGGTCCCTGCTTGACTGACATCGGCAATACTACCAATGCCAGTTATTGACTGAACTCAGTAACTCCCTGATTAGCATCCTGGTGAATCTTTTAGCTCCACAACTTAACAATCCAAGCCAAGGCCATGGATCATGACAAAAGAATGATGAGGTGCCAATTCATATTCCCTAGATTCAAGGATGCTAGGTATGAGGAGGATGATAGTGATAGGCCTAACATCTATCCCCTTTAAAGGGTAATAATAAATGGAAGGATTTTTAACCTTTACTATGAGATGAAGTCATGTAAGAAGGGTAGAGATCTTGGCAAGGATGATGATCACCCCTCCTAGTTGGTGATGAAGGGAAGGATGCATCGAAGCTACAAATTAAGTCACTCAAAAGGAAGAGGGGTGAAAAATTAGAAGAGATCACTAAGTACATATAATTGAAAGTAGCCTCTAAAGAACAAATTATGCTTCTAATCTAAAGAAGCATGCGGAATTCATGCAAGAGGGTTCTTCTTCTAGTACGCATCTAAAGAAAAAGACTAAGGGACCCATAGCATTCCCTAAAAAAACCCTTATAGATGTGGAGAGAGAGGTGACCCTCATGCCCATAATAGAGGAGGAGACTAAAGAAGATAAATAGGGACCTATATCTTACAAATAGGGGAAGGTGAAGAGAAACTCAACACCAAAAATGTGTAGAAGGCCCTAAAAAGTGGTGTGACCATTGTGTTACAAGTAATAGAGGAATTGGAAAGCCTCACATCTAGCACCACCTCATTAATAATCCCACCTTTAAAACTAGCAATAACATCCAAGGATAAGGCCTCCCCAATGGCCCCTCAAACTATTGAGGGAACAAGAATATCTTGGACTAAGATGGGATGGAATGATGGAGATATACACCAAGATTTAGTGCTTGAATAAAAGTGAAAACTTGACTGGGAATAGAAGAAGGCCAAGCTAGAGAAAAGGGCCCCAAAGGTTCCCTCACGTGAAGGACTAGTAATAGAAGTAGTCAAACAAGCACTAAATAATCCCATTAGATAAGCAAAAAAAGTTTCACAAGAGGCATGCCCAAGTATTAAAGGGGTGTGTGAACATAAAAAAGGTAATACTGGCACCTTAGAGTAATAAAAAAAGACAATTGAGGAGCACCAATAATAAGGCAACACTAGCATAGAAGGGATAACCCTAGAGGTAATTATTGAAAATCCCTAGGATGAACAAGTAGATGAGGGGGAGAAGTCTGATAGAGTAACCCCCAAGGAACAAACAAGTGAATCCTTGAAGGAGCACACCAAAGAGATTGATGGCACTAGTGAAGAGAAAGAAGTAAAAATAGAGAAGGTTGTCATTGAGAAGCATGATAGAGAGCTTAACATAAGGGAGATGGTGCATAATAATTGTGGGGATGAAGATTTATACATGTATGAAATTATGCCCCCCAAGCCACCATAATAAAGATGTGAAAGCATCTCTCATTTGCACTATACTATTATATGGATGATCCCCAGTTCAAGGTTCCAAGAGTGTCTGCTTTGATCTTAAGATTTTGAGGAAGGGTAGGAATCCCTTCTTGTTGACCCACATGCCATGAACCTATTCCAATCTAGGAATGTGCTAATAACAATGGACATAGAATTAATGCACTAGAACATCATTAATGATGGCAAGGTGAGGAAATTAAAAATGCTCCTCAAGGAAGCCAAGGAGTAGATACAAGCCAATAGGTTCAAGTTACAAAAGCTTCATGAGTGCATGGTGTCTGAACCATATATTTTAATTGGCATAAAGACTTTAGACCTTTCAAAGGTCAACAAGATTTATGTATTGGTGGAGCAAATGATCCCAAGACTATAGCCCAAGCTAATTCAAGAAGAAAAAGAAGAGGAAGACCCCAACATCACACTAAAGAAAGATATTTCAAACAAGCTCCAAGAGGTATATCTCTTCACAAAGTTAAAGGAGGGCATGGAAATTGTAAATGCCATTTTCTTAAGCTTCTCTAACCAAGCCTTAGTAATAAATACATGCCTAAAGAAATCTAAGGATGAGAAGGAGTAGATGATGGCTCAAGTATACTAAGTAATCAGGGCATAACAGTCATAAATCATCGGTAGTGTGAATGTGCTAAGTAATTAGATCAAGGACCAGGAGCGAACCTTGGAATAAATATTATGTGCTCTACAAACTAAGGCATATGAGCAAGAGGAGATATTAGATAGAAGTGTGGTAAAAGCAAAATCCAATGTAGAAGCTTTTTATAAAGAGCTAGATAAGATGATACACTTGTGATCACTACTACATCATCCAAAATTAATAATGCTACACAAGAAATCAAAATAGTCATAAAGAGTTTTGAGTACTTTAGCACCAAACTCTAGGAGTATAGCCTAAGTTCTGTGCTCCCAAGAGTTTTACAAATTATTCTGATGTAAGACTAGAGTTTTTTTAATGGGTAATGTTGGGCCCCTAACCCATTAGTAGAGTATTCATGCCAACTTGACATCAACCTCAGTATGAGAGGATACTATCAGCAAGTGGTTAGCCTAAGGGTTTTTGTATCCCACTAGAAGTTGCAGTGTAAATATTACACCAACTAGCAAGCTAACCATCTCCTAGATTTTTAGGGCATCAATGAAGATTTGTAGAAACATGGTAGGTATTTTTTAGGGATCATAAAGTCATGGAGCTAGCTGTTATGATGATATAATTCTAGCTCAACACTTAGTGTGTAACTTCCACCCTAGAAAATATGCTCTTGAAGGCTTATTTAAGGAGCTTGAACTAAAAGAGGAAAGGGGTTGAAGAACTACAGTGAAGCTATATCATAATGAATCTAAAGCCATGTTTTATGAACCTTGATATAGCTACCATTAATTCTTAGAAATAGTATGGAGGCCACTCTGGCTCCAATTGTATGAGCCCAAGCTTGTATGTGAGCCTTTGGGCTGTTATCATTATGATTTGAATATAAACTCTTGTTATAAGCTTTGAATAATGATAATGGTGTTGCATTAAAATATGATAAGTGTGTCTAGTTTTCATATATTATGGTATTATTAATTTGATGTGAATATTTATGATGTCATACTTTTGATTTAATTATGTTAATTGATGTTCATGCATTTTACCTGTTTACTACTTTACTGGAGTTCACAATTTTCATGATGTCATCTTTTTTATACATGGAGGATAAGTATAGATATATGACAATAACCCAATCCATATTTAAATCACATATATATAGTATGATTAAAAGGAATCAAATCATTCTTATGATCCATTAAGTGCCTATATGACCCTATGTTAAACTCAAGAAAGGCTTGTGCCTATGGATCTGTCTGAGTTAAGTTTCTTGTACATTACTTAATATCCTTTAGTGAAGTCTCGTGCCATGGTACAACTATCCCAATGTAATCCCAAATTAATTCTCATATGTACTTTGGGTGATCGTAAACTTTATTCTTTATATGGATAGATGCTGACACAATCGAGTGTTTAAATACTGAGCACAAAAAGGGAGTATCCCATGCTGTCACCTAGTTGTAGTAAACTAAGACCCTATAATTTTCACAATAGCTTAAAACATGGATTGCAAGGTTTAAATAATCTTCAAACTCACACCATGTTTACTAATAGGAGTAATATTATTATTCATTAAAAACTATTCACATAGACACTATTTATGGTTATTATTCATAGTGACTTTGTATGATGATGTGGCATAGTTGTGATGTGACATAGTGGTGAGGTGAAGTCTATGTGATTTGGCATGGTCCAAAGGGATTATTTCATGTGATGTGAGTCACATTGGAAAGATATGGGTTGAATTTCTAAAGATTCCCATTATTTTCATGTTTAGACAAAGTTAAAAAGTTGTTTTAGACTTTAGGGGAAAGGTGGGAGATAAAGACAAAGAGGTGGAGCATCTTTTGACATTTCACATGTGGGTAACAACATTAGATATTAATTAGTATGCATCTCATGTGAAGTGGGTATAATTTATTCTCATCCCATGAATTTTCTCTCACATCTCCTCTCTTCTCCATTATAATCTATAAAAACATGGATCTTTCCTTTGTAAATTATTCCTAACAAGTTTTGTAATGCCTTTGAAGAATAATAGAAACCTAATTTTTCCTTCTTCCATGCTTGTGTCTTATGTGATTTTTATGATTTATTGATCTATAATTGTGGAAGAGAGTGTTCTCCATTATGTATGTCCATTTCTACTCACCTTTATGCAAGACAATTTTTCTTTTGTAGCTCATAGTTTGTGCTTTCATCAAGCTCATTCAAGATTCAATTGTGAAGTCAATTATCACCCTTTCTGAGTGTTGTCATAGATTCAAGCCTCCCTATGAAATAATTATACAATAGGGATCAATTTGGGAGTTGTGTATGTGTGTCAATCTCTTTTAGTATCATTATGTAGGTTTTAATCAAACTAAGGATGACATGTCTAGTGCATCACCATTTTGCTTTCAATTATTTTTTTCTCTTATCTCTCTATCCCTTTTCCTTACAATTTGAATTAGATATAGTGTTAGTATAGGTGATTCACTATGGGAACCAGCCATCTCTATATATTCTATTCTCACATAAGGTCACCCACAACATGAGGAGTGTTTCCATTGTGTCACTTGGGTTAGGAGGCTTGAAAGACCTCCTCAAAGGGTGTAACTTTTAAGTGACAATAGTTTCTAGCACACCTGGTGGGACATGATTTGATGATCCTTACATCCTCTATTAAAGGGTTATTGGTGTTTTTATTTAATACATCATCCTTTGGAGGAATCATACAAACATCAATGGTGACTCTGAGTTCATTTAGTTGGTTTTAGCAGCCCAGGTATTCTTTTCAAGTTTTTTTTTGCTTTCTGCATGAAGTTTGATGGATGGATATGGATAAAAATTCTATTTTACATCTCATTATCAACTATATAATGATCCATACCACCCCTATATTAATCCATATAATTCCTAAAATTACCCCATTATTCCCATATATCTGTCATTATACTTGTTCCCAACCTGCTCATGCTTATAATTGTCCCTTTGCAAGCCATGCTACTCCTAGTCAACTCCAAGAAAGATTTAGAGACACACAACTTGATTTTGAGAGATAAATGAGGGATATTGATAGAGATAAATAATATTATTTACACCATCCATTGAGAGAGACAATACCTATGAAATCTTCACCCGTTCTTCCTCAAATTCCTCAAACTCCTCAACCTAAGAAATTTCCAAGCTTCTTATCTACTCCTAATGTGTCAATACAAAATATAAAGAGAGAGGAGGTTGTAGAAGACAAGCCAAGAAAATTTATAAGTTTTAAGAGTAATTTTTTAAACCTTATACCAAATCATGAGAATATTCATCCCACTCTTCCCCAAGAGCATCCCATAATGCCTTATGTTCCTACTCTACCAAGTGGACCTTCTTGCCCTCCCACCATCTCCCTTTGCAAAGGAGAACCTATTGTATGGAGAGAAAATGAACTTTCAGCTAAAGAGGATGATGTTACAAGTAAATATGATGAGAAAATAATCATTGGTAGTCCTCATTATACCATCAAATTAGACTTAGGGAAAGAAGAAAAAAATCATTCTTTTGGGCACACTTTTGATGTAGAGGATGTTAAGCCCGAAGAAGAAGACATCAACTTGTTTGATGAGCTACCACTTTTTGTGATGGAAGAGGACCTTGATAGTGAACAAAAATTTCAATATGAGCATGTACTTAAATAATAATATCCTAATCATATAAAGATTAGATTGCATACACCAACAAATGATAGGGAGTTGGATGACTTATTTGAGATCTTAGGACTAGGCTATGTTCCTCTTCAAGGAGTTATGATCTAATTGTGCCTGAGGAACACAATGATGGAGAAAAAAAATGCAATAGTGAGGTAAAATATGATTACTCAATGTTTGTATTGATAAGAGGATGTCCTATCAAGTACCAATTCTTATTAGAGGAAAATAAAGAGGAACCATCACATGTTGTGCTTAATTCAAAGCACAAAATTGAGAAATAAAAAGAGAAGGATCATCTTGCCTATCCAATCCAAAAAAATTCTATATCCAACCAATTGGATTGGGTAATTGATTTTATTTATGTTCTTATTCTTGGAGAAATATTCACCAATTTTTTCAAAAATCTGATTTTTCTCCATCTTTGGTTGGCTGCCCTCAAACATGTAAAGCATATTAGATTACTAAGAAAGGGTAGCTATTTTGTACAACTAGTCAATTGATTTGTGTATATGTCATTTTGATTGGTTATTTTAGGGTAGGTAGTTATCTGATTTCTTCTAAGTGCCTGTGTGCACATTTTAATTTTACTTTAGTTATATTTTCTTTCCTCTAAGTGCCTGTGTGAACATGTAGTTGTTCTTTGTTCCTCATTTACGAGGAAGGTATTTTAATTTTTTTGAGATTATTTCAAGGCATTTAATCCATGATAACAATAATATTTTTGATGTAAAACATATGAATATATTCCCAATGGACTGTAGAAGGGTACTGAAGTCATGACTAGCAGGCAATCATCTTATAGAGGTCACCAGAATGTTAGTTGTTCTAGTCACCATTTGGTTGCAACATGGATTTCATACTTGTCATGTGACATAGTGGTGAGGTGAAGTCTATGTGATGTGTCATGGCCCATAGGGAAACTTTTATGTGATGTGAGTCACATGGAAAATATATGGGTCAAATTTATAAAGAGGCCCATGATTTTCATGTCTACACAAAGTTAAAAAGTTGTTTTAAACTTTAGGAGAAAGGTAGGAGACAAATACAAACAGGTGGAGCATATTTTGACCTTTCACATGGGGGAAAAACATTCACTATTGATTAATATGAATCCCATGTGAAGTGGGCCAAATTTATTATCTTCCCATGAAGTTTCTCTCTCATATCCTCTCTTCTCCTTTTTAAGCTATAAAACCATGGCTCTTTCCTTTGTAAATCATTCTTGGCAAGTTTTTTAATGCCTTTGAATAATAATAGAAAGCTGATTTTTCCTTATTCCATGTTTGTTTCTAGTGTGATTTTTATGTTTTGTTGATCTATACTTGTGGAAGAGAGTTTTCTCCACTGTGTGTGTCCATTTATCCTCATCTTTATGCAAGATAGGTTTTTTTTTAGGTCATAATATGTGTTTTCATCAAGTTCAATCAGGATTTAGTTGTGGAGTAATTTATCACCCCTCCTGAGTGTTCTCATATCTTCCAGCCTCCCTATGAAATACTTATGCAAGAGGGATAAATTTGGAATTTGTGTATGTGTGTCAGTCTCTGTTAGTCTCGTTATGTAGGTTTCAAACAAGCCAAGGATCACATTTCTAGTGCATCACCATTTTGATTTCAATTCCTTGTTTCTCTTCTCTCTCTATCCCTTTTCCTTTAAATTTTAATTAAATTTAGTGTTAGTGTAGGTGTTTCACTAGGGGAACCAACCATAGATAGAGATTTAATTCTCGCATAAGGTTACCCACAACAGAAGAGTGTTTCCATTGTGTCACTTGGATGAGGAGGCCTAAAACACCTCCTCAAAGGGTGTAACTTTTAAGTGAAAATAATTTACATTTAGCATTGGATTTTATTTTCTCTATTTTCTAGTGTTGGATAATCTTCAATGTGGTGTTATCCTGAAACTCTATAATAAATGTATAATTATTCTTCTGGGGTTTAGTTGGGAAATTTCATGTGAATTGATTATACTCCCCACACAAGTAGTAGATAATTGGTTAACACCTTTGTTGTTCATATTATTTATGATTACCTCTTTGGTATCCACCTTAGTCGTATCCTCTATATCCCCCTTGTCTCTACTAAGAACCCCAAATTAGATGCTCCTAACCCTCATATATTCCTTGTCACTAAGGGGAGCCTCACCCTATTGTTTTTGGACATCATATCCCATGTAATTTCCTTAGGGAGAATACGGATCCCATCCTAATTACTATTATTAGGGTAGCACCATGTTCCATGGTAGTTGATATTGAGGAGAGGGAGAGGTCCATCATACCTAGTACTAAGGAGAATATAATGTCTAACCTATTAGGGCCTCAGGTTGATATTAAGGTGAATTTGGCAACCATCCAGGAATAGCCTATGTTGCAGTCATCATGTCTACATATGGGTTTATAATCCCTCACTTTATAGAGGGAATCTATTATGATGCTACTGTGAAGACATTCTTGGTGATGTCTTCCTTCAATTCTTGGAGTGCTCATAAATTTTTGTCATCATAATTATGTGACTTACATAAGTTATAATACATAGTGTGAGGTTGTTAAGTGTATAATTGTAAGAGATGAAAATTTGTTTTTGCATGCCCTATTACACAACATATATCATAGAGATTTATCTTAAATTTTGGATATTTATTCTTGTGGTTCCCCTCTTTTCCACATTCCATATACCAAAATATCACCTTGGGATAATTGATTTAATGCAACTCCCCCATATCATGCAAAATAACATATATCTTAACATTAATTTTTAATTAGGCTATAGGCTATGCCCATAACCCTCTATCTATTGCACATGGAGTGCATCTACATGAGCATCCACCTTGTTAGTGAACTATGTCTAAATAATGGTGAACCAAATTTGAGGTTGCATGATATCTATAAACCATGTGACCTTATATGTATCCTAAAATATAAAGTCTACTCTATTCATTACATCAAAAAATTAGCGATCATAATCCCATACTAACTCACTTATATTTTGTTGAATGTTTTTTCAGGTCTTAGATTGTCTGACTCACACATTTATTCATTTTAAATTCTCAAATCAACTAATCTTTAACATCCTAAAATCTAATTTTTTAAACATTCCTTTTGTAGATGAATTATAGATCTCTTCTTGTTAAGTCTCATATGAGCTCACACTTCTTCACATCAGCTATAGTTACATTTTTAATCTTTTATTTCATGTCACATGTTAATAGATACTGCTTGATGTCAGTGGACCCGTCATACAATGTCAATTTGGAAAAAACTCTTGCATTGAGATCCTTACTTCCTGTGTTCACACTTGAAATCAATTATGGTTATGGACTAATATTTGCCCATGTTTTAATATTTATTGTGACCTGAAATCTAACCTCAATTTATTTCTTCTTATCTAGCATTTTCTTCGTGTCTTCATTATATTTTCCAAAACTATCTATAAAAGATTCAAACCATGTACTATCTTTTCCACCTTCTCCACTTTCTTCTTTTACTTTATATTGATAAATTAGGCACCCGGGATGTGTACCCTTGAGATGAATGACCCATGTCTGTGACTTTTCATTCATTGAAACTTAAACTTATTTTAAACCTGTAACTTAACATAATTACTTGAAAAACTATTCCTTTTATTCTCCAAACAATATATTCCCTTGTAAATATGATCTAAAACTAACTTCTAGTTTATCTAATCACTCATCTTCTCCCTTTCCACTTTCTTCCGTATCTTAAGCATCTTTTCCAATCTCTATCTATCTTTTCAATCTCATTTGTGCATTATCTTATTTTAGGCCCTCTTATTTCCTTATCCTCATCTTCTCCAAATTAAATGACTCTCCCTTGATGTCTCATTCTTTATTTATCTTCTATACTCTCTACTATACTCCTACTTATAGGTACATTAGGATTATTTTGTTCATTCCATCTTATTTGTTATCATAGGTCTTGCTATAGTCCCATAATTTGATTTCCATTATAATCTCCATGTCCTCCATCTTCTAGGTTCAGGTTCAAGTTTCCCTCCTCAAATTCATCATTCACTTCATTATCACAGACATACCCCTAATGCCTAAAGTGACTACTCCATGTAATGAGAGTAGGTAGTCACTATAGAAACTTTCCTCTAATGCCCCTCGTAAATAGATCATGCATAACCTTAAATGTAATGTAACCTTGTACAACAAATTTAGTGATGTATTTGTTAATAATAATTTTTATCGAATTATATATTGCATGAGTTAAATCATAATTTAACTTTCACATATATTTTAGTCTCTCTTCCATCCAAACTAAGAGTTTTATTTATCTTAGCTAAAAATAATAGTATTCAAGTCTTGATAATGACACAATTAGTATTATAATTAACTCATACTAAAATATTTCATATATTTCACCATATATATGTTCATTAATAACTTATTTCATAGATTTTCCTATCTTTTTTACCTCTTATTCTATAAAAATGTGAATTATTTCATCCATCCATCATTACAGAAAAGTGGCACTCCTAAGTCATCAAGTCATCTTGACTTATCTTATGTCCTTATTCTTGATAATTTATATTAGTTTTATAACCTCCTAATGCTGACATTGTAATGATTATTACACGTCTTAGGTCTCTTGAAGCCCATATGACTTCACTATGCCTCTCTTTGCCCAAATGGCTCAAATATTAGTTTTATCTTTATGAGTGTAACCTATCTTCATGAAAGGCATCTCCATATCTTATTTGACCTGAATAAACTCCTTTAGAAACCTCAAGCACTCTCTAAGACTTCATCTTGTACCCAAAGCTTACATTTGTCCTCAACTCCTTGTAGCCCTAAAAACACACAAAGACCCTTATGTATAAGAGCCTAAAGATGATATTTGGAAACTAGGCATAGTTTAGAGTACACAATATGCCCTTACAACTTTGTGCCAAATTTCATGACCATCCATGGAGTGCAAGTACACTTATTCACCTTTTTATCTCTCTAATTAGGCCTCTAGACCTAAAAATTAAGTTTTGGCTCAAATATTCTCCCACATGTTTGAAAATTTAGGATGATGTTTGATTCAATTTAGGTCTAATTTGAAGATCTGATACCACCTACCATGCCTCTAAATAGCTTACAATAGTCCCTTTTGACCCTTTTTCATACACCATGTACCTTGCATGTGCCAACTAATACCATGTTCAATTAATCATAAGACTTTTAAAGGTCACCAAAGTCACTAAAATTTTGAAACATAACATTTTAAATAATTTGAGGGTTTATTTCTCTAATCGGGTCACTATGAGGGGTCTAAAAGGGTTTAAGGTGTGTTAAGTTCTTAATGATTATTCATAGAGGATAAAGCCTCTTTTCCTAAACCAATGCCATAGGATGGAAGTGGAGAGACCTATCCAACACCTACAAAATTCCTTTCCCCCCATGCATCTCTTCATGTGATATGTGAGCATCTTAAACTTCCTCTCGAGCTGTCAGACTACAATTGTGAGGTCTAGGAAGAGACAAATGAGTGAAAATGGGGTAAGAGTGCTTATTTTTGATCTCAAACACCTTTTTAAGGTCTGTTCATATATATTAACCTATTCCAATGTTATTCTCTTCCATTTATCTCCACAACCTTATCATATCCTTTATTTTCTCATGCATAGGGTTCTCTAGCAAACCAATTCTACTGACCCTAGTATTATTTTTCCTACATTATTTTCCTTCTCAATGGATTTAAAAATAGATTCATATTGAAACACCTCATTCACATATTTTATACCCTTATATCATCAATATGTTTCCAAAATATTCAAGCTTTTGTAATGCTTCAAGCACAGGCCTCAATGGTCTTGATTGGATATCTTGATTAGACTCTTAAGAGTGCTTTATTTTGCATGATTTTATCATTGTTACACCCATATCCACTTATAAAATATTAATTTAGGGTATTAATTATATATTATACTATTTAGGTTCCCATTCACCTTCAACCAAATAGATTCTCTTTATAAACTTTACATACACAAGCCTCTATAATTTGTGAGTGCTCATTCAGGCCTGCCAAGCCTAAATGAGAGATCACGTAGATATAGAAGCTTTCAGATCTAATTTATTAACTGAATAATTTTAAAATAATTCTACTTCCATATTCATGATATTCTTGTATTCTCTATATATGTCTTGAGTCCTCAAATTGGTTGAGTGATCATTCTGCCTATAGGTGCAGGGTGAATGACTGTGAGCTTAATATGGGGTTTTATTATATCATTCTTGATGTTATTTAAGATATTATTAGGACTTATTTATCCCTTAAATATTTATTACTCATCTTGCCCAAAAATAATCTATATATTTTATATATTCTCTCAATGCTTGAAAGTAGGTTGTGTTCCCTAGTTAGCCTATAGGTCTATATGGGCCAAACAATATCTTTCTCACACTATTGAAAGAGTCTAAAACCCCATTAATGTCACATTTAAATAATATTCATGACTCCATACATATTTATTTTTTATTTATATCCCAACTCTAGTATACACATTGCATCTTCTTTTTTCATATACTTATATAGGCCTATATGTATTTTCTAATTGTAGGCATCAAGATTGGTTTGTTGGAATCCAAAAATGAGTCTCTAACTCATTACTCTCCATTAATTAAACTTATAAACATTACCATAATTATTTTTAATATTTTTTATGTTCCATTCACCCTTTTAAATCTCATTTGAGGAACAATATGCATTGCATTTACATGAAATGGAGACCTACAAGTTTGCAGACCTATAGGTCTACCTTTTATAACCTTAGGTCCTTTGAACATTAATTTCTGATTATTTTGGTCCCGAATACAAATATATAATGTATTATAACTTTTCCATTAATTTTTTCCCCTTATACAACATTTACTATGCAATGCTTACTCCCCTTTTTGATTCATCTCTATGAAGGCTAGTTTGTACATAGTCCATGGCCTAGAATAACATTAGGCTTGCTTTGGTAAATTAGTGGTGAGGTTGCCTAGTTGAAAGATTCCATCTATAGATATGATGTGTCATTTAATCTCACATTAAACCACTATCTATTCATTCATATTCTCATTATACATTGATTCTCATTTGATGAATGTTATGAACTTGTAGGTCCATATTTGGACCCTATACTACTAGGATCCATTGAATGAACCCTTATTAAGACTAGTTTGATGATTATAATGAGCATTTTGATTGTGAAAATTATATTTAACTTTCCACTTATCATTTTTAGTGGTATTTATAAAGTCTCAGTTGTCACTTCTTCACTACAAATTAGTATTTTCCCTCTTTGAGAGTGTATAGACTTGTATATGTATATTGTGTTCTCTTTGGTGCAAAGCCTCAATATCAAGGCTCTTAAGGAAGAACATATATTTTAAAGGATTTAATAAAATACATATTCATTATTTTCAAACCTTATACATATGAAAATGTCATAAAAACTTCAAGAAAACTCCTTGCAACTTCATTTAGGCCTGCACTTCAACATACATGGAGATTTTCCTTCCTTAGAGGGCCACACATGCCAAATGAATACTGATAATATATATATATATATATATATATATATATATATATATATATATATATATATATATATATATATATATATATATATATATATATATATATATATATATATATATATATATATCTTTAATCTATATAAGACCTCCTTGAATTAACCATTTCATTTATTCTCTTGCTTCTACTCTGATACTACTAGAAATTGAACCTATAGAGTTTATAAATAGTTTTAGAGCACCCTAGGGTCTTAGAGATTATTCATAAATGAGGGTGCACCAATATAATAACTATGGCCATGTATTTGAACTATATTATGACCCCCTTCTCTATAATTTTTTTTAGGTATCAACTCTTCTTTTGTTGTACAGACCAAGCATGTGAAATTGGCCTTTGTGAGCTTGCAAAGTGAGTGATGGAGGAAAGGAAGAAAATTTTGGAATATTAGGACTTGTAAAATATTTATATTCATAGATATGACTTGGAGAATTGAAGATACACTCTGAATATATTTTCACCTAAAAGTAGATCTTACAAGTCTGTACAAGTGCCTACAAACACCTTCTTTGGAGTGATTTTCTCTCTTTTGGATGTTTAACCTACAAAATTGACATCATCTATAATTATTAACATATGTGAAAGTTAGAAAAATCCTTTACCAACTTTTACAAGTGTGCTTGTATGTATATTTTATCTTTTTTTTCTTTGACATACATTAGATTTGGTTATATGCACCTTTCTCCTCAATTTCATTTACCTTAAACTTTCCAAATTAACCTTAACCTCTCCAAACATATATTAAATTTTTATGCAAGGTGATTAAGGGGTAGGATTACTTGAGGGAAAACTTAAGAGCCTAAGACACCTTTTAGATCTACCTTTTCATACCATGGTGAAGATAGACTAGCATAAGCCCAACATAAAATATTAACTTAATATTATCAAAATAACCTTAAAATATGCTAATAAGACCTTAAAAAGATCATTTGAAGACCTCACAAGGCATGGAATGGGCTATGAAAAAGGTTAGAAGACATGACAAAGCAATTTTTTTTTATAAGCCTCATTAATGGTAGCTAAAATTTGGCTAACAGTTACTATATATATCATATAGTTATAAAATTATTCCTTTTATTTAAAACTAATCATGATTTTTTGAGGAAAAAAAATAAAAAAATCCATTACCTTATATTGACAAATGTTAATTCTTTTATGTTTATTATAAGTCAATGGTTCAGGATTGTACTTTTAGAAATAAAAAGACTAATCCTTACAAAATGTATTTTAATTTAAATTGTTGGATATTTTTTTTAAAAATAAATCAAATTATCATAACCATATCAAAGGCTCAAGTTTAAAATGTTAGTGTTAATTCAAATTGTAAATATTGTTATTTATATATCATGAGAAAAAATAACTTTCGAAGTTCACAAATATTTATCAAATACCAGTCAAATAACATAAATTCAATGATTATTAGTTAATAGAAGGAAATTCACTTATCAATTATCCACTCATTCATTATAAAAAAGAATCTAGATCAAATTTGACAAGAATCTATGTGATGGATATCAAAATAAACTATATTAACGAAAACATGTGTCAATTTTCAAATTATAAATACCTTTTAAAAAAAAACTAATTTTCATATGTATCTTCCTCTTCAAACATTGTTCTTACATTAACATAAAAGGAAACAAATCCCAAAGAGATCTTGTAAATTTAAATTGTTTAAGCATAAAAATAAGAAAATATATTTTTTTATCCTCTAAAAAAAATTAGGGCTTTAAATAACCATATTAATTTAATCCTGACACATATTATTTAGTCATGTATACCATTTGGTTATTTAAACCATTGATATTTATAAATTGTAATATCAATATTCTCTTGCCATCAGTAAATATTCAACTATTAAACTACCACACCTCTAAGAACATTCTTGAATGTAATCTACATCCACAAACCAATGCTTTCCAAGTCCTTATGTTTTTAAAATTCCCGTTTTAATCTCTAAAATTATATCTTCAACATGTCCTATTAGTAAGTGTGCACATTCCAATTTATAATCTGGATAAATAACATAGTCCTTTATCTGATAATCTTGAATTTGTTGCCAACTAGTAGCTCTAGCTTTAACTATATTTAATGCTTTGTCCACCATGCCTTTGAATGTTTATTTGGATACCCACTTTCCTAATTTATCATGCAAATTAGAGATAAGAAATAGAGAAAGCAATTCCCTAGTATTATGTGTAATCCTTAGATTTTATCCTTATTCCATTCAAACCCTTTGAACACCGATTAAAAAAAAGTAATAGCCTATTCTTATTCAAATTTATTGAATTCTATTGAAGTGATTTTAGTTTTTGGCTTCATCAATGATTTCAATCATTTTTCTTGCTTCCACCATTTTTCAACTTATTTTTAAATATTTCTACACCAATTTCACTTGGGAAAAATATTCTTGTAAACATAAGAGAACTAAAAAATAACTCAATTATGGTAGATTTTGTATCATAAAATAATTTTTAGATAGATATTTTTATAACAATTAAATATTCTATGCTACCCTTAACTTGATTTAATTGTTCTTCCAATTATACAATTTTCCTCTTTTATTTTTCATAGTCCTCTATCACCCAATTAAAAACTACATCATTAAAGATTGTTAACATAGAGAGAGTTACAGGTTTCTTGATTTTGGTCAAGTTGACCAAATCCTAGGTTTGATTAGTCACAATCTCCTCTCCTCCTCTCTTCCTCTTACGTATAGTAACTGACTTTATTTTTTTATCTTCATACTTGAGCTCTAATTCATGATCTTTAGTGAAAACCATAATTACATTCTCTCATTTCCTTCATTAAAATTCAAATAATTGTCTCCAATCTTGGTGATAAGGTTTAGGAAGACCTCACACAACATCAAATTGGGTTTTAAGATCAACTAAACCTCTAAATATACCCTCAGAAGTAATGACCAATTAAGAAGAATCTGGATATAGGCTTGATGAACTAATAATAACATTAGAAGTTGTATCAAATTAATATGGTAGAATACATGAAATTGAATCAATAATAGGGATAAGGGTAATAATAAATATACTTTAATTAATAGGAGTAAAATTATATGAGGCATGGGGAACAATTTCATCAACAACATCAATTAATTCTTTCGATAAACTCTTTGACACTAGAATTTCACTCAACACATTATTTTAGGGGTGAATATCGAATAAATGAAAATTTATGGTTATTACAATAGGTCTATACATTTTTGGGATTGAATCAAAAACAAATGTCACACCATTAACTTTTAAATAAGGCCCAAACTTTTAACTTTCTACCATATTAACAGTTTCAGGTATTTAAGCATCTTGGGTTTCCTTCAATTTTAACTTTTTCATTTTCCTTTTATTCCATTACATAGTTCACCTTATCAACAAAAACTAGTCTAATTATGGCTTCTTGATTTTCATCCACATCCATAAAGATATTTTTCTCAGGGTGAGGGTGGTGTTTATACCTGATATTGGCCTTATGCTAGAATAAGTTTGAATATTTTTCAATTTCCCTAAAAGGATCCCAAGCCAATATTTTTTATTTTTTGAAATGATAGGGGACCAATTCTTCCCCTATAATTTTACACATGATAAAATTTTGAAAACTTTCTTTTCTTAGGGATATATGTAATTTTGGTATCATTGTGTGGTTCTTTTATTTTAAAATAAAAATAATTCTTTTAGGTGTTAGGATCAATAAGGCTCAGGTATAAAAAACTAAAGCATATCTTTGATACCACTTATTAGGATCAAAAGGCCTAATCCTAATATGTGTAATAATTTAAATTTAGAAATAAAACAAGCTAAAAATACATAAAATAGGAGAGAAACCATTACACAAGATATACATGGAAACCCTACAAAACTAGCTAGGAAAAAACCCCATAGCAAAAGTAGATCCAAACTTCATATTTCTTCATCAACACTCTTTTACATATCTCCTCTCAACAACTCCTTTCCAGTGCTAATACCATAACACTCAGGTTATCAAATTTTACACATAAGATTTCCATGCTCTAACTAATAAGATGCAACATACATTTCTCTATGCTAATATCTATACTATATGAGGGAGCTACAATAGCATTTACCTCTATCTCCATGAATTAAGATTCCAAGTCTCTAAGCTGCATCTTCAAGGATCCACTCCATGCATTTAGGTGAGCCAAACACAACAACCTTCAAAGACTCTAAGCTTCAACCTACATGTGATGCTTACAACTCAGGCATCTAGGTGAATTAGGCATGCAAGCCTGTCTAAATCTAACCTCTTATCATGCAAGCACAAGCTTGAAAGGATCCTCACATGATCCACTAATTGGATAATCAAATAAAGAGGAGAAAATAATGATTTAATATCATTTTACATCAAATAAAAAGAGAGAGAGGGAGAAATTTGACCCATATGAGTGGGGATCACTATTGATGAATAGGGAACCATGCTCCCCACTTTCCCAAGTCAAGACTTTGAATGGCATCTCATGATTCCCACTTGACCACTCCCATGTGCACTCTAAAGTGTTATGCCCCACTTAGTGGGGGGTGTCATGTGATCTTCATGTGTCACCATGTGCAAAAGTAGACAAGGCCATGTACTACCCATGTGGCCCCAAAATAAATTCATCCCACACACATGTGAGAAGCAATCACTAATAGTGATTCTCCTGTCTTCATTCTCAAGTGTCAATAAAGTAACTACACTACTTTCCAAGATTCCAAATCACCAATGTGACTCTGACATATGCATCCCACACACACATGTGAGAGAAAATCACCAAAAGTGATTTTCCATGTGACCCCTTGACTTTTACACCCATGTGACAAGATCATGTGAAATATAAGGACAACACATGTTCCAAAGTGTAAAGATACACCCCACACTAGTCACATCCTCATGATCACAGTTGGGACCCACCATGGGCCCCACTACCACATCACCTTCTTGCCACATCACTTGTATGTCACATCACTACACACCCACATACCGCATCACCTTCATTCCATGTCACCATAAATAGTGAAATATGAATAGTGATTGTGAATATTAATCCATGAATAATGACCTATGAATAGTGTCTTCACACTAAAAAATATCCCACTTGAATTCATATACATAAAAAATTTAAACACCTGTGTCTTATGCCAACTAGATTCCATCTAGCTACAATCTATGCCAATGCCCAATATTTCTCCACACAATCCTAGTAGAAGTTTTATACAGTATAAAACATCTTTTCCCTAACCATATTTTTCAACATTTGCTTGCCCATCACATATTTACTATAACCAAAGTGACCCCTACTTCACCACAAACCTAATCCTCTATCTGAGATTCTGCCATGAACTGCTCACAACTCCCACTGCTTGGAAGTATCTAGTATAGTGCACACCATGTATTCATGAGGATTTTAATAATCCCAATGAATACAATAAACATGATAACCATATTTTCATCCTCTGTAGGACACCCTAGAAGATAACTCATAAAATTTCAAGAAGTGGGATAGTGACTTTCTTACTTCCACGTCCACTATTTACCTCCATCCTTAGTTTGCTCTTTCATCTCATCCTAATCACCTAAGCCATAACATAGTGATCATGTTGGGGCCTATATCTAACATGCCATCAAACATATTAGAAACCTCTGCTTAACCTTAGCTCTCTATGAAGGCACCATTATACTCCATCTGCACATCCACTTCAGCCCATACAATCTTCAATTCTTAAACTATCAACTCTTTGCCTCAACCTCGTAGCCTCCTTGCTACTCCATCTCATCATGAGATAACCATGTGAAAATAATGCTTTTGCATCTAACTACTCCAACCTATAAAAAAACAAGTGCACACTGCAATCATAACAGTAGTCTACAACTAGAGAGAAGAATCCATAGAAGTCAACACCTGATTTCTACATATAAAAAATCACTACCCACTATGATGAATATGGTACCCATCAATATCTCTTAAGAAGTCATCACACTAATTAGTTAATCATAAAACCTACCAATTTTTTGAACCCCAAAGATATATTCAAGCTACATCCTTCTCTACTACATGTAAAATCAAACTCATGTGCAAAGTTACTCCATTCATTAGTTCACCTTGGTTACTCACATCAGCTACACTGTAGCCCTCCTAGTTAATCACTTTTGCTACACCAAAATCACTAAGAACTTCACTCAATGCATCTTTGAGTCTTTGAAATATTCAATACTAGCCTTATTATTCTATGGAACCTTGGGTAATAAAGTTGTTGCTTCCATCCATCAACTACTCCATCAGGTATAGATTTAGGTTTTTAGTACCTCCTCCTCTACATGGATTTCTAAACATCTTTTCCAACATGTTGTGGTATTAGGATCCCACAAATCATATCCTCTTTTCCAACAAAGAACCATAAAAAGGTAGCTTCCTTGTCATCACCCTCCATCTTCACCAATGGAGACTAGCTTGCTCCACCACAAGCTATGAAGTTACTTCTTCAATAAGAACACTATGTTGGTGTTGATCCATCTAGTAAAGATTTTAAGCTTCTTTCCTCCATTCTCCATCTTCCACCAAGAGATAATACCTACCATATAAACTTTTTTTTTTAATAGCTCAGTCTCTCCACCTATAGCTCCCACTTGCACAAAACCAACCAAACTAGGATATGGTACCACTTGTTAAGATCAACAAGGCTTAGGTACTAAAAACTAAAGCATACATCTAATACCACTTGTTAGGATCAAAAGTCCTAATCCTAAGATGTGAAATAATTTAAATGAAAAAATAAAACAAGCTATAAAAAAACATAAAATAGGAGAGAACCCATTACACAAGATATATGTGGAAACCCTATTACACTAGATAGGGAAAAACCATGGGGTAAAGGCAAATCCAAAATTCATATTTCTTCGTCAACACTCTTCTACACATCTCCTCTTAGCAACTCCTTTCTAATGCCAACACCATAAAACTCAAGTGAGAAAAGCTTACACGTAAGATTTCCATACTCCAACCAATAGGATGCAACATGCATCTCTATAATGCTAATATCCATAGCATATGAGGGAGCTACAATAGCATCTACCTCTATCTCTATGAGCTAAGCCTCCAAGTCTCTAAGCTCCATCTTCAAGGATTTACTTCATGCATCTAGGTGAGCCAAGCACAACAACCTTCAAAGGATCTAACCTTCAACCTACATGTGATGCTTACAACCCAAGAATCTAGGTGAGTTAGACCTAAAAGCCTTTCCAACTCTAACCTCTTATCATGCAATCACAAGCTTGCAAGGATACTCACATGATCCACTAATTGGATAAGCAAACAAAGAGGAGAACATAATGCTTTAATAGCATTTTACATCAAATAGAAAGAGAGGGAGAAATTTGACCCATATGAGTGAGGATCACTATTGATGAATGTGGAACCATGCCCCCCACTTTCCCAAGTCAAGCCTTTGAATGGAATCTCATTATACCCACTTAACCACTCCCATGTGAATTTTATGTGCACTCCAAAGTGCTATGTCCCACTTAGTGGGGGATGTCATGTGATCTTCATGTGTAAAATTAGACAAGGCCATGTGCCACCCATGTGGCCCTAAGATAAATTCATCCCACAAACATGTGAGAGGCAATCACCAATAGTGATTATCTTGTCTTCATTCTCAAGGGTCAATAAAGTAGCTCCACTACTTTTCAAGATTCCAAGTCACCCATGTGACTCCAACATATGCATCTCATGCACACACACATGAGAGAAAATCACCAAAAGTGATTCTCCATATGACCCCTCAACTTTTTCATCGATGTGACAATCCCATGTGACAACTAAGGATAACACATGTCCCAAAGTGGAATGTTATACCCCATACTTGTCACATCCTCATGATCACATGTGGGACCCACTGTGGTCCCCAATATCACATCACCTTCCTACCACATCACCTGCATGCCATGCCATATCACTAAAAACCCGCATGCCATGTCACCATGAATAGTGACATTTGAATAGTGACTTGTGAATAGTGGCTTCACACCCAATAGTAGGTAGTTGATAATAAATATACATGACAATGAGACACTCTGGCACAAACATGGGAAGGAAATGAGGGATCCTTATATTATTAGAACCATGATATCTTGAAAATAAAATCAATTTCCATATCTAGAGATAATTTCTCTACTAGTTGTAGAGATCTTAGGGCACCTAATATCATGGATGGATTCATGAATGGTGAGAGGAAACTCATTATAGATTTTGGTGTCATTGTGGTAATGTAAATTATTTAAATAATACTACAAGTAAAATTAATTGGATTCTTTTCCAAAGAATACTAGGGACTAAAGAAGTTTTCACTATACTATCACCTTTCTAAAAATCCAACTAAAATTGATAAAATGATGATAAACTCGAGATTAAAAAAAGTATACATGAAACTCAAGACCCATTTAAATTTTAAAAAAAATCTTATTATTTAATTAATTCAACCAAAATATATGAGGGATAGGAAATAACATAAATGCAACTAAAAATTTAGTTAAAAATAACCTAGGGATCCATTTCCAAAAGTGAGTTCATAACTAGATTTTACATTTTTAATCCCAATAAGGTCTTCTTTATTTTGATGGCTCAAAATTATGGCCATAAGATCTCTAAGAATAACTTGGGTTATTTTGTGACAACATGTTTTTTTTACTTCCAATCAACAAAATCACTGTGTTGAATGGTTACCACTTGTTGAATGGTGGTATGACTCCACATACCACACAACCACCAAGATGACACATTATGAATCTATTTATGGTCAACCATTATCTTCTCTTCAGGAATACCTTCCATGATGTTTAAATATCCAAGTAGTTGATTTGACATTGACCACACAAGAAATTATCCTCATAACTCTTAAGGATAACCATAATATGACATAAAACTGCATGAATCAATATGCTATTCAAAATTTCTTAGAATGACATTTCAACATAGGAGACATGGTTTTTCTTTGGGTAAACCTTATAATAAGTCCTCTTTGAATTTGAGGGGTCATAAAAAATTAGCATCTAAGTTTTATGGGCATTATAAAATGCTCTATAATATTGGTCCCATGACATACAATTTAGAGTTCGCCTCTTCATCCAAGATCCATCATGTTTTCCATGTATCTAGTTTAAATTAGGCCATTGGTCAGCATGTTTGAGCCCAAATTTCACTACATCTTGGAACCTAGTTATATCCTTGATAGTCACTCATATTAGCTATACAACCACCCTATCACCAAGATTTTAGTACATTTTTTTGGTATGCAATTCGAAGACATGTGAGTATCCCTAAATTATCAATAATAATAGTTTCCTCATCTATAGCTTGAGGATAAATCATTTTTAAATGGGAGGGAATGTTAGGACCCCTTTATCCTAACTCTTTTATTTTATATTAGGTGTTAATAATAAAATTTTAGATGTATTTTCTTTGTAAGTCATCCCATTAGTTATTTTTATTTATCCTATGGGAAGCATTAGTTGTCTTGAGTATATTAGTTTAAATAGATAGCTTGTGTAAGGGAAAGATCATCTATTGAATATTTTGCATTCATCCATAAAAAAGGGAGTTTTTATCCTCAAAAAGGCTTGTGATAATTTGTAGTGTGATTTTTTTAATTTAAATACAATATTGATATCTTCCTTTAGTTTAGTGTATATTTTTTACATTTTTGTTTTTATATTAATTTTTATGCAAGCAGGTTCCTAAAAAAATACAACAAGATGTAGACATGGCTAGGCTAAAGAGATAAAAGAAATTTGAAAAGTCACTAAATGTATTTGAACAACTAACCTTTCTATTAGTGGATTTCTTATATTACTTAAATAATATCGTCCAAGTTGCATAACCAAACTAATACTTATAGAGAATAGAAAAAAATGTATTAAAATAAGTTTTTGTTTTTCTATTCCAATATCAATAGATATAGCTAGCCACCTTACCATTATCTAAAGGGAATTAAATTAAATCTCAAGATAAAATGGTGGAACATTTCAAGTTGCCAAATTTATTGCAACAACCCCACCTTCTCCTTAAAAAATTGCTTCAATAAGGTTTGTAGCATTTACTTGGAAAATAAAACATAAAAAAAAATTAACTCATATATAAAGTTTCTAAACAACATAAAAATTCTCAGTACTAACTTTCATCATCACTTTAAATAAAAAATTGCATTGTAATAAAAATATTTGACATATTCAACAAACAACTACATTGTTACCAAAAATAATCTAAGGATCCAAATCTAATTAGCTTTAGTAGGTATTTGGGAGCTTAGAAAAGGTGAATCCTTTACAAAGTCACAAAATTTTATTTATTTTTGATACTTTGCATGTGTTACACACCTTAGGTATTGTATAGCTAGGCACATAAATTAAGGTCCAAAGCATCATCCTGGTTTGGGGGTTTTGGGGACTAGAAATCCCCCAATCAGGGGTTTAAGGGCAAGAGCCCTCAAGAATTTTTTATTATAAAAAATTTATATTTTGAAGATCTTGTATGTATTCTTACCTATATTAATAATGTGGGTGGTTTTATAACCCAGAGTTTTATGGGTAATTATAATGGATTTTATTCTTGGCCCATAGTTATGGTACCCATGGTATTGTAATATTACTTAGGAAATTACCTATGGATGTGCCTATATATAATAACACATGGAGTACTAGAGAAAAAAATTAAAAGTGCATTTTATTATTATAAGACAACAAAATTAATACAATAAAAAGGAGGTTATTGTGTTGGGGTTTTTACCACAAGGGTTTCCCAAATAAAATCTTGTGTACTATATAATAATGTGTGTGTGAAATTTCTCCTCTTAAAATTTTAGCATAAAAATTCTATTAGTATTACTTATCTTGAATTGGTTTATTGGTCATTTTATCATCATTTGGTATCTAATCTAGCTTTTATCTTCTTTTTATGAAGATTTAGGGTTTTAGATATGTGTGATAAACTATTTTGAGAGTAGGATCTCTAAGAATGGGAATATTTGTGTGAAGGATAATGATAGGAAACATAAACATATAGATTAAAAAATTTAATGGTCAAAATTTTGAGTTGTGGAAGTCAAGATGGAAGATCTTCTTGTGGATATAGATAAGTGGGTTTATGTATCAAGAGTACAACTTGCATGTATGAAGTTAGAAGTTTAATAAAATATCAATATGAAGGTGAAGAGTTTAATCTAATTGTGTCTGTCAGATTTCATTTTGATGAAAGTGTTAATGGATAAAATGTCTAAGGAACTATTGGAGAAATTGGAAAAAAATTATTCAACAAAGTCTCCAATGAACAAACTATTTATCTACAAAAAGTTGTATTCATCAAGAATGAATGATGGTGACTTTGTGGATAAACATATGAATGCCTTTACTACTATAGTAAGTCAGTTATTTTTTTTGAAATTAGAATGGATGAATAAGAAAAGTGTATTACTTTGATTTGTTCTTTTTGTAACTCTTGGGATAATTTAATTATGGCATAACTAGTACTACATCGACATTAGTAATTAAGGATATAGTAGGAGCCTTATTATTAGAATAAATGATGTAGAAATAAGTTAAGGATTAACAAATAAAAGATTCCTTATTTTTTATATATCATTCACAAGAGAGAAATAAAAAAAGGTTCAAAAATTTAAAGTCTAGAGGTTGTTAGGATCAAAAATCCTAATCCTAAACATGTGCAAGAAATAAAATACAATCTACAAAAAAATAAGGAGAGACAAACCATAAAATATGATATATGTGGAAACCCTACTAAACCATCTAGGGAAAAACCATGGGGTAAAGTCAACATCCAGACTTCATATTTCATCTACAACTCTCTTCTATAATAACCCTTCTTAGTAACTCCTTTCTTGTGCTTACAAGCACCCAAGTGAGCCAAGCTTTCCACCAAGCCTTATGGGATCTAACATCTAACATCATGATGATAATAACCATAGAATCCAAGGGAGATCCAAACTTATACCTCTATATCCAATGATTCATACCATGCTTCTAATAAACTAGGTGAGCCATGCTCTCTAAGCTTTACAGGGTATAACCACCTGAGCATGATGATGCTTACAATCCAAGCATCTAGGTGTGTTAGGATTATAATACTTACAAACTCTAACCTTATATCATACAATCTCAAACTTTCAAGGATTCAAGTGATCCACTAAATGGATAATCAAAATACAAAGAGGAGTAATGCATTTATAGTATTTTACAACATGAGAGAGAGGGGGGGGGGGGGGGAGAGAATGAATAGTGTCCCAAAGAAATTTGACCCACACATGAGTGAGGTGTCATGTGATCTACATAAGTTTTGTCACCATGTGAAAAAGTATTCAAAATCATATTAACTTTAGACAAGAACATGTGCCATTTCTATATGGCCCTAAACCTTTCTCCCCACATCCACAAGTGAGTCCAAACACTCAATAGTGTTATCCTTATCTTGTACTCCAAGGGTCAACAAAGTAGATTCATAATTTAGATAAGTCTATGTGACACCCCATGTGACTCCAATAATTTTACCCCACTCACAAATGTGAGGATAATTTACAATAATGATCATCTTAGCTTTTTATTCCATGTGACCACACAAGTCCAAAAGGTGTTGAAATCACCTTTTGACTTTATCTACCAATGTGAATATGGGTCCCCTTAAAAATTTGACCCATGCACGAACCTTTGTATTTTTAATCATGTGAAAACCCACATATGACTCACTAAGGACAAAACCCATGTCTTCTAGTGGAGTATTATACCCCACACCTTTCACATCACCCTGATCACATCCTAAGACCCTCCATGGGCTCATTACCATATCACTTTCCTACCACATTACCTACATCACTACACAACTACATGCCACATCACCTGCATGTTATGTCACCATGAATAGTGACCCATGAATAATGCCCATAAATAGTACTCATGAATAGTACTTCTTGAATAGTGACCTATGAATAGTGGATTCACACCTAACAGAGGTAATATTAGACTATATCAAAAGACAGTAGGAAATGTTAGAACTATGATAAAATGAGGAATTTTAAGAAATATTACAGATAACAATGGATGAAAAGGGGAATCCATCTAATGATTCTCAGTATAAATAAATAAATTCCCCCCATTGAAGACTCAAGGGAACTATTCCTAGTAGTATCAAGCTCAGATGCATGCCACAATGTGTGGTTGATAGACTCAGGTGTCTCTTTTCATATGAATTCCCACATGGAGTGGTTCAATGATTATGAAAAGATCAATGGAGGTGATGTATTATTTGGATAAAAATATATCTATGATATTTTTGGTTGAGGGAGAGTCAAGTTGATCTCGAAAGATAGAAGGGTTAAAACCCTCCTTAATTTTATTCACATTTTAGGTTTGGCTAGAAATCTAATTTCTATAAGAAATATGAATGATATGGTGTGTAGTGTTGGAAACATTGTCATTGATGTCAAATGGCCAGCATTATTGGTGATAAAGGCCCCATTGCATTTAATGGTGTTTTTAATATTCATATCTTGGATAATGTGTGTTAATATTTTTTTAATATTAATGAATATATATATTTTTCATATAAGTCAAAAGAGGGCCCATGGAGAAGTCAAAGAGTCATGGGGTAAAAGATGAAAGAGGAATGGGATGAATTTTCTCATGAAGAGTCATCTTGAGGAATTCAAAGAGTCACCATGTGAAGACAAAAGAGGGTATGACACATTTTTCCATGAAGGGACACTTTTAGGAATACAAAAAGTCACCAAGAGAAAGACAAGAGAGGAAAGGCCATTTTTGTTTATGAAGGGTCACTATATGAATTTTCAAATGCAAGGATATGAAGGGTCATGCAAGTTTAGCACCATTTTCTATGAGAATTGAAGGGTCACAAAGGGTGAATGCCAAAGGTCATTTGGAAAGCTATAAATAAAGGCTTGAGAAGAAATTTGTAATATGTAAGAGATTGCATGGTTTGTATTTATTTTCAAAGAGAGAAAGTTAGGAGATATTGTATAGTTCTATCATTTGTTGAGTAAGCAACATTGAGAGATAGTTGTGTTTTATACACAAGAGGGATTGGTGCTCATAAATCTTTGCAAGGGGTTGGTGCTCCTGGAAGTTGGTGCTTACGAAATTTATAATTTGAATTGGTGTTAATTCATATAATTGAGATTATTTTCCATGGTTTTTCCCACTTTGGATTTTCACGTAAAAATATCTTGTGTGGTGCATATTATTGTTTCAGTTATATTGCATATCTTGAATGTGTGGTTAAGTGGTTACAGAAAAAAAATTTGATTAAAAAATAAGATATATAATATATGGATTCACCCCCCCCCCCCCTCTTAGTATATTTTGTGCTTAACAATTGGTATTAGAGCAGGTTCTTTTGAAAAAAAATTACAACTTGAATGTAAATCGGGAAAGCACGATGACTAGATCACATGAAAGTTTTTATACAAATAAGTGACCTTTATTTGATAGAAAAAATTATGTTTTTTGGAGCATAAGTATGAAGACTTATTTGATGGCCCTTGGATTCGACATATGGTGAGCAATGGTAGAGGAATATGAAGAGCCACATACACTTGTAACTACTTCAATAGAAAAGAAGGCAAGTTAAAATAATGCTAAATCTTTAAATGCTATTTTATGTATTTTATGTGAATCAAAATTTATTAAAGTTATGCAATGTAAATTTTCTCATAAAACTTGTGTAAAACTTGAGAATATTTACAAAGGTGATGGAAAGGTTTAGCAAGCTAAGCTTCAGACTTTCAGAAGATAGTTTGAGATTTTAAAGATGGAAGAGGAAAAAAATATAACAAGTTATCTTTTGTGGGTTGATCAAATAGTTAATCAGATTCAAGGTCTTGAAAAAAAGTTAGAAGAATCAATTGTGGTTCAAACAGTTTTAAGATCTCTACCATTGAGATATGATGCAAAAATTTTGGCAATTAAAGAGATGAAGAATTTATTCAAGCTAAAGATGGATGAGCTACATGGTATTCTTATAACATATGAGATGTGGACTGAATGAAAAAAACCCTCAAAGAGAGAAGTTGCTTTCAAGACATCAAAGAAAGAGAAGGCTAAGATTCAAGAATCAAGTGAAAGTTCTAGTGATGATGAAGATGACAACAAAGCTCTATTCATTCACAAGCTAAAAAAGGGCATATATAAATATCAAGAAAAATTACCTTTCAAATGTTTTAATTATAAAAAGATTGGATATTTTATAGCTAAGTGCCTAGATAAGGGTAATGGTGATAACGAAGAAGGAAAGTCTACATACAAGAAGAATTTCAAAGGAAAATTCAAGAAGGGATTTGAGAAGAAGAGTTTGTATTCTAAAGATCCTAGCTTAGCTGAAGATAGTGGAGTCAGTGATTCAAAAGAAGAAGAGATTCTATTTATGTCCATGCATAAAGATGCCTCTGTAAGCAAAAGTATAGATGATTAGGAAGAAGAACAGAATGAAGCTGAAGTGAATCTAGAAGGATAAATCATTTGTACATTAGAAGAGTTAAAATCTCTTGAAAATAAGAATCGAAGATTAAAGCTCTAGATCAAGAAAAATGAAAAGGAGTCAAAGAAAATAATTGAAGATCTACAAGCACACTTTGAAGAAGCCAAAAGAATGAAGAAGATCTAATGGCATAGTTGAAAATAGTAAGTAAAGAATGTGAAAGGTATGTTATTAAAATTGCTTCTTTAAAAGTAGATCTTGAGAAAATAAATAAAGCAATCAATGATAGAGCAGCCAATGATTCAAAATTTGAGAATAACACTAATATGTTGAATAAGATATTAGAAAATCAAAGATCAATGTCAAATAAGATAGGTATTGGATTTGACAAAGAGAAAGAGAAGGTCACTACTTTCATAGATAAATAAAAAGGAAAGAGCTATGCTGAAGCTCTTACAAAATAAAAAATAAAAAAAAGAAGTTAAGAATACAGAGGACATCTCAAACAAAGAAGGTTAGAGGGAATAGAGCTACAAAAGGCAATTAGTTTAGAGATACATAAATACGTTATATTTTTATGGTTACTATTTTTATTGTAATGGATATGGTCATAAGAAAATAGAATGTCAAAAAAGGGCTAACAATTTCAAAAATAAAGAGAAGGAAAGTCATGCAGAGTTAAGCAGAAGCCATAACTCTTTGGTTCCTCTATTAGGCTTTAATGAAGAGGCCATAATATGTTAAAAGTGCAACAAATTTGAATACATAGCCTGATACTATAGAAGTGTGTTTGATTCAGTCAAGAAGGACTAGAGTTTTAAGGCTCCATTCATCAAAAATAAAGTTCAGACAGGTTCATGGCAAAGGAAACAACCTAAAAAATCTATGTTTGTACAGACATATTTGCATGCAAGAAATTAAAAAATGCCATGGTTCATTGATAGTAGATGTTCGAAGCACATGATAGGAGACAAAAGCAATTTCATAACCTTGAATAAGATCAATGGTGGCATAATGAAATTCAAAGATAATACTACTGCCAAAATTGTTGAAAAAAGTACATTAAGTTAGAATAATGGTAGAACTAAAAATGAAAATATTTTGTATGTAGAAGGTTTTAAGAATAATATTTTAAGTATAAGTCAAATGTGTGATCAAGGGCACACACTAAAGTTTTATGAAGAATGTTGTGAAATTAGGAGAAAACATTCAGATGTGTTGATTGCAGATGCTTAGAGAACAAGCAATAATTTATATATGTTATCAGACATCAAAGGTCAAAGATGCTATTTGAGTAAGATTGAATAAAGTCAGCTATGGCACAGGAGAATGGGTCACATAAATTTTTTAAATCTTGTCAACATCAGCAAAAAGCAAGCAGTCAAAAATCTTCCAAATATTATAATTCCATCTGACACGCTTTGTGAATCTTGTCAGCATGGGAAGCAGGCCAGAAAGTACTTGAAAACAAAAGAGTACTTAACCACTTAGATGTTAGAGCTTGTTTACACTGATATGTGTCGACCTATGAGAACTCAAAGTACTCAATTTGAGAAATATTTCATGTTTCTTATTAATGATTATTTACGTATGACTTGGGTAATGTTTTTAAAGAAAAAATTAGAAGCTTTCAGACATTTCAAAGAATTCAAAGCATTAGTTGAGAATGAAACTAGTTTGAATATTAAGTGTCTAAGATCAGATTGAGAAGGAGAATTCATGTTAGATCAATTTATTGAGTTTTGTGAAGACCATGGATTATAGAGACATTATTCAATAGCCAGAACTCCACAGTAAAATGGAGTAGTTGAGTGAATAAATAAAATAGTTCAGGAGATGGTGAGGACAATGCTAAATAAATCCAAGATACCAAATAAATATTAGAGATATGTAGTTGCTACAGTAGTGCATATTCATAATAGAACACTATTGAGAGTCAATAGTGACAAGACTCCTTATGAGCTATGGAAAGACAAACCAACAACACATGATTATTTTAGAGTTTTTGGTAGTAGATGCTTCATAAAGAGAACCGACAAAAAACTTGGGAAGTTTGAATCCAAAGTAGATGAAGGTATATTTCTTGGTTATTCTTGCAAAAGTAAAGCTTATAAATGTTATAACAAAAGAACCAAGAAAATTATTGAAAGTGTAAGTGTTAAGATAGAATAAGATGGAACACAAAGAATTAGTGATCCAATAGACATTCCTAAAATCATTGAAGAGAAAGATTTTGAAGGAGAAAAAAGACACCAAAACTCCATCCAAATATGTTTGGATAAATCATAATGAAAGTGACATCATTAGGGAAGGACATAAATGAAGGAATTCACACCAGAAGAATGATGGTAAGTGAATCTAAGCAAGTTAATTTTTCTTTGTTATAAAAAATTTAGCCTAATTTTTTTTCAAAAGCTAGACATGATAAGCATTGGGTTAAGGATATGAATGAAGAATTAAATTAGATAAAAAAGAATGATACTTGGGAATTAGTGCCTAGACCAAAAGATCACAATGTGATAGAAACACAATGGGTTTATAGAAATAAGTTGAATGAAAATGGATAAGTGACAAGATTAAAGCAAGATTAATATGTAAAGGATATGCTCAAATTGAGGGAATATATTTTGAAGAAAATTTTGCACCAGTGGTAAGGTTAGAGGCTATTATAATGTTTATTGCATATGCAGTGTTTAAAAATTTCAAAGTGTTTTAGATGGATGTCAAATCTACCTTCCTAAATGGGAATATAGAAGAAGATGTCTACACTGAGCAGCCAGAGGGATTTATTCTCTCAAATATTAGAAGTTGTGTATGCAGATTGAAGAAAGCATTGTATGGATTGAAACAAGCTCCCAGAGCTTGATATGCAAGACCTGATAAGTACCTTTAGGATCAAGGTTTAATGAGAGGATTTGCTGACAGTAATCTCTATATTAAAATAAAAGGTGAGCATCAATTTATTATTGTGGTATATATTGATGACATCATTTTTAGAGGAAAGATTGAAAAGATGACAAAATAATTTTCTAATAATATGCAAAAAAAATTGAGATGTCTATACTTGGAGAATTGTTATTTTTCTTATGATTGAAAATATTTTAGACAGATAAAAAAAATTTCATATCTCAAAGTAAATATGCCAAGGAAATGTTGAAAATTTTTGGTTTTGAGGATTGTGTATCAATTGGCACACCAATGTGTATAAGAAATAAGATGAGCAAGGATGAAGATTCACCTATTGTAGATCAATCTTTGTATAGATCTGTGATTGGTAGTCTTTTATATTTGACAGCATCAAGGCCAGACATCATGCATGTAATAGGTATGGTTGCAAGATATTAGTCATCTCCAAAAGATAGTCATGTTCAGTTGGTGAAGAGAATATTCAAATATATCAAGGGGACATTGGATTATGGATTGTGGTATCCCATAGGTAGAGATTTCACTTTAGTTGCTTATACAAATTCAGATTGGGCAGCGTGCTTGGATGATAGAAAGAGTATAAGTGGAGGAGCTTTCTTCCTTGGTGATAGCTTAGTATCATGGCTAAGCAAGAAGCAAAATTTAGTATCACTTTCTACAGCTAAAGCATAATATATTGTAGCGGTATTGTGTTGTACTCAAGTGCTTTGGATGAAGCAAACTTTGGAAGATATCAAGGTAAAATATGATGAACCTATTTTTATTTTTTTATGATAACACAAGTGTTATTGATATTTCAAAGAATCTAGTGATGCATTCAAGAACAAAACATATTCCCATTAGATATCACTTCTTGAGAGAACAGGTTGCAGATCAACAGGTTAATATGGAGTATATCAATCCTATAAAGGAGATTGTAGATATTTTCACAAAGGAAATACCAAAAGGCACATTTGAGTATCTATGGGAGAAGTTAGGAGTAATTTCTTTTACTTTCTAGCATTGAGGTTTAACATCAGTTAAGGGGGAACTAAGTGTTATCTTCAGGTAAGCCCTTTGCCATTGATGTCAAAGGGGGAGAATAATAATTACATGTACAGGTGCAAAAATAGGTACAAGGAATAGGTACATGTTGCTACAGTAAGGGGGAGTTATTGTATGTTTTTTAGATGGTAGTATGTGTAGGTTTTAAGATGTGGTAGTTTCAGTTTGAGTTTACCATTAATGACAAAGGGGGAGATTATTTGAAATATTATCATTGATGTTAAAGGTCTAGCATTATTGGTGATAAATGCCCCATTGCATTTAATGGTGTTTTTAATATTCATATCTTGGCTAATGTGTGTTAATATTTATTTAATATTAATGAATATATTTTTGGTTGCATATAAGTCAAAAGAGGGCCCATGGAGAAGTCAAAGAGTCACGGGGTAAAAGATGAAAGAGGAATGGGATGCATTTTCTTATGAAGAGTCATCTTGAGGAATTCAAAGAGTCACCATGTGAAGACAAAAGAGGGTATGGCACATTTTTATATGAAGAGACACTTTGAGGAATACAAAACATCACCAAGATAAAGATAAAAGAGGAAAGGATGCTTTTGTTTATGAAGGGTCACCATATGACTTTTCAAATGTAAGGATATGAAGGGTCATGCAAGTTTGGTGCCATTTTCCATGAGGATTGAAGGGTCACAAAGGGTGAATGCCAAATTTCATTTGGAAATCTATAAATAAAGGCTTGAGAAGCCATTTGTAATATGCGAGAGAGTGCATGGTTTGTATTTATTTTCAAAGAGAGAAAAGCAGGAGATATTGTAGAGTTATATCATTTGTTGAGTAAGAAACATTGATAGATAGTTGTGTTTTTTACACAAGAGGGGTTGGTGTTTCTGTGGGTTGGTGCTCACAAATCTTTACAAGGGGTTGGTACTCCTGTGGGTTAGTGCTCACAACTAGTTGTTGTGTTGATGCTCAGCAAAGGGGTTGGTGCTCCTGCAAGTTGGTGCTTGCAAACTTTGTAATTTGAGTTGGTGCTCATTCATATACTTGAGATTGTTCTTCATGGTTTTCCCACTTTGGGTTTCCACATAAAAATCTGGTCTCTCTCTCTCTCTCTCTCTCTCTCTCTCTCTCTCTCTCTCTCTCTCTCTCTCTCTCTCTCTCTCTCTCTCTCTCTCTCTCTCTCTCTCTCTCTCTCTCTCTCTCTCTCGTGTGGTGCATATTATTGTTTTAGTTTTATTTCATATCTTGAATGTGTGGTTAAGTGGTTAAAGAAAAGGAATTTGATTAAGAAATAATATATATAATATACTGATTCACCCCCCCCCTCTCAGTATATTTCATGGTTAACATGCAAGTGATATTTAATAATGAAATTTGAAATATTGTCCATGGATCCATGGTGTTGATAAGAGGACAATACATTGGAACATTTTTCAAGCTTGAGGCAAACATTTTTAGTGATGGGTGTAATAGCTCTATTGTTCCCTAGGATAGGAATAGATTGAATAAAACTCTTACACTACTTGCATAAATGATAATGCTATGACATCATAGGATGGGTCAAATTAGAGAGAAAGGCCTTCGAGCATTAAAAACTAAAGATATGGCTTAAAGTATTTCTGATTGTCCTTTAAATTTTGACTTTTGTGAACATTATGTATATGGAAAGAAAATTTGAGTAAAGTTCCCAATAGTGATACTAGAGCAAATGGTAATTTTCATTTAATACATACAAATGTGTTTGGACCTACAAAAGATCCATCTCTAGGAAAGTCATTTTATTGTGTGCCTTTCATAGATGACTACTTGATAGAATCATGGGCTTACTATATCAAGAATAAATATGAGGTTTTCAAGATGGTCAAGGAGTTTAAGGCTCTTGTTAAAAATTAGACAAAAAAGAAGATTAAGGTCTTGAGAATTGATAGTGGTGGAGAATATTTCTTCAATTATTTTGAGTAATTCTATAAGGACTGCAGAATAGAAAGGTAAAAGATGAATCCATATACACCATATAAAATGGAGTTGAAAAAATAATGAATAGAACTCTGACGGATAAAGTGAGAATTATGCTAAGAGTTATATGATTAGAAAGGCAATCTTAGGGAGAATCAATTACGACTATTTGTTACTTGATCCATAGATTACCCACAATAGTCATGGTTGATATAAATCCATAGGAAATGTAGAATGGTAATGATCCCTTTCTCAAACATTATTATGATTCTTGGTTTTGATGCTTAAATATATATTTTAAAAGAAAAAAGGACTAAGCTGGATTAAAAATTAGTAAACTATATATTTATTAGATATATTACTAATGTAAACTGATATAAGTTATAGAACCAAAAAATGAAGAATATTATTTACAGTCAAATGTTATATTTAGAGAGGTCAAAGGAATTAAAAACATCAAGGACAACCAAAGGATGAACCTAAAAAGCTTCATGCTGAACTAAAAGATGGAGTTTCTATGTCTAAATTAGAAGAAATTGCAGAAGATGAACCAAAAAGGGAGTTTCAAGAGGAATATTTAGATGAAGTAGAGGAGAAAGAACTACAAGATGCAAAATCAAAAATTTCAGTTTTGAGAATATCATATTGAGCCAAAAAAATACCAAAAAGGTATAGTCCTCCTGACTTAGTTTTGCACATATTTTATCAAATTTTCAGTTGTTAATGAAGACCCCAAGACTATAAAGGAGGACTTTCCTCAAATAAAAATAAGTATTATAAGAAGGCTATATAGGAATAAATGGAGTCCTTAGATAAAAATCATACATGGGAGTTGGTGTAGTTACCTCCAAGTAGAAAACCTATTGGCTACAAACAAGTTTTCAAGAAGAAGTATAATACATAAAGAAAAATGGAGAAGCATAAAACTTGTCTATTAATAAAGGGACTCTCTCAAGTAGAGGGAATTGATTTTGGTGAGATATTTTATCTTGTTTCTAAGCTAAGTTCAATTTGATTTATTTATTTTATTATTTGTGCTTTCGATCTTGAAATAGAAGATATGGATGTAATGATAACTTTTCTACATTGTGAGCTTGATGAAGAAATATGTATGATGTGGCTAGACAATTTTAAGATATAGGAAAAAGACTCATGTGGTATTTTGTAAATAATGATATTTTTTAAACGTATCTAATTGTAGGATTTTTTTTTTTTTTTTAAAAAAAATTATGAAACATATGTATGGTAGGTGAATTTTAAATAAAAACATAGAATTTACTATATATGCATGTATGTTTTGGTGATTTTAACAACTTTATGGACATTTTATAAGAAAAATTGGCAAATATGTTTTATAAAAATTCTTTATTGGAAAATTTAAAATTTGGGGAATTTGTCAAAAAAATAGCCAATTTAAAAAAAATAGCCCCTGAAAAAAACCCTAGAAAAGAAGATTTGGTGTGTAGGTTGAAAAAAGTCTCTTTATGACTTAATTCAAAGATGTAAAATCAAAAAATTGATAGGTATGTGTTGGGATGAGCTTAAACAAAGCAAAGTTGATTCCTATGTGTATTTTAAAAAGGAAGATGGAAATTTTGTTATTATAGTGTTTTGTGTAGATGACATGCTATTAATTGGTAACAATAAGGAAATGATCAGTCAAGTTAAGTGTCAATTATCATCTTAGTTTGATATGAAGGATCTGGGTAATAAAAAACTTATTTTGGGTATGGAAATTAATAGAGATCGTGTAAACATAAAATTGTGGTTAAATCAAAGAAAATATATTGAAATGATTATGCAAAGGTTTAGGATGCAAGAAAGTAAACTTACGAGTACTCCTTTTCTGGTTGGTCAAAAACTATCTTCTAAATAATTCCCAAGACACAAAATGAAATTGAGGACATGTCTCAAGTCCTAAATACTAGTGGTGTTTGAAGTCTAATGTATGCAATGGTTTAGACTAGACCTAATATTGTCAAGCATTGGGAGTAGTGAGTAAATTTATTTCAAATATGGGAAAAGAACATTAGATTATAGTGAACATGATATTTTAATATTTAAGTGGGACATGTAACTATGCAATATGCTCTCAGAGTAATCCTAGTGAAAGCAAGACATTGACTCTACATTGATTTGTGGATTTTGACTGGGCTAGAGATCTTGACTGTTGTAGATCTACCAGTGCATATGTGTTCAAATTATTCAATGAAGTTGTAAGTTAGATGAGCAAATGACAAGTGTTGTTATATCCACCACATATGTTGAGTACATGATGCTACTCATGCAAGCAATGAATTAGTTTGGATTAAAATGTTGTGTTTCACTATTAGGTTCATTCAAAACATTGTAAGAATAGATTGTAAAAATCAGAGTGAAATTTGTCTAGCAAAGGATATTAAGTATACATCAAACATTGTTTTCCAATATCATTTTGTTCTCAAAGAGGTGAAGGAGAAGAAAATACTACTAGAGAAGGGTGACACATATAATAATGTTTCTAAATCACTTATGAAGGTTGTGAGTATTAAGAAGTTTTCTTGGTGCAGAAGATTGATGGGCATGATTGCCCTTAACTATTGTAATTATACAACTATGAACTCCTATGCAAATTATTCAATAAGTGGGAGAATGTTGGATATTTTTTGTATACTTTACATGTATTACACTCCTTAGGCATTTATATCTAGGTGTTTTAATTGGGGTTCAACGCATCGCCCCAACTGAGGGGTTTGGGGGACCAACAACCCCCTAATTGAGGGTTCAAGGGAAAGATCTCCTGAGTTTTTTAAAAATAAATACATGTTTTTATGATCTGATAGGTATTTACCTATAATAATAATATGGGTGGTATTAAAATCCATAATTTTATGGGGAACCATTATGGGTTGTCTTATTGGCCCATAATTTTGGTACCCATTGTAGTGTAAGACATATTATGTGGTTACTTATTGATTTGCCTATATATACTCTCATATGCAGTAGGGGTAGAGCTAAACTAAGAGGTACACTATTATATTACAACTCAATTAAGTTAAAACACTAGTAATGGAGGTTACCATGCTAGGTTTTTTCGTATAAGGGTTTCTCGAATAAAATCTTATGTATTGTATAATATTATGTGTGAAATTTATCCTATTGAAAATTTAGTACAAAGATTATATTAATATTATATCTCTTATATTTATTTATAATCATTTTCTCTTCAATTAAAATCAAAATTACATTTTATTTGTTTTATAAAAAAATAAAATTTCGTTTGCCTATAATAAACTATTTTTTAAGTAAAAACTTTAAAAAAGTGAATTCTTTACAAAGTTACCAATCTTTATATAAGTCCTCTCAACTATATATTCCAAGTTTTTGAAAGAGCTCCAAAGTAGTTAACCACAACCAATGTGAAATTTCAATACAAAACAATGTTTTCCGATGTTTTGTAAGTAATGCATTGCCACAAGCTTTCTATTATGGACCTATGCTTTGCAAAAGGTGCATATCAACGAAAGATAAATCAGCCGAGTACAATAATATAAGCTAGTAGAACAATAAATATTTGAATTGAATTTTGAATTTACCCATCTAAATCTATCAAACATTTAAGGCACATGACATTTATGTCATTTATGAACATCTCCCCTCTTTTTATTGGAATTGCCATACCAATAAGTGGATCCTTGATCAACAAAGACATCTTTCCATACAATATCAAGAACTTCAATGTGACATGGGTATCTATTTTATTGTACCCCAAAATTTCACATTGGCATCCTTGTCATTAAGATAATCATAAATTAAGATAATCACAAATTAATCATGTTCTTTAATATAAATTAGATAAATGGTGGTGTGTACGACAATCCACCAATTTATTGTTTTTATTGCAAACCAGATAAATAACGGTGTCTACAATAATCCAAATCACACCAACTTATTATCTTTAACACGAACTAAACAAATAATAATGTGTACGATTATCCAAACCGCACCACGACTTTAATTACAAATTATTATTTTTATAAATAACAATTCTAAAAAAAACTTATACTTTCATTAATTAGTTTTAAAAAAATAAAAAAATCATTAATTATATGATTAGTATTGTATTATATATTATTATATTAATAAAATTACAATTTTTAAGTTAAAAATATTCTTACATGATTTTAAGTAATAAAATTTATGAAAAGTAACATTTTAAAAGAAGAAGAAACAATTATGCTTCAAAATTCGTATCTCAAATTAAAGAAATAATACATAATGTAAACGTGAGGGAAAAGCAGCTTCGCCCAAAGAAGTGGAATCTTTTCATATAGTGGAGCGGAAGCAGAATCTTTTTGAAAAAGAGAGTAAATAGAAATAAATATTCCGAGTGACTTTGTATTATTTGCATGATATTCCAAGTGACTTTGTTTTTAATGAAAATACGAGATTTGATAGCTATTGTCTTTTATTTAATTGTTTATTTTGCATTTGGTCTTTTGTATGCATTGAAGATGTTGCGCTGTGTACGACACCTCTAACATCATGTTGTTGGCCATTGGCCATTCAATTATTTGAGAATATATGAATGACGTTAGCCCTAATTTTCAAAACTACAATGATTAGGATTGACAATGACGTAGATGGAAGGCCCACTTTTCCAATCAGTTAGGATTAAGATTGATATTTCAAATTATTTGATGCTTTCACAATAGTAATTTTTTTTTAAAAAAAAAAAAATGGTGTATGAATTGTTTTTCTTTTTCTTTAAATAAGATGTTGTTTTGTTGACTAAAAGTGGTAGAGAGATTTTTTTTTAATTAAAAAGTTAGCTAAATGATATATACATAACAAAAGTTAAATATACAAAAAATTAAATGGAAGAATTCACACTTTAAGAGTTATATCCATAGGAGTTGAGAAATTATATCAATATTTTAGTAAAATTTGAAAATAATTTTCAACTAAAAAAGTGACAAAGTTAAAGAGCTATAAAATAATGTTATAGAACACAATCTACGTTAAGTAATGAGAACACTGATAAATGATGGAGGATGCTGAAGTGGGGGACCGTCCAGCCAAAAGACGATGAGTCTACAGCATCGGGTACAAAACCTCAACCATCTTCTTCATTATCTTTCTTTTTATCTTCAACATTATCTGACTTACTAGGAGAAATAGAAAAGGACCAAGTGTAAAAAAATCCCTTGTGGTGGTGTAGACTACCAAGATTGGCCAACACCACTTCTTCCGCCATCCCTACTAGTACCATTGTTACTTCCATCTCAGTCAATGCCACTAACACCTCCATGGCCATAAGCTTGAGGTCTTGGAGATGGGGAATGTCTCTGGAGAGAACCACCGTGTGTCGGCTATGTGACTAGTTCTTCCCCCATGACCCATGGCTATAGTCCCATGGGGGTGACCAAAGATAGGGGAAGTCTAGATGAACTCTAATAATTGCACAAGGTACACTACCCCAATGATCAAACAAGTTATAGAGATGGGTGAGCTCTGAACACATTTTTTCAGCTCAAACTTGAATATGTAACATAACATTAGATAACACATGAATCGTGTTAGTAGTGGAAAATAAATCCTTCTACATATCTTGGCTAAAAGTAACATCATTTATGCTCTTCCATAATTGAAAGATAATTTCAACTCAAAAAATATGCCATATTTATGAAAATGTTGGAGAAATTATCGTTGAGTCCCCTAATATCACCATCTTCCAGATAAACAATGGTGACAAGGACCTCAGTGAGCAAAAGAGTTTGAAGATTCAAACCCTTACAAGATTCTTTTCCCATGGGGATGCCATGTAATTCCTAAGAAGGATTTTCTAGTTTTCATTACCATTCAAAGCACAGATTATTTTTTTAGCACATAAAGCATGGCCTTAGATTTAGATATCTAAAAACCAAGCCCTCCTAAGGACCTTAGCTTGCAACAAATATCCCAAGCTACCTTATGGAATCCTCAATTTCCTTCAAAGTTCACCACTATAAAATCCCTCAAAATTTATCCTAATTTAGCATAGGTAGCCTTAGAGGGAAACCAATAAGAGAAGTAAAAAACATGAGTGGCAACACAAAACTTAGAATAAATTTGGAATCTTCCTGCTAATGAGAGTAGGTTGGATATCTAGTAAGACTTGTTTCCACCATTTGCACCACATACTACCATATATTAGATGGAGAGGCTTGAAAGGAAAAGGGGATGCCTAAAATTTACACTTCTCTCCATGTTGAATCCAATTCCAATTGTACTACAACAATCAAGTAGGGAAGGGGTGAGGGATTGTCTCTAACATTGGGTTTTTTCCATTGAATGGAAGAACTAGAAGCCAAACAAAACATGTCAAGTAATTCAATAGCATTGGATATAAATCGATCATATTCAACCAATGTAAGGAAGGAATCATCAACAAAGTGACCATTAACCATTTGAGAGTAGGTGTTGGGAAGAGATATACCTTTAACTAAACCTTTCAAAGAGTAATTATCCAACAAGTAGCTAAATCCTTTAGTAGCTAGCACATAGAGGGCATGAGCAAGTCGGAAACCATGTAGATAGAGAGAAAGAGAGAAACCAAGTTAGATTAAATGCCATTATTGGTAATGCAAGTTCTTGCATCTTGAAAAAGTATTTGAATTGTCCTAATAAACTTGGGGCCAGAACCTAAGGCTTGAAGCATAGCCAAAATGAAAGGCCATTCAATTCACTCATAGGTTTTTTCAAAATAAATGTTGACAAAAAGAGACTTTTGTTTAAATATTCGATCCCATTCCATTCCATTAAAAACAAAAATGATGTTAGCTAAGATGTATCTATTGCATATGAACTTTATCTACTCAAGGTGGACAATGATGGAATTTATTTTTTGAAAAATTGTGTTGAAATGTAACTTTTTTTTCAACTCATTCAAATGTACACAATTATAAATGGCTCCAACTATCTATGAGTTATTAAATTGTATATTTTTATGATGTTATTTTACTTTTCTATTATTAGTATAAATTAAATATAATTTGTGCAATTATTAACTTTCAGTGGTCCTTGCACATTCTAACTGTCATCTCCCTCTTTTTTAGATTTAGACCAATTCTGCTCACTTTGACAAAAATATCATGTGTACAATTTTGGTGGATTCCTTTGTGACCTTCCTTGAATTAACACATGCGACTCTTTTTGGTAAGAACCAAGATAAGTGAAATAAAGGATACACAACATATTATCTTCATTATGATTATCAAATCTTGTTTCCTAATTAGGCTAATGATAAGAAGTGCATTTTACTAGTGATTAGAGTGAGGTTTTTAAAAATTGAGAGAGGTTTTTGGGCCCCAAATCTTAGGAAAAAAGTTTTAAATTTTTCTCATTTGCCCAACACTTCCTAGAAATATCCAGTCATTCACTTTGGCACCTAAAAACATTTGCTTGACAGTTTGGATCATTTCTCCCATTTCCTCTAATTTTTAGAGTTTTCGGTGTCTTGCCACAAAACCCTAATTTTCCCTATCATAATTTGATGATTGTCATTTGATCTCTTGATATTCAAGATACATTCCTAATAATTCTTTTTCATTTATTTGTCTATTTTTTTAAAAATTAATTAGATCCAATTCATTGTTTTCATCTAGTTATCCTTAGTTAAATGTGTATGGATATTTATATTTTAATTTGATTGAAGTCTACATATTCATAATACAATTTGGTGAACTTATGTTATAGTACACCCCTTAGAGTTTAATCTTTTGGTGATTTTTTATTATCTTACATATTACACATTCATTTTATGGTTAGAAATTGTTTCATATTATGATATTTTTTAATGTGTTTTATTACCTAGGATTAGATATTTTTTTGCATAGTATACAACATAAATCTATTTAATATTTTTAAGGTTTGTTTCATTTCAAATGCTTAATTATACTACCCCAAACTACTATTTATTTGATTCCAAGCTCTACATCATTCTAAAATTTATCAAAATCTATCTTAAAACCTAGTGTGTTTGGTAGAATTGTGATGGTTTATGTGCCTCTTCTTTGGGTTTCATTAGAGTCATATTCTCAAAATTGTGCTATCTATTAATTTTTTTATTTTTCATCCTTTTATAGTGATACATTAGCCTTAGTGTGTTATATAGACATGTCTTTTTCAAATATAGATATTTCTCAATGTATGATGACTTATTATGAGGTGAACAATACTATGCAATGGAGGACTACATAAAATAATATAATAGTCCTTCTTGATCTTCCTTAATCTCAAGTGGGTGTACCAAAAACATCCCCCCTAATCTCCCTTAAGATCCTAAGTTTAGGTCATACATCAAAAAATATTGTGATATTATAGATCAATTATAAAATATTTAAGGTAAGATATAGATCCTTGAGCTACTTACAAAATCTAATGTGTACATGGACATTCCTTATAAATATTAAAGGATACAACATTCCAAATTATACTAAACCATCAAAATTTTATTATTTTATTACAATTTTTTAAGATAGTGTGAATGCAATTAATTTTGACACTATGAGATACCTTTCAGAGATGTTCTTGATCAACAATTATTCTTTACATATTCAAGTTAATATAAAAAATATAAGGATCAAAAGATTGATCGTTGATAATGGTTCAATATGAAAAAATTGTAGTGAAGTATTTATTTTACAATTAGGTGTTATAAAATAAGCCTTTGCTATTTAATATGATCATTAAAGAATCCTAGTCTTGTTTAACATTTTTTTATGAAAATATATATTTTAACTCAAATGTGCACAAAAAATGGGCTATAATGGTCAAGGCTAAGGAAAAATTAAATATAGTATAACAATATTTTACTCTATTTTTTACAAAAAAATAAATGTAACGATGCTAATAGATATAAAAATAGATAGATATTATAATGTTAAAGATGTACAATGAGTAATAATTCTAATTTTGGAAATTGACAAATTTGAAAAAATTACTATTTTTAGAAAACACTAAAAAGAAAAGAACTTAGCTCAAATTGAGATATTTGTTTATTATTTTAGATATTTGTAAGTAGAAATCAAAAAAATATGTGGCTATGCATGCTACAGATCAATAAAATAATCTAAAAATTCTCTTAGACAAGTTTTCCCTAACTAGAGTGAATGATCACAAGTAGAATTAGAAGATATATATGGAAATGACCATTATAGGTAGATTGTAATGCAAACCACTCAAGTTCATTGACTTCATACTTATCCTAATTAACCATGATGAAATTTAATTATTTCACCTCATATGTTTGAGTTTGTTGAGTAGGTTGAGATATTGTGATTCATATTATGCTATGCAATTATTTTTTTGTTATTTTTTATTTAAAACACTAAGGGCACTTTAAAGATTTAAAATTGAAAAAAATAAGGGAGTGTAATGGGATGAGCTAAACTCAATCACGCATTGAACATTGATCACTACCTATTGAATAATCTAAGGAGGTAAATCAAGCTTATATAGTTCTCTCACATAGATTGATTGTATAATTTTGCTCCTTGACTATGTGTATGCAGCTAGAAAAATGTCTTAGATACTTGTAAATTATAGCACTTGACTTGATTTGAAATGATTTAGACTTGGATCATGGATACTCCTTATGAATGATTAAAAATTTGGAAACAATAGGGAATATTTTCTAAATTTAAAATATTATGAAATTTGGCAATAGATAATGCTAAGCTAGGAACAATGAATGACCTTCTATTTGTATTTATATGTGAAATTTTTGATAATTTCCTTTAGTTTACCTTATGAAACATATGGAAAGACCTAAAATAATTATTTAAAATTTTGAAACTATCCATTATTAAGCATGGGACACAAACATTCTAAGCAGATAGGAGCATGACAACACTCGTCTTCCTAGTGTAAAATTTCCTAAAAGATCTGTATAGTGATGACAAACAAATGGTCAATCCCACATATATATAAAAGGATGAGAGGAATTGATAATAATATTCATATATTTGGGTGCAAGTCATGTGGTTTAGGATGTGTCAAGAATTATCATTGTCAAGTACCTATTACCAATTTTATGTGTCTTAATTCACCCCCCCTCCCCTTTTATTCTATCAATGAATTTACTAGAGTAAAGGAGAAATCATTTGAACCTAAGTATTTATAGCACAACCAAAGGTTGGTCATGATATTGGATATGTCTATTGAGTTGATCATCATGGGTCTCTATTATGGAACGTTTTATGCTTAATAAGAAGATTGAAGGGTTTCTCATTTTTGTTCAATATTTAGTCTCTCAAAATTTCATAATAAATATGTGCACTCCAGTTCAGGGTAGTTATTTTAAGGATTGGCATTGGATTACATATGGGCATTTTAGACAATTTCCCTTAAATCAAATATATCTTTCACTACTTCCTCGAATGGATCTTAACCCCTAGCTGAATCAAAAGTGGAATTGTAAACTTAAGAAAAATTATTGGATTAGGTTAAGTGCTCAAATCTAGAATACTAAAGTTGATGAGGATGCAAAAATCATGGAATGGAAGATTTTACACTATAAGCTTCCTATGGAAGATAGATTGAAGTGCATCTTAGTGCATCCTATTAAATGTCCTTTCTACACCTGTAAAGAAACTATGAGGCATATTTTTGGGACTGTTTATTTATTAAAAAAAATGGTTTTCTATTTTTAAAAATCTTCCTGAAATCTTTGGCCATCAATTAATATGGAAGGAAGCATTACTGGGATTTGGATTACACAATAATTTGATTACTGATTTTATTAGATAGGGCATTCTATTTCATTTATGGAAAATCAGATGTTTGGCAGTATTCTCTAATGTCAAATTTCATCCACAATAAGTGCTTCTTTGGCTTTACTCTGATATCATTTTGTGGATTATTTCCTTGTTTTCATACCTACAGGGCTTATCCAAGAAGAATATCTTGTCTGGTTATCAACTTGAGTAAATCAAATATCAATTTATGTAACTTGTAAAGGATCGAGCATTGAACACAAAGTAGCTGAAAAAGTTTTTAAGTTAGCCTAAGCAACATATCATTTCATAATGGCTTTGTTGTTGTTTATACTATAATATTTTTCTGTGAACTAATGGTGTCATGTTTAGACATTGTTCTTTTGGACAGCATTTTCTTGTCCAGGTTGTTGGCTATTTTGACTTAGTTTCCTTGTATTTTCTCCTCTTTACAGCTTCACTGCATCTTTCTCTTGTAAATTTCATTTATTCAATATAAAAAAGTATTTATAACACACTTTATCTTTGAGAGGATACTCCAATTTTTTAGTGCACTCAAATTTAGCACCAAATGAAGCAACCATTAGTCAATATTTGAAATTTGAGAAATCTAAACATTAAAAATTGAAAAATTGAAAATAGATCAAAGGAGTGTAACTTTATGTAGGTGAAACCAAATTTACATGTAACCTATAAATGATGATGGATAACTATGGACTCTTGTTGAATCACTTGGATAACTTGAACCAATGGTGAATTAAAAGTGATCAAGTCCCAATTTTGAATAAATAATCAAGGCCTTGAGTTAAAAAAAATGCACATTCCAAAAACTTGAATCACACAGTTGTAGATGAATATATATTATATTTTTAATTTGAATTTGAAATTTGAAAAGGTGTATGAAAAAGCATCATGCCTTTGAACTATAACTTTGAATTTTGAAAGTTTGCATGAACAAACATCAAGCCTTTTGAACTTAAAAAATTTAAACCTTGAAACATTTAACTTGGAAAAGGTAAATTTGAATTTTGAATAACATGAGCATGAATAGGTATCATGTCCCATGAATATTTTTCCAAGTGATATAGAATTCCATGTAACTATATTTGCAATATGTAACCTTGATCTTGTAGTTGTTTTGCATGTTCATTCATGTGTGTATGATTATGTATTTTGAGTTTTTGAAAATTGAGTTCATACACATGTCATATGACCCCATAATATATATCAATGTGTCAATATATGTAATGTGTGTGATTTATGAATTACTTTTAATCTTTGGAAACCTATACTCTGTTATAGATTTTTTTTTCATTTCATTAGATCTTTAAAAACTTGTATTTTATTTATTTGAAACTTGTAATCTATACCAAATATAATTTTTGTATGTTCATAGAAGCTTGGATCTCTAATGCATACCCAATATGATCCCCCCATGAGATGAGGGATGTAGCCTCCAAGTTACTCATCTCAAAAGAAGAGTTAATTATATCATATGTTAAAGATATAATCATGTAAACTTATTCCATCATGTGGATATTATGTTATCATAGAAATGTAGTTTTCATTGAAGCATGCATGTAACATATTGAATGTGAGACATACAAGTGTCCCATCTAGAAAGATATAATAGTGAGGCATGTAGTAAAGTAACCATCTTTAAAGTAGACTACTTAGTAAAAGATCATGGTATGTATCATGGCACCACTAATCAAGTTTAGAAAACACACAAGCACAACAAACAAGTTCACACAAGGTAAAGGTACACATACAAGGGATATATTCATTTTTTTCATAAGCAAATATTACACACATAAAGCCAAGGGACATAGGCAATGGATATGCTAAAAAATTACAATATCAAGAAAAAATATCATAGATATTTCCAATAAATTTGTACAAAATGGCCAAGGGCCAAAAAAAATAAGCAAGTAATATCTAGCTTATCTTGCAAGAAAACAAAGGAGAATATAACAAGTGAAAACTAGTCTACAGTATTCATATATATCAATGTCATATCATAGAAAATTAGCATATTCATTTATCACAATGTAAAATATGAGTGATTGAAAATATGTGTAAGAATTGTAGCTCAACATGGCATTTGAGGTCATAGATAGATATAAAATGTTAAAATATAACTTATATAATTAGATGCCCCCATCCTAGGCATGACCACTAGGTAAAAAGAAATTTGGCATCTAGGAATCCATATATAATATATGTCTTACATCATTTTAATATACCTCATGAAATGAATGTGTTTTAAAAATAATATTATATCTACCAAAATATGTGATAAATAACACATGAAAAGAATTAAATTAGTAACTCATGTATTTATTTTTATTTTCTTTAAATTTTTGATTCTTTTTATTTTTTAATAAATATTTGATTTTTTTAAATATTTTTGACATATGATTTTTTTTGTAATTATGATATTTTTAAATTTTTTTATATTTTTGATATATTTGAAAAATGAAACTAGCCTATGATCCCATTAATGGGAGGACCATAGTGCATTCCTATATGATAGGGTTAGAGGATGAATTTTTGTGGATGAAAAGTTATACATGAAAATGAATCAGAATATAAAAATCCATTATGTGTTGTAACATAAATCATAGTTTCATTTTTAGGATGTACGAATTGAGAGGGTGCAAGAATTGGTGTAGTATATTGTATAATGGGAGAAGGTCTCAATGCCTATGTTCATTGTGGAACATGCTAAACTATCTATGGTACTACCTTAGGAAGCATTGTAGAATATTTAGATCTCTCTGAAACTTGAGTAATTATTTGATATAAATATTACTACTTAGGAATGTATATCCCTTTACTTTATACTAATTGTATATAAATATTTTGTATTGATGTAACAATTGATTTTGTACTATGCTCTTGACTAGGTGCCATAATTTTATTTTTACTTTACTTTTGAATAAATTCCACAACTAGTTGCAATGGTGAAGGGGAAGGATGAGTAGTTTCCACTAAGTGTAAAGTGTGATCATATTAAATGTATTGAAATTTGACCACTCAATTATACTGTATACAATTTAGTCATAAATGTACTATGGGTGGTACTATGTAGATATTTTGTATATAAGGGCATCCTAATAACATTTTAAATATTCCTATGCTTTGAAAGACTAATGGAGTAGACAATGTTACTGAATTGACCTCAAGAAGTAGCAAAATATACCCATGAGTATTCTGTGTATAGCCACCAATTTTTTTGACTATGCTTGATGTAGCTTGTAAGTCATATTCTATGTACCCAAGAGTGAAGAAGTGTCATTGTACACATGTTTTCACTTGACCCTTTGTTGATCATGACATTGTGTATAATCAAACTAACTTAGAGTCATTTATTAAGCTAACCACCTTGATGGAAAAGAATTATGTATCATATTAATCATCATCTCTAATTTCATTTTGAAACTAAACCTTTGGTTTTATTCTTAGAAATAATCACACCTATATTGGTTATATTCAATATTTATGGTTGATATTATTGACATTATTTTGATATCTTTGAAGTACACATTACATGTCCATATCTTTGATTTGAATCTTTTATTTTTGCTTTAGTATTCATGTCCATATAATGCAAGATGTAACTTTATTATGGATAATAGTTTCCTTCATGCTTGTTCTATTTATTTGAAATTTAATAATCCCATTACCTAAAAGTTGTGTAATCATTTATCTCAATTAATAACATTCATTATCTCAATGTACATTAATACTAGGGTAAGTGCAAAATGTCTTTCCTTTTGTATACTTAGGATGATGATGAGGTTGATCGTAATTGGGAGGGAGAGTGATTAACTTCTCATCCAATAGTATATGAATAATATCACGTTGTTGGTCTCTGAATCTGTTAAACTAAAGTGGTTGTCTCTTATGTAAGGTATATTTTTTCACATTAGGAAATTCCTTGTAAATAGATTATTTCCCTTTATTGAGTACCTTAACTTGATTTTAATTGAAATTGACTACTCATGTTGATTCATCCATCCTATGAGAGACTTTAATTAGATTATTTCTCTTACATGTTAAATATGATTCCATTAATTTATTAGTAACTTCCTTACTATGTGAAGACAACCTTTATTTATTTGTATTATTAGTCTTATGTGTTTCATAATTTAGATCACATGCATATTTGAACACACCCATGGATAATTCCTCAAAATAAGTATAAAGCTTATGCATGTCTCTTTATTTGAATGGAGACAAGAGATCCATACTAAATATGAATTAATTTTCAAAATCTAAAGGTTGATAAGCTAAATAATGCAAATTATTTTTTAATTTTAACATGTACTCTTTAATAGGCTCATCATGACCCTATTTTAAATCTTGTAGACATTCTAATGTGAACTTAGGTACCATGTGTTTTGGATAATATGATAAGAATACATCTTCTAACTATTTAAAGTTAGGAAGGATCCATTAGTTAAATTTTAAAACTAATAATAATAATATCTTGTGATACTTATATGGAATTATTTTAATAGAATACATCTATAATTACCCCACTCTATGAAATAAAGTTTATATTGAGTTAAATGAGTACAAGGATCTCTATGACCATCAAAAAATGGTAGTATAGGCATAGAAAATATTTTGGATAGGAATGTCCATATACATCTAATGTAAGGGGTTGTCATAATATAACATTTTATTTGATATTGGCACAACATGATCTAGTTTTTAAAGTGATATTAAATACTTGATTTTGGAGGTCACCAATAGCATGTATCATGGATATAATATGACTAGTAGAAATGGTAATGGTTTGGAAAGGCTCACTCATAATGTTTAATCTATCATCTAATTTGAACATTGGTATGAGAAGATCAAGAAAAATATCATAGAATTGTTGAGAATTGCATTCAAAACAAAATAAATACATACTTGAGAATAATTGCCTAGCTTATCACATTGAATTTGTATGGGAGTATAAATATCACATTGTTTATCATTGGATGTAATGGACTTGGGAAAAGATGGAGAGTCATCACATTTAGTGTTATCATAAGGATTGCACTCTATGGATGTAGCATGACTATCTTGAGCATATTCACTTAATATGTTATGATCATCATTTTTTAAATCTAAAACAATAATAACACTTTGTGTTTGTATACAACATTTATTTGCATCCTTTAATATTTCAAGAGAAAGGGAAGAAGTATCATTTAATGTCATAACATTATATATAAATTCCAAGGGAGTAGAAATATTATCACAATCTTGTATATCATTATCCATGTCTAAAGGATAATTTGAGATATCATATGTATTTATATCATCCATCTTTTCTAGAGAGGGACTAACACCCTCAATTGTATCATTTTCAATTTCTATGCAAGGATTATGATTTTGTAAATTTATATTTATTCATGTTATATAATGCAGTAGCAAACTTAAGAGGTAAAAAAGGAGAATTAATTATTGATTCTAAAAATTTGGATGTTTTTGAGAGATTAATAGAAAGTGTATATTTATTATCAATATGTTCTTTTTGTTCTACTTTAAGAAAATAGGAATACAAGGGAGGAATAGATGAAATTTGTTTTTCAATTTATGGATTAGTATGCTTACTTTCCTATTCACTATTGTACCAATAATCTTGATTATAACTAGTGTAACTAGATTCATAATCATAGTCATATCTATTACAATCATATTATTCATTGATATAAGATGAATAAAAATTTGTACAAGTGTGATAAATAGTCCATTCATTATTAGAATCATAAGGTGTAGAATGTTAGATAATATTAAATATAAAGGATGAACACCATTGGGAATTTATTATTTAGAAGCTATTTTATAGATTTTTATCCATAATATAGTAAGTATAATAATCACCAAGGTTAATTCTAGAAAATAGGTGATCATATCAAGAAAGAAAGGATGTCTATAGGTGTAATTAGGTAATGTATGTTTTATTTATATGATCATAGATATAATAATCCAAATCATAAATAGTTAACATGGACAAAAAAATCACTAACTATGGAAGATTACACCATCCCATAGCCATGCTATCACATCTCTAGAGTATGTGGAGAGTAACTTCTCAAGGATACCCACTTACTGGTTGACTACAAGAACAAACATTTGAAAGCTTTCTATAGTTAAAATAAAACAATAGGATTTTATGATATACTGTGACGAATGTGTAAACTAAAATATGTATATAGTGTTTTCTAATGTATATTAAACTGAATCAGAAAGCAATATTGTTTTGTATTAAAATTAAAACATTATTTGAAACCCTATGACAAAAATTCAAAATCACCAATATATTTTAATCTATTTTAGATAAAACAATAAATGTAATGATGTTGATAAGAGTAAAAATAGATAGATATGATAATGATAAATATGTCACAATAAGTAACAATTCTAATATTGGAAATTAACAAATATGAAAAACTACTATTTTTAGAAAATACTAAGAAGAAAAGTACTTAACTCAAACTAGGATATTTGTTGATTGTTTCAGATGCCTTTAAGTAGAAATCAATAAATTATGTGATTTTACATGTTCATGATCATGAATAGAATATTAATTTTATCCTAGATAGGTTTTCTCTATTTGGACTACATAATAGGCTACTCGAGTTCATTGACCATAAACTTGACCTAAATGAGTGTGACTAATGACTAACAAAGAAAGAAAAAGAAAAAATATTTTGATAGTGATAGATCAGAAGTAGAATAATAAGATATATCTAGATAGGACCATTTTAGGTGGGTTATAGTGCATATTTAAAAATTATTTGAACTATTCTGACAAACCTAGGGCCAAATCCTAATGCCTAAAACATAACCAAAATGGAAGGCTATTCAATTCAATCATAGGTTTTATCAAAATCAATCTTAATGAATAGATCCTTTTTATTAGATATTAGAGCTAATTCCATTCCCTAAAAAATAAAAATTATGTTTTTTAATACATATATATTGCATATGAACCCTATCTACTTAGGGCAAATAATGATGGAGTTTATTTTTTATTTTTTAAATGTTGAAATGTAACTTTTTAAAACTAATAAAAAAACACAGACTTAAAAATGGACCCAATTATATATTAGTAATTAAATTTTATATGTTTATGATTTTGGTCTATTATTAGTTTAAAATAGATATTATTGGTGCAATTACTAACTTTTAGTGGTCCTTACACATTCTAATTGTCATCTCTCTTCTTTATATTTAGACTAGTTTTGTCCACTTTTCTAGAAACATCATGTGTATGGTTGTAGTGGGATGCCTCTGTGATCTTCCTCAAATTACCCTATTTGACCCTTATTATTTCATTTTTACCTTTGTAGTCATTCGGTGTTGAATTGTGCACCATTAGAGTTCTAATTTGAATTCAATAAGTTTAAAAATACACAAGTGTCCTAGTATATTTAGGCATTTATTATCTATAAATTAAAAGGAAATATAAAAAGTAACAATAATTTATTATTTATATGAATCTATTTATCATATATAAGTAGTTAAATAAATAAAAAAATCATCAAAGAACTCACTATAGCACTGGACTTTCTGTTAGCAAAAACTTCCACTACATTCATTTTCCTTACTGATGAATTACTCCATTTATTAAAGTGTGGAATTTTATTTTATACACTATTTATGGCCCTAGAAGAATAAATTTAAGTGTATAAAATGATCCATAAAAAATTATCTTCCCTACATTTATCATATCTTGTTTCCCAATTAGGCTAAGGATAAGAAATGCATTAACCTAGTGATTAGAGTGAAGTTTTAAAAAATTGAGTGAGGTTTTTGGGGCCTTAAATCTTAGAACAAAGTTTTAAAATTTTATTACTTACCTAAAACTTCCTAGAAACATTGAATCAATAATTTTGGCACCTAAAAATATTCAATTGATAGTTTGGATAATTTCCCATGTTCTTCTCAAAAGTTTAGGGTTCTTAGTGTGTTGCCACAAAACCCTAATTTTTGATGTCATACTTCAACAATCATCACTTGATCTCTTGATATTTAAGATACATTCATAGCCCATCCTTTTTCCTTTATTTCTCTAGTTTTGGAAACTTAATTAGTTCTTATTCATTATTTTAATCTATTTAACCTTAGTTAAATGTGTATGGATTTTGTATTATAATTTGATTGAAATCCACATATTCATAATACATTTTTGTGAAGTTGGGCTCTCTTACACCCATTAAGGTTTCATATTTTTGTGATTACATATTGTATTGGATGCTACTCATCCATTTTATGGTTATATATTACTTCATATTGTGATAGACATAAATTAATTCAAGATACTTTATGTTTTTCCTTCCCTAGGGTTAGATGTTGTTTCACATAGTGTCAAATATAAATATATTTAATTTTTTAAAGTTTATTCCATTGCATATGCTTATATATATTATTTTGAGCTTCTATTTATTTGATTTCAAGCGCTAGGTCATTCTAAAATAAAATTATATCTTCAAACCTAGTGTGATTAGTATAATTGTGACTAATTGTGTTCCTCTTATTTAGGTTTCATTAGAGTCATATTATTAAAATTATGGTACCTATTAGTATTTATTATTTTATTCCTTTTATAATGATATAGGAGCCTTAGTGACTTATGTAGACATGTCTTATTCCAATATAGATACTTCCCAATATATGATGAATTATTATGAGGTAAAAATAATATAATATCCCATCATGATATTCCTGAATATTAAGGCAGGTGTACCAAAAATACCCCGTAATCTCCCTCAAAATCTTAAGCTTAGGTGCACATCATAAAATATTATGATATTATAGACCAATTGTAAAATATTCAAGCTAAGATATGTGCCCTTGAGCTACTTAAAAAATCTAATATGTATAAATATATTATTTATAAAGTATTAAAGGATGAAACATTGCAAAAAGATACTAAACCATCTCAATTTTCTTATATTATCAGATCTATGCAACATAGTGAGAATGCAATTAATTTTGACACTAATGAGATACCTTTCAAAGGTGTTATTGATCAAAATATATCTTTACATATTTAATTTACCATTAAAAATATAAGGATAAAAATATTGCTTATTGAAAATGGTTCAACATGAAACATTTTTAGTGAAGTCTTTATTTTACAATTAGGCTTTGGAAAATAAGCCCCTACTAATTTAATGATCATTGAAGTATTTCATAGCCAAAGAATAAATAACTCTTGGAGAAATTACATTAAATTTAAGCCTTGGATCAAAAATTATATTTAATTTTTTTCAAGTTATATCTAATGATGTGAGGTATAATATTTTATTTGGGAGATGTTGTATCCATGACTTTAAAGCCATTTAATTTGCTTAACATAGATGTTTGAAGTTAATATATGAGGTGATTATTTATACATATCCCACACAAGATGTGCTTTGAGATTTTTAAAGTTGATATAAAATCAATAAAATATAATACCTCACTTGAATAATAATCTAACAACTATAACGACACCTCAAAAAATTATTCCAATGGAACAAATATAAACATTTGAAATTGGTGAATGGAGTAATGCCAAGGAAGATAATGAGGATAATGATTAAATAATTTGGAGCATATATAATAATCTATCCAAGATATTTTTTACACTAATAGGTCATGAGGAATATATAAATAATATAAATATATTTGATATTAGATTTTTTTATATAAACCCTAAATATTATGGAAGACTAACCCAAACACCACTAGTTAGTGAAGTATAAATAATTGATGTTAAGGGTAAAGGGCATATGGTATATGATTATGCTAACACACACAAAAAAAAAAAAAAACCCTAATCTTGTTTAAAATGTTCTATTAAATTATAGACTTTATCTCAAATGTGCATAAAAAATGGGTTATAATGGTCAAGGCTAAGGAAAATTTGAGTAGAGTATAGTATTTTAACCTATTTTTGATTAAAAAATAAATGTAATGATTATAATAGGTGTAAAAATAGATATATATCAAAATGTTAAATATGTACAATAAGTAGTAATTCTAATTTTTTAAATTGATAAATATAAAAAACTACTATTTTTAGAAAATACTAAGAAGAAAAGAAATGCTCAAATTAGGATCTTTATTTATTGTTTCATATTTATATATGTATAAATTAGAAAAACATGTGACTGTGCATGCTCAAGATCAATAAAGAATCTAAAACTACTCGTAGATAGGTCCACCCTAGTTGGAGTGCAACAAGCCACTCGAGTTTGTTGACAACGGACTTGTCCTAGTTGACTATGACTAGTGACTAACTAGAAAGAAAGAAAATTGAATTTTGATAGTGACAAATCATAATTAGAATTATAAAATATCTATGGATAAGACCTTTATTGTGGACTACAATGTAAGCCATTTGATTTCATTGACTATAGACTTGTCCTAATTGACTATGTTGAAATTTAATTATTTCACCTTATATGCCCAAGTTTTTTGAGTATATTGAGATATTTAAATTTAGATTTTGTTGTGAAAAATTCATTTTTTTCATTCTTTTGTATTTAAAATAATAAAGGTTGTTTTTAAATATTGAAAACTTAAAAAAAATAAAATGAAGCTTAATGAGCTAATCTGACCTTAATCACCCCCTTGATGATTGATTGATGCCTACATATCCAATAATCTAAGGAGGGAAATCAATCCCATGTACTTCTCCCACCTAGATTTATTATGAAATTATGATCCTTAACTATGTATATGTAACTAGAAAAATGGCTTAGATACTTGAAAATGATAGTTCTTGAATTGATTCAAAATGATTTAGACATGGATCATGATTGATCCTTGTGAATTATCATAAATTTGGAAAGAATAGGGAATATTTTTTTGTTGTGAAATTGTATAAAAGTATTCAATAGATACTGCCAAGCAAGGAATAATGAATGAAATTTGATATGTATTTATAGGTGAACTTTTTGATAATTTACTTTAGCCAAACTTATGAAACATGTAGGAATACCCAAAATAATGATTTAAATTTTATAAACTAGATGTTATCAGACACATGACATAGATGCTCTAAGTAGACATGAGCATGATAACACTCTTGTATGCCTAGCACATACCTACCTAAAATATCAAAGACAACTATCCTAAGTAGAAAATATTATGAGGATGATTTTAAACATTTTGAACATTTTAATTTGAAATTTTTGTGTAGTAGTGATGACAAAAAATGATTCAAGCTCACATATAGATAAAAGTCTTAGAGGAATGGTGAATAAGAGTCATGTATTTGGTGTAAGTTATGTGGTTCAAGATGTGTCAAGAATTAGTCATGTGGTACTCAATTTACTATTCCAAAAATAGGGGACCATAATGGGTTTGATATAAGTGATTCCAAGGCCATTAAGTGTCATTTAATAGAAGATGAAACCACATAATGGGTTCACTAGAAGCAATGCCAAGGCTGTTGAGTGTTACTAGACTCAACCGTACATTATTTATAAAATATTTAATCACACAATTGTATATGATTCTATAATATATTTTAAATTTTAACTATTAACTTTGAAAATGTGCATGAAAAAACATCATACCTTTGATCTATAACTTTGAATTTTGAAAATATGCATGAATAAACATTATGCCTTTTGAACTTTGAAACCTTGAACTTTTAGAAATTAAGCTTTGAAAAGGTAATTTTTAACCTTTATTGAACATGGGAATGAATAAATATCATGCCCAATGAATCTTGTGCCAAGTTATATATAATGCCATGCACCAATACGAGCGTAAGTATCATTCCCCATGAATTTTTTTCAAAGTGATATAAAATGCCATGTAACTGTATCTACAATATGTAACCTTGATATTGTAGTTGTATTGCATATGAATTAATGCATGTATGATTATGTACTTTGATTTGTTCAAAAGTGAGTGCATATGCATTTGATGTTCCCATATAATATGTATCAATGTGCCAATATATGTAATTGGTGTGATTTATGAATTAATTTGAATATTTGAAAACCAATACTTTATTATAGAATTTGATTTTGAATTACTTTAAATATTTAAAAACTTGTGTTTTATCCCAAATATAATTTTTATATGTTCATGGAGGCTTGGATATCTAAGACAAACTCACTATGACCCCCATGCCTTTTGAGATGAGGGATGTAGCCTGTAATCTATTCATCTTAAAATAAGAGTTAATTATATCATGTGATAAAGATATAATCAGGTATCATTATGTCATAATGTGGAGAGTATGTTATCATATAAATGTAATTTAAATTTAAGCAGGTATGTAACATATAAAAATTGAGGCACACAAGTGTCTTGTCTAGATATATATAGTGAATTAACCATCTATGAAGTAGACTACACAATAAAGGAACATAATATGTATCATAGAACCATTAATCAATCTTATAAAATACACAATAACAACACACAATGTCAAAATAAGGAAAAAGGCCACATACAATGTATATATGTTCAAATGTCACATAAGTAAATATTATACACATAAGGCCAAGGGCCACCAAAAATAGACATGCTCAAATGTCACACATATAACGAAAATATATCATAGAGATGCTCAATAAATTTTCACACAAGATTCAATAGCCCCAAATAATAATCAAGAAATTTATAACTTATTTTTCAAGAAAGTAAACAACATAAAAGGAGCATAGAACAAGTGAAAACTAGTCTACACTATCCATATGTATCTATGTCATATTATGTCAAAGTGACATAGTCATGTATCATAATGTAAAATATGAGTTATTATAAATACATGTGTAAGATATGCAGATTAACATGGAATTTAAGTTCATATATAGATATAACTTGTTAAAATGTAACCTATAGAATTATATGCCCCCATCATAGGCATGACGACTAGGTAGAAGTGAATATGGCAATTAGTAATCCAGATATAATATATGTCCTAAATTATACTCATATTCCTTATGAAATGCACGTGTGTTTGAAAATAAATATGAAATCTAACAAAATATGTGATAAATATCATATGTAAATAAGTAAACTAGTAACTCAAGTCATGTTCAAGTCCTAGTTTTTTATTTTTTAAAAATGTTTTGAATGTTTTTTGTATTTTTGAAATATTTGACTTTTTTATATTTTGGACATATATGATTTTTTTTGGATTTATGATATTTTTGAATGTTTTTAGTATTTTTTATATATTTAAAAAATGAAACTATTCTATGATCCCATCAATGAGAGGACCATGGTGAATTATTGTATCATAGAATTAAAAGATGAATTTTCATGGATGAAAAATGATACATGCAAATGAATCTGAATCTAAATATTCAATAGGTAATATAACATAATTATCTTGATCATTTATCATAGTTTAATTTTTAATATGTATAACTTGAGAGGGTGCAAGAATTGGTAGATTTCATTGTATAACAAGATAAGGTCTTGCTACCTATGTTCACTATGGAACATGTTGAACTATCTATGGTACTACCTTATGACACATTGTATAATATTTATATTTATTTATACCTTGAGTAATTATTTAATATAAATATTATTGAATAGGATGGTGTATCCTTTTCCTCTATACTAAGCATATATAAATATTTTTTTATAGATGTAACAATTGATTATGCACTATGCTCTTGACTATGTGCCATAACTATATTTTTACTATTCTCTTAAATAGATGTCAAAACTAGTTGTGGTGGTGGAGGGGGAGGAGGAGGAGTTTCCACTAATGTAGAGAGTACTCTTATCACATACCTTGAACTTTTACCACTATATTACAATGTATATACTTTAGTCATCAATGTATTGTGGGTGGTACTACACAAATATTTTATATCTAACAGAGTCCTAATTACATATTAAACACCCTTATGATTTGTAATAATAGAAACAAAGTAGCTAATGTTACTAAAATAATTATAAGATTTATGATAATATACCCAAGAGTATTATATGTATGCCTATTAAATTTTTTGACTATGCTTGATGTAGCTTGTAAATTATGTTCTGTGTACCCAAGAGTGAAAAGAAGTTTCATTATACATGTGTTTTCACTTGACCCTTTATTGATCATGAAAATTTGTATAATATAAATAAATAATAATCATAGACTAATTTGAACACCTTGATGTAAAAAAAAAATCATCATATTGATCATCATATCTAACTTCCTTTTGATATTGAACTTTTGGATTTGTATTCTTGGAAATAACCATACATGTATTGGTTATCTTTGATATTTGTGGTTGATATTATTGATGTTATTTTTATATATTTGAAGTATGAATTACATGTTAATATATTTGACTTGAATCTTTATAATTTTTATTTGGAACCCATGTCCATGTAAGGAGAGATGTAACTTTATCATGGACCATAGTGTCATTTATGCTTGTTCTATTTCTTTGAAATGTAATAATCCCTTTTATCTACAAGTTGTGTAATAATTTCTCATAATAAATTAAAATAATTATATTGATGTACATTAATACCATGATAAGTGAAAATTACTTTCATTTTATGTAATAAAGATGATGGGAAAGCTATTAGTAATCAAGAGGAAGAGTGATTAACTTCTCATCTAACATTGTATGAATAATTTCATGTGGTTGATCTCTATTCTATCAAACTAAAGTGGTTGCCTCTTATGTAAAGTATATTTATTCACATTAAGTGGTTATTTGTAAATAAATTATTTCTCTTTATTTATTACCTTAAATTGATATTCCTTTATTGTAATTATTTCAGTTGATTCATCCATCCTATGAGAGACTTTAATTGGGCTCTTTCTTTTAGACGTCAAATTTGATTCAACTCTTTTATTAGTAACTTACTTCTTATGTGAAGACAAACTTGATTCATTTGTATTATTAGTCTTATGTGATTAATATTTTATATCACATGCATATTTAAACATGTCCATACATATTTGAAATAGGTATAAATCTTATGCATGGCTCTTTATTTGAGTGGAGACAAGAGACCCCTATTGAAGATGAATTTATTTTTCAATTATGAGGGTTGGTAAGTTAAATAATGTAAATTATTTTTGAATCATAAAATATAATCTTAAATAGGCCCATCATGACCATGTTGCAAACCTTGTACATGTTTCAATGTGAACTTAGGTACCATGTGTTTGATATTAAATGATAAGAATGCATCCTCTAACTTTTAAAATTTAAGTAAATATCTATTAGGTGATTTGTAAAACTAATATGAATCATCTCTTGTGAGACTTATATGGAAATATTTTAATACAATATGTCCATCATTACCCCAGTATTTGAAATAAATTACATATTGAGTTAAATGAGTAAAAGGATATCCATGACCATTGAACAATGGTCGTGTACACATACCAAAATATTTTGGATAAAGATGTTCATAGACATCTCATGTAAGGAGTTATCCTAAGATAACATTACCTTTGATATTGGAACAAAATGATATAGTTTGTAAAGTGAGATCAAGTACTTATTTTTGGAGGTCACCAATAACATGCATCATGGATATAATATGACTAGTAGGAATGGTAGTGGTTTGGAAAGTCTCAATCATAGGTTGTAATTGATCATCTACTTTGAACATTGGTATTAGAGGATCATAATAAATTTAATTTTGTAATTAAATTACTTATATGATTCTCAATTAAAAAAATATATATAATAAATTAAGAACATAATAAGAAAATCCATAATAAACAATTTGTGAAAGAGTAGAATAATTAAATATTATGGTGGAGCCAATTTGAGGGGGAAACCTTAAAATGTAATAAGAGCAAAATTTTCAATATGATGATAAAATAATAACCACTAACTCATATATATACTCTACTTAGCCATGATTATTCCTTAATTTGACCCTACTAAGAACATTAAGAAATGTAACAAAATAATATGAAGTTGGGTAAGCCACAAGTCGACCACACATATCCCTAGACACACTATAGGTTAATGGCATATCATGCCCACCCCATTCAAAACAACATTATCCTTAGAATTGAATCAAGTTAGGATTTTTTTTATGAATGATTCATCCTCCCATGTTGCATATTTAGAATACAAGTTCTTACATTTGATCAAATACTTCTTAGTGGCTCTGGTCCACAGTTGCTTAATGCATGTGTGAAGGATACTTAAGTATTTTAATGACTCAACTTTATTCATCCAAATTAGGTAACTTAATATTAATGTAAACTCTATGTCCAATTACCTTATTCATAAAATATACATGGAATACTATATGTATGCAAGTGGATGGGGGTAATTATAGATTGTAAGCACCAATTTTATGTAAGATTTGATAAGGGACATAATACTTAGGTGAAAACTATTATCCTTTTTTTCTGCTTTAGATAATATACTTATATGGATAAAAATGCATAAATACCCAATCATCTATGTCAAAATGCCTCTCACTATAGTGTTGATCTGTTTGTTGATGCATTATATTTTATGCCATTGCTAAATTCTCTTGCAAACTGAATAGTACCTCTTATTGATGGTGAATGTGTTCCTCAACAAATAAAACCTTAGGATGTAATATCAAACCTAAAGTGATGGATGGGGGATGATATGAATATAATTACACAAAGGGAGACATATTTTAATAAGTGTAAAAATAAGTGTTATACCACCATTCAACAAGTGGAAACCAATGAACCCATTTGTCATGTTTGTCAAAAACAAAATAATGGAGATACCCTTCTAGACATTTTTTGACTACGTCTATTTTTACATTAATAGAGGATGATAGGATGAGATATCAGCCAATTAGGTGACCAAAGATGCAAATAATTTAGATAAAAAAATACTAATAAATATGGGATCTCAATCACTTACAATGAACTTTGGAGTACCATGAATTTTTTGCACTATATTGAGAAAAGTTGAATCTACTATACTGCTAATAAATGGTTGTGATAAGTAAAAAATGAGGATACTTGGTGAGTTGATCCACAAATACCATGATAACATTTTTACCCTTAGACCATGGTAACCCTATAATGAAACGTATGGAAACCTCCTCCCAATGCTAGATAGGGATGGATAAAGGCTAAAAAAGACCTGGGATCTTAATGGTTTCACTTTTGTTTTTTTGGCATACCATGCATTAAGACATATTTGTAGACATCCCCCTTGAGTATTTCCCAAAATAAATCTTTATTGATTCTACGATATGTTGTCAAAAATCTAGAGTGACCTCCAAGTGGAGAGGCATGAAGTTCCTAAAGAATTTTATATTTGAGGAAAGAATGCTTACAGAGGTATAATATATCTTTATACCATAATATGTTCCCTTCCATGTAAAATTTTTAGATTTGTTATAACCCTAATGAATATTTTGAATCAAATCCTTGGTAGCACTATCATTCTCCCTTTTAGATCTTACTTCCACTAGCCAATTTGCTTGCCACATGGTCATGGCACATAACAATGCCTCAAATAATTCATCCCATTAGGAGAGGGCATCTAATACCACATTATATTTTCCTTTCTTATACACTATTTCAAAATAATAGCTTAACATTTTAATCACATGTTTTTGTTGTTCTTCATATGACAATCATTTTTATAAAAAATATTTGAGGCTATCATGATCATTTTTTTCCTGAAAGTGATGACCCATCAGATAAGGTCTCCATTACTTCACTACATACAAAATAACCATCATCTATTTCTCATAGATTGGTTTGAGCCTATTTTTTCCATTTAGTTTTTGAATTTTAAATTCCATTGGTATAAATTCTTGCATGAGTATAACTCACATGCCATATCTCGATGCATCACACTCCACAACAATTTGTTTTGAAAAATTGGGAGTAGCCAAAATAGGAGTTTTGTACATAGCCATTTTTAACTATTCAAATGCCTTGGTAGTTGAATCAGTCTAATGGAAGGAGTATTTATTCAACAAAGAGATGAGTGGGGCTATAATTATACTATAATTTTTTACAAACCTATAATAATAATAACTAGTTAACCCCATAAATCCTTGGAGTTTTTTAGGGGTCTTGGGAACCTACCACTCCATCATCACTTAGATTTTTTAGGATCAACATTCACTCACTCATGTGAAATAATGTACCCAATCACTCCACCTCTTAGACATAAAAAACACATTTGTAAGGTTTGGCATAAAGTTTATGTTGTTCCAAAATTAAAAGTACATATTTCACATGATTCAAATGGTATTTCCAATTTTTATTGTATAAGAGGGTATCATCAAAAAACACTAATAAAAACTTTCTAAAAAATGGTCTAAAAATAGTATTCATCAAACTCTAAAATGTACACGGTGAATTTGTGATGACAAAAGGCATGACCATAAATTCATAATGTCCTTCATGAGTTCTAAAATTTATTTTAGGTATGTCCTCATTGTGGATATGAATCTGATGATACTTGGAGTGAAGGTCTAACTTAGTAAAATAAATAGCACAATGCAATTCATCTAGCAAATCATAAATTACTGGGATAGGAAACTTATCTTTTATGGTGTGCTTTTTGAGTTCTCTATATTTTAGTCACATCCTCCAACTGTCATCCTTCTTCCACACCATGATCACTAAGGAGGAATATTTTCTTTGATTGTGTCAAATGATTCCTACCTCCAACATCTTGTGTATCATATTTTCAATTTCACTTTTCTAGGCATATAGATACTTGTAGTATTTGATGTTAGGTGGTGTACCTTTTGGAATGATCCTGATGGCATGATCATGTGCATGAATTAGAGGAATTAATTTTGGCATGTCACCAAAAAAAACATAATGGTCATCCATCACCCTTTACAAATCAATGTGTAGACTCCTTGGTTGGTTGAACTTCTATGGAAAATAAGCATGCCAAAAATAATTTTGCACCTTTTTGAGAATCTTCATCATCTAGTGCGAAATAACTAATTGTGGATATTTAACACATAACCCATGTATTTTGAAGGTCCTACCTTCTGAATGGAACCTCATGAATAGTTCCTAAAAATTCATATCAATAGTGCCCAAAGTGGTGATCCACTCTACTCCCAAAAAAATGTTATCTCCTCCCATAGGAATATCAAACATAGGGGAATCTATAAATTAGTCTCCCATAACAAGCTTAATTATATGGCATTTTTCATAACATTTGACTATACCAGCATCTGTAATCATAACCTAAAATTCTGGAGCTGGGTTAATGAAATAGTTCAAATGATTAGACATTTTAATGTTGATGAATTTATGTGTAATCTTAGATTTAATTAATATATTCACCTTATATTTCTTCAATAAACCCACCACCTTAAGATTTTAAGGATTACTAATGCCTAAAAGTGTATGATAAGAAATAAAAGTTCAATAATATTTAGATTCATCTTTCGGTTCTTCCAAACTTACCCCTAAAGCCTCATCATATTATTCCTCCTCAATGGTGATTTAAATGTAAAATAAATTATTTTTATCACATTGATGTCATTTTATCGATTTTCTATCACATACAAAACACAAAACTTTTACATGTTTTTCTTAAACTCACTAAGGTTTCATTGTAGTAGTTTGAAGAAATGATGGTTTTGTGAAGGTGCATTCATGCACATTAGTGAAAGGTATTCATCTGATCAACTAACATTCCTCAACCATGAGAGATATATTACTTGGATGAAACATGTTAAGCTCCAATTATATGTTGTCTTTGAGGCTACCCAAAAATATTTCAGTCATATTTTCCTTAGTGATGTTTGCCACAGATAAAGAGAGATTCTAAAATTGATGAATGCAATCCTTTACACTCCTAATCTAGCAAAGTTGGGCTAACTAACTTAGTTTTTATAGACATTTTTATGATAATGGAGAATTAAAACATTATAAAATGTCAACCATGAAACTATGACACCCTTCTTTTTCCTTTGATCATACAACCAATGATACCAAATGAATGGCTCAGGTTCCATATATAGAGACGCCATGACCATTTTTGTGAACATGGAGTTTGATGTAGATCAAATAAATTTTCAATTCAAGTTAGCCACATGAGTTTATCATTACCATCAAACTTGAACAGGTCCATTTTTGGCAACATCAACTCAGGGCTAGGATTGATGTTGCGATTGTTTTAAGGAGGAGAACCAAATTGAATTGGTGGAGGGTTATTTTGTAGTGGTTGAGTTGAAAAGTTGGCTAATAGACCAATTATTTATTGTAATTGATCTATCATGCCATTTAAGTCACCTCTCAACCCCATGATCTCCCCTTTAACCATATCAAAACAATATTTTCTTAGCATGCTCTACAAATCTAACTTAAGTTATTGAATTTCCTTCAAAATACATAGATCATAAGTTTTAGACTCCATGTCATCCTTGTGAGGCATTTTTAGAGTTTATTTACCTTTACCATGTCTATGGGTTTTTTAAACAACCATGCACAAACATTAGGAGTGTTTCAACTTTGAAAAAAGTGTACTAGTGGAATACACCATTGTGAGCATCTCACCAAGACAAATCCAATGATTGCTAATGTGCACAAGTGTGAAAACTTTTGGCCCAAAAAAATGTACCACTAAAATATACCATTGTGATTGTCTTATAGAGATGAATCCAACTATTTCTAATTTATATAAGGTAAAAATTTTCTAGACAAATCCAACAAACAAAATTACAATTACAAAAAATTTCAATTCATCCCAAATCAAAAGTTATGTTTTTTTGGCCTTCTAGTGCTCAAGATCCCATATCCATAAAAACTATGCCATATAAACTTGCCCAAATAAAAGCTCTAATACCACTTGTAATGAAATTACTTATATGATTCATATTAATATAATTATATCATATAATTAAGAATATAATAAATAGATCCATAAAAACAATTTGTGAAAGAGAAGAATTCTTGAATATTATGATTGAGCCACTTCAAAAGGGCAACCTTCATAAAAATACAATACAAATATAATAATAAATGACTAAACACTACCTCCTATATATACTCTACTTATCCATGTTTATTCCATAGGCCAACGATACTAATAACATTGAGAAATGCAACAAGATAATATGAAGTTGTGTAACCCACAAGTCAACCACACATATCCCTAGATGCATTATAAGTTAAGGGTGTAGCACATTGTATGGTTGAGGATTACATTCTAAGACAAAATAAGTACAAACAAAAGAATAATTTCCTTGTTTATCACATTGAATTTGTATGGGAGTATAAATATCACATTATTTCTCATTGGATGTTATTGACTCAGGAGAGGAGGGAGAGTCACAACATTTAGTGTTATAATGAGGCCTGCACTCTATGGATGTAGCACAACTATCTTGAGAATATTCACTTAATATGTCATGATCATCAATTTTTTATTTATAACAATAATGGCACTTTACATTTGTACATCACATTCATTTGCATTCTATAATATTTTAAGATAAAGGGAAAACATATGATTAAATATCATAACATTATTTTTAAATTCTAAGGGAGTAGAAGAATTATCATAAGATTGTATATCATTAACCATGTCTAGAGTATAATTTTAGATATCATATGCATTTACATCATCTACCTTTTCTAGAAAGAGAATTATTAGCATATTAAATTGCATCATTTGTTGTTTCTATGCAATGACTATATTTTTGTAATTTATATTGATTAATGAAATTAATGAAGTAACAAACTTAATATGTAAACAAGGTGTATTAATTACTGATTCTTCACATTTGGATCCTTGTTAGAGATTATGGGAAATATTATATTCATTATCAATTTGCTCTTTTTTCTACTATATGAAAAGAGGAATATAAGGGAGGAATAGAGGAAATTTAATTTTTATTTTTTGGATTAGTATGCCCACTTTAATCTTCGCTATATTATTCACCATTGTACCAATCATCTTGATTTTAACTAGTGTAACCATATAATATTTTTGATATTTCCACAATCCATAAGAATGAGTAGTGAAAATTTTTAGGTAAAAACTTTGTTGTGTTTTTGTTCAATGTATTTCAAATCATGACCTGTGATTCATCATTAGGAATTAATCATGAATTGGGATTGCAACCTATCTTCCTTATAAATAAAAACCAAGTATAGCCTCAATATAGATTGAAGGGGTATCCAAAAATATTATATGTATCTTTACACATCACAACATATCAATCACCTTCTTACCTCTAAATAGGCTTAAACAATTGCTCAAATCAATCAAAGACCAATTAGATGTTTGTGATGCATCACCTATATTGGAAAAATAGGTAGATCCATCCAAATGAGGGTTAAGGAACATACTAAAAACATAAGACTAGATATATTAGATAAATATGCCCTTACAAAACACTCCTTTAAAACTAGTCATTCCATATACATTGATCAAACTAAATTTATCATTGTAGAAAACCACTTCTAGAAATAGAAATTAAGGGAAAGCATAGAAATTAGTATACATACCCAAAATCCTAATCATTACAAAGGGATTAAGATTCACCAAATGTGGAGACCCATCCTCAACATGTTAAAATGTAGTTTCCATAACAAATAAGGACCCTAGTTCTAGTGTTAGGTTTTTGATTTGGTAGGGAAGGCACCTCATCCTCATGCCATATCTAAATCCAATTCCATGTCATTTGATTATCTCCTATATACCTAAGCACCTTTACATTCAATTTTCTAACTTTAATCATTCTTTCCAATTGGTATTGTTTCCCCATGAATATTAGAGACATCTTGTCATAAAGCTCATACTCCTTGGAAACAATACTTTTTGACTTTTATCTTTTTACCATTGGTCACCATTCAAAAATTATATTCCTTAAAATGATCATAAAATTTAATACTATTTATATCCATTGAAACTCTGAGACTACTACTATCTATTGAGGCTATACTTGGTTGTTATTTATAAGGAAGAAAAGTTACAATCCTAATTCGTGATTAATTCTTGATGATGAATCACAAGTCATGATTAAAAATGTGTCAAGAAAAAACACAACACAATTTTTACCTATAAAATTTCACTACTCTTTGTGTAACCATATTTATAATCATAGCCATATCTATCATAATCACACTCTTCATTTATATAATAAGAATGAAAAATTGTACAAGTGTGATCTTTAGTCCATTCATTATCATAAGCATAAGGTATAAAAATGTTAGAGAAGATTAAATATAGAGGATGAAAACCATTGGAAATTTCATATTTAGATTCCATTTTATATTTGTTGATCTATAATATATTCGATATAACAATCACAAATCTTACTGATAGAAAATAAGTGATCAAACTAAGAAAGAAATGATGTTAATGGATGTAAATAGGTAAGGGGTGCTTACTTTGTAGGCTCTTAGATATATTGATCCCAATAATAAATAATGAATACAACTTAAAAAGGTACTAACTACAAATGATTACACCATTTTTTAGCTGCACTATCCCATATCTAGGGTACATTGAGAGTAACTTCCCAAGGCTAATCACTTACTAATGCACTATAATAACAGACCATTGAAGGATTCCTATGGTTGAAAAATAAAACCTTATGAATTTTTGATATATTATGAGGTACATGAAAAATAAAGTATGTATATAGTGTTGTCTAATGGATTGAGTATTGTGGCAGTATACCTCATACAACAATTCAAAAAATATGAAAATCCTTTGCCCATAACAACTCCTATGAATTTTAAAACTATCAAAATATAGTTTCTAATAAAACAAACAAATAAAAATAAATTAGAATTTTAAATTGAACTAAATCATAAATCAATATTTTTTTATATAAAATTAGAATTTTATTTGAAACCTTAGGATAAAAAATAAAAAAGTAATGCTGAAAATGTACGGGTTCACCACTATGTTTTACCCTATTTTTGATAAAATAATAAATGTAATGATGTTAATAATTACAAAACTAGATAGATATCAAAATGTTAAATATGTAACATAAGTAAAAAATATAATTTTAGAAATTAAGAAATATGGAAAACTATTATTTTTAGAAAACATTAAGAATAAAAGTACTTAACTTAAAGTGGGATCTCTATTGATTATTTCATATGTTTGTAAGTAGAAATCAGCAAATGATGTGACCATGCATGTTTGGGATAAGGAAAAAAATCCAAAATTACCCCTAGGTGTGTGTACCCTAGCTAGACTACATAATAGGCCACTCAAGTCCATTGGCTACATACTTGTCCTAGTTGAGTGTGACTAGTGACTGATAAAGAAATAAAAAGAGAAAAATATTTTGATAGTGATAAATCAAAAGAACACTCATAAGATAAATATAGATAGGACCATTATAGGTGGACTACAGTTGTTTTAACCTTTTAAGACTTAACAATTGTAAATTCTCTATTTGTTACAGAGTTGAGTAGACTAAATTAGGGAAATAATATGCAATAAATATAACCACTAATTTGTTACAAAATTGAGTAGCTTTAACTTTTTTAAAAATAGTCATAAGTAGTGCAAGTAAGAACTTAGAGGAAAACAACTGAGACAGATGATCTAGGTGCTAGAAATTGAGGTGGAAGCTAGTATGAGTGTCATAAAATGGATCCTGATATTATAACCCCTCTTAGACATTAGTTTCACAATTGGAAAGTAATACCATTAGTAGAAATATAACAGCAAATTCTTGATATTGGTAGTAATGTCATGTGTGAAGGACTATCCCAAGCTTCTAGGTGCACTTGCATTTGGATCTATGAGGTTTATTCTTGTGGGCATGACTTATAAAACCCTGATATTGTTTATTTTAACTTAATTTATGAGAAAACCCTAATCCTCCATGTTGATAGGGCATCTAATTAATACAAGATGAAAGGTGTGTTTGTTAGTGGGGTAGATTGGACATCCTCAACATCCAAATGTGATGATGTTTGCCTACATAACAATGCTCTAGGGAGGGATGAATCCTGATGTAATTCTCCCCAACTAAGTGTTAGTGTAACTACAAGTGAAGATAGTATGTTAGTGGCCTTGAGTGCCTTAAATGTGATTGATATTGTAAATATGGGTAATCTAAGCTTAAGACTATTGTAGATGGTGGTATGTAGAAGTAAGATAAGATCAGGATTAATAACCTTAATTGTGCACAATTATTTTGAGTTTGAATGTGTATTTTTTATCTAATTTCCATCTACTGGTTAGAGGGCTAAAATTCATGTATTTATACTATTATGAGGCTTATTTAGATGTTAAAAGAGGTCTAGGCTGACCTTAGGAGGTTATAGATTTGAAAATATATCTGTTTGGGGAAAATATATGTGAAGGACATTAACACCATTTTTGGGACACTGGTGTCATGTGACACTAGTGTCCAACTAGTAGAACACTAGGCATGAAGGACTAAGATCAAGAAATGAGGGTTTAGGATAAATTTAGGTCTACTTGTGGATGGCCATGACTCGTATGAAGGCTGGATAAGTGTGATAATAGACTCTAGGATAGGTCTAGAGATATTTAGTCTCAAATAGTACTCGTAACACTCAAATACAATTTTTGGGTGATTAAATTTCCACCCCCCTATTTATTATAAAAATGCAACAAAGCAAAATTACCAAGATAAAGGAAAAATAAGTGTACCTAGACTTACCTAGGAGTTGAAGCCCATGAAACTATGTCTAAATATGTGAAGCATACTCCAATGCATGTCTTGAAAATGAAACATGCATAAATTAATCCTTACTTAAGAGATATAAAAATCAAAAGACTAAACTAAGTAATCAATTAAAATTGAGTAAATCTAGGTAAAGAGATAGAAGAGAGGAAAGGAATGAATACACCTCACTAGGTACATGAACCAATGCATAAACTTAGTGATTAATCAGTAAATAGCTTGGACTGAGATAATGGCTTGCTCAATCCTTATGTGTGGGTGGCTCAAGAACTCAATCCAATTTTGACTCTATTATTGCCCACACCTGTTTGGTGGATCATGACCTATGAATATCTTGGATTGGAATGATGGTGTGTTCAAACCTCTCATGTAGGTGGTTGTAGAAATCAAGTAGGATATGAATCCATCATTTCCGACCCATGTGTAGTAAATGCATCTAAAATTGAAACTGCATGAAGTAACTATAAATTAATTATTAGGTATATCTAATTAGGTATGTCAACTTTGTGGCCACTCACATACATTAGGCAGATCCAAGCCACTTGAGAATGATGACCAATATAGATGGAATAATGCATAAAATTGGTGTACAACATGAAATATGATGTTAGATGTATATGGCATAGAAAATGTCATGGAATTTTTCATTCCATCTGATCAATTAGTGTGTAAGTGAGCATATATAGATAATGTGTCATGTACATATCCCTAATTTTGATATCTGAGCATCTGGATTCTAGAATGATTTGTAATAAACTATATTTGGGTATCTAAACTGAATATGTAAATGGTCATGCTGCACATGATTCCCCTAATCTAAGAAAATTGGTATGAATCTAAGAAAAACTAATAAATCTATAACTAAATATGTGTAAACTTGTATTGTACCTATAATAATTTTTTGACCAATCTAGGTTTTTCTAAAATTAAGGATATTTGATAGTAGTGGCATGTCTTGGATAGTAGCACCATTATTGAAAATGTGGTGCTAGTGTCCTTCTAGTTTGATCTCTATGCCATTATACTACTTTTTGTGTCATTATTTTCTCACTGTGTTTAGTTGAGTATAATTTTCTATACTTTAAGCTTGTTTATTAAAAATGTATTATGAGTGTAATATAGGATCTTGATCTCCATGAAAAACCACTATGAATTCCTCCTCTTTTGAGGGGAATTTTTGAATAGATGCAATAACTATCCTTAAAAAAAATCTCTACAAGATGTGTGTTAGTTGGAGTATATACGATATCTATGTAATAATCTAATATAATGTGCATATATAACATTGGAATGTAAGATAATATGATGATAAGTGTATAATGTAAGATGTATTTCATGTCTACCATTCACAAGGGTGTCAAGATGGATATAAAAATGTATGTAATAGTAAATCTGAGTAAAACTAGGTAGCTACCTAGGGGGATAGGGCATGATGTCCATCATAACACCCAAGTAGGGATGTGGGATGCATGATGTCCCTTATGGCATCTAGAATTGGTGTGTGTTAAAATCAAATACAAGTGTCATATCTATGATGCATATAATAATGCATACATATAAAACACATGAGGCACACAAAGAAGTTTAGGGGCCACAATACAAGATACATGGGCACATATCATTAAATCTAATAAAACAAGACATAGAAGGACAATTTCAAATGCCCACATATGCAAGAAAAGAAAAAGTTATTTTATATCCACATATAAGGAAATGTTCAAATGTCCACATACAAATCAGGAAGGCACACACAAAGACATGGCACATGTCTAAAGCATACATACTATGAATAAAAGTGGCATAAAGTTAAAGAGAAATGACATATTCAAATTCCCTCAAATAAAATAAGCATAGAGATAAAATAAAGTATAAACTAGGTAAGGTAGAAATGAAAGTATGCATGAATATATAATACAAATGTGTGTAAAATATAAGATATACATATGATTAGTCTAAAGTAGTAATAGCTGAAAATTTTTTGAGTAAGTATAACATGATCATTATCAAGATATAACAATGTAAAAGCTTTGATGTAGAGTATATAAATATAGAACTTGGTAATCGAGACTATGTATAGGGTGCCCCCAAATGGGTGAATGTTTCAAGTGAAGACCCCATGTATCTATGTAGATGCCCTCAATGGGTAGATAATAGCAAGTCTGGATCAACATAGTGGACTTGAGTCTTGTAGAAATATGTAAGCACTTGGTAAGAACAAGTGAAACATGTATGGATGATAAAATTGACAATACTAATATAGTTATCATATGCAATGTCTAGAAAATATTTGAAATGTAAAATGGAAATGCATATAATCTATAATTTTGTGTTTTTTGAGTAAATATTTGAATGTTTTTTGTGGTTTTGATATATTATATTGTTTTTGTATTTTTTGGGTATAATCTATGTACAAGCAACATAAAAATGAACTATGTAAAAGAAGAAATAAAGAAGTAAAGTATGTCTAAGTAAATACTAGAAAATAAATGAGATAGTGCATAATCAATGTATAATGTCTCTATAGACCCAAGAACACATATATGGGATGTGGATATTCAAACTGTGGATCTGGTAGGAGGTTGTCTAGTGTTAGATACTAGATCTATCCAAACTCAAATAATTCATCATCATCACGATCATCTTACCATTATGTATGTATTAGTGGATCCTTATCCTTGGTGTTAGTTAAGATTATATACATCCAAATAGTGTGTTACTATACTATGTAAGATGCCCCTCAAGCAGTCCTAGGGTAAACTAAATTCAACTACATAGTATCTATATGAAACCTATGGTTTTCATCTATTCCATCATGTAAAATGTGAATCATGTGTCCCTCATGATTGAATGTAAAACATCTTTCTAATCAATCAACTATGGCATTCATCACTTGTACTCATGTAATTCTAAGTGTAACTTGTAGATGAGTGCCCCTCCTCATGATAAAAAATAATGTGTTGGCCACCTTGGGGATGCATGCAAATAGTAGTGTGATATGTCCAATGGAATCCTAAAAATGTATGTCATGTTGTATCTAATTTTCTTGATAGCTTATGTGCTATAAAAATGCTAAAGTGTAAGTGTTATGATCAAAATCCTCATCTATATCCACATGAAAGATTTATCTATCTAAAATTTTTTTTTGGATAGTCAATGGATCATTCTATGAGTATCCATATCGATGATGACTTTCTTTTGGTGCCTTTATTTATGAACATGGAGTTTGTATGATATGAATAGTACTATGAGCCTTGAATTTTTTCAACTTATGTTATAATGTTGAGCCACATCGATAACATGTCCAGTAAGTCTATGAAAATGATAAAAGGGTTGACCTTCCTATGGTGACAATTTGTTAATATATCTATGGAAAACTATGGGTAATACCATCAATCCTCTATCAAGTAATATCTATAGAATCTAGTCTATACTATGAACTCCCTGCCTGAATCTATATAACTAGGTCTATATCCATAGATGTAACCATATGTACTGAATGAATGGAAGGATATGCCATTGACTGTAACTAAGTAGGAGAGATTTTAGCAATAATATTATGAATTAGTTGTGTTACTAGTGTAGGAAGAGGTATAAGTAACTTAGAATCATCTTTTTACTCTCATGGGCCCACTAATGTAAAACTTAATCCACCTAAATAGTCATCAATGTCAATAGGTGTTAGATCATCCTTTGTGGTAGCCTAAGAATTTGTATTAAAGTTATAGATGTATACTTATTTTGAGTTAACAAGTAATGATAAATGTGTTGTGATAATATCATCTTTTGCCCTGGGTGGGGATATATGTACTTTGGGAGGCGGTTCCTCCAACATGGGTGAAGGTAAATGTGTTGTAAGAAGATCTAGAAGGAGTGTAGGAATAGTCTATCTAGACTCCACAACCTCATATGTATGCATCTAATCACTTGAAATCTTGTGAGGTGGGGACCCTATGAGAACATGAGGTGTCTCATTTGAAGATGTACTCTAGGTAGCAAGCTTGATGAGTATATAATATATGAATGGTTAATTATCTATTAGATAAGTGTATAAGTATCTCTCATGTAAAAACTTGATGTATATATGTAAAGTAGAGGATACATCCTCCATAACATGTATTCAAGGTCTCCCAAGTAATAAGTTGTAGTGAAAATGACTAGGCATCACCTGAAAGTGTGTGTGTAAGGTTTTTGTTCCTACCATAATACCCAATGTAATAGAACCCAATGTTTATCTAGGAGGGTCATCAAACTCTCTGATATTCTTATATGTTTTTTAAATGGATGTTATATCAACCCCATCATCTATAGAAATGTGATATTACATATGTTATGTCCAAAAACCATTATTAATTAGAAATCATTTAATAGCAGTGGTATTGATTTGTGCTTAAATGAAAAATAGTAAATTTTGAGCAATAATTGACTGTGATGGCAAATCCTCATTAGAAAAATATATAATATCCTCAATGTCCTTTATAGGGTTCATGAGATATACAAAGTAAGTTGGCTCTGTGTCATGAGGCAAAGATGTATGATTGAGTGTTTGAAAAAGAATATCTTTGAAAATAGTTTCCTTTTAATGTAATTCTAATATAGATATCTTATTCGATGTATTTCTCAACTAATCCATAATATCAAATGCTCTTTATTGATATTTAGGTCATACTATAGTGTGTTAGGGATGAGAAGGGATGGTGAGATTATGTTATTCTTGTATAGGCTAATGAGGCACTGTATTCTATTTAGTAACATCTCAAATCATAAGATCTACTATTTGTCGAGGGTGAGTAGTAGAGGCATCATGGGAACAAAGATAATAAATGGGTCTAGGTGGAGGTAGAACAAAAGGAATATTTTGAGCCCTCTGTCATCGAGTAGTCACTAAAGATAACTTAAAATTATCAATTTAGAAATGATCCCCATCATAATTGGACTCACAAAAGGGAGGACCAATGTGTAAAATAAGCTTAGCTCTGCATTGATCCATGAGAGGAGTGACATACATGTGCACTTTTCTACTAATGGATGGTAATAAAAATGCTAAGCAAACCATAAGAATTTATACCATCAAGTAGAAAATGGAATCCATCATGATAATCATGATTATACACTATAAATTAAAAATTGGGTAGATGTCAGAGATAAGAAGGGAAACCCTAATGGTGTACCAGGGTTTTGAAATAATGTGTTCGAAGTAAGTTGGGTTCACCAAATGTTTTAACCTTTAAGGACTCAAAAAATGTAAATTATATATTTGTGAAGATATAAGTAGAATAAATTAGGGAAATGATATGAAATAAATAAAACCACTAATTTGTTATAAAATTGACTAGCTTTGAATTTTCTAAAAATAGTAATAAATAGTACAAGAAATTAGTTGGAAAATAATTGAGACAAATGATCTAGGTGCTATAAACTAAGGTAAAATATGGTTTGAGTGTCTTAAACTAGATCCTAATGTTAGAACCCTTCCTGGATAGTAGTGATAGAATTGGAAAGTAGCACCATTATTGGAAATATGGTGGTAGTGTCATGCTATTAGTGGTAGTGTCCTCTATGCAGGATTGTCCTCATCTTTTGGGTGCACCTATGTATAGATTTATGAGGTTTGTTATTATGTGAATGAGTTATGAAACCATATATATTATCTATTTTGACTAAATTTGTGAGAAAACCCTAGTACTCCATATTTCTAGGGCATCTAGTTGACACAAGCTGAAAGGTGTGTTTGCTAGTGGGGTAGGCTGGACGTCCTTAACACCCTGATGTGATCAGAGTTGCCTACTTACAAATACTTTGAGGGATCAAGCCCAATGTATTTTTACCCACCTAAGTACTAGTGCAAGTGCAAGTGAAGTTAGTATTATATTAGCCTTGAGTGCCTTGAATGTGCTTGAGATTAAAAATTTGGGTAATTTAAGCTTAGGACTGCTATAGATGGTAGTATGCAGAAGTAGGGTAGAAGAGGGATTGATAACCTTAATTATGCACAACTTCTTCGAAGTTTGAATGTGTATTTTGCATCTAATTTACATCTAGTGGTTAGAGGGATAAAATTCATGTATTTATATTATTCTAATTCTTGTGTGGATGTTAAAAGAGGTATAGGCTGACCCTAGGAGGTTCTAGTTTTAAAAATATATCTATTTGGGGAAAAGAGAGGCAAAGTAAATTAGTGCCATTTTTGGGACACTAGTGCCATCTAGCACTAGTGCCATTATTATGGTGTTAGTGTCCAACTAGCAGAACACTAGGCATGAAGGACCAAGATCAATAAATGAGGGTCTAGGATTGGTTTAGGGCTGATTAGGGATCCCTATGGCTCGTACAAAGGATGGATAAATGTGATAATAGGATCTAGGATAGGTATAGGGATAAGTAGTCTCAAGTATCACTCTTAGCACTCAAATACCACTTTTGGGTGATTACATCAACATAAGACACTCAAGTATACTAACTATATAATTATTCTAAATGATTGTGATAAAATATTATTACTACATCTCTTGCACCTAAGACTTTTGAGTAGGTTGATATATTGTGATTTGGATTATATAATGTAAAATTATTTGTTTTCATGTTCTTATATTTGAAAACTTATGGAAGTTTAAAATATTGAGAATCTTAAAAAAAAGAGGGGAGTGTTAGGGATTGAGCTGATCTCAATCACTCCCTTGATGATTTAATGTTGCCTACATATCTAATTCTCCACAAAGGAAATTTAAGCCCATATAGTTATCCCACCTAGAACTCTTGTGAAATTATTCTCCTTGAAAATGTGTATGTAATTCGAAAAAGGCTTAGATACTTGACAATGATAGCTATTGACCTGCTTTGAAATGATTTAGACTTGTCTTATGGCTACTCCCTATGAATTATCATTAATTTATAAATAATAGGGAATAGTTTATCAATGTGAAATAATATGAAAGTGTTCAATAGATAGTGTCAAGCTAGGAATAATGAATGACCTTTGATGTGTATTTATAGGAATTTTTTTTAATAGTTTACTATATCCAACCTTATGAATTGTGCAAGAATACACAAAAGAATGATTTAGAATATATAAACTAATTGTTATTTGGCATATGATGTAGCCAATATAAGTGGACAAGAGAATGATAACACTATTATCTTCCTAGCATGAACCTATCTTGAAATATCTTGGACAATTGTCTTGAGGAAGAGATATTCTAAGGATGATATTATTTAGTTTGAGCATTTGACTTTAATTTTTTGTTTAGTAGTGATGGAAAACAAATGGTCAGGCCTGAATATTGATAGAATGATTAGAGGAATAGTGAATAAGATTCATATATTTTGGTGCAAGTCATGTGGTTTAGGATGTGTCAAGAATTAGAATTGTCAAGTAACTATGATTAAATTTATGTAGCTAAAAAAATAACCTACTCTTAAAACTACTCATCCAACTAAGAAAATAATTAGATACAATAATGATGAGTCAAAATATCAAGAAGATGACGTAGTTTAATAAATAATTTTTGATGTGGATAATGGGAATCATACCAAATAATCATGGAATCCTTTTAAGGATAAATTTAAGAAGTTCACAATGAATCATTTTTAATAGATGGAAAATATTACACATATCATTGATCATGTGTCTCAAATATATCTTGGAATTAGGATTTAAAAACCATTGAAAGTTATATATCATGTTTTAATTAATCATACCACACTATATAAAATACCAGTTATTCATATATTTTTAATGATAAATCCAAAACATAATAATTTTGAACTAATGTGGATTTGCATATGTATTATCATGGGAATATATTCCATTTTAGTTTGAGTGACAATGCTTTTTTTAAGAGGTAAAGCCCTTGCATAGTGTTAAAAAGGTTACTTTGGATATTTTAGATAATTTACCTATTGCATAGTATGTGAAGGATAGATCAAATTTATTTAATGAATACATAATTTATATAAACATTAGTACTAGTGACACACTTAAGAACTTGAAATTGGGTACCTCTTTGAATCCTAAAGAATATAAATCATATACACAACTATTAATATAATAAATCATATTATTTTTGCATGGTATTACACTAATAGATATGGTGTGTCCATTTCTATAATGGTACATAACCTTTTTATAAATCCTAATGACATGTCTATAAATAAAGTCCACAAAGAATCACTCATAAGATATGGAAATATTATGCATATATCAAATCAAAAATTTAAAATATTTCAACAAGGGGAGTTACAAGTTATATATTTGAAGTTAATTTATTGTATTAAATCATGTGTGATTCCTTACCTTGATACATTTTCTAATTACAAAGCTAAAAATATATATCTGGGAACTAATATAGATTTACTAACATACCATTATAAAAATATATTTGCTTTTACATTAAGAAATCAATGTTTTGTTGGGGAAAATGATCCCTTATGTAGTGATGATATTACATTGTATAATTTAGGTACATTACCTATTACACCTTATGTCAGGGATGGATCAAAATTATTGATGAAGACATGTTTGATATTAAAATTGGCACAAATGACAAACCATAGCTTTTAAAGTTATGCACTTCATTAAAATTTCAAGAGAAAAAAGTTTATATTGAGTTATTAGATGAATATCAAGATATTTTTGCATGGTCCTATACTAATATGCTTGATTCATCTATACATATAGAGGTGAATAATCTATTTGTGAGTCATGATGCTAAATCTATAAATAAACTTGGGAAGAGGATGTTTGATGAAATATATAAATATGTATTTTAAAGTAACTTTACCACATATTTTGTAGTTAGAGGAAAATGTGCACAAGTATGAAACTTGGGAAGAGGATTTTGAGGAATTTGTGTGATGATTGATTTTCAAAAATGTTTTTTTTTGCCTTTTTTGATTTTTTTCAAGATTTTTATTTTATTTTGTGAAATATTTTTTAGATTGCCTACTACATAATTATTACATATTATTTACAAGACTTTTGAGTTATAATATTTTTAGATGGATCTATGTAAAATTCATGGATGGATATGTTATTAGGCCTTTCTGGTCTCTAATATGGTAGACTTAGTTTTGGTGATGATAGATTATTTTTTTAAATTACTATAAAAGTATTGGTACACTAAAAAAGTATGTTTTTTTATGAGAGACATCAATGGAGTTAATATTATTTAAGAAGTTAAATCTATTTTTAATTTAAAAAGGTTGCCATGATATTTTGAATTTTACAATTATCTTTGTCAAAATTATTTAATCTTTGGTATTGTTAGGAAGTTACCTTGGTGTTAACTTTGAAAAAATTGATTTCCTTAGAATTTTTATTGTAAGATATCTTTATAATCAATGAAATGGATGAGGGACCCCATAACCATATTATACGAATAAAACAAGTACCTTTGTTGGTTAAGGAGGAAATAAAAAAGTAACTTGATTCTATTTTTATTATACATATTTATTATTATGATTGGATTTATAAAATTTCTCAAGTTGTAAAGCCAACTAGAGGCATTAGAATTTGAAATAAGTTTATATATATATATATGAGTGGCCCAAGGATGACTTATTATTTTTAAACATTGATATGATTATTGATTTAATAGTTAGGAATGAGATGATCTCTTTTATATATGGGTTTTAGGACACAACCAAATAAATATCAATCCTAGTGACCACTGTAGACACATAAAAATTAATAATTAGGTGTTTGAAAATGTTTATTTTTGACATTCTTATGATGCTTTTTTATTTGCTACTTCACTGGGTCACAATTTATATAGGATTCCTCACTATATTTAAAACAATAAAAATATGATATAGACACCCCTATTTTAGCCACATTCATTCCTATTCAGATTATAGATTCCCATCAAGTGTTAGCAGGAAATTATGTGCACATCATAGCACGTGGAATATAGGTGACACATCAGATGGTTCATAATTGGTTGTAGTTTGTTTCTTATTAGGTTATTATTAGACTCACCCCAAATATATGTTTGTTCTAAAAACTTAGATGATGTGTTGGTAGTTGGTTGCAAGAAAAATATCCTGGAGGTTACAAAAAACTAAGAATATAGATAAGTAAACCATTTGGGATTGTAATAGGTTGTTGATGTTGTAGTTCTAAATGTTATGATTAGTAAGCATACTTTAGAACTTGTTCTATAGGAGTTGTTTAAGGGTTTTAAATTAATCATTGTTCTTATTAGATAGTATTAGAGTAAGGAATTGAATGATAAGTTGTAATCGAATGAAAGATTGTAGATAGTTCTAATATATATGTATGACTTATTTACATGTTATGAGACTATGTGTTTATTTGATGTCATTTTACTATAATTCAATTTTATATCATAGATAATATTTAAATATTAAATTGGATTTATGTTTTAGATTAAGATACAAAGGATAATATCATATGTGATGTAAATCATACCAGTTAGTAAGTTGTAACTCTATAAATATCTACAAAACTCTCTAGAATAGTGTTTTATTGATACCAATAGTTCTTCACTCTCTTTTATATGAGTCTAACAATTATTTTCATAATTAGCATGTTCTAAGGTCTCTCAATAACCTATACTAACAATGGTGTGGTGAGCCTGGAACTCACTATTTGAAGATATGCTATAGTGGTTTCCTAGCCAAAGAGATGTGGAACATTAGTTAGACCAGAAAATCATTGAGTACGAAAAAAAATAATCACAAAGAATAGAGTGTTCTGAATGACATATTATATAAGAACACATTTATGGTAAAATATTTGAAATTTTATAGTGTGAACTACTTGGATTATTAGCTAATTGGTTGGATCATCTAAAATATCATTACTTTAGATCTAGAACAACCATTGACATTATATGGATTGAGGAGAAAATAGAACAACTTCAAAACTTCAAGAATAGTTAGAATCATGGGATAGATCATTGGTTATCCATAACCATTGACTAATATATTAAAAATTTCATAGTACAAAGATATGTAGCATTTGAAGTGGTAAAGGATTTGTTTGTGTGGGGATAAGAGGAATTTTTTTTAGTGACTCCTTATGTTAATTAAGATGTTGGTTGTGGAAAAATTAATGGTTCTTAATCCTTTTTAAATGGATTAGTCTCTTTGGACACCATGGGATGTGTGAGATAGAAGGGTGAATGGTGAAATAATGCACAAATAGAGATTGAATATGAGGCTAGAATGGATGTCAATAGGAGTAGGAATGAAAGAAGACCCTAGAATTAGAATGATAACTAAGATAATAATTAAGGTGGAATATACTTAGGAATACTTATGTACTTGTGAATAGGAGTAAGATGAGAAATAAATTAGGATAAAAGAGAGATGATGGAGAAATGGAATCATAATAAGATGAGAGAATAAAGAGTGAGGAGAGTGGGCCACAGATGAGTAGAGGAAAGAGGAAAATAAGTGAATAAAGAAGAGAAGATGAATCTATTAGTGTATAAGTAGATAAACTTAAAAGTAGTTATACATCACAGTTATAGATAAAAGTATTCCATATTAAGTAACTGAATCTATCACTTAAGGAATAGAGAATAAGTTGTAGATGAAGAAGTACAGGTTCAAGATCCATAAATGATGAGGATAGAGGTACTGATTATTCACTCTAGGAATGCAGATCCCCCAACCCAATTTTTTTCAATGTTGTAAGAGTTCCATACAAGATTTGGAAGAAGATGGGTGGTGAGGACTAGTGACTCAAGAATTCAATATCAAAATAAGGAAATTTCTAGATAAATCATATAACCAGGTAGTTTAAGGGTTCATGAGAGAACAAAAGAGAAGCAAAAAATCCTTAGAAGTGACATATATTGACCCATACATTCTTGAACATTTGAATGAGTGGATCACATAAATATAAATTTTATAATAATAAAAATAAGAATAAGGGAGTAATTCAGACACTTCTTCATCATCGAGTCAAAATTGAACACAATAGACAACAAAGTCACCATCTAAGGCAACACAATTAACATAGGAAAATCCTACTATTTCACAAATACATTTGATCCAACAGTTGAGTTTCATAGTTTCAATGAATCCTAGCATGGTATTATAGATGGGTGCCTTTATTAGTCTGGTATTGTATGTTGGGTCTGCAAATCCTAAATAATACATATTGACCTATGACATAAAGTGGCAAGCTAAAGGAATCAATGATGAGGCAATGAAGAAATGTGAATTTATTGGTGCCTTATTAAGTCAATAATTTGAGTTTATATTTCATAAGGACATGACCCAATAAAGTATACTGGATGTGAATAAGTAGATTATGGTAGAGTTCAAAATAAAGAAATGTTCCAGCTAGACCATACAAGACCTCAAGGAAATTTGGTAAGGAACAAAAGAGACTATTCATGACTATAATTATAGATTCTCTAATGTAATTAATAAAGTTGAATTTATCTTGGAAGACAAGGATAAATATATCTAGTTCATAGAAGGTCTAAAACTGAGAATATGGTTTGCCATTGTGTAAACATAGTTTACTACAAAAGCAGAGGCAATAACAACTATGATCTATGTAGAGAATATTGAAGACTATAACGAATATTCAACCCCAAGTTCACAGATGGAGAATACCCTACAAGTCCTCATAAAAATGTTAGAACAACAACAAGATGCGACATAAAGGCATAGATCTAGTCCATGGTGCATGGAATATGACAAATAAGAACACCACAAAAAAGAGTGTCCCTAGATAAAAATTAAGTTCTATGATATATGTAAAATAGTGGGACATGTGGCATCTCAATGTCACTTTATACATTAGTATGTGAAGAGTCTATAGACATTGTACTTTAACTTATATAAAGCACATAATCATGATGAAAATAATTGAAGAGCCCTTCAAGAACTAAGAGAAAACATCACCAAAAATGTATTTATGATGGATATGTAATAAAAGACTAATACAACTCAATCCAATCCAATTTATGAAGTCAATAGGCAAGGTACCAATCTTGACATTACACCATGGGCACCATAGGTACCAACTTATCATCCTTGGAGAAATGCCTAGCTGGAATCCTCCTATTCAAAATTGGACACCTCCTACCTAGAATTTGAATTCTTTGAATCTAATGATTTCACAACCATAATAACCTATTGGGGAACCTTAGTGATCACAACCCCAATATGGTGGATATATGGGTGTATAAATAACATAAGTATGGAATGCACAACTAAATATTGCATATTATAGATCATAAAAGTCCTATAATTTGAGATTTTAAGATTACAGGGGAGGAGGTAGATATAGGGGAGGCCATCGAGGAGGTGCGTAGAGAGGAAGGGGAAATGGTTCATAAATATAGCATATTAAATGTTATGTGTGCAAAGAATTAAACCATATATATAGAATTTATCCCTCAAATATTCAAAAGAAAGCTTATTTCAGTTATTATCAAGTTTCAAATAACCATGACACTAAATATTATCTAGTCTTGGAGAAACATCATGCAGATAAGATAGTGTAGAGTGTTAACCTAATCAATGAACATCTATGGGAATATGTTATTATGCAATCATTAACATGAAAAAAACATGTGAGACAAGGACTACCTCCTATTGAAATGTTATAGGATCATGACATAAATAAGGTTTTCCAAGATAAGTATCCTTAACCTACTATTGAAAAAGGACTAATAAGAAAAGTTGCACAGAACTTAAAAACAATCCAACAACATAAGACTATGTAGGTAGATGATGCCACCACTAATGCACAAATGTACGACCAAATTGTGTGCATTATGCATCAAGATGGAGTTATGACTTTTTTGATGAATCTAATTAAACTACTTATTACCTTAAAAAATAAGGATATATCACATAACATATCTAACCCACTCCATAATTTATTAGAGTATGCATAAAAAGCTCAGTAGAGAATAAATAAATTGGTCAAATATGTCAAAATTAATAAACCTTGGGATATTGATGCTAGGATGCACATTAAAATAGCTGGGTATGATATACCAAATGTCATCTATGACTTTATTATCACAATAAACATTTTTCCCAGATCAACATGGGAAGTGATTGGAAGACCTATATTGAGATATTGTTAAGTTACCCTTAGTCTTGCGTATTATGGGAAAGTGGAACCTATAAAGAAATTAAAGGATGTAGAGATCAAAATTTTAAACCTGAGCTTGCGAGGAGAGTTTGAAACCATCGATATGAAGGCAATAACCACACATTATGTTACATTGATTAGAAATATGTGGGCCTATGATTGATTAATGACAATTAAAAAAATAATGAATTAGTCCTAGTCTCATCAAGATGACAAGATCATTGTGATCCCATTTAATAAAGTAGAGACTAAACATTATATAATCCCTAAGGAACTAGGTTCACCATACTATCCTATAGGAAATGGTTGGATGAAATTTAATGCATAAATGAAGCTATAGGCACTACAAGGGATGGAACATAAATTTTAGTATGATAGTTCCAAAAATTCACTAAAATATATGAGAAATGAATAACTACCATACCAAATTTTATAAACCACATACAAGCCAATGTTGCATCATATAGGTATGCTTCAACTAGATAAGATAGATGTTTGATCTATGTTGGTAAGGTCCCCAACCCATTTTGAAGTATATTTTGTTTATCAAACTAGTCACACCAATAAGGACTACATTGACCCTACCCCATAAGACATGACACATTGTGATACAATCTCCTTAATTAGTGATGACTCAAATACCCACTTGTTGAATTGGGCAAAAGGAGACCATGAAATACAACCTCTATGCATGGTCTTTTTAATTGAGCATCAAATAGCTTCATATTTTTCAACTGAGGATATCATCCATTTCATTATATGATTCCAATAGTATGTGCCAAACATTGATTAAAGTATTAACACGCTCAATTATGCTCTAAAATGAATCATTGTAAACTGGTGGTCAGTTCATCAAGATGAGAGTCTAAACTGGGAATAAGTGTGCATAATGATGATAGATCAGTTCTAGTTACCAGAGAGATTTAGAAGAGACTGGTTGATATTTCAAGAGGGAAAGTGTCCAAAGCTTCATATATATATATATATGTTCATTAAAGTTTGGAATTTAGAATGTATGGTTTCCAAGTATTGGGTACATTATTTTAAGTATACCCTACGTGTTCTTCCAATTGCATGTTATATACACCAAGAGTGTTAGAGAGAAATGAAAAATTGGATTTAGGTTCAAAGTGATTTCATTTAAGCACTCATCTTTGAGAATGACAACCCAATAAAACCTACACCACCATTAAGTCAAAGTATTTTCATGTGGGATGTCTCATCATCTTCATCTCGACACACTACATTTTCTTTACCCATCGCTCCCCTACAGCAAGCTTTGGTAACCATGGGTACATCCACTTTAGTGTTTATGACCCAACTACTGAGGCTTCTCTAAATTTTTTTATATTTAATTAGTGAAACAAATTGAAGGGGAAGCTATATTTCAAGAGTCCATCACCCAACAAGATAGAGACTTAGATTAACAAAATCAAAAATTAAGATAGGAAAATGCCAACTTACTCTAGTAGATGTGAAAGGCCAATGAAATCATTGAGGATACATGTCTCATATTATTTAAAGAGATTATTTTGATAATATTATTTATAATTGGAACAAATACCACTTTATTAATGCATTTAGTCTCTAATAGGTTGTTTATTCATAAGGTTGACCAACTTTGAGCACATGGCCAAGTTACCAAGGCTAAAATTAAGACTCTCTTTGATCTGCTCATAGTTTATCAACATGATGTATTTAAGGCCACAACTCAAGAAATTTAAGTTACATGATTCATACTGGACTGGAAACAACACTTGGATGATACATGGGGCAACACCCAAATCAGAATTTGCATGGGAATCCACTGCCAAGACAACTATAGAGGATAACGTGACCTATTTTGATCAAATGGATGTAGATTTACAAGCCTCCAATAGTGCATGAGACAATGTTATGTAACAATTCCATATTTGGGCAAAAACAATTATTATGAAACACTTTTGCTAGAGTACAAGCATAAAGGCATGTGGATAAACTCAATGATCTATAACAAGATATCAACAAGAAGGTCTCCATTGCCAAAGCCCATTTTGTTATCATTAAGGATGATGATTTGGTTCAAATCCTTTTAGATCAAGCTCTATTGTGAATTTTTTTGTACCTTATCTATGAATTCTTATTGGATTGGATGGCATAGAAGGTTGACCTTGCTATTTTTCATTTCTTCGATCATGCCCTTGGTCAACAATATCTTATTTATTTTGACTAGTCAACTTATGGTGAGTCTCTAACACTAAAACCATGTCACTTAGAGTGTTCCTTCCTTAACATCATAACCTTATACCTTTTTCCTCACTCAGATCCCTCCACCACCAACTAGCTAGGTAATGCACAGTGACCTTTTTGAAAATTTGGCTCTAGTTTTGAACTTTTACTATGAGATGTATCCATAAGTTTTGCAAGACTAAAATGGTTAAAAACCCATAAAGGGTGGACACTTGGATATGATAGTCTATTGAAAACCCAAGAGGGTTTTAGACTAATATGTTACTTAGTTGAAAATCCACAAGGGTAGCTAAGTGGTATACATAGAGTGAAAACTAGTAGATGGTGCTTCATGCAAATTTTGTGACTCTTTCTTAGTTTATCTCCAATTTTGGCTTGATCTCTTTGTGCAATAGTTTATTCATGTCTGATAAATTATATCAAGATGAGATAACAATTTAAGTCTGAGAGAGTGTTAGTGGGAGATTGTGTGTACACCATAGCATGTGGAATATAGGTGACACATTGACTAGTTCACATTTGGTTGTAGTTTGTTTCTTGTTAGGTTATTCTTGGACTCACCATAGATATATGTTATTTCTAAAAACTCAGATGATGTTTGGGTAGTTGGTTGTAATATAAATTGTTTGGAGGTTAAAAACAACTATGAATTTAGTATAAGTAATCCTTCTTAGGATTGTAATAGGTTGTTGATGTTGTAGTTATGAATGTTATGCTCAGTAAGAATAATTTGTCACTCATTTATAGTAATTAGTGAAGGATTTTAAATCAATCATTGTTATTATTAGGTAGTATTAGAATAAGGAATGGAATGGCAAGTTGTAATTGAGTGCAGGCTTGTAGATAGTGTTAATATATTTGTATGAGTTATTTACGTCATATGATATTGTGTGTTTATTTGATGTCATTTTTCTATAATTCCATTTGGTATCATAGATAATTTTTAAATATTAAGTTTGATTTATGTTTTCAATTAAGATATGAAGGGTAATAACATATGTGCTATAAATCCTTCTAGTTAGTAAGCTGTAACTGTATAAATCTCTATGAAACTATCTAAAATAGTGTTTTCTTGATACCAATAGTTATTCTCTCTCTTTTATATGAGTCTAACATCTATTTCAATAATTAGCATGTTTTGAGGTCTCTCAAGAATCTCTGATAACAAAAAGTGTGTGCCAACAATCTCTGGTCCTATGGAAAAAGTTTGTATTATGTATATAGGAATGCATTGTGGCCCTGTCCACTAGTGAGGCCTTATCCATTATGCCCCAATGGTAAATTTTTTAATTTTAGATATTTCATAATGTCTCTCCCACACAATTTGTAAATTTGGTTAGTGAAAATATTCCAAATATTCCCCAAATAATCACATCAATGCTTCTCCAAATACATCTAGCAATCACTTGGTAATTCTACTACACACTAAGCAAAAGAACACTATTTCTTCCACTTTAAATATTGTTGTACTTTAAAAATAATAGGATAAGTCCAATTATATCTTATTTTAGGTCAATGGAATCCTTTTTCAATCAATATTCTATCCATATTTATACATTTTCACAATCACATATCACAAATTTACCCTATGAGGGGGAACCACATCGATGTGAGGCATGTTTGGGATATGTAGGCAATGCTTAGATTACATGAGTTTTTTTTAGGTTAGCTTGGATATTACCCTAAATTTATTCCCCTATTTTTGCATTTGATATTTATATTTTTTATTATGGAGGAATAAGGGTTTGTATTTTTCAAGTCTTTTACACAACATATCAATACACAAGACTAGTCAGTAAACCATCACAAATAGTCACATAGACCCAAATAAAAAACTTAGGCATAGAGTCAACCAAAATGAGGATGTAATGTGCCATTTTATTCCTCTTATGGAATATCCTAACATGGACTTAAATATTGCATTCAATCACAACACAATTTACAGGGCTTTTTAGATAGTTTTAATCACATTCAATCTATACAGTCAACATTAAATCTGTTTTAGGAAGTTTTCATATATGTAGGCCTGTTTACTATTTTTAGCTATTTTCCAATTTTATAAAAATATGTAGCATATTATAGTTTACTACCAAATATTTATACTCTTTCATTTCAATTTCAATAGTTAATATCCATTCATTTCAAGTAAATAAACAACCACATAAAAACACATTCACAACTCCTTGGGGAATATTTTGTTATGTGGTCATGTCTTTTAGACTAAAAAAACATAAACTAATTTTATCAAAGTGTGCTATGATGCACATATTTTATGATTATATTCATGATACTATTTAGAATACAATCTTAAAAATTATTAAAACATAAAACCATTTCCATGATTTGATATTTTTAGAAAGAATTAAAACATAAAACAATTCCACGATTTGAGAAATATGTTTGAAATATTGAGATAATATGTGCTGAGTTTAAATCCTAAGAATGTTTTTTTTGTTACTTTAGGAATTTTTTTGGGTTTCATAATTTCAAGGATAGGAATATAAATTGATCCAAATAAGTTCAAGTAATTTTTTAAATGCCTCTTGTTAAGAGTCTTAAGAACTAAAAAGTTTACAAGACAAAATTCAATATATTAGGGGATTTATTTCTCAATAAATAGATATACTCAATCATTTTAAATATTATTAATAAAAATAACTAAGTATAGTTTGATGAAAATTATCAAAGGGTACTCACTGCAATTAAAGAATATATAGCTAATCATTCATACATGATTCCACTCATAAAAATAGATAATTGTTGTTATAAAATTAAGTTATAGAACAAGATTTAGAATTTTTCTTGCATAGTATCATGATGAAAATAAATAAATAAATTTATTACCATACTATGACTTTGATTGATAATGAAAATAATTTCAACTCAATGTAAAAATTATTTTTGGTTATTTTATTTGTAACATAAAATCTTAAACACTATATAATGAACAATGAAACATGTGTTATCGTAAAGGTGGACCCTTTGAAATTTATGATGTATAAGCCTTACATATCATGAAGAATATCCAAGTAGTTCATACTAATTATTGAGTTTTATCTTCATTTTAGGTCACAAAAATAGCTTAAAGGGTGGGTTATTTTAGATTAGTTAATTGAGCCTCCCTTAATTAGACTGCATTGTCATAGATGAAACCTTTCCAGATCAATTTGTTATGTGTAATAGTGAGAATGAAACTTAGACAATGTATATTGATGCATCTAATTATGATTCATATGTGGGGGCTAGGTTTGTATTGATTACTTACTAGGCACATCCTGTGCCTTTGGCATACTGATTGATCTTTTCATGTAACAAAAATATAGTCAAGAATGGAGCATTAATCTAGGAATTCACATAACATGTTCTCTATAAGTTAAATATATTAAATTGTATGGTGATTCTTAACTTGTGTTTAACCAAGTGTAGATAATAAAACTAAGTATTTATAACATCTTAGTCTTGTATATTTGAGAAATATCAATCAGGGATCTACCCTTCAGTTTTAGAGCCCCCTACTACCAAAAGGGCTTGTATTTTCCATCTCACTATTCCTAAATGCTTATCTCTTAGTCTGATCCATATCATTATGATGACCTAGGTCTCTTAAACTACATATAAAGATTAAAATGTGATAACATCTTTCACTGTTAGATTTAGATACATACATTTTTCTATCTTTTTTGACACTACCAACCATGGAGGGACACTACCACTGATGGTATTGTCCAAATACTAATATAATATTTTATTAGTTGAAAAAATTCATTTAAATTGTAAATGTTTTAAAAACTATGGGTTGGCCTATTTATCTTATTGAACCCCACTATGAGATATTGTCAAAACGTATGGTATAAATACAAGTATAAGGCTTATCATTCCTCATATATACCAATAAAACACCTACAAGGCTCATTCAATCAATTCTAAAAATGATTTATTATGCATTGTTTATCCCTATTTATTTATCACTGATAAGAGCAGTCATATTAATGTTTTAAAGTATTAAAAGAGTATCCAATGAGTGATATTTATCAAATTACAAGATAAATCACTTCGTGCATCATCATATAGTACATTTCACCCTTATGCACACACTACCACAAATAATATATAACTACATTAGTATAAGGCATTGTTTGGAGTACTAGCTATGTAAAAATCACTCAGTGATAGAGAGATCATTAACATCAACTCAACACCATGATCACACTAACCCATTTTTATAAAACTCATTCTAATGGTTAAAATCTATGGTTTGATCATTTAGAAAAGAGTAACAACCTATATCTTAGATTTGAATATATCAACAAAAAAGCATAAAAAAATATATAACTATGAAGTTGGGTACATCAAGATCTAGTCATTATTTTTTACTAGACACCTACATCATAGTTGAACTCTAGCATCAATGACAGTGTCTAGATTCATCAATAGTGTTCACAACTACAAAAGTATAATTTTTAGAATTTTATGACTAATACAAAGTACTGATCATGTATACTTTCCACTTGTTTTCATTCTATATTTTTTTGTGCATAGTAAACCTAACTATCTATTCTCTTTGGTATTGTAATCAATTAATCTTTTAAATTTATTACTTTTTATATTTAGGATATCTTAATATTATAATTTGAAACATTAATTTATCTAAGTTTTCAATTAATTGACTTGATATATATTGGCTTATCACTCTTATGCTTGAACTATTTCTATATTCTTAACCCTATCCCCACTCATTCCAATTTAGGGTTAAGCATTTGGTGGACCCGAACGTTGGTCTCCAAACCCTAGATTGACCTAGGTTTTTCTATTTTATAATTTATAGTTATTATAAATTTTTGTTTCAAATTCTATTTTTTTAATCCAAAATTAATGGAAAATGTTAATTAAATCAATTATTTTCAAATGTAATATAATGAAGCATTAGTCATCATCTAAATAAATAATAATAATTAATGGATGTATTTTTGTATGTTACTAGACCTTAGATCAATAAACATGCTAAGACTAAGTCATCCTCACCTATTGATGGTGAATAATTATATATTAATACAATTGATTCCATACTGATAACCCCTCATATGCATCCACATTTTTCATAGTGTAATATCCCTGATACGATGTCTAATAATGATGTAATGATATCCAAACCATGCTCAAGTTGGTTCTATCTAAAATTATAGTCCCTACTCTCTTCCTATCTCTTTATTCAATGCCTCAAAATATCTTTTGATTAGCTTTTTCACTTTATTTCAAATTATTTTTGAAAACACACCATAGAGGATGAAACTACCTTTCCCAATAACAGAACCACCTCAGTCTATTACATAACCATCATGTTTACCCCTAAAATGTTAATCTAAGGTGATATTATCATTAACCATAAATTTGAATTAAAGGGGTTTATATAAATGAAATGGAAAAAGGGTGATAATTAGATATATAGTAGGTCAATTAGATGATAAACTCATATATAAGCATACACATAATTTATTATGCTAAGATGGTGTAAATATGGAAAGTATAACTATGTTAGATCTAGAGATGAAAAATAATTATTTTATTTATAGTTTTATGATAATAATTTAGTTTTAGATCTAGAACAATAAGAAATCAGGTTGGAAGTAGATTTTGGAATAGTCGTTAGATTCTATATTTGATGCTTTTAGTATTCTAGACAGTAACATCAACCTCAGATGGTTACACCAACACTATTATCTAGGTTTAATGCAAGTGTAATATAAATAATATCTGATGAAATAATATGTGACCACTTGGATGCTTTTGGTTTCAAATTTACCTTTTCTCTAGTGTATTTAGATCTCGGTCATATATTATCACTCCTTTTGAAATACCAAAACCCTAGTTCTCCATCTCCATAGTGATCTTGGGAGAAAATGGGTTAATGAGAACATGGTGCCAAATAACCCTAAATACCCCACTATCATAGGGCACTACCTACATATATAATACTTTAGAAGAGGGCCTCAGACTCATGTAGTTCTCCCCTATGTGTTGGCTTATGTGTGAATCATACAATATGTGCAAAGCAAGTACAACAATGACCTAGCTTATAACTTAGCAAATTTGTATTCTTGGGATACTCCTTTAGTAATTAAGACCTAAATATGTGTTGTACCTATGACTGATATGGAAATAGGGAAGATTTGTTCAATTGAATGCTTGATAGAGTGATTTTGTTAAGCTGCCTTAGTTTCTTTGGTATTTTGATAGATTACTAGGTGAAGAATGAATGGGGGTTGATCTTATATTTATATAAATCCCCTTGGAGTAAAAAATCACATTAACACACTTAGGATCACTAGTATAATATGTTTCATTTACAAATGTAATGACTTTAGGGCATTAGACACTTATGTTGGGATAAGAAAGTAGTGTCAATGTTATTATCTATCCTAAAAGTTAATGTTCAAAGAGAAGAAAAGTAGGTATAGTTTCAAAAATTGTATATATGGAATGTAAGTACTTGGGAAATATAGAAGACCTAGGTCATCAACATAAGACCATTTAGACTAATAAATATAGGACAAGGGGCACAAATATAAAGTAAATGCAAGACTTGTGCAAGTAGGAAAGGTAAAGAACTAAGAGCAACAACCAAAGTTTGAATTTTCCAAGTGTATAAGACATAGGTTCTATATAATCATAAAATATCATATAAAATTCGTCCATCTTAATCTAGTAATAAAATTACTAGTTTAAAGGAAAGGAATGTGTACCTAGGTGTGTATGCATACCTTGTCTTTGTGTGTACCCAACTCAAGTAATTTTTTGGTGACTGACTTGCAACCAAGAGCATGTTACAATATAAAATAAATGCATGTAATAAAGTATTATAAAAATAATTAACTAAATCATATTAATAAAATAAATCCTTGACCACATATAATTTTAAAAAAATTAGTTATGTTTTATGATGATAACCACCAATAAGTGCCCTAAATCCTCACATAGGAAAAATGAGATGTTGCATTATTTTATCAAACCATGGTGTCACATTATAAGAGGGAGATTTTAAAATCACACCCAAACTAGAACCTTGGAAAAATCAATAGTATCTAAGTCAAATAAAGGGGACCAAGGGCACACAAACATGCCTCTTCTCCCAAAAAACCAAGGACCCTTATCCCAAATGAAATCCCTAAATTCCACCAGTTTTAAGTGGACAATAAAGAAACCATTATCTAAAAAGGCAATATAAAGTTAAAAAAGATTGAACCAAACTAGTTTTGACCAGTGGATAAATTAACTTAAATAAAGGTGTTTCCCCAAAACCCTATAAATCAATGTTTTTATCCCTATTTATCTCTCTACATCTATAAGAAAATCATCTGAAATGGAAATATTAGGAGCTTAATTAGAGAAGGATATTGAGGCATCACCTAGGGTTATAAGTGGTTACACAACATGTTTCCTAGTTTCATCCTCATATTTTTTCCAATAGGATTGATGCAGTAATTTCTCTTGAGTCGTTTGAGGCCTTCTCCCCATCACAACCTTTCTCACCCTATGAAGAGCATCATTGTGATAAAATTGGATACGAAAGTGGATTTAAGTAGAGCATCTATTATTTATAGAAGATGGAGAAATATTGGAAAGTTTTAGATGATTTTTGGCATGTTAAATAAATTACGTCATGTGTGTTCTATCCAACCTCCTCCTATACTTGTGATCCTTCTCTCATAACTTGTATTTTATCCCCATACTTATTATTTCCTACCAATACCTAATCACCATCATTACCCTTGGTGCACATTTCTTTATCCTTATGGTATATCCATCGCCAACTATCAACCTACTCTTCCCAATACCTTTCCACTAATAATCTATATTATGTGCAATTTTATGTAATTGATCATGATTTTTATTAAATGAGATTGAGTGTCAAAACATTATTTAATTTATGTATATTTTCATAAAAATTTAGTTTTGGTGTATAAAAATTTAATAGAATCAACCTACAGTTTCCATAATGCCCACTTAAATGTATTAGTGTCTCTCTAGCATCTATTATTTGTGAAAAGTGTGATGACAATGTGTTTGGTCCCATGCTTTGAATTTTTTCACATGTGGAAATTTGGCTAAATTTATAATAAGTAATTGAGACACTGACATGGTTTAGACTATGATCTAAAAGCAATGAGTTATAATTTTTATATAACCATATAAATGTAATTTGGAATTATCTATATAGTATGTCTTCAACATGTACATACATATTTTTATATATGTTAAAATACATCAAGTATGAGACAAAAATAGGGAAATCTACTATGAATTTGTATTTTGTAAAGGATGTGGCCCTTATTTCCACATTCATGAAAAGCTTATGTAAATTGATTTGTCATCATATAAAACATTGTCATTATGTAGATTACCAAGAAAATTTGTTTAAGGCATTATAAAACACATTCCCCATAGGATTCATTGTGTCAGTGGTTGAATTTTCCAAAAATTATTTAATTTGTTCATCAAAAATGAGTTTTAGGTACAACACTATCACACTAAGTAGGTGACTATCATGATGCATGAGTGTTGTATGTATGCACAAATAGATTTATATGGAGTTTTATGTTATTATCTTAAACCACTTATCATGAAGTAATATCACCTCTACATTAGTGATGATGAAGACCATGACACACACTTCATGCAACATTTATTTAGGTTATTTTTAGAAGATATTATAAGCACCATGTAAATTATGATAAATACGATGTTTAGTCAAATGGTTGTGTGGCATAGTTAAAATATGTTCTGGAAGTCTAGCATTCACCCATGCATTATTTCGTACACACATTTTAACACTTAACCTATCTAATTTATACAATATCACATCATGTGAATTTTATATCACACACTCACCTAAAGCATAGAGAGGAAAAAATGGACTCATTAACATTATCATATGCACGTTTTTCACATGTGTGGGGCTCTTGGATAAGTTAAAAAATAAGTGTTCTTCTATGGTCGCACTCTCATAGAGCTTCTTCAACAAGTCTTCACAATTTTCAACTACTCGATGAACTCAAACTATTCATTCTTGATTTATTATTTCACTTCTCTAGTACCTATGCTTATTTTTAAGAAATAACAATGCTTATTGTAATCCTTTCCATGGGCACCACCTAAGAGATGTCTATCTCATCTAGTAGGGTCAGATATTGCCTCATGATTCATTCACACAACTTTAGGGCCTTAAGATCTATCTTAGCTTCCTTTTGGTCTAATTTTTGTAACTTATATCTCTTTTACTATCATGATTATTGAATTGGAGAGATTCATATCTACTTCCTTGAGGGCCTCAGATAGTTATATCATGGTGTGCCTTTGATGTCTACAAGGTTTTCTATTCATCAAATTTTATTTAGTGACTTTTGTGGTTAGCTTCATCAATGCATTTATAACTTGCATACTGCTCATATTCATAGGGTTTATGAGATAAAAGTCTTGATCTTCAAGTATTTTTTGGGAATGGTATATTTATATAGGCATAGGGACTTAAAAAACTAGCTCTTTGGTATAATAGTCCATAGAAAATGACACATGATTTTGCATCTTTATTGTTGTGTGATTGGGATTTATTTTTTTCCCATAAATATAGTTTTTTTTCTTTCACATCATTTTGGATATTTATGTGGATTTAATACTCTACTTATTCTTCATCTTCCCCTTCCTAAGAAGGGCTATTTTATACCAAGTTTTTTAATTTCCTTTCCTCCCCTCTTGGGTCTTCTTCTTTGGCTTCAGGTTATTATTGTTCCAACCATTCTTGAATGGGTTTCTCATCTTAGGGGTCTACCATGGAGTACATGTCCTTGATAGATGCATGGATACATATAATCCTTGTTTCATCATTGCATCCAATTCTTCTTTACTTGGCTCAAGTTCTACATGCCACTCTAGTCCTACACACCCTTCTTTTTCTACTTATTTTTTTACAGATGCTAGAGAAGTCTAAGGACATATCTTCCACTATATTTAATTATATATTTATGCATGGTTGGTCTTATGTTTTCTCCTCATCTTAATACTTTCCTTTTTATTTCCCCTTTTTTAATAGGGAAATTGAAAATTATTTCCTGAGTTTGGGTTACACCCATGACTCTAGCCTTAGCACTTCTTTCCATATTTCTCGATGTGGTTATTATTATAGCCTTATAAAGGGTGACCTTTTATACTCCTCACGCCATTGCCTTTTACACTTTTATGGGTCATATTTTGAATATGTATCTTTCATTTCTTCTAGCATAGGAGTCGGTGACCTTGCTTTCTTATTTATTTTTCTTTTCTTTCATAGTGGAGGCATGTGTTTCCACTGTCTCCTTATTCTTCTTGGGCCCATCATCCAAATTTGTCTCCTTGGACTCCTCTTATGTGTGATAGGGTGGATCCAAATCTCCATTATTGGTTTTATTCCTCTTATAAGGGGAATCTTGTGAACCCCTTGGCTTCTTGGTATTTGGCAACACAAAATTATCTTGTGCATGTTCTTTTATGATATTTATCTTCTTATTTGATTAGAGAATATATATAAGAGGCTCTATTTCCTACCCTATATGGAAAATATTTATGTTGGGTTGATTATGCACTTAATTTCACCCACCTCATTCTATTATTTATGTATGGATTCACTTAGGTGCACATATTTTATGCAAAGGGTTTATACTTCCATATGTATCCTTTGTACATCCACTATTAGATTTTACACATTCTTGATATCATTCACTACATTGATGAAGTAATACACCATGAAACCATATGGAAGCTTCAAACATTGTGTCATATTTCCATTATCCAAATCTATCTTTGCTAAGTAGTAGTGTTACATCATAACAAATTTGAACTGATCCTTCAATATTTTAGGCAACAACCTTGGGACGTACCACTCATATTCAATGACATATTTAAATTAGATGAACCACCAATCCACTATGGCCTTATATTTTTTGGAGGATACCCCATGGAAATTATACATAGGGCGATTCAATGTCGGGTATTTTATCTACATGAATAACACATGTTGAATTATTCACTCAACTTCTCAAGGTCAAGCTGAGACAACTAATGTAATTAATGGGTGATGGGTGGAACTAAAGATTGAGCTAATTTGTTAGAATGAGGTTTTAAATTATGAGTGGAAAGGGATGATTTTAATATAACTAAAAGAGTTTTATCGCATCACTTTTATTGTTAAGAGCATCCAACTGATCAAAAACATAACTCTAAGGTTATTCAATATAGGTGATGATAAGGAGGCGAGGCTCCTAATAAATATTGTGGCCCTATTCATATAATTTTTAGAGCTCTTTGCCCAAAATATATATTCATGTAGTAATTATAACATCTAGAGTCAATAATTATGTGAATGACTATTAATCCTAACTTCTCTTGGTTCCCTAACAATTATACATCCCTTCACGATCACATATTTCATCAAAATAAAGTATCCCCTAATCAAATCAGACATTTTATCCAATGATTATCCTACTTTACCCTCCCTTTAATAACTCTATTTCATAGAGGCTATGAATACACCTTGTTTATAGGTTTGTAGGAAGTATAATTAACAACTAATTAAGCTCACAATAGCATCAGTATAGTCTACATCTATAACATGATCCTGACAAATAAACTCTCTTAAATAGGTATGGGCTAGAGATCAAAATGGGTCAGCATTATGCATCTAATAATCCTCTATTGATTTGAGAAGATAAAAAAATAAAAATATAAAGATAAATAATTCAACCACAAGTGAAAACCATTTCTATGGCACCTTAAGCAAGTACCATGATGAAAAGTAGCTTTCTGACATCATGCATAAATAATCCATTATCTACAAGTACTTCAACATTTAGGGGCAAACCCATTTTCATCCTTATCCATCTACTTAAATCTATTTTTTCCATCCAATCCTATCAAAATCCATGTCCTAACTTCATCTTTATCTAGCCTATCATATCCATCTCTCTTCCTATCTTGACCTTGATAAGGAAGTGTAAAATGTTTAGAACCCTATTTTTGGAAGCATGCTGGCATATCATCTAAATGATACTTTGACAATTGGAAATTTGGTTCCCACATGGTATAGTCCTTGGAGATCCCTAGTCCATTCCTCATATTCCCTCATCATCCATTATAATATAACATTACCTTGAATCCATTCAATTCATTATCATATCCCATCCTAGTGCTAGAATAGGTTTTCCCTTTACCAATATCCCTTGTATATACTTATCCAAAAACACAAAAAAAATATAAATTCTAAAAATTCTAACATTATAAAATCATAAAAATTAAAAAAATTAAAAAGGCCAAAATCTTTGAAAGAGATATAAAACCATAAAATCTAAAAAAATTGTTTTATCCTCTATCCACTTAGTAATCCTTGATTAATTCTTGATCCAATCAGTCCATATTTTTGACACATTTCATTCCCACATCCACCCTATTTAGGGCAAGATCATCAATCCAATTTTGGCTCACATATTTCACCCTATTTGGGTAAAATTAAAGCATGTATCTTATTTAAGGATATTTCCCCCAATTTATCCTCTTGCATATGTCCTTTCTTGGGGGCACCATCCAAACTACAATATCATTGAAACTTAACACATGCAATAATGACTTGATTAATGACAAGATTACTTTTGATACTTTATTAATTTGTGTGTATTTTATTTCTTACTTGTTTATTTGTTTTTCCTATTATGGCTTGACCTAGTCCATATACGGCAATAGGGTCATCATGGTTTTTACATATCATGTGATTTTTTAAACTTATAATTGAGTCCATACATTTGCATATGATGGAAATTTCAACCTGATTTTTCCATATCATGGTGCATTTGTGTCACATGTCTATTGAATTAGGGGTCACTTATTACATAATTATGGGTAGGTCATCATGGTTTTTTATATAATGGTGCATACCATCAAAAATCAAGTGTTTTAGGCTTATATATAATGTTTCATGAAGAGAAAACATCCCCTTAAAAAATCATCTACTACCAAATCAAATCATTTAGGTCATATTTCACCACATCACATTATATCCTCCATCTTTAAAAATTTTCAACATCGGATCAGATCAAGTCTTCTATTCTTCATCATTACTCATCACATTCCTCCCTTTTTATGATAAATACATCGACATAAGGTATATTTATACTATGTAAGTAGAGATTAGTCACATGAAGTGTCTGATGTTAGTTTGACCACCATTATCACCACTATAATCATCATTTTTGTCCAATCTTATCAACATTTTATTCTTTTAACTAATTTTCATTCTCACAACCTACATGCATAGACATTAGTATGATTAAACCCCTTTTTATCCAATTCATTGGAAAAATATTATTACATCATTCTTCAATCATTACCATGTCATTCTTCAATCATTATTTTCATTAAAATTTGGGTTATCCTTATATTCCTAGTATTTTTAATTCTTCATTCTTTGAAAATTGGTTATACCATTCACACATAAACTTTTTTTAACATATTCAAATTCTTGTCATCCATAAATGTGATCATCTCATCCTTAATACATGAAATAGGTTAAATCATTGAGCCAACTTGCTAATCAATCAATTAGTATAGTCAATGACCAAATCCAACCTATTTGGGTTAAATCAATTAGTCCATCAGTAAATTTTCCCTACCTAGGGAAAATTTATATTTCCACCCTATTTGAGTAAATTTATCTAGTTAAAGCTCATGGCTTTCACCCAGTTTTGGGAATAGTAAATCATGAAAATAATTATCTTGGGATGCATCCTTCCTAAGTCGACCCTACTTTAGGTAAACTATGTTAAGAATATAGAAAACAAAGTAATATTAATGAAATAAAGACATGATTAAAATTTAGAAAAAAATATACAAGATAGACATAGATTTAACATGGTCAACCCAATATGGGCTACATTCACACAGAATAACTAGTTCTTCTCTGTATTCAATCCAAAATATGAAGGGAAAAACTTGTAATACATCCATTTTAATATCATCTTCACTCACATACAACATGTTTCCATGATTACCATATCCTCATATCAAAGGAGGGTTACATATAAGGTAAAAAATGCATAAATATAATTTCTACCATTAGATTTGTGACCTAATAGTGAACGGTCTAGATTTACTATGAAATTACAATATTTTACAATGCAACAATAGTGTGTGGGCATTACTCCCCCATACCCCTAATCAAGAATCAATCATTAAAATAAGACTAGGCTCCACCATCCAAAAAATTATTCTATCATTTCTAGTAATCAAAGTGTGTAAGCACTAGCTTAAGTGGGTTAATCTTATCCATGGGTTAATTTCATCTGTATTCCTCAAATCTTTCATCACCTTGTTTTTTGATAACTTATATGCATTTAATTTTCATCCACATTTTTTGGCTTATTATTTATTTTAAAATCCATTACTCCACTCATATCTCACACTACCTTCTACTAGAGGGGCAAAATGTAGACACCTTAAATTGGATACTTTGTGTCGATTTTAACTATCCACACTAACATATTCCTAAATCCTAATTTATTCATCTAACCAATATTATATCCACCATTCACCCCTATTAAATTCATTACTTATGAAATTATACATAATTTCCCATAAATTCACATCATATTGCATTACTTAATTGATCTCAATTAATTAGCTAATCTTATTCTAATTAAAAATTATGAAATGCACAATTAATATTTTTTTAATAAATCATTTAATTATATTTTACATCTCAAGTTTATGAAATATTTAAATGTCTCTTACACCCTATCACACACTCCAAAATTATCATAAGTGGATTTATTACACATCCTCTTACATACTTCATCCTTCATTTACAAACTCCATCTTCCTCATCATGGAGATGTAGGACTAATTTCCATCCATTTATCTTCATATTTATCCAATATCCCTCATTAATCATCCAAGTCTATAAATTAGAGAGCTTCCACTGCATTCCAACATGAATCAATAGTGTATTGAAGCTCTGCCAAATCATAAGGCCATCATTTATTAATCATCATTTTTTTTGTACTAGACTTACTCTGCCAAAACTCCAAGAAAATATCCACCAAGCTCTTCATTTATCAATCAAAACATGCATAACACAAGGGGAGATGCTTTAAAAATAGCTCTATGCCATTGAAAAATATCTCAAGCACTATATTTGGGATAATAAAACTTGAAGTACAGAAAGGAAGATAATCCAAAGGGAAGGTATACCATTATGTTTTATTTATTTTCCATCGCACTTGTTTCTCTCTTTCCTTATTTTTCCTAATATAAGGACATGCACTTGGGTTTTAGGTTTTATGAATTTAATTCAATTTCATACTAGCAATAAACTAAATCCCTCATAATCATATGATCACACTAGTTATAGTGTCACCTATAACATTGATGAATGGAATAAGAAAATAATCCATAGGGCATGCTTTGTTAATAACATTAAATTCACTACATATCTTAATTTTACCATTCTTTTTAGTATGGGAATGATGTTGGACATCCATTTTGAGTAATCCAAAAGCTTTATAAACCTTAAATTGAGGATTTTAATGAATTTATATTTCACCATTAATGTCACCTTTAGCTTAATTGGCCCAAGATTTTGTTTGAATAGATTTGCATTAGGCATCATGACTAGATTTTGGATAAGTAGTTTAGGATTGATACCTACCATATCCACGTAGGAGAAGGTGAAGGCTTTAGACAACTCAGTGAGTGGTTATTTGCGGTCTTATATTTCTTGTGATGAAATTAAAGACCTGAGATTGAGGATTCTAGGATTATCTTTAGTTTCTATGTTTATATAAATAATATCTTGGATGAGGGAAGCATTCCATTCCTTAAGTTGATCAAGATCTGATAGGAGGTTAATATCCTCACCCTTCATGTTAAAATCGTCAAGCTCTTCATTAGAAGAAAAACCATATTCAAATTTTTAGTAATAATCACTCCCAAGAGTATATGTAGGATAACATGTAATTAAAAATCTTATATTATGGTGAATATATGGGAGGTCATCATAAGTGTGAATTAACTCTAAAATAGCTTCATCATTTTCATCCAAGTCAAGAACTAGTGGGCTAGCATCCCTCCTTATACAAGTGAGGGTTTGGTCATTAGGTTTTTTCTACATTAAAGGCTCTATATTAATAAACACTTTGAAATTTGACTAATGTATAATTGGGTGGGGACCAAAATGAGAGGAGGAAACATACATAGAGTCAATAAGTTGGTTTCTTTCTTTAGGCACTACTTATATAGAGATGAAGTTAAAACCCTTTGTGACTTCTTGCATAGCTAAATTATAAATTTGAAGTTATTTGGATTTAGTTTGATATATTTATGAGACTTGATTGGTTACTATCTATGAATCACCTTGGATTTTTAGGTTTTGAATTCCTAACCATTTAGCAATGATAATCCCAAATTATGCATATTCATACTTGGCCCCATTGTTAGTGCACTCAAAGTCAAGTTTAAAACCAAAAGGAAAGAGCCTTCCTTCTATGGAGACCAATATCATTCGCATCCCTATGCTAAAAATAACATTTATCCCCATATTAGTGAAGGTTACATTGACCATGTGTAGATGAAGGATCGTTATTAGGGAAGATTCCTAGTCTTCTGATATCTTGACCATATGAATGTCAAGTACACTAGCTAAACCCATGTGTAGTTCCTGGTACTAATATTAAAATAAATTATAGTCCCTACCCCTATTAGGTTGAATGGGAGAATTAGTGGTGCATCCTTTTCTAATATATTGATAATCTCACCCATTGACAGTCAAAATTACCAACAAAACTATTGGATCTAAACCACTAAAAATTTTCATAGTTTCCACCTCTATTTCCTCTAGTTTATATTTCAATAAGGCTTGAGGTATTTTAACCCATTTACTTAGGCTTTGAAATCACTATAATATCAACCAATGGTAGGGTTTTGTGACCTCATTGGTAGGTAAGTGGTAGTTAATGGGAAAATTTGATTGCTTGTGCATGGTTATTTGAAGCATGTCAAGAGGCTTGGGGTCCCCTTGGGCCAAAAAAACCTTACCCAAATTGAATAACATAATTTTTGGAATAAATTTAAAGGGATGGCCTTCATTCTATTAATCTAGGATCTTCCCAAGATCATGTTATAATTTGTGTCTTTGTTAATCACATAAAATTTTGTTAACATAGTCTTGGGACCCAGACTGATTAGAAGCACAATTTCCATATAGAGGTGGATTTGAGGCTATCATAGCCTCATAGGGTATTATAATTTATGGAATAGTTTATTTTATCATAACTTAGTTTTTGAAAAAAACACAAGGGAACAATGTTCATAGTTTCTTTATCATCAACCATGGCTCTATTTACGTAGTTGTTATAGATCTATAGTTTTAAAAACAAAGTTGAATCCCCACTCATTGTTAGTTTAGAATTAGGAGGGAGACTACTAAGTTCAAATAAATAACTAGCATCCCAAGAATATTTCCTAGGTGGAAACATAACTAAGTCAATTTGATTGATTTAGGTCTATGGCTAGGGAGTTACGCTAAATAAATACCCCAATCTGAAAGCATTGAGCAATGGCAAATGATGGGTAGGTGATTTATTGAGAAATTAAAGAAATGAAATGTGTGAGAAAGTTTTTATAATAACTAAGGTCAAATTATAATTCCCCATAGGCTTAGGGATGGTCTCAGTATCCAAAATTTTTTAAGGGTCAGGAGTTGTGCATTGATATTCCCTAGTGTGAGTAATTTTATTATATTCCTCTTAAATTTGCAACTCTATAACCCATATCATCCTAGTTTCACCTTTGACTCTCAACTAGGGAGAAACATTGACATTCACAGTTCTAAAAGTGGAAGCCTCAACATCATTATTACATTCTTTTTTAGGTTATCTCAAGTTTTATTCAGGGAAGCTAGTGCTTGATGGTTCAAAAATGGGTTATGTTAAATCTATATATTTTGGTTATGAGTTATAACAAGACAATTTTAAAAGGTATAATTGTTTTCACTTGCATTCCCTAATAAAATGTTTATGAAAGTGTCTCTGATCCTAAGGGATCATTTGGATGAATTTTTTATACATCTTATAGTTTTAATTATCATTACTAATAACTCATTATAAGAGACATAAAATATTGGGATCATATTCTCTATGCCTTTGAATTCATCCTTATTGACTAAATACTTATTAATTATTCCTTTGATAATAGGGTTGGTTCTATAACTTCAAAAAAATCTCAACATTTTGAAACTGGTTTTGGATTTGGTTTTAATATTACATGTTGTGGGGTGGAGGCCAATTGAAGTCAATTACATGAATTACAATTGGAGGGTTTTGGATCCTAACAGCTATACTTTTATTTGTGTTGGTGTTTTTCATGGGTGGATATTGATTATCATTTACTCAATTATAATTTTTGCTCTGATCGGTCATACCATTAGTGGTGGCATTGTTATTTTGGTTAAGGATTTTGGGTCCTTATTTATTGATGTTGTTCTAGCTCATATTTTTAAATCCCCCATTTTTTATTTATAGGTGATAATTTCATGTTGGCCCCATAGATGCAATATACACTATTGATGGTTACTTGATCAATTCGTATAACACTTTCAAGAGCTTCTTCATAAAACTTATAGGTGAACTTTTAGATGTATTCCATTGTCTCCTTGTTAAGGGAATGAAGGAAAGGGTAAAATAATTCCATATGACCCATTTTAGGTGAACTATCAGATGAATATATAACCCATTACCATATCATGATGAAATGGGCAATCGATTCATTGTGTTCTTATTTAATATAAAGATATTATAGAATGCAAGTTTTGAGAAGCTTTTTCATATCGAAGGCCTTATCCAATTCAACCATCAGTTATCTAAATGAATGAATGGAACCCTTAGGGATGTGGTAATACCAATCATTAAAGATTCATTCTAGGGTTTTAGGGAAGATATTGGTAACAACCCCATCCCAAGGTAAGAGTTCCCTAATAGTCATGGCATACGTCTTGGCATGTGTATTGGGATATACCTCCCCTTTGAGCTTGGGAAGGTTTAGAAGGGGACATGGAATAATAAATCCTCATATATTGAGATTAATGGGTTCTTTAAGATACTCAACATAGCTCCCCATGTTGTTAAATTTGGTTGTTGACATGACCAAACTGGACTAGAAGGGTGGGATCAAATAGGGGTTGTGTGGATAACAACTAGGAAGAATGGAGGAAGCTTGATAAGGTGAAGTAAAATAATCCATAAATTAGTTATATGGATGAGTAGACTTAGAGAACATATGGAAGTAAGGAGGAAGATTTTTATACATATAAAATTTCATGATTTATTGAGGAGGGGCATACACAGTTTGCACATAGCTTAGGGGATGTAGGGTGGCACATGTCCAATATATGAAGGGGGAGTTTACTTGGTAGACATGTAATTTGAATATTTAAATAATGATGGATTATTGGTCATCACATTGGTCTGTAAGGGTGGAGTATAGGTGTGCACCTCTAATTAGGGGTTGGGTTGGAGATTGGTAAGGTGGAATAATTTTGGAGGTGTCTAGGTTATGGATTCCATGAGTAAGGATGTTCCAAAGGGTTTGGTTAGATACATGACTTAGTAAGGGAATATGATTTTATTATGGTGGGATTGTGTAAGCTTGTTGTTGCATCGGTTGATAAATTATTGCTTGGATGGGAATAGAATAAGAGTGAGCCTAGATAGGAGGATTGGGATTCACCCCTTGATTTATTCTCTCTATCACAAATGTGACCCACTAAGGTATTTATGAGTTCACTCAGACCAATGGTGGTGTTAGGTTTGGGAGCCTCTTGTATTGGAGGGGTATAGGTGAGAGATTGGTTAGTTTGAAGATATTTATTTGGAGTGGGAGCCTCAAGGGTAGTGGTTAGGTTTTAAATTGGTGGGGTGGAGGAATTTTTATTCCTGCTAGAGCGATGTGTAGCCACTCACATACGGTTAACCTCATCCTCTAAATAATGAATCCTACCTATATATTGGTCATATCTAGGAGATCCTTTTGAATATGGATTTTTTAAGATAATAAATGGTATAGTATCCATATGATGAGTGGTTTCACTCCCTATAGTGAGACTCATAACATTGGATTTGATATGATTATTAATAGTTTTGGATACATCTCGCACCTCATGAATAGGAATCTACTCTTGGTTTGAGTATCGGGATGAGAATAATTATAGGATTAATAATTTGTATTGGTGTCAAAAGTAGAGTTTTTCTAATTTACCAATGAAGCCTCACCAGATTTAATTTAGATCCCTCTATAGCCCTCCAAACTAAGAGATCCATGTATGTCTCATCTAGACATGTTTTATGGGTATATGGATACACATAAAATAAATGGGAGGGAAGAAAATGGAGAAAGGAGAATAAAAGGGGAAATGAAATAGATTAGATTATTTCAAGTCAATTTCACTAATTTTTATGAATATGAATAGCACTTGACTTCTTAAGGTCGAGCTAAGCCAATTGATGTAATGGATGGATGATGGGTGGAATTATGGATTGATATGATTTTTTGGTGGAATGGGGTTTGCAATTATGAGTGTCAAGGGATTATTATGATGGAACCAAAATAGTTATGATATATCATTTTTCTCATTAAGAGTTTCTAACTAAGCAAAAGCCTAACTCCAAGGTCCCTTGGTATTGGTGATGATGAGCAGGAAAAGTTCCTAATGAATACTAGGAATTCTAAGGTGGGAATGGTTTCATTGGATGACTCATGGAATTTGGTTAACTTGATCAAGTTGTATATTCACTTTAAATTTCATACACAAATTTGAATGATATATGATGAGACTATACCTGAGGAGAAGAAACGTGATGGAGACATAAATCTAGTCCTATATCACATTGTATTGACTGATTTAGTTTTAGGGGAAGATGATTATGGGTGGATAAAATATATGTTCTTATTCCTATATGCACTAATAACATTGAAAATGATAATGGGATAGGTGTGGAATGGAAAACCTCAATTCTAATCTTGATACTGATATCTAATTGGGTATTGATAGTAGAACTTGGTGCCCTAACTCTAGGTAAAATACCTACTATATAGAGGTATGTGTCCTTAGGTATTGTTATCTAATAGGTTAGATTTATAAATGTATAAGAGTAAGAGATTATTCTAAAGGTGGTATGTGGTTGAACTTCTTGTTTTATTAGAAACAAGGTTTTAGGAATGCTCTTTCTCATTGGTACAAGGCTTTGGTTGTTTATTTGTTTTTTGTTTTTTATAATGTTTTGATTAAAAATAAAGAAAAATACTTGATAAAAATAAATGAGTGAAATTAAATAAAAATTTATGATAAAAACAAATGAAATAATTATACTTTTTTGTATTTTTCAATTGAATTTTCAATACATGCATTTCTAGAAAACAAAATCCAAGCTAACAATACAAATGTTGATTTCTAAATGCAAACTAAATGAAATTTATTTTATGTGTTTTTAGATTATAAATGAGTTAATATATTATTCAAACTAATATTTTATAATAATTAAGTAAATAAAAAATCAAATCTAGATCCTAAGCAACAATACTATTGAGTATCTAAATATTCTTTGGCATATGCAAGCAAGAACTTATTTTTGGTGTTTCTAAATGAATGCACACTAACTTTGAATTATTTGTATCCAATGAAAGTAAATATATAAGTTGTGATTTTTTAATTTTTTAAATTAAAAATATCCTTTTGAATTTATTCAAATAAGTAAATCAATACCAAGATAGCACCTTTTGTTCTCCTCAGTTTGGCTAGAGTTTTTTCTACTTGCTAATGTGTTTTTTTATGTATTAACAAAAGATTGATTTAAACTAATAATTGATTGTTATTGAAGTTAAAAGTGTTTTATTTTGTTTTATAATGTATAACTAGGGTTTTAATTCAAATCTAAATGATTTTAAATAATCTATTATATGGCTGCAAATAATAAGGAAACTAACTAATATTTTTGGTAAAATTAGGAGAAGAAAGAAGAATTATTTTTCCTATCTATTTCCTTTTCAAAATAGGGATCTAATCTAATGTAATAAATGAAACTAAAATAATATAATATATTTAACAAATAAATAAAATAAAAAATAGAAACCCTAAACCTAATCAAGATGTAGACCTGTTGGAAATAAAAGATGTATTTGTGATATGGTCCTGATCATGTTAGCTCCTCTACTAAAAATAATAATTTTAGGAAATATCTTACCAAGGATAATGCTAAAATAATAGTATAAAATGAATAATATGGGATGAACACAACTCCAAATAAAATAACAACTGATACAAAGATCGGGTTGAAAATTCAATGACCTTCTTTAGTTAAAATTGTGTAGTCTAACATGAAAATGATCAAAGGCAAAGCTCAAAAGTGATGGTAAGTAGGTTTTTTTCATATAAATATTCAAAAAATAAACCTCCATGTAAATTTTTAAGTCCAAAATTCACCTAAAAATGGAATACTTTTAGGATAGGAATGGAAGTTATAAGGGTGTGTTTAACCGAGTTATGTTGTGTCCTAACACACACACTCCATTTTCAAAAATTCAAATGCATATCCATTATTAATCAGATATTATTATTCGAGGTCTTTTGAACTATAATTAAATGATATAAGAGTTTGAAGGTGAAAATTTAAGTAAATTTAATCTGATGCTAAAATGAATTAATTTTCCTCCCTTGATCTTTGTTATTTGCTTTATTTAATCAAATAGGATTTACTTCAATATTTTTAGAGTGTCTCAAAGTTATGGAGGAATTGAAACTTTGTATAAGCCATGCTAATGGATTTAATTTTCACCTTTGATTTTAACTTATGGTTATGTGCACTTAATGCATGATTTAATGGCCAACTGAGATAACATGTTTTGATTTTATTTGGATTTTTGTCTATGTTATGTATTGATTAGGTCATTTTTATCTTATGGGTCTCCCAGGACCTCCTAGATCTCATTTGATCTTTCCACATGACATCATTTCACTAACCCATAGCCTAAGTAAAAAATACATGTCACCTAGTGGAAGTCAAAGTGGACCTTTGTACAGATAATCTTGAGTAAACAAAATAGTAAGATCCATCCATGTTTCATCATCCCAATAGCCCAAAGGTGACATCAACATTAGTATCTTATATGAATTCACCTAGGAAAATAGATCACCAAGATCTTACCATGTGTTATCATCCCAATATTATAGAGGTGACATTAACATGGACCATTTTACAAATAATCCTAGGAAAGTAGAGTAGTGAGAGTCATCCATATGTCATCATCCTAGTATCATAGAGGTTATGTTAGTATAGACCTTTATACATAAAATACTATGCAAGTGGAGCAATGAGATCTATCCACATGTCATCATCTTGGTAACTTAGTGGTGATGTTAGTATCAACATTTGTAAAGATAATACTATGAAAGTGGAGTAGTGAGAGATATCCATGTGTCATTGTCCTAGTATCCTAAAAGTGACATCAACATAGACATTTGTATAGATAATCTTAGGCAAGTGGGTCATTTTTATCTCACCAAATGTCATCATCCCACTAGCCTGTAGCTAAATAAACAAAGCATGCCTAGCTATAGCTCAACTAGGAGTGGAATAAAAATTCATAGACACATGTCCTCTAGATCCACATAAGAAAGCGATGAAGACATCAAAACCAAGATAAAGAAAATAAAAAAGAGACATCTATCATACTTATATGACTTAACATCAATAAGAATGCAAGTAATGCCACATGTTAGTAAAAAACATGAAAGTCAATATTATGAAATTAAAATGTAAGGAATAAATAGGGGAAAGAGAGAATGTATTTATTGCACTTAATTTGCACAAACTAAATAATTGATGCATTCAATTATCACACCTAATGTAACTAAATAAATATATTTTGATTTTTTTTTTCTAGTCTAATTACATTACCTCCAAGCTATCAATATTATCATGAATTCCAAGCTCAAGTATAGACTGTGAATCCAAAACTCCATTACAACCATAAATTTAAGGGCCTTTCACAAAACAAAGAATTTTTAGACAACATCAATAGCATCCTCATATCATATCCCAATCCCCTCTACATACTTAATTACAAGACCAATCAAATACATAAATACAACATTTGATTTGATGGCATTGAACTATGAGTTCAAATAGTACTCTTCCATTGATCTAGTCAAACCATACAAGGATGATGAATAACTCTCTATTTTCACATGAAGATATAATGATGACCTCCTATCCATAAAAAAAGGTTATCCTTCACAACATACTATCTAAGCTAGAGGTAATACCCTACATTGACTTGTTATTTGATTTATTCATGAATGGAAAAGTTATTGGAAAAATATTACATTTTAGGCTTTTCAAGACACCAATTACATACATGATTGGGAATGCCTTTGAGAAGTATTACAAGATACCATTCTTATACATGTCATATAAGCAAGACATGGTGAATTCATGGCTTTAGAAAAATCATGTCAGTAAAAATATGCCAGATGAGGTTGGAAACTCGAGAAACTTTATGGTTTAGGGCCCTACCTCAGCCATTACAATTTTAGTCTTCAGCTAGGGGTAAGAATCGTCATGGCTCTTCTAAATAAGATATATGTTTTTTTAACATCACTTATGTCACTAAGGTATGGGTCCCTATAATATATATGATGTTAACTTCCAACAAAATCATTTCATTAGGGGAGATCATCAACTTCAATCTAATTTTGAAACTCACAAATCCTAGAAGTTCCCCAGATGAGAATTTTTACATGATGTCCTACATGGTGGATGTGATGACTACAACTGTGCATTCTTATTATGAGTATCCCTAGAAGCCATCTCCTAATTACCATAAAAATAGGATATGTGATGAGTTCAATGTTATTCATGTACCTATATTTAGGAAGAACATGAAGAGGTTGATAGAGACTTTCTATCCCATAGTGTATCAAGTAATTTATGGGAAGAATGTGTCTAGGCTCTCTAACCCTATCAAGAAAACTATTTGTAATATGGGTGATTACTGGTTGTACCTCAAGTGAAAAATAATTATAATTTAAGTTACAAAGTCACATCCTTTATACTTACCAAGGTTGAGCCTAATAAAGTAGCTAAACAAGAGATTGTTGCCCAACTAGCTGATAGTGTTGATGCTAACTTGAAGAAGGCTAAGTAAGTATAGGTCCATCTAACTCCTATTAACATTATTAGGATTCAAAATATGAGTTAGGAGCACCTTCAATTGTTTGAAAATATTAGGACACATTATGAGTTCAAATAATCACCTTTTAGACACTAAGACCCAAGAAATAATGTAAGAGATCACATAAAAAATATGAGAGAAAAGTAAAGATCATCTATGAGAACCAATATTATGACCATGACAATGCACTTATCAATGTTGAAGATGATTCAAAAGTGGAAATAAGGATACACATGGCCAACATGTCTATGATTGTGGCACAAAGGATCTAGTATAATCCTACCAACACCAAGGAGGATGACAAGATGATTGAGAAGTAAGAATGTGTTTCCAAATATATCCATGGACTCCCTCCTCAAGTAGAATAAGAAACACAATAATAATTTTTCCCATCTAGGGAAGCTTATATTGAAGAAGGATATTTGAAACATCCAAGCTCCTCTATATACACAACTATTAATGTTTCTCCATAACACATCAAGGTAGAATATTAATGCATAGCTAAGGAATAAATACCTTCAAGTCCCATCACATCATTTGGACTCTTCTCCATGCTTATTTTAACCCTACTAACCATTGCACAAGTAAGAATTCTTTATTGTCTACCTCAAGTACATGTTTATTCTATTCCTTTATCTCCACCAATAGTAATGTCCCAGTCCCCTAGGTAACCACCTTCATCATCACCTACCATGACACTTACACCACTAGGGGCTATGTCCTTATCCACTGAATTACCATCTCCACCACCTATCATTCATCTAGTGGTTACCACTCCATCTCCCTCACTATCTGATTCCACTATAGTCCCTCCATCTCCCATTCCACCATCAACTAGGCTAGACTTTATTTTTTATAAATCTAATAATGACATACACATGGAAACTTAATACCCTTATTATTTCATCTCAAAAGGTGTAAGTAGAGGAGAAACAAGTATTTTCTCCTAAGGAAAGGAAAATTAGAAGAAAGGGTGATTTGGTTTAGACCATGTCCATATTTATGATAGTGAGGAGGAAGATAAAAGATAAGGTAATGAACAAGAGTGGGTATCAAAAAATTAAATAGAAGACACATAATCCTTTGAGAAGACCACTCAGATAGAGGAATATGATGAATGGTTGACCAAGGGAAGCACTCAGTTAGGATGGATAAAATTATTACAATCAGAAGAAGTCAACTAGGGAAGTGGTAATTCAATGGATACTGAATTGATGTCAAATATAAAATGTATGTAGAAAGAGAGGAAAAATTAAATCTACAAATCACAACATAGGGGATATCCCCAACTACACCTCTAAGCTCTCCACATTAGATCATTATAATGACACCTCTAATAATTAGTAACCCATCAATCTCTCCCTTGGTTGTAAGTCCTCCTAATCCACATTCTTTGGAAACTTCCTTAGTTATAGAAACTACTACTGATGTAGTCGATTTGTTATATTTTTTTCATTATTCAAGCCAAATAAACTATCCCCAAGAACTTGCAATGCTAATTTTTCATATAATAGCCTAGCTTACTACTATGGGCCATGCCACCATTATTATAACTACTGGGGATATATATATTTTTGTTACTGACTATTTCTAAAACTTATTGAGCACCCTTATAACCTACTCATTCTTTATTAGAACCAGTTCATAGTCCCCTTAGTCAATTCAATGGATATATTTTTAAAACCTAGTGCCCACATCAATTTTTACTACCCTAGCTACCCTTTCAAGGCTAGAAACATAATTAGAGATTCCTATTAGCTAAGCATCCTAGGTAGACTCAACTACCATCTCAATCCACCAAGTAGCAAGTAAGGATTAATACATCATTCATACACTAGTCTAGAGGCATGTTACTAGATGAAGGAAGGTTATTCCTATTTTTCCTATAATAGGGACATCCTTCCTGAAGGCTATGCTACCTTAAGGACACTCCCCCTCAATATCTCTTATAGCATAAATAGAGTAAACATAACAATAATTTTCATTGGACATTCCTTTGTGGATATAATAATTATAATAGGAATAAGCAGGGAGACAAGATTTGGTGATAACTAAGCAACCCACATTAAAATTCCATTTTGACAGATAAATAAACACCTTGAGAAAGGTGAAGAGGAAGACAATGGTTGTTGAAAGGTATCTAGTTGAGCTAAAACAAAGAAAAGACATATTCTATTTGACAAAAGGAAGAAAAGTAAATCCCTCATATCTATATAGGTATAGGGAGGACCCCTATACTTTTATACATGTTTTTGGGGGAGTCATGAAAGATTTGTTTAAAATTTTTGATCAACCTATAGAGAGGCAACCTGAGGTGAGTACTATCTAGGTCCCCAAAAATATGGTAGAAAATTTATAGGGGACAACTAGGAAATTATTTGACACTATTGGTTCAATAAGGTCTACAATGACCACCTCCCAACCCAAGTGGGGAGTCTTCAATTGTTCAACAAAATAAAATATATTGATTGAAAAATATTTTTTATAAGCTAAGAAACAAGAAATAAGGGTTATGCCCACCTCAATTTAATAACAACATCTAAAGTTTCTTAAGCACAAAATTATATTGATGCAAAAAGGGATAGTGTACTTGAATGGAATCAAGAGATATAGGGTCTAGTCCAATAATTTTCAAATCAAGAGAGGGTAGTTATCTCTATCTTGATTGACTTAAGAGTCATTAAAGTAGGCACCCCACAGGGGCAATTGGTGCCTAGGTACATTTTTGAGTCTTCTATGAGAAACACTAGATAGTTTTAGAGAAAATATTGAAGGCACTATCTATAGTGTTAGTAAAATTTAGTATTTGCATTGGGTAAATTTACTATGGTAAATAATCAATCTAAGTTTACCTAGGGAAGTTAATTAGTTATTTTTTTAAATGTTTATATTATTATAACAACAATATTATGTGAATAATTTTGTGAGATATTATAGGGATATGAGTAGATTATGGTGGAGATATGAGCTCCAGAATTATAGGAAAGACTTTTCCCCTTTCCTATATAAATGTATTGTCCTGTATGAAATAATATAGTGTGTGAATTATAATATTATTATTTGTCTACTCTCTATGAACTCTATTCAACTCCATTACATGAGATAAACATTTATTTAAGTTCCTCCAATACCTAAAATTGGTATCAGAATGGGTAACTTATTCCATGAGATATTGATGAATTTAAAATGGGGAGTGATATTGTGCTTCATCCATGTGAATGAGAGACTCTTTGTTTTAATAATGAGTTTGTAGTTTTAGTTAGGTATTAAACATACAACGTGTTTAATTTTATAAGTTTATGTAATCTTATGGTTTGTACAAAACACATTAAACTTGGATATTAGCTTCTAAATTGGTCCATACATTCATTCTCCTAATCATGTTTGGATAGTCAACTTGTATTAATTTTTCAATAATCTAGAACATCAATTAATCAAATTGTACATTACGGCATGTTAATCTTGGTACAATAATTGAGGCACCATTGTGGGCCAATCTTGAATATCATATATGATTGGAACCATATGACTCCATCTCGATATTTATTGTTAAAAGTGATGCAAACATGTTGTAGATGTATCCTTGATGAAACATATATTCCATTGATTCTACCACTTTAGTTTCTCTCTGAATTATATTAATTTTAAGATTTAACTACATATATTCAACTATTCATTGATTTGAATGCCACTCAGTTGAAGCATAACAATCACTTAAACATATTGCATTAGATATCATTATTACATCCTATATTTGCATTCAGTTCATTGTCTAAACTCATTAGCTTCATCGGCAGTCCTATGAATATGCATTTATGCTTCACTTCTTTTGCATTGAAATCTTCTCATACACTCTCTTGTCTAGCCTTTATTGTTATAATGAAATTCAAAGGTTATAATAATTATGCATTTGTTTAGGTGAATTTCTATGTTATACATCTATCCTATCTATCCTCATGCATCTGGTAAGTGTTATTGGTGCATAATATCAAGTAGTATCTTTTGTTTAGTGTTAAGTTATTGTATTATTGAATTATAAATTGATATATTCTAATAGGTCTTATTTAGTTTATTTTTTGAATTCATATTTTAGTTTTATAATTTGTATAGTGTGTTTTAAATATCTCTTAATTAGCTATTTAAGTAATTAGTTTATATGTTATCCAATTTTAGTGTTATAGTGTTTAGTTTAGTTTTTATAAATCCAATATGTAATTGGATTTTTAATGATTGTCAAAGTCAAAAATTTAAAAGTGTCGAAAGTTGAGTTATTTTTTCAAGAGTCTTGTTTATATGTCAAAGTCTAGAATCATTTTTAATTCCAAAAGAGTAAAAATTATAAAAAATAAAAACAAATTTTCTTACAAATGCATTTTCTTATGTATTATTTCACATTGAGGGGGGAAAGAAACCTAATTTGGAAACAATTGTGTTTCACATCTTCATCGGCTAAGTAAGTAGCTTCTCATGAAGGAGGTCAGAGGTAATGGAGGAAGGAGGTGTTTTAATGACCTCTAATCAATCATCAATGATGGGGCCACACTTATGGTATGATGGCATGTGTTTTTTACTTGTGTGGTGTGAATCTTAGTTTTTTTACTCTTTTTTTTAGGTGCAAAAATCAGAACATATGTGTTTTCCTATTCACTTATAAGTATTCCTCATGTAACCCCTTTTTTAGAAACATTTTAGAATGTTGACTAAAATATATTGTAGTAATCATGATGTAAAGGTTTTTGGTGAACCTAGAAAACCAATTGTGTAAGGTCTTTGGTGAACCTAGAAAACTAATTGTGAAAGATTATTAGTACACTTGTAAAACCAATTGGGTAAGGTTGTTGGTCAAACCTGGTGAAAACCATCAGAGGACAAGTGTGGGGGATGAATAGAAGAGTAGGCCTTTGTTCATGCTTGGATGGTGGTTGTATCCATCCCTAAAAGCCACTTGAAATAATATAGTATGTTAGAGTTTTGTGCAAGCCCAATGTTGCATAATTGAAGAGTTGATCATGAGAACACAAAGGTAGCACTCTATAATTGGAGAAAGGCATATATTTTACCATGTAAAAACTAAGGGGGGGAATGTTAGAAAAATTTAGTATTTACATTGGGTAAATTTACTATGGTAAATAATCAATATAGGTTTACCTAGGTAAGTTGATTAGTTGTTTGGTTAAACATATATATTATTATAATAACAATATTACATGAATAGGTTTGTGATATATTATAGGGATATGAGGATATTGTGGTGGATATATGAGCTCTATAATTATAGAAATGAATTTTCCTATATAAATGTATTTTCCCATATGAAATAATATAGTCTGAGAATTATAACATTATTCTTTGTCTACTCTCTATGAGATTTGTTTAGCTCCATTACATGAGATAAATAATTTTTTAATCTCACCCAATACCTATCATATAGAACCAATGATGAAATTATGTAGCTAGTCAATTTTTTTAGGGACAAAATTATAGGGACCAAGGCACTACATGGAGTGGTTAGAGTTACATTGGGTGTACATAAGAAATTGATGGACAAGCTTCCTTAATTATTTAAAAGAGGTCTAATTGATTTTGAGACTATAGATGTTGACTTTTAAGTGAGATGCACTTTACCTACATATGGAAGAAACCAAGAAAGCCACTTAAATAGTAAGTGTTATGACCATCCCACCTCAAAGTGCTCAAAGTCCCAATTATACACTGGTGCATACTAAAACTAAGCCTGTATAAACATAATATTTTCAAGCTTTTATGAATTATTGAGGCTCTCTATCTTGTAGGATCCCATCAAGTGTCAATATCTCTAAGTGCACACCCTAAAAGGTGCACTGAGAAAGGGTTGGGTAGACCATTGGTGCTTTGTAGGATTGTTTTCCCTTTTTCCACTTACTATCTACACACTTATCTCCTAAAAACCATTTCCCTAAACTTTTCATCCTATTTTGCACACTCATCTAGTCTTTTACCACCTTATTTAGCTCTTTCCCTAACCTAAATAACTTTTTTTAATAGTCTACATGACTATGTCAACTGTGTCAACCTTGTATTCTTAATAAAAAAACTTATTAAGGGTCTAGGTCAGCCCTTGGCTAACTAGGTCCATGACCTAGTAAGTTTTTGTCAATTATGATACTAGGTCGATCAGGTTGACCTTGTCAGCCAAAACTTTTAGAAGGGTTTAGGGTTAGATCCATCTATATAAACACAATCATTTTTCCATTTATAAGAGAAGAGAAGAAGAAATAAGATATATTACACATCTAATTATCCACCATTTTACTTGAGGAGAAAGCTTAGGGTTTCATACTTTCTTTGGAGATATGGATCTTGTCTTGTGGATAAGTCTTTTGGATGCATTGATAGGTTGTGTATCTTAGAGCTAATTTATCCATGTCATCTGTATATAACATAACAACCTCTTGCAAATAACATTTTCCAAGGGAGAGATTGAGGCTCGGTAGGTTCATCTTCAAAGGTAAATACTCCTAACTTTGTTCATCTTTTGTAAGATTAGATTGATATGCATTTGCACTTTTCTTCCATGTATTAGGATTCTGTATACATTATCATGAGTATATGTCTTCTATGCATGTTTAATTTTGGTATTTATTACCCTCACTTTGTGCCACAAGATTTGGTGAGCACTAGATTATATTTTTACTTTAGTTATTATAAGTATAGTGAATACAAAAATATAAGACCTAGTTAGGGTTATTACATAGTTTTGCTTGACTAGAGGCTTTGGAACCCTCTCTAGTGATATTATTGTGGTAAGAGATCCCTTGATTAGGTCTAGTGGATCCATATTGGTCATGACCCCAATTATATAATGTATGCCCAATCTAAAGTGTAAGTAGGATCTATCTTCTCTGAGCTAGGATTGATTTGTAGATATACTGCATTTCCCATTGCATATATTCTAGTGAACCTGATGTGAATCTAACCCTTGCAAGTTTTCTTTCACATTTTTTATTTTTATTATTTTTTTATATTTATGATACTAAGTTGACTAGGCTGGTATATTTCTAAATTTTATGCATAATTTTAACACACATTCACATCAAAATGAATCTATTCTTTATATGCAATTTTTCATCAGATACAGGTTATTGGATCAAACAAGTTGACATAGTACTCTTATTTAGTCCCAAACACCATACTATGTTGAATAGGTTGAATTAGTCTTTCAGATAGAATATAGAATAACAAAATAAGTTATGTAGGTTGAATTAGTATTGTTGTCAACATCTAGATAACAAACCAGGTCAACTCAGTCATCTTAACAGGGTTAAAAAAATAGGGTTTTACAAAACTAGGTTGACCCAGTTGACACAGTTGGTAGAACTTGCAAGCAACATTCAAGGCACTTCAATATAAATTTTGAAATCCTTAGCATCTTACAACCCATCAAGGTTCCTTCATTTATCTCTCTTTCAATTCATTAATTCATTCAAAAAAAAATTTGCATAAGTTTATAGTCTTAAAAATTACAATCCTACAATAAACTAGGTTGACCTAGTTGACATAGTTTTGTAGTTTGTCTTCTATCTAAAAGACTAGGTTGACCTGGTTGACTTAGTTCATAATGAATCTTTATTATGAAAAATAGTAGCAACCATGTCGACTCTATTCTGTAAAGTTTATATATAGTGTAATATGAAATGACTCTATACCATTCTTAAATTGGGAATTAAGAACTATATGCTAGTAATTAATTCACACTTTCATTTTTTGTTGTTTTCATGCCTAGATTAACTCACATAGTCTAATTATGTGGTTTTTAATTATACCATTTAGTTACACTATTTTTCTTTTTTTGTACACACTACCAAATCACATAATTTCAAAATACATTTAAATATTTGTCTACCCAAGGCCTACCTACTTGGATTTCATCACCAAGGGGGAAGGAAAATTGGTTTTTTGGGAAAGTATAAACATGTGGTTAATGGTATATATTTTCAAAGAACCTAAAACCCTTATCATTGAGGGATTTTTAATTGAGGGTTTAGGCCCCAATACCAAGCCATTACCAATGCCAACACAGATCCCTTTCAGCCTAAACATCCTAAAACCATACATAGATTACTTTCTAGTTCCCTATTTTTATCCAACTTCCCTATCATACTTAAAATAAAAATTTATAATAGTATAAAAACACTCAAGATGACAACTTATTTAGAATTTACTTTTTTGTTTATTGCTTTCTCTTTTATCATTGTATGTTGTATTGTAAAAACTTACATTAGCCAGTGTTGGTGCAAGGTTTTGTGTTGTGTGCCCTAATTATATCATTATAATTTATCTAATTATTTATGTGTTTTCTTCCATTTCTTGATTCTAATTAAATTTTAAAAAAAAACCCTATTTTTAGTATACTATCATTCTTTTCTATACAGTCTCTTATAGACTATCTTTTTCCCTAACTACAATTTTGAGTCAACCTGGTTAACCCAATACTCCTATTTGCCTATCAATTAATAGTACTAACTTGACTTGGTTCTCTATATATCCTTATCAAACTATTTATTTCTTGTTTATAGTACTTAGTCAACTTGGTCAACTCTGCTCTCTTTAGTCTCCTAGGTTGACCTAGTCAACTCTATACTTTTATCTTTAACCTTCCTATCTTTTTGCTTTATATCATATTTTCCTTCCCTAATATCTCTCCTTCATCATGAAATTCCTATTTGAAGATAAAACTGAGTTGAATTCAATATATATGATGAGTCTTATCGACCCTAATAGGTTCTCCCATAAGTATCTTGTGGCTCCTACCCTAGATGAGAGTAATGTTCATGTAACCACTCACACTAAAAAATATGGGACTCCTCATTCCTCTTCACTTCATAATCTTATCTTCTCATTTGAATATCAACATGAATTAGAGTATACACTATAAATTCTCTTCTTCATCAATGATTTCCCTCAACATTAAGGAAAAATCCCTTGTACTATTTACCATCTCATGATAAGTGGTCAAGTCAAGGAACCTCATTCACCTTCTCCCATATTCTCACATAGATTTGGAGATACTATCTTCTTTTATTCTTAACCTCTTCACTCTATTTTGACCCCTTCTCATACCATGACATCTTCCTCTTTGATTTCCTCCACCTCCATGCCTAGTATCTCTACTAACATGGTAGGTTTCACATCTAGTGGGCTTCTTCTTAGACCCATTTTTCTCAATTATTCCACTAGTGCATTATTTTATACCCATGTTAATCATGCCTCTAGTGTTGTTTCTTCTCATCCCTCTACTAGTACATCTTTTGCCACATAATAAAATTATGCCACTAGTTCCTCAATTAGCAAAAATTCTTCTCAAGCTATTACTAACACCCATATTAGTACCCAAGCCACTCCTACCAATTCTAATGCTTCAGACAATGCTAATAATACCAATCGAACCCATAAATTCCTATTATAAACTCTTAATAAAATGAATGCTTTCCAAGATAACAATGCAAATCAAATGATGCAAATTAAAAATCATCTTACCCATCTTCAAACCCACCCTGAATAGATACCATGGGGAACGCATAACCAAAATTTTCCCCCACCTCCTCTTTGAGATTCCCATGGTAATTGTATCCCTCAACCTCCTCTTATTAACAAAATAATCAATCATCTTCAAAATTATCCTCTTACATCTCAAATTTCTAACATCAACATAGGAGGTATTACCCCTACCATTACTTATAATGGGTCAATTGATCCTACTCTTCACTTAAAAACATTTAGAAATCTATATAAAGACTAGGTCAAGTTAAATACCTTTGACACTACCAATATTTTAGCAAAGAATCTCATAGGTGATGATTTAGATAGGTAAAACCAACTTAAATCTCATTCAATCACTAGTTTAAAAGATTTAGTCAATGCTCTAGTCCAAGAGTTCCAAACCAGTGATCTCCTTAAGAATACCTTGGCCCATTTTATTAATTGTAAGCAACTTGAGACCAAAAGCACACAAACATTTATCAAATTATGGAATACCTTGTCTAACAAATGTGAACATAATATGGTAGATGATAACCTCTTTTATTTTTTTACCAATGATCTTTTTCTTAAGTTATAATATCAGATTTGAACTCTCTCTCCACATACTTTAAGGTTTGAACTCTCTCTCCACATACTTTAGAAGAGGATATTAACCAAGCCAAGCATCAATATTTCATTATGCATCAATTCAATCCATCCCAACCTTCTATAGCTACTCACATGTTAATCAAGAATAAGAATCATCATGCTACAAATGATGGTGTCACCAACTCTTATGATACCATTCATTCAAGTTGTTTTATGAGAAATCGATCCCATTCATCCCATGAAATCTTGGTACGATCCCAATAAATTTTGTTGGTTTCACACTAGTTGGGGTCATTCTCATAAAGCTTGTAGGCAAATTCATAATTTGGCTATGTATTTCCTTATTTGTCCCAATTTTGATCATGATTCTATCATTTAGAATTGTCAATAAGCCTATGACATTTCCTTCAAATCCCATGAAACACAAACTAAATCTCAATCTTTGAACTAGGCTAATGTTCATTTGGCCATATATAAATATCCTCTTCCAAATCACCAAGATAACCAAGAAAAACATACCCATTCTACCAATAACATTGATAGTCTTCTTGACCCACCTCATGAAGAGAATGTGGTCAATATGACTAATATGCGAAGGGTTGTTGCCTTCATTGATCCTCATCCCATCCACACCCCTCAATTGTCTCACACATTTTGTGCTATCTAAGCCTCTTTTCCAACTCACTTAACAGAGTTTGGGAAATAATACCTTATATCTATTGATGAACCAATTCTAACACCTCCCTTGGATAACACTTCTCATACCATTTCTACCATTCATCAAACCTCTTTAACCATCACTAAGGATACTCAAATTCTTAACAACACTTATTCTAATCTATCTCAAACCAAACCTACATCAACTACCCCATCTTAATAAGACAATAAACAAAATTATCCTCCAATTAAACCTTCTACCTCTTATCAACATAAATTCACATGCACTTTGGCTCCTTTTGAGAACCTCCTTAAACATTATGCACCTCTTTATAATAGTCCCCTTATGGGTTATGATGAGTGGGATCCTATTACAGATATTGTTAGGAATATGTTACAAGGTATTCATGAAGTTTTAATTTATGTCATGAAGTCTCATTTATGTCCTTCTATGTTAACTTTGGTGTTCTTATGCTGAGTTCTTGAAGCCTTAATTAAGGAACCTAGTGAAATGGCATAGGTCTAGTAACATGATGAATTGAGCCATATGAGACTTATGTGAGAAAGGATGGTAGTTTGAGAGAATTTTATGATGTTTTATGATATGATTATTAAGTTTTAATAATATTTCAATTTTTTTAAGGTATGATCGTAGTCCAAATCTGATTAGTAGTATGAGACCTAGTGTACAAAGTGACCTATAATGGCCTAAGCAGGGGTCAAGTTCATTTATAAAGATGACATATATCTTGAGAGAATTTAAAGTGGTGTGAATAATTTTTATAAGTATTTTTACTAAGTTTTAAGTCAATATCTGAAGGAAAAAGCAAGAAATTTGATGGTAAGGTTGACTGTGTGCACAAAAAAGGGTGTTACAGACCCAAGAATAAGTCTTTTATGCTCATTGGCATGTTCAAAATTTTCATGAGATATTTATCACTTCATGGTATTTGGTTAAGGTACCTATATTTAATTTCCTATCATTTTTTGGATTTGAGGGGCAATCCTTTATGAATGATTGCTAAGAAGGTAAGGCAATCAAAACCCTCCTAAAACCCTAACAAAGACCTGATATGAATTATCTAATCAATTATGGATTATAATGGTCTAGTTGACCTAATTTTTTATTTTTAAAATTTAAATTATCTTCAAGGTTCCCTTAGGTGGTTTTTTATTGTCTTGACAATGAGTAGAAGTTACAGGAAAACCCTTGTTTTCAAGGTCTTTAATGTTATAGGTAGGGTTGACCAAGTCAAAGAATAAAAATGGATGGAGGATGATGTTAAATAATTATATTTTATTCCCATGAAATTTTATGAGTAGTTTTATGACTAAATTTTTTTAAAACTTGTCATGGAAGTTAGCCTATCGCTAAACTAGCCTAATGAATAAAACAATGAGAAAACTAGGTGAAAATGAGAATGAGATTAAAGATTTATTTTAAAAGAATAAGGATTGATCATAATGAATTGGGTCACTATTACATACATATTAATTCTATCTCCTTGGTCTATAAGTGTTTATTATTCCTACACCTATGTAAAAAGTTGTCATCAAACTAGTTTGTCTAGCATAGTGAAGTCTGTGAAGAGTGACATAGTGAGATTGGTCTATAAGACCAATATTGATATATGAAAATGAAATATATATTTAAAAATATGATATAAGGATTATAAATTTCATAAAAATACATTTTAATATCACAAAAGTGTTCCCATAGGTGTTTTATAAGTTGATTTTCTTGACTATGTTTTTGACCCTATAAGCAACTTTCTGTGTATGTGTGAAAAGGATGTTCCTCAGTCATTTTTCATTGAGATGAATGATCCAATTACATTAAATGTGTTATAAATTAATAATATTATAATTTTAATTAATTTTTTTCATTGTATGTCCCTGTTCAAGTTCATAGAGTCAAAGAATTTTTATTGTGTAATGATAGTGTTTGGTGTTTCTGAGTAAGTTATCTACACGAATGTTCTTAAGGCCTTTTGGCCAGTGATGGAGAAAAAATAATTTTGGGAAGTTTTTAAAGTATTTAATATAATATTAATATTATTTTATGCATGGTTTATGTGTTAAAATTATGTATTTGTCTCAAATTTGCAAGACAAACTTTTGGTAGTGAGAAGGCCTAATTGCTGGGTTCAAGGTGTGAAATGGATAAAATGAAGTTAGGGGCCCAAAGTGAACTTATAAAGGTTATATTTGAGGCATGTATGAAGTTTTTCATCCATATTTTTTTAAAATAAGTGTTCCTAATGGTCACAATGGTAATGTGTGGATAGGACAGACCTAATTGCATTAGGCCTCCATTAGGCCTAATTGTAGATTTGGTCCTTATGGACTATGGATAAATTTTGAAATGTTTTTTTCACATTTTAAGTGTTTATGGTTATCTAATCCATTTTTTTTTCATTTATGTAAAGGTTCATGTTTGATTAAGATTGGTGAGAGCAAGGGTCAAGTACTTAAGAAGGCTTAATAGGCCTAAATTGACTAGTTGAGCTATTGAACGAAGAATATAGTGTTTTTGGAGAATAGGTTAAGAGATTAAAAATAATCAATAAGATAATAAAAAAATTAAATTATTATATAGCTATTTTTATATAGGTGTTGATCAAGGTCATGTGACCTAATTCTGCCAAAGAGAGGGCTATTTGAGCGAGAGCTTAAAAAGTGGTTTGAGTGAGATTGAAGGGTAGAGAGTGGAAAATAAGGTTTTCATATATATTTTAGTTATAAATAGGTATTATAAGGTGATATATATTATAGGTTACTTATTTTTTTCTAATATACCTAGTGGGTTGAATCCTTTTTGCAAGATAGAGCTTGTAGAAGACTAGTTGAGTGGGTGCTTAAACTAGGTAGGGGTTGGATCTCCTTATGAATATGACACTTCACTAAAATTTGGATATTGAAATTATAGGATTGTATTCCATATGAATGTTTTAGTGGGTTTTATCCCCAAGATTTTTTACCATATATCTTTTATGTTCTCTCATGATGTGATTGTGTAACGGTTTGCTTATGTATTGATCTTTTATGGGAAATGAATGCTTCATAAAATGATGACTAGAATTGAATAGTTATTGTTAAGAAACTAATTCAAACACATCTCAATATATAATTCCAACAATTGGTAATATATCTTGGAGCCTTAAGTAGACCTAATAGTCTAAGGGAGATCTGTATAACATAGATATGGATCTTGGCAATGAAAGTGCTTTCTATGACTGCAATGAGAACCTACCCATAGTCAGTGAAACAATTTTTGAATTTTTTTTAAAAGAGAAGTATCACATGGAAGAATTCACTCAAATGAGAATGAAATTAAAATCCTTAGAGGCACAACTTGAGCAAGCTACTTTCAAGATAAGGACTTATCAAAGGTATGAAGAAAGTATTAGAAAGCTTAACAACATTTTGGATAATCAAATATCCTTCTATAACATGAGAGGTCTTGGATTTAGAGAATAAAAAATTGAGTTCAATAAATTCTAGGTTCCAATAGAGAATAATCAATCAAGGAGTGATGAAATTGGTAAAATCAATACCTATGTAGAAGTTTTCAAACTTAAAGATAAGCATCATCAAGTCAAGAAGGTTCTTTATCAGTCAAGTGGCATAAAGGGTAACAATGTTTCAACTTATATTAATTAAAAGATAAATAAGGTCAAATAACCATAGTATGTTAACTCCTTCATCAGTCATTATTTCTTTGGTGGTAGATTTGGACATAAAGATAGTAATTGTAGTTTGAAAAAAAAAAGTCTTTGTTATAGTTGTAAACAAAGAAGACACATTGTAAGAGAGTGTAAGATAAAGTTTATCAGGAAAACCAGTCATATTGAGTGATTATGGAGTCATGACATTAAACAATGGATCAAGAAAGTAGACACTATAGAAAAGAAGCATAAAGATAGAGGAGAAGAATCTATGATAGCCCAAACTACCTTTCACACTGAAAATGAAGATTTTAAATGGTATATAGATAGTGGTTATTCAAGTCACATGATACGAGATAAAAACAAGTTCATTACTTTAAATAATAATGCCATCAAGTCAGTAAGGATTGGGGATAACACATCTGCTATCATAGTTGGGAAAGGTGATTTTAGCTTGGATAATGGGAAGACCAAAACATAAAATGTGTTATATGTATATGGATTAAAACACAACTTGTTGAGTGTGATCCAAATGTGCACCCAAGGACATACTCTAACATTTCATGAAAATGGATGTGAAATTAGGAGGGCAAAATCAAGAAGATTGATTACCAAAGCCAAGAGAAATGAGAATAATATCTATGTACTAAATGAGATCTTAAAAGAGAAATGCTTCATAATCAAGGTATATGAGAGTTGGCTATGGAATAAAAGGTTAGGTCATATGAACTTTGAAAATCTTGTCAAGATCAACTCCAAGGGTTCTATGAATAATATGCCTAAAATTTATAAACTTATAGATGCTCTTTTTAAGTCATGTCAACATGGTAAGAAAAGTAGGAGAAGATTCAATTCTAAATAATATTCCACTACTAGACCTTTATAACTAACTCATACTGATCTATGTGGACCTACAAGGATTCAAATTATTTAAGGAGATAGTTACTTCATATTGATTATAGATGATTTCTCAAGAATGACATGGGTAGCATTCTTAAAAGAGAAGTTAGAAGCTCTAGGAAAATTCAAAAATTTCAAGGCTTTGGTTGAAAATGAAATGAATGTGAAGATCAAGTGTCTTAGGTCTAATAAAGGAGGAGAGTTATGATCAAATGAATTTTATGACATAAATGGAATAAAAAGATAGCTCTCAGCTACTAGAAGACGTCAAAAAAATGGGGTGGTTGAGAGAAAGAACATAACTATCCAAGAGATAGCAAGGAAAATGTTGAATGAGTCCAAGTTGTTAGATGGTTATTAGAGAGAAGCTATGAGTACTATTGTTTACACTTTGAATAGAGGTTAGATTAGGATCAATGGTGACAAGACTCCATATGAATTATGTAATGGCAGACTTGTAAATGATGAACGTTTCAAAGTTTTTGTGATCAAGTGATATATTAAGAGAGATGATGAGGACTTAGGTAAGTTTGACTCAAGATATGATGAATGTTTCTTATTAGGATATTCATCAATAAGTGTTACATATAGATGTTATATTAAAAGTTTTTAAAATATAGTGTAGTTCATAAATGTGAAGCTTTATGAGACAACGAATCCATATACTCAGTCAAAAAATGATGGAGAAATATATATAGATGAGGATGAAGAAAAGAGTGAGGAAAGAAAGGACTTAAAAGGTCCTAGGAAAATTCAAAAGGATCATTCTAAATCTCAAATCATTGGAAAATAAGTATAGGTATACAAATAAGGAGAAGAATGGTAAGTGATACCAATCAAGAAAATGCTGCCCTAATTTTAAATATTGAGCCTAAAAAATATATAAAATAAAGTGAAGATAATTTTTGGTGAGAGGCAATGAATGAGGATCTAAATCAAATTAATAAGAATGAAACTTAAGAGTTAGTATCTAGACCTAAAGACAAAAACATCATTTGCACCAAATGGGTTTTTAGGAATGAGTTGAATGAGATTGGAGAGGTCAATAGAAACAAACCCAAAATTATATGCAAAGGATATGCTCAAGTATAAGGAGTGAACTTTGAAGAAACATTTGCTCCTATAGCAAGTTTAGAATCCATTAGGATGTTTATTACCTATGCAAGTTTCAAAGGATTCAAAATATACTAGATGGATGTTAAGTCAGCCTTCCTAAATGGGAACTTAGAAGAGGAGGTATACATTAAACAACCTGAGGGTTTCCTATTGAATAATAGCAAGGATTATGTTTGAAGGTTGAAGAAGGCCCTTTATGGTTTAAAATAAGACCCTAGATCTTGGTATGCTAGAATTTATAAGTATCTTTTGGACCAAGGGTTCAAGATAGGAGTTGTAGATAACAACTTGTATGTCAAAACTAAAAATGATCATCAACTGATAGTTGTAGTTTATGTAGATGATATTATCCTTTGTGGATCTAATGAAAACATGACCACAGACTTTCCAAAGGTGATGAAGTCATAATTTGAGATGTCTATGCTTGAAAAACTATCCTTTCTTGGACTTCAAATTAGTCAAAATGAAAAAGGTATGTTCATTTCACAAGTCAAGTATATAAAAGAGATATTAAATAAGTTTGAAATAGAAGATTGTAAGGTTATAGGTACACCTATGGTTATAGGATGCAAGCTAAGAAAGTAAGATGAATCCTCAAGGGTTGATTAGATAAATATACATCCATGATTGGGATTTTGTTATACATTAGTGCATCTAGGATAGATATCATGTAAGTAGTAGGTCTTGTAGGAAGATTCCAAGCATAACCTTAGGAAATACATCTACAAGCAATAAAAAGGATACTTGGGTATATCAAAGGGACTTTGGAATATGGTTTATGGTACCCAAGGAGTAATAAGTTTGATCTAGTAGCCTATACAAATGTAGATTGGGTTTAGATATAGATGATAGAAAACACACTAGTGGAGGAGCCTTGTTCTTAGGTAAGTGTCTAGTCTCATGGTTAAGCAAGAATTAACCTTTAGTAGCTTTATCTACTTGTGAAGTTAAGTATATTGAAGTAATCTCATGTTTTACTCAAGTATTTTGGATGAAACAAACCCTAAGAGACTATAAGGTGGATTTTGTTGGCCCTATTCCTATTCTCTATGATAATACTAGTACCATTAGCATTTCAAATAATTGTATCTAACATTCAAGGACCAAACATATTCCTATCAAGTATCACTTCTTAATAGAGTAGGTTAGTGAATAAAGCATTAAACTTGAATTTCTGTCTACCAAGGATGAGATTGTAGATATCCTAACTAAACTTCTTTCAAAGGCTACTTTTGAACATTTGAGATAGGAATCAAGTGTGATCCCTATTCGTAGTAGCCACTGAGAAAAATAAAGTGCTTAGGGGGAGCTAATGAGGAGGTGTTTTAGTTTCAAGAATAGAAAGGGAATGTATAAGATGTGAGGTCAAAAATGGAACTCATGTCAATCTATTAAGAATAAGAAGTCTAAGATATGCAAAAAGAAAGGGGGAGTTTTTTGATATAATATTTCATCTTGAAGTGTTATTGTAGGTAAGTTCTTTGTCAATAATGTCAAAGGGGGAGATTGATTTGCATTAAGAAGATGTTTCCTAGTAAGATAAGTCTCTATGAGTAGATTCCATCAATGAGTTATTGCTATAAATGACAAAGGGGGTGATTTTTGGGAAAATATTACAATGTATGCATGAATTTATCATTTATGTCATGAAAGTGTCATTGATGTCCTATTTTAACTTTGTTTTTCTTGATGTTGAGTTCTTGAAGTCTTAATTGAGTAACCTAGTGACATGGCATAAGTCTAGTAGCATGATGAGTTGAGCCATATGAGACATGTGTGAGAAATGGTAGAAGTGTGAAATCATGTTATGCTATTTTATGACATGATTATGATGTGTTAAGAATAGTTCAAGTGGTTTTAAGGCATGATTTTAGTCCAAATATGACTAGTAGTATGAGACCTAGTGTATAAAGTGACCTATAATGGCCTAAGCAGGGGTCAAGTTCATTTATAAAGATGAAAAATATCTTTAGAGAATTTAAATTAGTGTTATTAATTTTTCTAATCATGTTGACCAAGTTTTAAGTCAATACCTGAAAGAAGAAGTAATAAATTTGGTGGTAAGGTTGACCATGTACACAAAAAAGGGTATTACAGACCTGAGAGGAAGTTTCTCATTCTCATTGGCACATGAAATTTTTTCATTATATACTGATCACTTCATGGTATTTGGGTAAGATCCCTAGTTTGAATTTCCTAGCATTGATTTTGGAGTTGAAGGGCAATCCTTTATAAATGATTGCTAAGAAGGTAAGGCATTCAAAACCCTCCTAAAACCCTAACAAAGACCTGATAGGAAATATATAATTATTTATAGATTATAATGGTATATTTTAATTAATTTTGTGTTTTTAACATGTAAATGACTCTTCAAGGTTCCCTTAGGTGGTTTTTGTTTGTCTTGACAGTGAATAAAAGCTATAAGAAAACCCTTTTTTAGGGTTTTTGATGTTATAGGTAGGGTTGACCAGGTCAAAGCATGAAAATGGATGGAGGATGATGTGAAAGAGTTATATTTTATTCCCATAAAATTTTATAAGTATGTTACTGACAAAAAATGGGCAAAATTGGTCATAGAAGTTAGTCTATCATTAAATTGGCCTAATGAACAGAATAGTGAGAATGAGAAAAATATTAGGGATTGGTTTTAGAGGACTAGTGATGGATAATAAGCAATGGGATAATTATTAAATACCTATCCCTCCTATCTCCTTGGTCTATAAGTGTTGATGTTTCTTACATCTATGCAAAAATTTGTCATCAAACTGGTCTATCTAGCACAGTGAAGTCTGTGAAGAGTGACATAGTGAGATTAGTTTATAATACCAATATTGATATATTGGAATTAAATATATATTGAAAAATATGATATAATGATTATAAATGTTCACAAAAATCCATTTGAATATCACATAAGTGTTCCCATAGGTGTTCTATAAGTTGATTTTCTTGACTATGTTTTTGACCCTATAGATAAATTCTATGTATGTGTGAAAAGGATGTTCCTAAGTCATTTCTCACTAAGGTGAATGATATAAAAAAATTTCAGATTTTATAAAGGACTAATAGGATCATTTTAATTAATTTTTTTCATTGTAATTCCCTGTTCAAGTCTGGAGAGTCAAAAGTTTTTGATTGTGTAATGAAAGTGTTTGGTGTTTCTGAGTAAGCTATCTATAGGAATGTTCTTGAGGCCTTATGGCCTATGTGATGGATACAAAATTAAAAAAAATAAGTTTTTTAAGTCTTTAATATCTTATTAATATAATTTTATGCATGTTTTATGTGTGAAAATTATGTATTTGGCTCAAATTTGCAAGATAGACTTTTGGCAGTGAGAAGGCCTAAAAGACAAGTAGACCTAATTGGTGGGTTCAAGATGTGAAATGGGTCAAATGAATTTTGGGACAAAATATGACTTTATAAATGGTATATTTTAGGAATATATTATTTTTTTCATCCTTTTTTTAATACAATAAGTTTTCTTAAGGGTTAGAATGGTAACATGTGGATAGGACATACCTAATTGCATTATGTCTCCATTAGGCCTAATTATGGATTTGGTACTTATGGACTATGACCGACTTATGAAATGTTTGTTTAAAATTTGAAACATGTAATATGATATATTCCAAATTTATTTCATGTATTTAAAGGTTCATGGATAACTAATATGGGTGAGAGCAAGGGTCAAGTACTTAAGAAGGATTTATAGGCCTAAATTTATTAGTTGAGATATTGAGCTATTGAATGAAGGATATAGTGTTTTTGGAGAATAGGTTAAGATATTAAATATCATTAATAATAATATAAAAAAATTAAATGTGTATCTAAATATTTTAAAACAGGTTTTGATTAAGGTCATTTGACCTAATTCTGCCAAAGAAAGGGCTATTTGAGCGAGAAAGCTTAAGAAGTTGTTTGAGTGAGATTAAAGGGTAAAGAGTGAAAAAGAAGGTTATAATATATATTTGAGTTAGAAAAAAGTATTATAATTTTATTAGAGATAAGAGGTTACTTATTTTTTTCTAAGATACCTAGGGGGTTGAAGCCTCCTTACAAGATAGAGCTTGCAAAAGACTAGTTGAGTGGGTGTTCAAACTAGGTAGGGATGTGAGCTCCTTGTGAACTTGGTGGTTCACTAAAATTTAGATCTTGAAATTATAATACTATATTCCATGTGCATGGTTTAGTTATTTTTATCCCTAAATAGGGTTTCCCACATATCTTTTATGTACTCTCATGATGTTCTTGTGTAACTATTTACTTATGTATTGATCTTTTATGGGAAATGAATGCTTCATGAAATGATGAATGGAATTGAATATTTATTATTAATAAATTGATTCACCCCCACCATTCGTATCTAATATAAATATAACTTACTAATATCCCATCTCAAATCCAATTTCTCAAACTTATGCGAACCTCTCCATGTCATTATAATAAATTTATGCAGCTTTTGTTTGAAATGAACATCCCTCATCCTCCCCTAGTAAGACATGAAGCCACCTTATCCATATCAGAAGATAGAATTTAAAATAGTGTGAAGAGATGTCTATAAATTTTGATGAAACAATTGACACTTATCTTTCCCTCAAATTCCCTATTGCTTATATGATCTTTAATTAGATTCTACTTCGTGTGGGTGATCCTCTTCTCTTTATCAAAGTCTAAATTGGAGATATTTAAGTCAAATGTTATTTGATTGATAAGGGTTTTGGAACTTGTTTTACCTCTCTAAATTTTATCAAAACCCTTATATATTATTAATTTAATTTTAAATCCACACACAACACATGTCAAGGCTATGATAGAAGGTAAATGCCTCATTTGGGTTATGTGTGGCTCACCATTACCATCCCACCTTTTACCATTCACATGAAGGTGATCATATTAAATTTTCCTCTATCCTATAAAATTTTTCTTGGTATGCCATAGACTCATCACATGAGAACATTTTCATCTTTCGCTTTTCAATGCATCCTCCTCACGATGAAGCCATCTATAGGATTTAAGGTGACACTAATCCTTAGAATTTTGAACAATTCCAAGACCGTAATGTATTCAAGATTATTACACTTGAAACCTTGCCAATAATTCCATTTCATTAATCTCAATGGTTTAACTTTCCTATCAATTCCACCCAAGGTTACAATGGTCACCCTGATCTCATCGAGAATATACCCCCTAAGCTCCTAGATTCTGATGATGATGAGCCTAACGAGATCAATCTCAAGATTAAAACTTCAAATCTCTCACCTCATCTCATCTCTTAGATTCCCATTATTTTAAACCTCATTTCCATCAACCACCTTATGATGATATACCCATTGTATTAACTAAGACTCAAAATTTTATTCATCACACCACATCAGATGACAAGGTCATCCCTACCTATGCCATTGATCTTCATACACTTGATTATGATGATGGATATACCTTAGATGATCCATTCTTATGAGATCTTGTTTAGGCTTGAGATGTTGAGAATATTTGTTATCATTCCTCTTTGCTTTAGTCTTTCAGTATATCTTCTAGCATTATATCCTACACCATTATTAATTTTAGCATTTTTCTTCTTGATCATATGGTAGAGATGGTGTGCACACCTCTAGTTTCTGAAGAACCTCATAGGAGTATGCTTATGGATCATGCTATGAATAGTCCCTATCACTTTGTTAGATACCAAGACCCCTCTAGTCAACTTATCCCTGAGATGTTTACAACTATCCTTTAGACTTTTATGCATCCCACCCCTCCCTCAATATATCCCTATTCGAATCCTATTCTCACTCCCTCTATAGTTGAGTCTCTCCTTATTTATGATCCTATTGCTCTTTTAGTTAAGCCTTACCTAGTCTCTCCAGTAGCCTTAGCTTCTCTTGGTGATGGTTTGTTAGCTTTACCATAGTTTGCTTCTTTATCCAATAAATGGGTTGATCATCCTTATTGTTATATCTATAAAGTTACTAGTCACTAGACTATAGACTATTCACTATACCAACCTTCTTTGCCTTCCACTTCCACTCTTCCTATGAGTACACCTACCAAATCTATTAGAAGTGTATTTGTTACTTCCATGACATAAATAATCATTCATCTACATATTATCCTAATCTAAAATAATATATTGACACCTTGTGTCCCACCACTCCTCAACCCAAAGATAAGTCTATATCTCCCCTGAAAGTGTTACTTAAATATCTTCTCAAATATGGAGAGGTATATTGAATGTGGTATGCATCACATTGATTGATGTTGCATATTTTAGTATCATCTCAAGGATCACTTCATAACCATTCCTTTACCTTATACCCTTCCTCCCATAGGTCACCCTCACAAGAAGGATCCCCCTTCTTCCCTCATGGCTCTACCACCTATGGTCCCTTCTCCACCTATGATTCCCTCACCCGTGGACCTTCTATCACCCATGGATCCCTCTCAACTAGTGACTCCTTCACCTATGTCTTATTCTCTATTGGTGACCCCTTCATCTCTTGTAGAGTCCATTCCCATGCATTCTCTTGAGAACCCCTTACATGATATTCCTCATTAGCATGATCCTTCAGTCATTCCTACATTTTATATCAAGGATATTAAATGTGAAGTATTTTCTCAACTTTCCATAAAGATCGATGAGCCTTTGGCTACAGTTTGCATTCAAATTCATAGAGACTTATCAGATGTTATGGATAATATGTGTAGATAAATATATCAATACTTACAAACACAATCATAGTGTTCTTACATTTAGTTATTCTTTTGGATTAGACGTGTGCTCCAAATTTACATTTATCTATTTTTTATCATCTAACATTGTGTCAGATTCTTGTCTATCTTATATGGTGACTTTTGTTTTACACTATACATGTTGCTTATGATGTCATTATTATTCTTATGTTATTTTATGGATTATTTTTCATAATTACATACTTGTTCTTCATGATTTCATTTACTATGGTTACCTTATTCTTTTTTTGTGTCATGATTATTTGCTATCTTATCTTTATAAACATAGATCATTTTTGTTGTGACTTGGTTATACAAACCTTGCTCCCTTTAGTCATTCCTCATTTACCATGTGATTAGTTATAAAAAAATTCATCTCATTACAATCTCTATTTACTGATCCACTTTGGATCTCCCTTTCTTCCCCTTTATTCCCTTTCACAAACTAATCATACACATGGTTAAGACTTGAGATAACATGTTGGTTTATAGTTAAGCTTAAGTATTCTAGTCAGTCATGTCTTTGGATACTTAGCTTCCTTTAGACAAATCCTAAAGCTCATTCATGTGTATCATGCTCTCTCTCATGATTGATCATTCCAAGTTCATATAGAGGAGGAATCTTAAAATCCATAAAATATTCAAAATCCAAATCATTTAATAAAAGGCAATGATCTGAAAGGCAACATTTAAAATTTTCAATAGTCAAATCACACTAAAAGACATGATTTTAAGCTTATATCCTCTTTCTAGTCAAATATCAAACTCCACAATTGGCCTCATGATAGAGTCATGGTCCATTGAGGTGTAGTAGGCCAGTAGATTAGAAAAGGAGAATTAAAAAATGTCTTCATGTTACCTACTTTCTCACTCAAATACCCAATCTTTGTAGTATACCAACAACTATATAAGGGGTCCTAAAAATGGGGAACACATCATGGGAAGGTAGGTTCATTTTAATTTTCTTATTTAAAACATCAAAAATGAGTTGATCTTAATACCACACTTATTTGCCTACATAACTTTGTGCCTATAGTGAAGAGGTATCCTTCGTATGTTGATGGTCACTAATCACTTAGTGTCTTCTCATGTCCTTAGTGTGCCTCATGTCTTCTAAGGTATTATTTTAAGATGCCTAATTTATGCTTCTTACATTCCCTTTTTCAATCTCTATAATCCTAATATTTCCCCTTAAAAATTATTTTTTTATTCACTGATCACTCCCCTAGGGATTCCATTTGTGAGTTGCATTGTAAGATCACGGATAGGACCTGAACTTCCTCATAAATTACCAACTTTTTCACATTACCATTCCAAACATCACCTTATTTTACCATATTTTCACATTATTTCTACCTCATTAGTGTTTCCTTTGTGATTTGTAGTGTAAGACCATGGATATGACCTAGCCTTCCTCACAAATTTTTTCAATATCCAAGTCACAACAAAATTACAGGTGTCAAATATGAGATAAGATGTGATTGATTATGAGTTACACATCATTGACATGCTTCCCATCTTGATTTAGTATATTTCATTAAGGGGAATATAGATATAAAGTGGGCATCCTAGAAAAACCCATATATAAAAAATTATTTAAATATAAATTTAAAAAATTACTTAACTACATGGGTTAAGTGGGACCACATATTCTACATAATAATTCTTAAAATAGTTATTCTCTATATCTTCTATTTTTTTAACTAGTCTTTTTTAAGTTATTTATTCTCTCAAAAGTAAAAAATCAATCTTATGTTTCTAAAACTTGCACCATCTAATTTTGTGTTTAAAAAAATTAAATTATATTATTTTAATTCACATTTTAAGCCCCCTATTTTCTTCTAATTTATAGGTGTATTTCTACAATGAATTTTGTAAATTAGTGGATGTTATGTCTATTCTAACAGATGGAGCATAATTTAATGTCTATAGTTGTGGGTTAGGAGGAAGAGACCATACGTATAATTTTTATTTATTTATTTTGGAATGTGATTCATCCATGTTTGGAGCAAAATAAGGAGTAAGTACCATCAAGTTTATGGTAGGTGACATTGTGGCCATTAGAGATTCAATAGGATTGGTGGAAATTCATCTATTGGAGAGAATGCATGAGATGATGGAGGAGTTGTATGTTTATTCAAGGGAGATAAATCAAGGTAATAAGATTATGATGAAGATAATGGAGGAATGGATGGATGGTGGAGATGACACACCCACTTTAGTTGGTGATTTAGAAGGTGGAGGTGTCATTGTTGGTAGTGCCACTAGAGAAGTTACCAGAGTGATGATGGACAAACCCATCAATGCCAATAAATAAAAACAAACAAAACTATGATGAATTTCATCTTATTCATCTTGTCTTGTTTGGATGGAGAAAAGCGGTTATACACTCTTGTTATTTAACCTATATATTTAAGCAAAAGTGTAGGATAAATTTAAATAACAGAGATCATTTTACAAGGTGTGGAGAGAGAGGGGAGTGAAGGGTGGATAATATAGAGTTCTAAGTGGGTCCTAGTGGGATAGGATTCCCACATCATGTACCAATTATTAAATTTAAAGATTACATTTTATTATAAACTTCTCATCTTTGAATCTATTAGTCCTGCCCTTCTGATTATTTTCTTGGTTAGGATTGGACTAATGAATATGATTTCTAATTTGACATAATATACAATAAATTTATCAACATTTTTACTCTTAACACTATTATCAAATAAATACTTTTCTCTTTGATTCTGGTATTTAAAAAATGGAATTATCAATGGAAAAATAAAATGATCTAAACATGATCATAATTTAGAATAAAAATAAATGCATTTATTATTCTTGTATATTTTTGTGAAACATTTATGACTGAGAAATACATAAACATAAGATCCAAAATTTAATAAATGTAAATGATTTCTATCTAACATACCTAATTAAATAATTAGGATAATTAACATTTAAATTTCATGTAGCCACACTCTTTCATATATTTTAATCGCATGGATAATGAGATGGAATAAGGTAATGAAGATGAAGTGAGTTAAAAGGATTAATGTAAAATGATTTCTCAAACACAATTCAAATGAAAACAAAACACATATAGTTTGGGAGTCTATGTTTCTTTATTTTAAATTTAGAGTAATATAATCTATATTTACTTAGAAATAATATTATTTGTTTATAATTGTTATATAAATGAAATCTTAATGATTTAAATGTATATGTATAGCAATAAAATAAATTGTTTAAAAACATAGAATTGTTGATATGCAATTTAATTTATAAATGCAAGTTTTTATTGATCTCTTAATAAGCATAGACAACCTTTTAATAAACATTTCAATTAGTGGCCCAGGTAATGCATTGCTTCCTAAATAGGGCATATTTATCAATCTTAATTATGATCTTGAAATTCCAATAAATTTAACCTCTCAAGCTCCTAAAGAAATGAATAAGTGATAAAATGTAAAATTATGTGTATATTCAATATAATACCATCATGAGTGGATTTCAATATTAATTGTACCCTCAACTTTTAAATGCTATGAGATATATACATACATAAATTTGGGATGTTTAAGGTTCAAAATTTGTATCAAATTTTTAATATTCATCTGAGTTATTATTCTAATAATTGAATAAACTTCTTGAACTCATATCATAATTCACCATCATTGTACCTAATTTTATAGGCTAGGGGATGTTTAAATACAATATATTTTGAATTGAATATTCTCAAATCTTAGTGTTTATATCACATATATTATATTACACAATTTTCTTAGTTTTTATGGGAGTTCCCTAAATTAATATCAAATTTCACCAAATGTTAGGTGATACACATATAATCTATTTTGAATTGAGGATGTTTTAAGCTATAATATGATATTATTATCCTAATCATTAAATGACCTCCAAAAATTCATTAATAACCTCTCTAACTTCATCATAGTTCACCAACCCTAATATGTCCATCCACAATGACTACATCTAACTTGTGAGGATGCATGCAATATAAAGTATTACTAAAAAATTAAAGATCCATATTTTCAAATATTTTTCTATCTACCATCCAAAAATCCCAATTTGTCACCTTTGAATACATAAAATATTATTTTTAGTTACAGGTTCATGTGTTTAATATGCACACAATACAAAGTTAAATCAATTTATGAACTTAAGGCAAATAAATATTTGTAACCTAAAATGAAATTATATTTTTGATAGGTAGAAAGATTTATGTAGATTATTGGCATTAAAAAAAAACCTCTGGAATAACACAATATATTCACCTATTGAAACCAATAATATATACAATCCCAATTTCCAAAAGATAGATGAATAATAATAAATTTATTTTTTTATTATAACAAATATATGATATGCTTAAGATATACATTGACCTTATATAAAGATAGTCAAAAAATCTATAAGATTTTATGCCCCATGATGCTTCTACTTCTTCCACTTTATATAGAAAATATGGGAGGGATAATATTTATTATTTTCTTGCTAAGTGAAACTAAATCTACTAGCTTTTAGGTCATTGATCAATGGAACTTATTAATTAGACATTATTTTTGAGAAGATAACTAATCTAACAACCTTCCAAGTTGTACAACAAAAGGTTGTTTTATACATAGAGTAATTATTATGTTACCTTTTGATTTTGTAGATTACTCAATATGGTGGATGTTATTAAAATAATTCATTTATATGGTGTAAAATAATCAATAAAAAAGAAATATATATTTAACAACACCACATATATCTATATCTATTTTAGATTCTAATCAATTAGATATTATGCATTAAGATTTTCAAGTTCCATATTTCCATGTATTTTGCAAAAAGGGAAAAGAAGAAATTTTATTGTTCGCTGCTTTTAAATCTAGTAGTAAGTTACACCAAGTTTGAGCCTCTAATAAACAAAATAATGTTCCTACTAGTAAACACATTTTCATCCATTATATTATTCCCAACCATATTTGTATGCATGTTAATAATATCAAGATTATGGGAAGGAAAGGATATCCAACTTACCTCCATAAATTTTAAGATCATATAGATAACTTACCAATTTAAGATGTTTTAGCAAAAATATGAACCAAAATTTTTACCCACCCATGGTAAAATGTATATTTTGATATGAAATTGTTTAAATTAACACTCATTGCCCTTGATAAAAATATTTATCTTCCTCATTGGATATCCATTGGGTCATTTACATAGGTAAAATTTTAATTCCTTAACTATGTTACTAAAGTTTTAATACATGGAATAATTGTATCTTAATTTGTCTCGCTTAGTTTTAAATTAACAAATTTTCTAATGAGCCATTAAATATTGATTTTATTCAAACTAAGCATGCATGTTAGCACTAGTTTTCTAGTAGTAAATGTGCAATAATGATAGCGGTATGTAAAATTGAGATTAGTTTCCAAATTTGGGTTACTGTAGTTGGAAGAATGTGTGTAAGAGTGTTATCCTCCAGGAAGGCTTTGTTTTCATATTTCATCTCCAATATCCTCCTTTTAGACCTTATTATCTCGATCATATATTTATTGAATTCTAACTGAACATTTCTACTAGTGGAGATACACTTTTTACATCCTTACCTTTCTCCTAATGGTTTTATCTCCAATACCTTTACTTTTCCCATATGTTGATATACATAATTGTTATAGACTATTCCTCAAATCTAAAACACAAGGATACAAACTATCTATATTATAGGGTAAACAAGAAACCTGAAATTAAACAATCAGCTAACTATGATGATTAGGTTTTGCATTGAACATGTAGGGGAAATTCTAGTTCACACTTTTAGTGAAGGTGGTATGGGCATGTAAGGCTCTATTGAGAAATCAATGAATAGCACTGGATGGTCTTAATTTGGCCATTAATTATATAATAATGGATATTCCACATAAATTTCTAAAGGTTTCAAAACAAAATTGGTAGCTTAATCAACACACACACACACACACACACACACACACACACACACACACACACACACACACACACACACACACACACACACACACACACACACACACACACACACACACACACATGGGATGCATGAGAAACAGTAAATAATCTCTGATGTCTTTTATTTTCTTCTTTGGCTAATCTATTGAGCTTTATATATAATATCCTTTGTAATTATTTATCTTAAGTTCATTTCATTGATTTGTCATCGTTATCTATGATTTCAAATTAAACCAGACATACTAGTGAAGTTCAAAAATAAATAATCTCTGATGTTTTTTATTTTCTTCTTTGGCTAATCTATTATGTTTTTCAGATAAGATCCTTTGTAAGTATTTATCTAAAGTTCATTTCATTAATTTTGCATCACTATCTATGATTTCAAATTAAACCAAACATACTATCAAAAACATGGAATGATTTTTTTCTTGATCTTCAGAACTTGGGAGTTAATTGGACTGCTCATGCATATATGGGATGCATGAGCAATCCAATTAACTCCCAAGTTCTGAAGATCAAGAAAAAAATCATTCCATGTTTTTGATAGTATGTCTGGTTTAATTTGAAATCATAGATAGTGATGTGAAATCAATGAAATGAACTTCAGATAAATAATTACAAAGGATCTTATCTGCAAAACACAATAGATTAGCCAAAGAATAAAATAAAAGACATCAGAGACTATTTATTGTTGAACTTCACTAGTTATGAACAAAAAGTACAAGGTTATAAAATTAATTTCATTTATTTAGATAAAATTTGCACCATTGGTTACACATACAATGCAATTATTGCATTTTTTGTCCTCTTTTATTATAGTGGATCATAAGATCAGATGTTGGATATTCTCTAACCATTCTTATCTGATGGGTTTCAACCTCTTGTATTTTAATGGTTATAATTCAGCCTCATCATCTATAATTTTTCTCTAAATAATAAATTAGATAAACCATCATACGTAACTACAACATCAACTCTACAAATAACATGATTCAAGTTTAAATCCCATAAATAATATGGTTTGATTTCAAATCCCACATAATTTATACAAGTAACATGATTCAAATTTTAATACCATGAGTAACACGATTGAAATTCAAAACCCATAATAGCTTATTCTAAGTCAATGTACAAAAATTTCACATGAAAGAGGTAACAATAAAATCAAGGGGTTGTTAAGTGCCAAAACTAAACACCCTCAAATTGAGATTTTGAAGTAGATTTGTAAAATCATTTCTTAGAATATGAATATGAATATGTGTGTGTGTGTGTGTGTGTGTGTGTGTGTGTGTGTGTGTGTGTGTGTGTGTGTGTGTGTGTGTGTACGTATACATACATATACATATACATATACATATATATATATACATATATATATATACATACATACATATATATATATATATGCATATATATATATACATATATATATACATATATATATATACATACATATATATATACATATATATATATATATATACATATATATATATATACATACATATATATATATATATATACATACATACATATATATATATATATATATATATACATATATATATATATATATTAAAAAATCACATAATCAAACAAAAACCTTATTACACTCATGGTTTTGGTAAGGAATATCTATACTTTTTATTTATAATTTTGATGAGTGTTTCCCAAGTTTCAACCATCTCAACAATACACTGAATTTGTTATGTTTTTGATACTATCTGTTGCGACTCTAAAAATAGATTTGACCATGTACAAAAATAACTTATGCAATAGGAACAAGGATATGATCACCAATATAATTTGTATTCCATATCTATAGCATTTCAAATTGTTGATATAATAAACTATGCATCTACTACTCCAACTCAAAAATGCTTAAAATTCCTGATGAGATCTGCTACACTAACTCTAATATGATATGGTATTCTTATTCTATTTTGATATGAAATTTAGCATTGAATACTTGGATGTAAGAGGATAATTATATAAATCAATCCAATTCTGATTTCATTTGGAAATAAACAAAAAAAACCTCTCATAAGTAGCACCCATATTCTTCACCATAAATAAAGCCTCAACCCTTCTATAATTCCTCCCCTTCTCCTTCAAAACCCCCTTCCCATCATCCAAAACCTGCTCCAATCTCTTCATCAATGACTCAAACCTAAGACTAAACGTATACCCAAAATCCTCACATAACCAAACTCTTCACCACACTCATAAAGAGTGAAACCATAATCATATTTCCACAAAGCATAGTCTTAATGGTCATGTGATTGAGCCCTTGGGATCTTAAATTTGGGTTCATAAAAACATCCAATGCATTATATAAGTACCCAAACTAAGAAACATTGAGTGCCCTATAAACCTTCACATTCATCCCCAGTTCCTTGTATCTATCTACCTATGGCCCATCATCCCCTGAAGTTAAAACAAAAAATAGGGGTTTTACCATTACGTTATAATTGAATCAGGGATTGTAGCACCAAAAAAACTAGTGGGTGGCCCTTATCCTTCATTGATTTTCCATCCATGTTGATCACCAAATAAGATTTATTTGAGATCTCATACATTAGCCAAAAAAATTTCCCTATAAATTTATCTGGGTTGAAGAGAATATCATCCACCCTATTGATAATTACATGGATTCCTTCTAGTGGAAGCATGTATATTATGCATAGGCTTTCTCAAACTAAATTAGAACTCACGACGATGTGATCATAAGAAGGGAAAAAAAATATTCAACTACTCTTTACAGGTGATATGTTAAGGCCTTCTATAGATTGAAGGGTCAAGGCTACATGGAGTTTATCATAAGGTCTTACATTATGTTGGAATGTATTACCTCAATAGATTTCATCCTAAGAGACAATACCACTTGATTTTCTTATTTGTAAACAAATTACAGGTTTTTTTGTTTGTAAGAAAAAGATCAATACCTTCTATAATTATTGAATGTAAAAAACAAAAAATCTTTGAACTTTCCATTATAAAATAAGTTATGGAATAAAACAAGGTTATCTTAACCAAAGTGACTTATTTTAAATTTTATATAATAAATAAAATTTATTATATTTGTATACTACCCTAGTGGGTGATGTCATCTTTTAAGTGTTTTAAATTATTTTCATATGTCATATTTCATATTTTAAGGATTTTCTTAAGAAGAATATTTTTAATTCAATTTTCCTCTAACGTATGCTTACCTCATTAATATTTCATCTTATTATTTTTTGATTGCATGTAAGAATATGACCACTTTTTCTTACATTTTTCATACTTTGCAACTTTAATTAGTGTGATTAATATAAGACAATTTTTATCAATTTCATTTCTTTTTTATACTTTCAAATGTGATTTAGTATGATTTATTGACTTAATTGATTTTTTTTATACCATTAGTCTTTCAGGTGCCTTCCATTTTATTACATAATTCTCATAATTCCCAACATGATTTAGTGTGATTTTACTTTTTTTAATTTGGTGCCAATCTTTTTTATGGTTTAAAAACAATTTTTGACCTCTTGTTTACCACATTTTTAGTTTATTATACTTAGTCATCTTTTGTTATTACACATTTCCCATCATGATATAGTGTGTAATGCATTTGGTTTTGATTAATTATAATTTTCCAAGTCTTTTTTCATCTTTTTATTTTTAGCCATGCATGTATACTACATAATGCTAGAAAAGAAAACACAACACATATATTTCCTATAACATATACAACAAAACCAAAATACATGTGCTAGAAATAAATATATCCATCCATCCACAACCATAACCAAAATATGAAACATAAGATCAACATCCAACTATCAAAATAGAATATCTCTGTATATATCATGTGTTTTAATACAAAGTACAAAAATACATCACTCTAAATTTATGGTTGGGATCCATCATGTCTATCTCATGGCCTAACCATGTTACCCATAGATGTCGTAGACTATCCCTTCTAAATAGTACATTATAAAGACGTTGTCTGAGATCTCAAGCTTACTGCCTATCCCTATAAGTTGGCCACCTGGGCCTATACCTATCCTCATTGGATAATGGTAGCCATATGTGTAGCTCTCTCCTAAGACAAGGCCTACCATGCCTATGCATCTCTTGTTCCCACCCCTACTATTGGTTGTAACCCATCTCTATATGCATGTAGCTACCTCTTGACCTCTCCCACTAGTCTAAACAAGCTCACCTAAGGTGGGGTAGATGGTACCATAAGATCATCCAATGTGGTAGGGTCGTATAGCATTAACGCCCCATCTAGAATATCATGGTGTGCTCCCATAACCAAGGATCCCCATCTGACCTCCTCATCCATAGGATATACAAAAATCAAACCAGATAAATATTAGATCACATATATGTCTCAAAAAATTTCTATCTATAATCATATACAAATAGTATCTTATGGCAAAAAATATAAAATTACATGTATTACCTATCCTAATATCACCTATCACCATCTCTCCATCTACTCATCTATCGAGCACAGTCTCTCCATCAACTCATCCCCTGAGCAACTTATCCATGGGGTGAATCCTAATCAAATCAAACCCCATAATCACCACCCATGAATATCCCAATCCCCTCCTCAATGGTGCCTCTATAGACTAGCTCTACCCCAAGACAACTAATGAGTCATCCTAGATGACCACCCTTTGTGCTCTATCTCACTACTAGCATCTCCCTCAATGGTGTGATCAAGGTGGTCACTACTCTTCTTACTATGGTGTTATATATGGTACTTATAGCACCCCCACATCCACATATATGCCCTCTCAGCTATCAGCTATCATTCTTGATTAGTTCATGGTCTCACACATCACATCTTGATCTCCAATCTCTTGACTGGTGCTCTTCCTCCTCCTTTCCCCCTCAAATTTCTCACATGATAAGCCCACAATATAGGAAACACTAGGTGAGGGAGTTAAAACTATCCTAGCAAGCATGCAACTAGTTATGGCTCTACCCACTAAGTTTAGTGGCCCATGATCCATACTCATACTAACCCTGGCACCAAAGTCCCCCAACTCGACCAAACTATCATAATGTGTGCATAAGGATACCATGAGATCTCTCATTATGTGACTATCTATAGTGATGGCATGTGGGGCATATCCTGTGCCACTTGATCCTATCTCTTCCTCAAAAACCCAAGGTAACTGATAATCAACCACATGGGGCAACCCAACTAGATGATACATCAAGAACCTCTCATATATCTAAGAACTTAGAAGCACCCTTGATCCCATGGTATTCTATCCTTTAGATAACATCCCATACATATCATACATGAGCTTAACCTAGATGATAGACCCTAAGTCATAGAGTGACCTCCAATCTAATATAGACTAACACAAGGTTATTGCATACAGTGGTACCTTATCATCTGACTTATGACACAACACTCATAGTATCACAAGTCCTATCATATCCTTCTAGATATATGTAATCTATGTAATACACACATCAAACAAACTCACCCTCAGTCCTGGGTAAATCTAATTCAACCATGTTGCCCATTGGTCTAGTGCTCATCTCTCTTCCTGGTCATTTAGTGTCCCTATTATCACTGGTGTACCCCCTATTAAAAGTTCCAACAATGCATGGACATCCTCCAAAGTTATACCAACCTCTATGGTATTCCCATCCACTACCCATCTAAATGTGTTGGTTAAATGCTCCCAAAATCCCAACAACATGAACAAAATATTAGCACTCAGTGGGATCTATCGCATCTCCATAATGCCTCTCAAGCCCAACATGACCAATCTAGCTCTATCTACATTATTCAAGCACTCTAGTAAATTTGGTATCCATGATGCATCCACCAATCACCAAAATCTCTGATTTTTTTGTAAAATACCAAATAAAAAAGGATGTATTAGACCTCCATGTCACTCATAATCAAAATACATTCTTTCAAATTTCACAAAAATAAACTAATTTTATTTAATTTATTATTATTTTACCAAATTGACCTATTTTTCCAACTACATTGGCCCTTTCAGTACTAAGTCGGTAACCCTGTGTTTTAACAATACTATATTAGCCATATTTTTCATTGCATTACTATATCAACCACTTAGAAAATAACTAAGTTGGCCATATAGTACTAATTCAACCACCTTGGACTTAAAAAAATTAAGTCATCCTTATTTTTCCTCAATATTACTATATCAACCACTTAGAAAACATACTAAGTTGGCCATATAGTACTATGTCGACCCTCTTCTAAAACAAACTAAGTTGGTCATGCACTACTAAGTCAGTCCACTAAAATTCATGTCTTATATAAACTAATTTAAACTGATCAACCTTGTTCTTTCACTGGGATGACTTTTTGACCAATTGTCATAAATTCCTTCGGTGTTTATTGCTCCAACCCCTTCCTACCTAGTACCCTGTTTGACCCTTAATGTCCCTAAAACTTTCCTAGGGTTCATTCTAGTATATAGATTTTGTCTATTTGTCAAATTTCTATAAATCACTTAATTTCAAATAAAAATACTCAAAAATTTGAAATTCTCAGTCACTTACCTATTTAACACTCATTATGGCCACTGAGTCCTCCCCATCTTAGCTATTGTCTCCTCACCATCCTGACTTTCTAGGCTCTCACTAGGTCTCTTAGAGCTCTATTTTTCTTAGAATAACAAATAATAGCAAATGAATTATTTTTCTCCCTATTTATATTTACTATCAAAATTATTTAGCCTTAAAATATTTATCATCAGATTTCTTATTTTTATCATATCTTTATTTCTGCTAACTCTTTTTCCAAATCATAAAATATTATGTAATATTAATGTCATAGAGAATCTTTCTAACTATTATATGTATATCTTGCGAAAAAATTGATTTTTCACTCTTTCTCACTAATATCTACAAGTTTTCCTAATGTTCTTCACATTGGATGCCTTAAAATATCTTGCATCTCCTTCTTTATCTACAACACTAAGGTAAGTAAAGGTATGTGTTTTTCAATTTTGTCCTTTCATTTATCTTATTTGCTCCTTACTACACTTTATTTAGTATCAAATTCATGTGTCATCTTGTTCTTTTCCCAAACACCATCCCCCATTAAACTTACATGACACATGATGTGGTTCATGTAGGGAATATATATACACATATTATTTTCAAACTTTTATCAATTACTGATGCTCTCTATCTTGCAGGAACCTATTGAGTCTCAATCTATCTGAGTACACACCCTAAGAGGTGCACTGGGAAAGGGGTGGACAGATCATTGGTGCTTCATAGGATTGTTGTCCCTTTTAAAAAAAAATTATCTACACACTTATCTCCTAAAAACCATTCCCCTAAGCTTTGACTCATATTTTACACACTCCTCTAGCATTTTACTACCTTCATTATCTCTTTCCCTAACTATTGTCCAAATTTGACTTTTGGTCAAATTTGGGCACCCCTAGGAATTTTTTTTGATTTTAAACATTTTAAGGGGTCCTAATATGTTTTCATAGGAATTATAATTTCTAAATTATGTCATTTAAGGTCACATTAGCTTTAGTCTTAGTTACATTAGTCATTTTGTCCATTATGAGTCATTTTATGAGCTTTTGGGGGTCATTAAAGCATCTGGTATAGTTCCCAAGATTACTAGGTGCCTCACATTAATTAAAAACATCCAAAAAGTTATTTTAGGTGGAATTAATGTCATTTACCTCTAAATTTTGTAGGTTGTTCAACTGAAATTGTAGAAATCAACTAAAAAAGAGGGAAAATGGCACTTGTATCAAATTTTGGGAAGTTTTATATGTGGGGATGATCATGGGGGGGTATTATAATATTTATAAAACTCACATACATGTTTTTTATCTATAAAATTATTTTAGATGCCAAAATTATTTTACACATTTCTTACTCTTCTTGGCAAACTAGAGTGACCGTTAGGTTTTTGCTCAGTATAGGAAGCACAAGTAGCTATAGAAAAAATGATTTTGGGAGGTCATTTTAAACTCCAATACCTTAATTTTAATATAATTAACTTTAAAAATTATCAATTTTAATTAATTAACAATTGCTAACAAGTTGATTGTGTAGATTTGATAGTTGTTTGGTGCACCTTATAGGTTTTGCTCCATTTTTGCTAAATTCATATGAACCAATTGATAGTGTTGGATACAAAGGATGTTTTATTCCTTATCATATGTTATCCATTTTTTTTTTCATGATTTATGAGGTTTTTATGAGAAAAATTGGTCTATCGTACAAGGAGATACCACTAGGTGTAGTTCTAGCTGAGATGTCTCTTGCTTGCTAATTTTTTCCTTTGTAGAGGTTCCATATAACTGAGAAAGAGTGTATCATAAGTCCTTAGTACATATCACTACATCCTCTCATGTTTTTATTTCACCATGGCATTCTATGAGTAGCTTGCAAGCTTGATTTTTATTCATTTGTCAACTTCATGCTTAGTTTAGTTGAATTCCATGCATAAGCTTGTTCATTATATGTATGAGGTGGTAATGGAGGTTTTTTGTCTTTTAAAATTCTTTAATATTTTAATTAGGTGCTTTTTCATGTTTTGGATAGTGAAAATTTGGATCACATGCTCATATACCATGCCAAACAGCTACTTGGTGCATCTATCTACTCTTTCTCACATATGTGCAGGTGGTTCCATGTTATAAAAGGTATTTTGAAGATGTTTATAGGTTTAAAAATATGGAGACAAAATGTTTTAATATTTATTGTGGTAGTTGGGTGGTTTTTAGCTAGTCTAACACTATGTTTACCATAATTCCATGTTCTGCCCACATATTCTAACCAAACATGCACTTGTAGGCTCCTTGATGATGTCATCCTAAGGTGAATGACATGGTAACGAGGTCAATAATTTTAGGTATGAAGGATTAAAATATTTTTTTAAGTTTATAATAAGTATTTTGAGTCCATTCTTGCTTTTTATTGTACACCTTCCTAAGAAAATTATCTGCTTAGTTATATACTCACCTACAGGAGAGCTTTAAAAGGGGACTGAGATGTTATATGAGTTCCAAATCATGTAATGAGACTATATTTATAACCCTTGAATAGTATGATACCATGAAAAACTTAGGTGAAGTGATAGAATGACAAACAAGTCATGTGAAGCCTTCCTAAGGTGATGATTGAATTTTTTGGGAATCAATTCTTGTTTTGAGCAAACAAAGGCCTATGAGCTTTTTCAAGATGGCATATAATGTGGTTGAGGTAACCTTTAGATCAAATAAGTTGATAAACCCTATATCCCTATCATATGAAAACACATATGCCAAATATGGGAGTTAAAAAGTAAAAGGAGATAAGTTTTTGAAGGTCTCTAATATGCCTAAGAAAGCACTGAGATACTTTATTAAGTCTATAGGCCTAAAGAGAAAATGACCTATTGTTACTTGGAAGGAAAAACCTTGGAAATTGAGATGGGATAAGATTTTTTCAATAAATGAGATGAGGTCAAATTTTTTAAATCACAAGAAATTGTATCAAGGCTCCCTTTTAATCCCATAAATGCATTGAAATGTACCCTATATGGAAGATGCATACCTATAGCAATGATAGGTTAGCTACTCTAACTTTGATTCTTATTTTATGATTTAAGATCCTTAAGGGAGGAACATGGTATCAAATATGGTGTATTTTAATCTCAAATGAGTTCAAAGGAAAATTAAAACATCATGACCAGAGCCATTAAGAAATCCAACATACACCTACCGGTCAAGTAATAAGGCAAAATCAACACCTACAATTGAGCATGAGGACAAGGTTGTAAGCAAGGTGTCTAAGTGGAGTTTTTAATATTCAAGTTGAATAAAATTACTATTTTACCCTCCAAACCTAAAGTGAATATTTTATACATCTAACACATGATCTAAATGATTCATGTATGCACCTACAGGAGGTTTAATAGGATATGTACACAGTGATCTCACTTGAGACCTATTTGGTGTTTCAATACCTTCAAGACTAAGTCACTAGTGTGAATATTCAATTATTTTTTCCCTATGATGCATAAATATCTTTAAAACATCATGATAAATCCTTATAAATAACATACACCTATAGGAAAAAGGTCTCAGTCAAGGGTAAAATAAGGGTCAGCCAAAGCAAGGTCTATCTCAATCAATGGGTAGTTATCAAAGGGAATATCCTTATTGATGATAGATAGGTAAAAAACTAATGTTAAATTATTTTTAAGGTTTCAATATGACCTTGAGAAACCCTATCGAGTAGAGGGTAAACATAAAACAAAGGAAGGTATAAAATAATGCACCTATAGGCAGGAACCCAATTTGGGATAAAATGCATTGATATAGTAGATGGGATCTCAATATTATTTAAATATTTAATTACCACCTCCATAATCATTATAGTGGTTTCATCAACCCTTTCGAGTGAAGCACAAATCTACACAGGGTCTTAAGATCCCTATATGCAACTATAGTAGGGTCTAGAAAAACAATGGTGGGCTAAATGGATCATGAACCCTTGAGGAGTGAAAGGAAGGTGTGAGTGACTTAAATAAGATTAATCATGACACAATTTATTTCATATCATTCCTAATACCCTCCCAAGATTCCCAAACATCTTTCTCATTTTGAAAATTGACAACAGTCTATACAAGGAAGCTTGGAAACCCTTTGGTTCACTAGGAAAGTATGGGAAAGCTAATGGATAAGGTGTTTTGGATGGTTTAAAAATATCAATAATCATGAATTAAAGTTTTTTAACATGTATAGGCAGATTATAAACATGAAATTGGTTTGGAAAGGTTACCTATAAGGGGATTTGGAAAAAAATGCAAGAAAATAGGGTTTTTTAGCCCCTTCTTAAGGCATTTTGAGTTGGTTAGGTACCTAAATGAGGGATTATGACCTTTAATTTTGGTAAATATCCTCATTATGACCTTATAAAATTCCAAAAAATCTCATTTTACCATGGGAATAAAGTATATATCTCTCTATTTTGTCTTAGAGATTAGCCACTCATGAAAATCAAAACTTTAGTCTACCAAGTAAAAGATGAAAAAATGAGTGAATGACATAAAATGAGGCATTCAGATATTAAATTAACATTTGGTGATGTGTATTAAATGTTTAAGGATACTTAATAACACTCATATAGGCTCCAACCCCTCAGAGTAACCTGATTGTGCATGCATAAAGTCTAATTTGGCAGGGTTCCACTAGGCCAAGATAGCAAAAGAGAGGAAAAGTGATGAAAAGAGTGTTTGATAGGGTATGTTATGGATTTATAAGTATTAATTAAGTGTTAATATTTTTAATAATACATACTAATAATGTTATATCATCCCAAATGAGCCAAACTTGTAGAGGGTATGCTAAGCCCACTAAGCCTTCAAGAGACCTAGAACCATTTTGAGGTCTACCTCCATGTTTAACTATTGTAAATATATATGGTTGATTGAAACATTATTAAAAGGTGTAAATATACATTTTTTTGTATTTTTTAGTGAAAATATACCTACAAGAGAGCAATTTCTAGCCTTGACACAATCCAAGCATGTAAAATGAGAGGAAACCAAGCTTGATGGGTGTTTCCAAGTACTCATATATTTTCTAAGGATATGCATGGGAACCAAAGGGATTAAGGGAATTTATTAGGATCCCTGGAATAAATTTTTTTAACTTTTAGGAATGTTTAATGTTCAAGTTTTATGAACAAAGCTAAAGACCTAAAACTACCTAAAACCCTGGTAGAACCTTGATTATGACCTGATGAGAAAAATAAAAATGGAGAGCCACCCTAATGGAATATTTTGGTAAGGAAACATATTTTATTATGTATAGTAATCACTTAGGATATAACACATGCAAATTATATGTACATAACTATACAAATAGCATGCAAAATAGTGTTTTTATCTCCATTTTTTGTGTTTTACAAGTTCTATGAGGTTTGAGGAGATGAAATCAATTTTGGAGGGAATATAATAACATATTATAAATCCTTATGGTCATTTTATTCTATTTAAAAACTTATAAGTGTCATAATTAGAGATATCATTTTAGCAAGTCAAAACTAGCATGGTGAACACAAGGGTGAAAAGTGTGGAAACCTCATCTAGATGTCCTTTTAAGATGAATTTGAGGGTTATAAGGACATAGATAATATTTAAAGGTTTATTTAACTCCCTCCCATGTATTTTAATGGTAAATTAAATTAATTTTTGAAGACAAATGTGAAGGGTAGTAGAAAAGGGAGTTTTCAAGGTTGTAGGCAATGATTACTTTTTTACAGGAGTTTTTAAATGAGTAGGATTAGAGCTAATGCATGGAATCTCATTCTTGAATTCTTTCCATCTCATCAAAATCATCATACCTATCCCTATTTATTTGTGGGATTTTCAAACAAATGTAAATTATAAAGGTAGTTTTGTGTGTTAGGGTGTGGAGCTAAAAGCTTCACCTTAGGCAAACATGGAGGTTTCTGAGCATGACAGTCGCTGGCATCAGCAGGCCATAACCGACGTCGATCAGCAGGTAGTGTAGGAGGAAATTGACATCGACAGGGATTGGCTAGCATCGATCACCTCCAGTCAGATAGGGACCGACGTCGGTCGCCTGTGGCAGTTCCAAAACTGTTGTTGACAAATAGTTAGTTAAGTGAACGGAGAGTTTGCATGATAAAGACTAGTTCGAAGTCTTGAGCTGCAAGTCTAATTATTGTATGCATGAGATCTATATAATAGACTCATGGGCTGTATTGTTAAGTGGAGAACTTGTAGAACTCAAGTGTGGAACTTGGAGATTTTTTCCCATGGTGGAATCAAGTAGGATTCCTCATGTATGTAAGATCAGGGTTGGTCAGCAGGGTGTTGCAGGATCATGGAGGAGATCTACATGTGATAAGTAAGATCAGGTTGGTCTGCAGGGATGTGTGTATGCGAGGGTCAGAAGAGGATCGATGGGGGAGCAAGATCAAGGTGACAGCAATACATTAGGAGCAGGATCATGGTGAGATCTACTTGGAGTACCAGTTCGTACTCGATTATATAGGCGTATAATGAGGTGAACAATAGCTTGTGTTAGCTGTGTGTTGTGACCTATTGAGAGAAGATTACTCAGGTGGGAAGATTACTGAGAGCCCTTGAGGAGGAAGCCTCACAGAGGTGGAAGAAGAGTGTGATCTCTTTATTGTAATTTCCTTTGTAATGAGTTGAATACAATTGTGTGTTGCCTCTCATATTCTGTGTGTTTTCTCATTGATAGTTATTTGTTCTTCTAGTTATTTCCGCATGTTTAAGTTCATTATACAATGGTAATCATGTGTGCTCTTAAATCTGACAAGTTGTGTCAAAGCTTTGGGGAACTTATGTCCTATCAAATGGTATCAGAGTGAGGTTGGACGTTCTCAGAGCGAGTTTGAGTAATAGATGGCCCAAATCTGTTAAGTGTTGTTGATTACAGGTTACTCACAGGGGTTATTGTTTGAGTGGGAGTATAGCAATGGCAGAAGAAGATAAGCTGAGAATGAAGAAAGTCAGGCACAGGATTAACACCACAAGGAGTGTGGTGGGTAGTCTTCAAGTGGGAGCTTGAAGAGGAATACAAGTTAGGATGTAGATTAGACAGAGTACTGGTTTAGGTACAGGTGCAGCTGTTTATCTCCAAGTGGGAGATTGTTAGGGTGTGGAGCTAAAAGCTTCACCTTAGGCAAACATGGAGGTTATTGAGCATGATAGTTGCCAGCGTCAGCAAGCCACAACTGACATCGATCAGCGGGTAGTGCAGAAGGAAAATGACATCGGCAGGGATCGACTGGCATCAGTCACCTCCAGTCAGACAGGGACCGATGTCAGTCGCCTATAGCGGTTCTAGAATTGTTGTTGACGAATAGTCAGTTAAGTGAATAGAGAGTTTGCATGATAAAGACTAGTTCAAAGTCTTGAGCCACAAGTCTAATTATTATATGCATGAGATCTATATAATAGACTCATGGGTTGTATTGTTAAGTGGAGAACTTGTAGAACTCAAGTGTAGAGCTTGGAGAGTTCTTCCCATGGTGGAATCAAGTAGGATTCCTCATGTATGTAAGATCAAGGTTGGTCAGCAGGGTGTTGCAGGATCATGGAGGAGATCTACATGTGATAAGTAAGATCAGGTTGGTCTACAGGGATGTGTGTATGCGAGGGTCAGAAGAGGATCGGTGGGGGAGCAAGATCAAGGTGACAGCAATACATCAGGAGCAGGATCATGGTGAGATCTACTTAGAGTACCATTTCATACTCGATTGTATAGGCGTATAATGAGGTGACCAATAGCTTGTGTTAGCTGTGTGTTGTGACCTATTGAGAGAAGATTACTCAGGTGGGAAGATTACTGAGAGCCCTTGAGGAGGAAGCCTCACAGAGGTGGAAGAAGAGTGTGATCTCTTTATTGTAATTTCCTTTGTAATGAGTTGAATACAATTGTGTGTTGCCTCTCATATTCTGTGTGTTTTCTCATTGATAGTTATTTGTTCTTCTGGTTATTTTTGCATGTTTAAGTTGCTTATATAGTGGTAATCATGTGTGCTCTTAAATTTGACAAGTTGTGTCAGAGCTTTGGGGAACTTAGGTCCTATCAAATGGTATCAGAGCGAGGTTGGAAGTTCTCAAAGTGAGTTTGAGTAACAGATGGCCCAGATCTATTAAGTGTTATTGATTACAGGTTACTCATAGGGGTTGTTGTTTGAGTGGGAGTATAGCAATGGCAAAAGAAGGTAAGCTAAGAATGAAGAAAGTCAGGCACAGGATTAACACCACAAGGAGTGTGGTGGGTAGTCTTCAAGTGAGAGCTTGAAGAGGAATACAAGCCAAGATGTAGATTAGATAGAGTATTGGTTTAGGTACAGGTGCAGCTGTTTATCTCCAAGTGGGATATTGTTAGGGTGTGGAGCTAAAAGCTTCACCTTAGGCAAACATGGAGGTTTTTGAGCATGACAGTCGTTGGCATCGATAGGCCAATCTCGATGTCGGTCAGCAGGTAGTGCAAAAGAAACTAACATCGATAGGGATCAGCCGGTGTCAGTCACCTCCAATCAGACAAGGATCGATGTCGGTCACCTGTGGCGATTCCAAAACTGTTGTTGATGAATAGTCTAGTTAAGTGAATGGAGAGTTTGCATGATAAAGACTAGTTCAAAGTCTTGAGCCGCAAGTCTAATTATTGTATGCATGAGATCTATATAATAGACTCATGGGATGTATTGTTAAGTGGAGAACTTGTAGAACTCAAGTGTGGAACTTGGAGAGTTCTTCCCATGGTGGAATCAAGTAGGATTCCTCATGTATGTAAGATCAGGGTTGGTCAGCAGGGTGTTGCAAGATCATGGAGGAGATCTACATGTGATAAGTAAGATCAGGTTGGTCTATAGGGATGTGTGTATGTGAGGGTTAGAAGAGGATCGGTGGGGTAGCAAGATCAAGGTGACAGCAATACATCAGGAGTAGGATCATGGTGAGATCTACTTGGAGTACCGGTTTGTACTCGATTGTACATGCGTACAATGAGGTGAACAATAGCTTGTGTTAGCTGTGTTTTGTGACCTATTGAGAGAAGATTACTCAGGTGGAAAGATTACTGAGAGCCCTTTAGGAGGAAGCCTCATAGAGGTGGAAGAAGAGTGTGATCTCTTTATTGTAATTTCCTTTGTAATGAGTTGAATACAATTGTGTGTTGCCTCTCAGATTCTGTGTGTTTTCTCATTGATAGTTATTTGTTCTTCTAGTTATTTCTGCATGTTTAAGTTGCTTATACAATGGTAATCATGTGTGCTCTTAAATCTGACAAGTTGTGTCAGAGCTTTGGGAAACTTAGGTCATATCATTGTGTGACAAGATTGAGAGTTCTATGCCACTTTTCACAATTTTCATGACTTGTATGGACAATTGGACTTCCTAAAATTGCATGGATCCTTTAATATCTATTTTCCATGCATTTTTAACTTCTTTTATCAATTTTAAACATATCCAAGTGACCTTTGGACTTCTTTTACTTTGCCTCTCTCTCAAAAGATATAAATATGTATTCTTTTGGTTCTTTTGAGTAGCCTCCATTGGTTGATGGTGAAACCCTAGCCAATTTTTCACTTGAATTACTCTTAAATAAATAAAAAAGTTTTTTCCCTACTTACATGTGTGATTTAGTGTTAGTGTAATCTTGTTGGTCTTGTCTAGTAGAAGATCTTCTTTTCTAGCATCTTATCCTTGATTGTCTACCAAGTGTGCAAAAAGGGTGTTGTTTCAGGTCTTTGTTAGTATTATTTTCTAAGTGTATAGGTGTATTATAAGTGGTTTATGAATTTATTCCCTCATGGAATTATCTATTACTCTCAGAAGTATCAAATACCTTCTTGAATCTAACATATGAAACATTGATGTGATAATGCATTTTGAGTTGTGAGTTTTATGTGAGAGAGACTTTGTTTGTATTCAAGTAGTAAATATTTAGTAAAATAGGAGGATATTAAACATTGTTGCATCACCTTTTTTATTTTCTTCATTTTTTTCTTAACCCTTTTCATCCACAAGTTGATAGGTAAGGAAGTGTTTCAAAGAGTGCATCAATGGAAGTAGCCCTTCTAGAGATTCATCTCTCAACATTGTCACCCACAGTAAGAGGGATGTTTCTATTATCCCATTGTTCAAGCCAAAAAAATATTAGAACTTGGATTTTCACCCTTGATGAGATGCCTAATATGATTTAGTACTCCTAAGGATTCCTCAAAGGTGAACAATTCTTCCATTAACATTGTAGACCAGATAAAAAAACTACACATGAACATACCATTGTGGGATTATTTGACAATACCAGAGTATAAAGATATGCTCTAAAAATAATTGCAAGGATTGTTAGGATCCTATACCTCTCTGAAACCACTTGTTAGTGCCTTAGAGCTCAATTTATTACTTTTTATATAAGCAACTAAACACGAAATTAAACCAGAAGTAATAAGTAACTAGAATTTAGAAACAACAAAGAATAGGAGATACGAGAAACAATACAATCTATATTAACACTCTTCCAGAAGGATATACAATGAAGAAATTTCACTCTTCCCACACCTCTTGGGTGTACAGTAATTCTCCCTCAAGAGTTCTCTCTCTCTCAATCAATTACAAACACAATCAACTCAATAATTGAGTTGTTCCCTCTTCCAGTTAGTGACAATCAACCCAATGGTTGTTGTTGCCTACTACCACCACCACCGGTGACAATCAACTCAATGGTTGCTTTGCCTACCTTACACAAACATACAATAGATCTCCTTGATCTTTCACCTTGCAGATATAATTGACCTTGCTTCTCCAAGCAGATCTTCTTGATCTTGCACACTGCAGATCTAACTAATCTTGCTTACCTGTAGATCTTCTTGGTCTTTCACTCTTGTAGACCTTCTAGATATTACACGTGAGGATCTAATACTTTAGTCCCTAATTACAATACAGCCCCATGGTATCTTAAATAGAACCCCAAACCAAACAATAATTAGAAAAGTGAACTCAAGACTAAAATTAGTCTTTACATGCAAATTGACTGTTCTCCTAAAATTAGCAATTCTAATTCTAGAAACACCACCTGGAAATGCACAGATGACCAATGTCAGTTCCTATCTGACCGATGTCAGCCAACCCCTAACTGATGCCGATTATTGTGTAGCTAGAGATAATTGATGTCAGTTGGCCTGACTGATGTTGGTTACTTTATAACTCAGCAACCTCCACATTTGCATACCTGTGAAGCTTTTAGCTCCACAACTTAACAATATCCCACTTGGAGATAAATAGCTACACCTATACCTATACCTATACAGCAACATCCTCTAATTTGTTTCTGGCTTGTATCTCCATCTTCAAGTTCAATCTTGAAGACCAACAAATGTTGAATGAAGATTCAACTTCTCCTTTGTTCCCATCTTTGTTAACGTATCTACAAGGTTCTTATCCTTGCTAGCCACCATGACTGCAACAACCTTCTGCATCTCTAAAATCTAGCTAACTGCCATTCCACCAATAGTGAACACATATCCTGTGGTGCTTCTCCTACTATCCAAGTCACCTTCCATATCCGAATCTACATACCCATGTAGAGAAGTGTTTGACCCTGCATAGCATAAATACCTACTGCTGGTCCCTCTCAGATATCTGAGAATTCACTGAACTACTTTCCAGTGCTCCTTCCCTGGATTGACCATAAACTTGCTGACAACTCCCACTGCTTGGGCAATATCAGGTCTAGTACATACCATGTACTCAACCTCAACATGTGATTTAAGACACTATTCTTTGCTCAACTTAAACTGTCCAACCATAGGTGTGCTTACCGATTTTGCATCCTACAAATTGAACCTCTTCACTACCTTATTCACATAATCCTCTTGAGACAAAATCAACCTATGATTTTCCCTGTCTCTAAAAATACTCATGCCAAGGATTTTATTTGCTACTCCCAAATCTTTCATGGCAAATGTCTGAACTAATTTTACCTTTAGCTCAGTAATTCCCTGCATGTGTGACCTTGCAACAAGCATATACACTACATATAGTAATAGGATAATGTAGCTACTATTATCCAACTTGGTAAAATAAACACAATGATCACATTGACATTGACTAAAGCCATGCTTTGTCATAAACCTATCAAACCTCAAATACCATTGTCTTGGAGCTTGCTCAAGACCATATAACCTGGCCTTATGTCTCACCTGTCCATTCTCTCCTTTCTTTAACCTATAAATCCATTCATTTTTTAGTGCTTTCTTTCTAGCTGGAAACTCTACCAAATCCCACATTTGGTTCTCTTTCAAGGAATCAATTTTCTCATTCATGCCATGCTCCCACTATTTCTTAGATTCTACCTGCATTGCCTCTTCAAAACTTCCTAGTTTTCCACCATCAGTGAGCAACAAGTAGTATAAAGAAGGGGAATAATGAATTTGAGGCTTACTTACCCTTTTAGACCTCTTCATGGGCATTTGAGACTCATTGACAGCTTGCTATCCACCTAAATTTTGTTTTAACAGTGACCAATCTTGGTCATCTCTGGCCGACCTCGGTCTGCACCTGACCTATGTTGATTCCACCTGATCACCAAAGTTAGTTTTCTGACTGACATCAATGTCCACCTACCCAACATCACCAACTTTAGTCTCCACCAGACTGATGTTGGTTCATGCCTGATTGACGTCGGTCTCTGCCTGACTAACATCAGTGTCTGTGTTTTCCTGTGAGTGATGATTTTTACCTACAAGCTCATTTTGGATCATAACCTTGTCTAAATCAACATTGCCCTACTCAAAATTATTTAGCCTCTTGAGATGATCACTGTCCATCACCTTCTCCTTGAAAACCAAGGCTTTCCAGTTCTTAACATTTGACTTAAGAACATGCATTCCCTTCTCACTCATGTGACCAAGCCTATAGAGCCACATCTTTGCATCTACATCTGAAGTAGATAAAATAGAAGGAGAATCAGTAATACAAGTAGATAGATAAAGTGTACCTACTTTTTTACCTCTTGTTAATACAAGTGCACCCTTGGAAACTTTCCAAGATTCCACTGTGAGAGTTATTGTGCAACCCTCATCACCCGACTTTCCTATAGAAATTAGACTCCTCTTCAGGATGGGAACATGCATGATAGACTTCAACACCCATATGTTGCTAGTCTACAATTTCAGCTGCACTTTCCCTTTGCCAACAATTTGACAAGGCTCACCATCCCCTATATAAATTTTTCCAAAGTCTCCATGGACATAATCATGGAAAAATTCTCTATTTGGGGTTGCATGGAAAGAGGCACCAGAATCTAAAACCTAAGATTCTACTTTATCCAAGGAACATATAAGAGCATCCTATGCAACAATACCTACATCATTTGCTTCTTTATTTCCTTCATGCTGATCTTCTACCAACCAACAATCTTTCTTTGCATGCCCTTTCTTTCCACAATTCTAGCAGATTATACCTCCATTTCTAGATTTGGATCTACTGCCTATCTTTGACCTTGATTTCCCTTGCTTGCTCTTCTCTCCTTGCTTTCCCCTACTTTCAACACTTAAAGCATTACCTAATGTTTCCCCTATGCTTTTCTTGTGAATTTCTTCATTCAAGATTACACTAACAACAACATCAACTTTCAAGATATTTGAAGCAGATGCAGTATTACTAACTACCATTACCAAACTATGCCAACTTTTAGGTAAAGATCATAAGATTAAGAGAGCCTTAATTTCATCATCAAAAACTATATTGACTAAAATTAACTGATTTACTAATCCATGGAAATCACTAAGATGACTATATACCGATCCACCTTCCTGCATTTGCAAATTAAATAATTGCTTTATAAGAAATATCTTATTCGAAGTTGAGGGTTTTTCATATAAATTTTCCAAATATTCAATTAACTCTACCATTGTCTTTGCCTATGATAAGTTGGAGATCACATACGATGCCAGGCTCAGCCTTATAGCTCCAAGAGCCTTTCTATCAAGAACATTCCATTCTTCATCTTGCATATCTGTGGGTTTGCATGAAACCCACCCAATGGTAAGTATAGATATTTTTGATACAGATAATCATCTATCTGCATCCTCCATAATTGATAATTCTTGCCATTGAATTTCTCTATTCTTAGCATACTTTCTTCTACCATTGCTTTACTCCCACTTAATCAGAAACCCCTGAGAGTGAACCTATAATCAACAAACACTAACCCGCTCTAATGAACCTAAAACTAATGAACCTGGCTCTGATACCAATTTTTAGGATCCTTTAACTCTCTAAAACCACTTGTTAGTGCCTTAGAGCTCAATTTATTACTTTTTGTATAAGCAACTAAACACGGAATTAAACTAGAAGTAATAAGTAACTAGAATTCAAAAATAGCAAAGAATAGGAGATATGAAAAACAATACAATCTATATTAACACTCTTCCAGAAGGAAATACAATGAAGAAATCTCACTCTTCCCACACCTCTTGGGCATATAGTAATTCTCCCTTAAGAGTTCTCTCTCTCTCAATCAATTACAAACACAATCAACTCAATAACCGAGTTGTTGTTCCCTCTTCCAGTCAGTGACAATCAACCCAATGGTTGTTGTTGCCTACTACCACCACCACTGGTGACAATAAACTCAATGGTTGATTTGCCTACCTTACACACACATACAGTAGATATCTTTGATCTTACACCTTGCAGATCTAATTGACCTTACTTCTCCAAGCAGATCTTCTTGATCTTGCACACTACAGATCTAACTGATCTTGCTTACTTGTAGATCTTCCTAGTCTTGCACTCTTGTAAACCTTCTAGATCTTACACTTGAGGATCTAATCCTTTAGTCCCTAATTACAATACATCCCCATGGGTCTCTTAAATAGAACCCCAAACCAAACAATAATTAGAAAAGTAGACTCAAGACTAAAATTAGTCTTTACATGCAAACTGACTATTCTCCTAAAATTAGCAATTCTAATTCTGGAAATGCCACCTAGAAATGCACAGATGATCGATGTCAATTCCTATCTGACCGATGCCAACTGACCCCTAACCGATGTCGATTACTATGTATCTAGAGATAACTGATGTCAATTGGCTTGATCGACGTCGGTTACTTTGTAACTCAGCAACCTCTACATTTGCATACCTGTGAAGCTTTTAGCTCCACAACTTAACAAGGATTGGGTAAGATTCAAAGGATATGATCTGGTGAATGCTACAAAAGGTTGATTTCTATCCATCTTGGAATGTGAACTTTGTGTATTATGGATTAAACTAAACAAGAACTTAGACTTCTTAAACACCAACTCTCTTGAATAGGGATGGGTGTTCACAAACCTAAACCTTCTAGCAAAATATAAGGGTAATTACATAAACTCAAAAGGTAAACCTTTGGTAAAAAAATAGTGGTCACATTTGGCATGAAAATTAGGAACTGATTAGCAACCAAATATTTTAAAACTTTAGTGGAATCACCAAGTACTGAATGTAGATGCTCTTGTAGCTACAACTATGTCAGGACCAACACTAATTTTAGACAATCTTATAGGACTTAGAGTCCCACTAAGAGTACCAAAAACTATTAACACTTGTATTTTCACCCCTAAGGATATGCTTAACTCCCCTCATCCAAGTGTCATAATGGAAACATCCCTCTTGATGTGGGTGATAATGTTGAGAGATGAATCTCTAGAAAGGCTAGTTCCCTTGATGCACTCTTTGAACCACTTCCTTACCTATCAACTTGTGGATGAAAAGGGTTAAGAAAAAAACTATTAAAACCAAAAAATGTAATGCACCAATGTTTAATCTCCTCTTATTTTATTGAATATGTACTACTTAAAGACAAACAAATTCTCTCTCACATAAAACTCTCAACTCAAAATGTATTGTCACATCAATGTTTCATATGTTACATTCAAGAAGGTATTTGATACTTAGGAGAGTAATGGATGATTACATGATGGAATATAGTCATAATACACTTCTAAGACACCTATAAACTTATAAAATAATAATAATAATAGAGACCTAAAATAACACCCTTTCTACACACTTGGTAGACAATCAAGGAAAACATGCTAGAAAAGATCTTCTACTAGACAAGACCAACAAGATTGCACTAATACTCATATGCAAAACATATAATTAGTAAAAACACTTTTTTATTTCTTTAATATTCCTTTAAGTAAAAAATTGGTGAGGGTTTCATGATCAACCAATGGAGGTTTCTCAAAAGAGCCAAAAGAATACGTATTTATAGCTTTTGAGAGAGAGGCAAAGTAAAGGAAGTCCAAAGGTCACTTGGAAATGTGTTAACTTGATATAGAAAAAGGTCATGGATAAGAGATATGAAAGGCTCCATGTAATTTTAGGAAGTCTAATTTTCCATACAAGTCATGAAAATTGTGAAAAGTGGCATAGACCTCTCAATCCTGGAATAGAAAATTGCCTTCATAATTTGCATCTATTTGAACATCCCACCACTTAATATGGATAGGTATGATGATTGGAGTGAGAGTGAAGACCTTTAATCATGTAATTCCATGCATTTTTTCTAATCCTACTCATTTGAAAACTCTTGGAAAGAAGCAAGCATTGTTTATAGCCTTAAAAACTCCCTTTTCTACTACCCTTCACATTTGTCTTCAAAAATGCCTTCAGCTTCCCATGAAAATACATGTAAGGGAGTGAAATACACCTATAAATATTATCAATGGCATTATACCCCTCAAATTCACTTTAAAAGGACATATAATTAAGGTTTTCACACTTTTCACCCTTGTGTTCACCATGTCAATTTTGATTATCTAAAAGGAAAGCTCTAGTTAGGACACTTAGATGTTTTTTCATAGAATAAAATGACCATAGGGAGTTATAATAGGTCATTATCTTCCCTCCAAACTTGATTTTATCTCCTCAGACCTCATAGAACCTATAAAACACAAAAAATGGTGATAAAAACACTATTTTACATGTGTGAGATCTTGAGTGAGTACTCTACATGATCTAATAGGTTTCCTTACCAAACTATGCCATTAGGGTGGCTCTCTAATCTCATTTTCCTCATTGGGTCATAAGCAGGGTTTTAGTAGGGTTTTAGGCAGTTCTAGGTCTTAAGCGTTGTTCATAAAACTTGAATGTTAAAACTACCTCCAAATTCCAAAAAATTGATGACAAGGGACCCTACTAACTTCTCTTAATCCCTATGGTTGCCATTCATAGCCTTAGAAAATATATGAGTACTTGGAAACAACCATTGAGCTTATTTTCCTCCCATTTTGCATGTTTGGACTGTGTCAGGTCTAGAAATAGCTCTCCTATAGGTATTTTTTCACTCTAAAAGATCAAACATGTCTATTTACAACTTATAGTCATTCTTCAATCAACCATATATCTTTCCAAGAGTTAGACATGGAGGTAAACCTCAAAATGGTTTTAGGTCTCTTGTAGTCTTAGTGGGCTTAGCATACCCTCTGCAAGTTGGCTCATCTAGGAATGAAAATGTTGTCCTAGTTAATGGAATTCAACCTATAGATGGTTAAGTGAAAAATAATTTTAAAAAATACTCCTTTATACCTATCTCTAATCATTAGTGATTTCTTGGTTCATAATTGCATCGTAGATAGTGGGGCTAGTACTTCAGTTATGCCCAAGTGTATAACAGATAAATTAGGCCTCAAATATGAGCCAATGTCTAAGGGATTCTTATAATTGGATGGATCACTAGCCAATAATTTAGGGGTATTTAAATATTTGAATTTGATCCTTCATTCTTGTCCTACCATTTCTATTCCTCATGATGTGGTTGTGGCAAATTTACCTTCATACTTTGCCCTTTACTTGTCAAAAGAGTTTATAGCTAAGATAGGTGGATACTTGGCAACTAATTATTCCTATATGGTGTTTAGGAAAAATTATGGTACTAAGGTAAAGATTGAATCAGAACGTACTCATCATAATCACTTGGATCCTTACACACCTAAAGTGGTAAATGTCAACTATGCCTTTATTGATGAAGAGGAACTCCACATTGACCAATCTCCAACATCTTCCCTTGAAGGAGTTTCTAATTTTTAATTAGATTAATGGGGAGATGAGAATTATGAGCATGATCCTTACAAGTTCATACAGGAGGTTGGTCTTGTGGTGTATTGTATGCATGAGGAAGACTCTTTCATACCAAACTTCATGAAGCCAAGTGATAATGTGAATGGTTTATGGTAACTTTTCTTTGATGGGTCAAGAACAAGATTGGAGTAGGTGGTGGAGCAATGTTGGTTTCACCATCTAAATAAAGGTACTATTCAACATTCAAATTTCAATTCTTATGTACTTGTAATGTGGAAGAATATGAGGCATTCATTTATGGCCTTGAATGGGCAAGGAAAAGAGGTGTCAAATTGTTGTAAGTGTTTGGTAATAGTGAGTTAATTGTGAATCAAGTGAGAGGGAAGAATTTGACCAAGAAATTTTTGCTTAAGTCCTATAATCATAGAGTGTGGGATATTTTGGAAGGTTTCAAAGATTTAAACATCACATCTATTATAAGAGAGGACAACAAGCATGCTAATAGGTTGGCATCAATTGGAGCTCAGTTTGACATTCCAAAAGAGATAAAAGAGGATAGGAAGCAACCACATGTCAAGGTGATTGTAAGGCCCTCCATAATGGATAATGTCAATAATTGGCAAGTTTTTGATAGTGATCAACAAATATCACTTCTGAGTTTTCTACCAAAAATCAGTCCAAACTATAGAAGCAATATGGAGGGCAGATTGTCTAATTGAAATCCAACAAGCTTCCTAAAGGCTTAGTTACTCTTGAGAGCATATTCAATTAGGATGACTAGATAAATAAAGAGAAGGTAATCATGTATAATAATCAAGATAACTATGAGAAGGTATAAATATTTAAGAAAAGTTACTTGCACTTGGAAAAGTATGTACTAGTCAAGAAAAGCATGCTTTCATTGAGTTATGCAAAGATTTTTTTGATGTTTTTGCATAGGAGTATAATGATTTGAAGGGTTTTGATCCAAGCCTATCTCAACACACCATATATATATATATGAGAGTGCCAAACCTATTAAGAAAAAATAAATTCCAATCAATCCTAAGATTGAACCCCTCATGAAGAAAGATCACACTAAGTTGATTGAGTCTAGAATCATCTTTCCTATCAAGCATTCATCTTGGCTAGCCAATTTAGTCCCTGTTAGGGAGAAGAATGGGAAGATCAAGTTATGTGTTGACCTTATGGACCTTAATATAGTTTCCTTGAAGGACCATTATCCCCTCCCTTCCATGGCATAAATCTTTCAAGTTGTGGTAGGTAGTGAAAGGTTTTCTCTCCTTGATGGGTTTTCTGGGTACAATTAGATTTTGGTGAAGGAAAGTGACCAATTTAAGACAGCCTTTACTACTAAATAGGGTACATATGCTTATATAAAAATTCCTTTTGGATTTTCTAATGCTAGATATACATTTCAATGTGCAATGGATATGGTTTTTCAAGGACTAATCAATGGCATTATGTTGGTGTATCTTGATGACATCAAAATTTTCTCCAAGGATGTAAAGTATCACTTGAATAACCTAAGGTAGATTTTTAATAGTTGTAGATATTTTAGAATCTCTCTCAACCCAAAAAAATGTGTTCTTTTTGTCCATGAAGGCAAGCTCTTAGGACACATTGTCTCTAACAAGGGCTTATCCATTGATCCTGAAAGGGTGAGTGTCATCTTGGCTTTGTACTTGCCCAAACACAAAAAAGGATTGAAATGTTTCTTTGGAAAAGTCAATTTCATAAGGAGATTGATTCTTGATTTTGCTAACTTGGTCAAGGGATGAAGTGTTCACTTGGATAAGGAGGAAGGAAAGTTTTTAAGAGATCAAACAAGCCATTGCCCAAGCTCCTACTCTTGTAAGTCCTAATTTCTCCAAAGATTTTAATTTTTAAACCTTTGGGAATAAAGAGGTAATCTCTACCATGCTTACCCAAGCAAATGATGAAAATTTAGAGCAACTTATTGTCATATTTAGTCAATGATTAGAAGGCTATGAGGTAAGATATACCTATGTTGAGAAGTAAGTACTTTCAGTTATTAGGAGCCTAAACAAATTTAGGCACATGTTATTTAATAACAAGATTCACATATTTTTACCTCATCCTAGTGTCAAAGACTTTTTATTGAGTAGGTATTTGAATGAAAAGAGGGCATGTTTGATCATAAAAGTGATGGAATATGATGTGGAAATCAAGATAACCAAGATAGTGAAAGTAAAAGGGTTATGTGAGCATCTTGCTTCAAACTTGAAGGAGAAAAATGAGGTTGTTTTGGTACTTCATGATGACCCTATGATAGCTACATCTTCACCCATGAGGAATTGGACACAAGATATGATTCATTTTATTTAAATTGGTGAGTGTCCACAAGGTCTTGATAGAGCTATAAGAAGGTACTTTAGATTGAAATCCATTCTTTATTTACTTGTTGATAGAGTTCTACTTAGGAATTATTTTTTAGGTGTGTTATTGAGGTGTACTAACTTAGATCAGATTGATAAAGTACTATTTGAGTTTTATGATGGATCAAATAGTGGTCACTTTGCTTCAAGAACCATAGATACTATGATTATGAGGGCTAGATACTTCTATCCTAGCTTGTTCAAGGACACCCATGCTTTGGTAAGAAAATTCCAAAAGTGTACTCTTTTTTATGGTAAACAAAAAAAATTTCCTTCCCTCTTCATCCAATCAAAGTTGATCAACCTTTCATGCAATGGGGTTTGGATTTCATAGGCATAATCAATCCACCTTCTAGTGCTAGTCATAAGTGGGTGTTGACTGCTATAGATTACTTTACAATATGGGTGGAGGATTTAGCTCTCAAGGAGGCAAATTAAAACTCGGTTATAGACTTTTATGAAGGTATAGTAACAAGGTTTGGGGCTCCATCAACAATAATCTCAGATAATGCATTGGCTTTTCTTGGAACAAGGATAAGTGAATGGGCTTTGAAGCATGGCATCTATCTTATCACCTCCTCCAACTATTATCCTGAAGGGAATGGACTATCTAAGTCCACAAACAATAATCTAATCATGATCATAAAGAGGATAATGGAGGAGAACCAAAGGACTTGGCATTCTAAGTTAAAGACAACCCTTTGGGTTGATAGGATTACCCCAAAGAGAGAAATTAGAAACTCACCACACACACTTTTTTATGGGAGAGAAGATAGAATACCTATTTCACTTGAGTTACCAGCCTTAGACATTACCTATCAGCTGCAATTGATGGAGAATGAAATCATAGAAGTCAGGTTATGTGAGTTGATAGAGCTTGAAGAAACAAGAGATCAAGCTATGTTAACTATGAGAGCTCACCAAGAATAAATCAAGAGATACTTTGACAATAAATCCATGTCAATAAGTTTGAAGGATGGATACATTGTCCTAAAGTGGGATGAATATCGAGCTAAACCTAGAAGACACACAAAGTTTGATACTTTGTGGAGTGGCCCATATGCAATCACATAATGCAAGTAACATAATGAGAGAGGAGCTTCATATCCCAGTCAATGGGATATATCTCAAACATTATTAATAAGGTTATCCTCTCCCCTTGTACATAGTTTCTTTAATTCCTTATGTTCCTTAAGTGCTTATGAACAAGTGTGAGTTTTGTCTTGTGTCTTACCTTGTTTTGTGTCTTGCTTTATTAGTGTGGTGTGTTTATTTAGTTTTTTTTGGTAGATTCCTTATTAGTTGTGTTCAATAATCCATTGACTCCATTGGACCTTGGTAGGATAAGGCTACTAGTCCTTAGTATAGTAGGCATACTACCCCTATGAGTCACCATTTTGTTGATCAAATTTGACTTTTGGTCAAATTTGGGCACCCCTAAAAAAAATTTGATTTAAAATTTTTTAAGGGGTACTAATATGTTGTCATAGGAAGTATACTTGTTAAATGATGTCATTTAAGGTCACATTAGCTTTATTCTTAGTTACATTAGTCATTTTGTCCATTATGAGTCATTTTATGAGCTTTTAGGGGTTATTAAAGCATTTGGCATGGTTCCTAAGATGCCTATGTTCCCCACCTTCATGAAAAATGTCCAAGAAGTCATTTTAGCTATTAGGAATGTCAATTACCACTGAATTTTGTAGGTTGTTAAACTAAAATTATAGAAAATAACTATAAAAAAAGGAAAATATCACTTGTATGGATTTTTGGGAAGTTTTCCATGTGAGGATGATCATGGGGGTTTTATTAATATTTATAAAATTCACCTCCCTACTAGGTTTTATCTGAAATAGTTATTTGGATGCCAAAATCATTCTACACATTTCTTGCTCTTTTTGGTAGACTGGAGTGACCCTTAGGGTTTTGCTCAGTACAAGAAGCACAAGTATTTTTAGACAAAATTATTTTGGGAGTTTGTTTTAAAATCCAATAAATTAATTTTAATATAATTAACTTGAAAAATTATCAAATATACTTTATGAATAATCACTAACAAGTTGAATGTGCATATTTGATAGTTGTTTGGTGTACCCTATAGGTTTTGCTCCATTTTTGACAAATCCATACAAACTAGTTATTTGTTTTGGCTCCATAGTATTTTATATTCATTATCATATGTTTTTCATTCTTATTTTCATGATTCATGAGGTTTGGATGAGCAAAAATGGTCTATCATGTAAGGAGATACCACCAGGTGTAGTTCCAGGTAAGATGTCTCTTAATTACTAATTTTTTTCCCTAGCAGAGGTTCCATACAATTGGAAAAGAGTGTTTCATAAGTCCCTGGGTCATATCACTACCTCCTCTCTTGTTTTTATCTCACCATGGCATTTTATGAGTAGCTTGCAATCTTATTTTTTCTTTATTTGCCAACTTCAGGCTTAGTTCAGTTGAATTCCATGCATAAGCTTGTTCATTCTATGTTTGAGGTGGTAATGGAAGTGTTTTGGATTTTATAAGGCTTGAATATTTGAATGAGATCCTTTTTCATGTTTTTGAGAGTGAAAATTTGGATCACATGCTCATATACCATGCCAAATAGCTACTTGGTGCATCTGTCTGCTCTTTCTCACATCTGTGTAGGGGTTTCCATGTTGTAAAAGTTGTTTTGAAGATGGTTATAATTTTAAAAAAATGGAGAATTTTTTTTTTAAATAATTATTGTGTTATTTGGATGGTTTTTAGCTAGTTCACCACCATGTTTACCATAATTCCATGCTTTATCCACATATTCTAACCAAACATGCACTTGTAGGCTCTTTGATGACATCATCCTAAGGTGAATGACATGGTAAAAAGGTCAATAATTTGAGGTATGAATGATGAAAATATGTTTTTAAGGTTATAATAAGTCTTTTGAGTCCATTCTTTCTTTCTATTGCACACCTTCCTAAGAAAACTACCTGCTCAGTCATATGCTCACCTACAAGAGGGCTTAAATAGGGGACTGAGATGTTCTATGAGTGCCAAAGCATGTAATGAGACTATATTTAGAACCATTAAATATTAATGAGACCATGAAAAACTTGAGTGAAGTTCTATAATGACAAATAATTCATGAGAAGTCTTCTTAAGGTGATGACTAAATTTTCTAGGAATCAGTTCCTGTTTTGAGCAAATAAAGACCTAGGAGCTTTTTCAAGATGGCATATAATGTGGTTGAGGTAACCTTTGGATAAAATACTTTGATAAACCTTGTAGCCCTGTCATATGACAACACCTATTCCAAATATGTAAGTTAAAAAGTAAAAGGAGATAAGTTTTTGAAGGTCTCTAATATGTCAAAGAAAGCACTAAGATACTTTATTGAAGTCTACAAGCCTAAAGAGCAAATGACCTTTTGTTACTTGGAAGGAGCAACCTTGGACATTGAGATGGGCTAGGATTTTTTTAATAAATGATATGAGGTCAGATTTTTGAAATCATAAGAAAGGATATGAAGGCTCCCTTGTAATCCCATAAATGTATTGAAATGTACCCTGTATGAAAGATGCATACCTATAGCAGGGTTAGGTTAGTTACTCCAAATTTGATGCCTATTTGATGATTTAGGATCCTTAAGGGAGGAATATAGGATCAAACATGGTGCATTGTAACCTCAAAGGAGTTCAAGGGAAAATCAAAACATCATGACCAGAGCCATTGAGAAATCAAACATACACCTATAGGTCAGGTAACTGGGCAAAATCAACACCTACAGTTAAGCATAAGGATAAGGTTGAAATCAAGGTGTCTAAGTGGATTTTTGACTAATCAAGTTGAATACAAGTGATATTTAACCCTCCAAACCTAAAGTGAATATTATTTACACCTAACACATGATCTAAATGATCCCTATATGCACCTATAGGAGGTTTTGTCTCAGTCAAGAAGATATGCACATAGTGATCTCACTTGAGGCCTATTTGGCATTTCAAGACCTTAAAGGCTGAGTAAATAGTGTGAATATGAAATTAGGTTGTCTCTATGATGCATAAAGAGCTTCAAAACATCATGAACAAGCCTTATAGATAAGATGCACCTATAGGAAAAAGGTCTCAATCAAGGGTAAAATAGGGGTCAGCCAAAGCAAGGTCTATCTCAGTCAATGGGTAGTGATCAAATGGCATAGCCTTATTGATGATATGAAGGTACAAAAATAAGGTGAAATTATTTTTAATGTTCTAGTATGACCTTGAGAGATCCTTTCAAGTAGAGGGCAAGTATAGAACAAATAAAGGAAGGTCTAAAATAATGCACCTATAGGCAAGAATCCAATTTGGGATAAGATTCATTGATATATTATATGGGATATAAATCTTATTGAAATATTTAATTACTAACTCCATAATAATTTTAGTGGTGTCATCAACCCTTTCAAGGAAAGCAAAAATCTACACATTGTCTAGGCAAATAATGGATGGCTAAATGGATCATGAACCCTCTAGGAGTGAAATGAAGGTGTAAGTGACTTGAATAATATTAATCATGACCTAATGGATTTAATATCATTCCTAAGACCCTCCAAATATTCCCAAACATCTTTTTTTTTGGAAAATTGACAACAGTCAGTATAAGGAAGCTTGGAAACCCTTTGGTTCACAAGGCAAGTATGGGAAATCTAATGGAGAAGGTGTTTTGGATGGTTAATAAAGATACATAAACATTAATTAAATGTGGGTAACATTTATATGCATATTATAAACATTAAATTTGTTTGGAAAGGTTACCTACAAGGAGATTTGGACAAAAATGCAAGAAAATAGGGGTTTTTAGCCCCTTTTTAGGCATTTTGAGTTGGTTAGGTACCTAAATGAGGGATTATGACCTTACCCTTTGTTAAAAATCATAATTATAACCTTATAAATCCTAAAACACTCTCATTTTTCCATGGGGATAAGGGATATATCTCTCTATTTTGTCTCAAAGATTAGCCACACATGAAAATCAGAACTTTGGTCTACCAAGAAAAAGATGAAAAAATGAGTGAATGACCTAAAATGAGGACTTGGGATCTTCAAGTAAAATTTTTTGAAGTGTATGAAAGGTATAAGGATTATTAATAACACTCAAATAGGATCCAAACCCTCATAGTAACCTGATTGTGCATGCATATAGTCTAATTTAACAGGGTTCCACTAGGCCAAGTTGGCAAAAGAGAAGAAAAGTGATGAAAGGAGTGTTGGAAAAGTTATGTTATGGATTTTTAAGTATTAATTAAGTGTTAACATGTGTAATAATCCATCATAATCATGTTATATCAGCCCAAATGATCCAAACTTGTAGAGGGTATGCTAAGCCCACTAAGCCTTCAAGAGACCTAAAGCCATTTTGAGGTCAACCTTCATGTCTAACCACTGGAAAGATATATGGTGTATTTAAACATTATTATAAGTTTTAAATATATATGTTTTAACTTTTTAAGTGAAAATATATCTACAGGAGAGTAATTTATAGCCTTGACACAGTCCAAGCATGTAAAATGAGAGGAAAACAAGCTTGATGGGTGTTTCCAAGTACTCATATCTTTTCTAAGTCTATGCATGGGAACCAAAAGGATTGAGGGAAGTTATTATGGTCCCTTAAATTAAATTTTGTGGAATTTTTAGGTAGCTTCAATGTTCAAATTATATGAACAAAGCTTAAGACCTATAACTTCCTAAAACCATGGTTATGACCTGATGAGGAAAATGAGCTTGGAGAGACACCATAATTGCATAAATTGGAAAGTAAAAATATTGGATAATCAATAAGAATAACTTAGGATATAACACATGCAAATGAGATTTATATAACTATATGGAAAATATTAAAAAAATAGTGTTTTTCTCACCATTTTTTATGTTTTGCAAGTTCTATGAGGTTTGAGGAGATGCTATCAAGTTTGAAGGGAATATAAGGAATTATTATAAATCCATATGGAAATTTTATTCTATTAAAAAACATATAAGTTTCATAAATAGATATCTCCTTTCAACTAGTCAAAGTTGGCATGGTGAACACAAGGGTGAAAAGTGTGGAAACCTCAATTAGATGTCATTTTGAGGTGAAGTTAAGGGGTCTAAATCCATGGATAGTCTTTAAAATTTTATTTAACTCCATCCCATTTATTTTTATGGTAAAATTAAATCATTTTTGAAGATAAATGTGAAGGGTAGCATAAAAGGGAGTTTTTAAGGTTGTAGGAAATGATTGCTTCTTTTCAAGAGTTTTCAAGTGAGTAGGATCAGAAAAAATGCATGGAATTTCATTACTAAATGCCTTCCCTCTCATATTAATCATCATACCTATCCATAGTCAATGGTGGGATGTTTAACAAATGCAAATTATGAAGGTAGTTTTTTGTGCCAAGATTGAGAGTTCTATGCCATTTTTCACAATTTTCATGACTTGTATGGACAATTGGACTTACTAAAATTGCATGGATAATTTTATATCTCTTTTCCATTCATTTTTTTCTTATTTTATCAAGTTTACACATGTCTAAGTGACCTTCAAACTTCCTTTTCTTTGCCTCTCTCTCAAAAGCTATAAATATGTATTCTTTTGGCTCTTTTGAGCAACCTCTATTGGTTAATGGTGAAACCCTAGCTAATTTTTTACTTGAAGGAATATTGAAGAAATAAAAAAGTGTTTTTAATAATTAAATTTTGTGTAATTGAGTGTTAGTGCAATATTTTTGGTCTTGTCTAGTAGAAGATCTTCTTTTCTAGCATGTTATCCTTGAGTGTCTACCAAGTGTGCAAAAAGGGTGTTATTACAGGTCTTTGTTAGTATTATTTTCCAAGTGTATAGGTGTATTAAAAATGTTTTATGACTATATTCCCTCATGGAATCATCCACTAATCTCCTAAGTATCAAATACCTTTTTGAATCTAACATATGAAACATTGATGTGACAATGCATTTTGAGTTGAGTTTCATGTGAAAGAGACTTTACTTGTATTTAAGTAGTAAATATTCAGTAAAATAAGAGGATATTAAACATTGGTACATCAAATTTTTTGGATTTATTAGTTTTTTTCTTAACCCTTTTCATCCACAAGTTGATAGGTAAGGAAGTGCTTCAAAGAGTGCATCAAGGGAATTAGCCCTTCTAGAGATTCATCTCTCAAAATTGGCCACCATAGCAAGAGGGATGTTTCCATTGTGCCACTTGGATGAGGAAATTTAGGCATCTCCTCAAGGGTGAAAATGCAAGTGTCAACAGTAACCTAAACCCCTTTTTTCTAGTTTACATGACTATGTTAGCTATATCGACCTTGTATTCTTATTGACAAAACTTATTAAGGGGTTAGGTCAACCCCTGGCTGACCTAATTTATGACCTAGTGAATTTTTGTCAATTATGATACTAGGTTGATCAGGTCAACCTTGTCAAATAAAACTTTTGGAAGGATTTAGGGTTAGATATACCTATATAAACATAATAATTTTTCCATTTCTAAGAGAAGAGAAGAAGTAAGATATATTGTGCATCTACTTATCCACTATTCTACTTGAGGAGGAAGCTTATGGTTTCATACTTTTTTTGGAAATATGGATCTTATCTTATGGAGAAGTCTTTTGGATGAACTAATAGGTTTTGTAGGCTAGAGATTATTTATTCTTTTTATCCTTACATACCACACCAACCTCTTATGAATCACCTTGGCCAAGGGAAAGATTAAGGCTTGGCAAGTTCGTCTTGAAAGGTAAGTATTCCTAGCTTTGTTCCTCCTTTGTAAGAGTAGATAGATATGAATTTTTAATTCTCTTACATGCATTAGTATTCCATATACAATGACATAAGTATATTTCCTATATGCATTTTTACTTTCATTATTTATTACCCCCACTTTGTGTCACAAACTTTTGTGAGTACTAGATTAGATTTTTGCTTTACTTGTTATTAATATAGTGAATATGAAAACATAGGCCCTAGTTAAGGTTATTTCATAGTTTTGCATGATTTGAGGCTTTGCAACCATCCCTAGTGATTTTATTGTGGTAATATATCCCTTAATTAGGTCTAGTGGATCCATATTGGTCATGACCTCAATTTTCTAATGTATCCCCAATCAGAAGTGTAAGTCGAATCTATCTTATCTGAGCTCAGATTTATTTGTACATCTATTGAATTTCTCATTGCATACAAGGCCTACCTATGTTCCACTTTTATTGATAATATCTACATTGGCATCTACTTCAGGATTATCTATAGTTTTAATGTATACTCTAGTTGTAATGCAAATTTAAAATCTAGTTTCATTGACTTCAACATCTAGTTCAAATATCTCATAGTTTAATTATTTTAGTAGTGTTGCATCACCACTTTATAAATATACATATATATTTTCATGTACTAATTCAAATGGAACTATTATTTCCTAATTCATGAGGGATTCTATTATGAGTAAGCATTGTTGTACATGCACACTTTACATGAGATTAGCATACAGTGTTATTTTCATATATGTATTTTTAGACTTTATTTGAGAGATGAGACCTTCCCCATTCTAAGATAATTTATACTTGTATCTTCCTATTCCAAATAAAAAATAATTTTGGCTATTAAGATTAATAGGAAATTATGATAAGTTACGCTATTTTAGTCTTGATGTCCAAATTTTGATTCTTCTCCAACTTGTGGATTATGTAAGAAATATTATTTTAGTTTATTAGTATTTTGGTTGTGTATGAGTTATCTCTTTTACATAGAATTGTTCATATTGAGCTATTTATAATCTAAATGCATTTTACATATAAATTATAATCCCCTTTGTAGATGTGTTATTGTAGTCTTAAAAGCATGGCAACCTTTAATTTTATATGTTTAAGTATGTTTTATTTTAGTTCCCTTCAACTTATAACTATGTTTTATTATTGGTGTGATACATTATCTTTTAATAAATATTGGTCTTCATTTCTTTATCCAACCCCTAGTTCAAGTCTTGGTCTATAAAAGTTTCATCTGATGTGGTCTATAAGCCTCTTTTTCTGCCCTACCTTTCCCTCTTTTTTAAGTTTATTTTGAATTTATACCCACCTTAGGTCAAAACCATCATCATTCCACCCATCTCAAGAATATTTATATTCATCCATAGCTGACCCATCTATGGTAAATAAACTACTTCATTTACTACTATTCCACCAATAAGTTGTTTATAAACCTAATATACAACAACTTGTACCTTATAATGAATCATTTTCATAGATCTTAAAAAATTAGAGGCTACCTCTTTAAAATTTTCTTTTATGTGCATAAATCCCAAATCAATAGAGTAACACCTAAGTTATCATTAAAAGTATGGCCTTCACCTTTGCCTCTATTTTATTTGAAAATAATCGCTTTCATTATACTGGAAACACCAAAAATATTAACAAGGTCAACCTTAGACACTAAATTATTATTTCCACCTTTCAAAATACTTAGAAAAGTTAGGTTTGATAAAGGAGTTAGGATACAAACCTGGGCTCAATCACTCTCTCTAGGTAGACAACCCAATATTCCATTACTCTTGATGGCTCAACCCCTAGCTCCAGATTAGGCTCTAACCTGGGCAATTGGATCTACCATTAACATCATTAGGGTTGTCCATGATCTACCCAAAAACCTTGACAAATATATTCCTTCCTTTTCTCCCTTTGGAGGAAGTACTATTGAAGAACATATTAAAGCCTTTAAAACTACTTTATAGATATTAAATGTAACACATGAAGACATGGCATGCAAAATATTCCCATTCACATTGCTAGATGTAACATATGACTAGTTTTTTAATGTTCTAAAAGTTTCAATAACCTCTTGGGAAGAATGTCAAAACACCTTTTTGGCATAATTTGTCTAGGTCACCAGTGTAAGTTTTGTTTATCAACACTTTACAAGCATGAGGAGAGAGCCAAATGAACTAATTCAATCCTTCAATGATATATTATAGATGATGTGTATCAGACTTGAGACTTCTTAGAAACATAATGAGGTGTTAGCCCTCAATATGTATAAGAATGTTTTGTACCCTGTGTCAATGTCTTTATATAAAGATCTATCACTATTGACACACTGCCTTTGGTTTATGTAGAGGCTATCAACATAGAGAAAAAATGAATCTTCAAATGCAATATATATCTCCACTTAGTCTTGACCCTATTTATCCATATTTAAGTCTAATTCTAAATACAAACCTAAATACTATGGCCCAAAACCAAAACTAGGTGTATAATCAATTTCTTATAACATAGGGTTCACCTAATCAACATCTTATCTTACTGAACAATTTTGTGCCTAACTAGAAAAACATGATTCAATCATTGATGCTAGTCAATACTAAGACAACACAGGGTACTAGTTTTAATTCCACAAAAATAGAATTGGAATAAATCTAGAGGATGGTCCATAAATTGAGTAGTGAATTTTTGAACATGGAAAAATGCATGGGTAACATTAGAGGACAAAATACCATTTAGAGATTAAAATTCTATAGGTAAAATAGACCTTCCAACATGTCTAGTAACAATAAAGAATAATAGCCACCCAATAGGATGTCATAGATCCACATCATAGAAATAGCCCTTCTAAATTGGTGATGAGTTCATAACACTACACAACATGGTGAGTTAGACTGCATTAATTTATACACATCCTTTGAGATATTTTAATAGAATATGGATATTAAAGAATGCTCTACACATTAAATAAAACCTTCTTCCTTTATTGATCTCAGTCACTCTATTATAACAATAGTCTATGAGACCCATGATCTCCCATTTCTATAAGAAGATGACAATGAACTAAAAGATAATATAGATGAGATCCATGTATTCCAAAAATTCCAAATGAACAATTATAATCTAAGGAATAGTTAACAAGTTACTACTTTAGCACCTCCAAACAATAACGATGCTACTCCAAATTCTTGAGCCAATAAAAATCCACCTCCCCTAAGAGAGATGAGTAGTTACAGAGTGAAGAACCATAAAGTAGAGTTGGGTACAATATTATTGAAGACATGAAGAAGATCAAATCCAATATCACCCTACATGAACTGGCTCATATCATTGAACAAAGATAATTATTTCTCAAATCCCTGATTGGGAGATACTCTACATTAGATAAATCCAAAGTCGCACATGCGATCATGATGGTATTTAAAAATAAACTTGAAGTACCATTATTTATGTTAATTATTTGAATGTTCAAAAAGAATGTGCATAGTTATTTTGTTGACTCAGGTGCCTCAGCTAATGTGATGCAACTAATATGTGCAATAAGTGGGGTATGACTCTAGATAAGTCAAAGAGGGTAGTCCTATAATTACACAAATATTTTGTCCCATGTGTTGGAGAATTATAAAACATGTGTGTTCAGTTGGGATCTGAACCATGTGTGTAACAAACCATCATCATCTTGGTCATCAACATTCTAAAATATTATGATCTGTTATTGAGCCATTCCAAGATATTGAGTAGGTACATGCCCACCAACTTTTCCCACATGTGGTTGCCCTAAAAATAAGTGGCAAACTAGATTAGAGTAGACAGAGAACCAAATATGAAGTACTTAATTACTAATTGCAACACTATTAAGGAGAAATTAAAATTCATGTCTTCATATGCATAAGTTTATATATTCACCACCAAGCAAGAGATGCCTGAACAATAATTTAAAAGTTTGTCTTAGTTATGGACTCTCCATTTCAATGGATCGATATCAAAATAAGGTTCTCATGTTGGAATATCCCTAATAGATATAGATGGAAAGTAATACCTACTACTTAAAAGTTAAAATTCCCCTACACCAACAATAGATCAAAGTACAAATATGTGGTCCTCAACTTGCAATTTGTGCCCAAAAACAACATCAACCAGCTACAAATCTTTGGTGATTTTGAACTAGTGGTAGATCAGATCAAGAACAAGTATTACTATAAGATCACTTACTTAAATAATTATAAACATCAAGTGTGTGACTTGATTGAGTCCTTCTAAGGATTCAATATTAAATCCATCCCCAAATATCATTACTAAAAATTTGACTTACTAGTAACTTTAGATGCTAATCTGGCACCACTTTCGGAGTCCAAGATGCAAAAGTTCTCAGTGGAGTTGGTCCCTTACCCCTCCATCCCAAATAATGTGGACAGCTTCTAGGTGTTCAAGGATGACCAATAGATCATGAAATTCATGAAAAATAGGTAGCTTTCAAAGCTCAGATAATAAATGAGAAATTCATTAAACCCATGCATAGTTAAGACTTGGGAGAAGATGCAATTTTGAAACTAAAAGAGAATTTCATCCCTCTAGGCATGGTCTCCTTGGAGCAATATTTTGATCTAGACCCCTAAGCTCAAAATTAGAAACCACCAAGATAAATTGAATAACATTTTGTTAAATAAAATTTGGGTACTAACCAACACCCTTATTAGGTGAATGTAATCTTGAGTTGCACTCAAATTGATAAATAAAATCTAAAATACCTACTAAAAGAATATAAAGATGTGATATTCTGAACATATGAAGACCTAAAAGTTTTTAAGACTAGATTCATTACACACACTATCCCACTGAAACCAAAGAAGCCTTTTAGGTAGAGGTAGAGGCTTGTTAATCCAATTCAATAACCTCTAATTTAAATAGAAGTATAGAAGCTATTAGAGGCCAAAATTGTCTTCCCAATTAGTCACTCTACTTGGGTAGCCAATTTTATACTAGTCAGGAAAAAGAGTGTATAAATAAAAATCTGTGTCAATTTTAGGAATTTGAATAGAGCATAAAAAATATAATTACCCCCTACCTTCACTAGATGAGATAATTTAAATGGTGAATGAATCAAATATGATGTCCTTCCTAGATAGCTTCTCTTTTTATAATCAGGTACTAGTAGAGGCAAAAGATCAGATGAAGACTACTTTCACAATAAAATGGGGAAATTTTTCATATAAGAGGATGTGATTTGTCCTAATTAATGTGGGAAAAACTTTACAGAGAGCCATAAACTTCACTTTCAAAGGTATAGTTATCAAGTGCATCATCATATATATGGATGGCTTCAATTTGTTCTCAAAAGATAAAGTTGATCACATATACCATCTCTGAAAGGTGTTTGATAGATGTAAAAGGTATGGAGTGTCACTTAATCCAAAGAAAAGCATCTTTGGAGTTATTGAAGGGAAGTTTTTAGGCCATGTGATCACTAAATATGGGATCTCTATTGATCTATTTAAGGTTTAAGCTATATCCAAGTTGAGAGCTCCCAGCAACAAGGAACTAGAGTCCTTTGGTAAGATTAACTTTGTGAGAAATATAATTTATGGATTTGTAGAGATTATCAAACCATTAAACACTATGTTGAATAAAGATGATAAGATAGAATGGATGATATAATCCTAAAGAGCTTTCCAACATATCAAGACTATTATTGTTTAACCCATAGTTTGATTAGTCTAGACTTAAATAAAGATTTATATCTTTATTATAATACTTCAAAATATATTATTGTAGTTGTACTGACACAAAAGGTGGATGAAAATGAACATCCCTATTTCTATGCAATTTCGCTTTCACATTCAAAGAGAGAAAATGAGAAACTTAAGAAATGGTCAAGGCTTGTATGTACCTAGATATAGTCTGCACACCGTAATCCAGACGTTGTGAGAACTCCTCTTTTGTTGTGGAGGAATGACACCTGAAAGAGATAGACACTAAAACACGAAGAACGTTAGTTGATAAGAGGGTGGATTGCCAAGCAAAAGCTTGGTCCTAGAAGCGCTAAGGCTTCTTGGAGGATGACAATCCACTGTTTAAGATAGAATATGATAGAGACAGAAAAGAGAAATAATGAAAGATGTGAAAAGAAAGAACTAAAAACAAATGCGTACCTGATAAGCTATAATTTGCTTAACACAGTCATCGACGTCGGTGATATTTTCAGCGTCAGTTAGGGAGGTCGCCGATGACGGTTAGACTGCCGACGTCGGTAGGGGAAGTGGACAAGGTCGGTCAGGGCAAATGGCCAGGGATAGGTTACAGGTCTAGTTTCTGGTCTGTAGAATGGATTTGGTCTTGTCTGAGGGTCTGAGGGTCTATGAGGGATTCAGAAGGACTGTTTAGGATCTAAGGGACTGAGAATCTTGTCTGGAAAAGGGGTGAAAAATAGGAAAAAGGCCTTTCAGCCTTTCCGTAAAGCAATTTAGTCAGGTTGATTAGATGGGTCTTAAGATGGTCTGTAGGTCTCTGATAACTTATGCTGAGTTGATTGGACAGAGGGTGTTTCCTAAAGAGAGACTAAGGGAGTGTCAGAGGCAAAGAAAAGGGAATAAGGGGTGAGAGAAGGCTTTTTAGCCTCTCCGGGAAGAACAGGGAAGGTTGGGTCAAGGATGCTTGGAATAGACAGTAGACAGAATACTAATATATTTGAAATGATATTATAATGAAAACAGTACAAATACTTAGCTGTGATATGAATTGGCAAAGGTGCAAAAGCTGTGTTTCGGTTGTCGCTAGTGATGGAGATATCATGCAATCCCTATGCAGAATGTCTGATGCAAGACCTTAGTGCCTAGAAAGTGCTGCCAAGAATGTTGATCCCTGCAAGAACACCAAGAAGCCCAGAACACTGAAAAGCAAAAGCACGAGAACTTTGTTTCACCGAAAGAAGATTTGAGAGTCGTGATTAGCTTCAAAGATTAGCCGATTTGTGATTGGGATTGTCAAAGGGTCAAAAAATTTGGTTAAGTATAATCGACGTCGGCGATTTCGCCGGTGTCGACCGACATTTGACCGACGTCGGTAGGTGCAGAATGGGAAAAAGAGCTACCAAGCCCATTTTTCATCTGCCAAGTGCACTATCTGTTGGAGAATGTCAAAGGTTGGGCTAAATACGCATGAGAGTTGGTTAGGCGGTTAGAGAGAAGTAAGAATAGGTCTTGGGTGAGTCATAGGATGGGAATTAGTCCAAGGCGAGGTGTCCTAGGCGAGGTGTCATGGGTGATGTGTCCAAGGAGGGGGGGTTAATTCAAAATAAGTTTATTATTTTAAATTAGTAATTGCCTGTTTTAGGAATGGGTTAGGAATGGACCAAGGGGGAAGGTGACCAAGGGTTAGACACTATTTAGGTGTCTACAATCCCCTACCTTCATAATCACTAATTTAAAGGACGAAGAGTTGGAATACTCTATGATAGATAAGTAGATTTATGTCTTGATAAAAATGGTGAAAAAATTTAGGCTCTATATTCTATGAAACAAAACATATTCCATTATTTAATATCTTACTGTCAAGCTCACACTTGGATAAAATGAATTAGGTAAGAGAATAGGAAAATGGATAGCCAACTTCAAGAGTTTAACCTTTAAATCATTCCCATCAAGATAGTAAGAGGCTATGGGATCATCCAACTGGTGATCAAGACTAATGCATAGATCAATATTGAATAAAATAATGAGACTCAGGTAACTTGTAGAAAATGATATACTCAAATCATCCATTACTTACTCAAAGGTACATTCCCCCCAAGCTAAATAGATAATAGATATGAGCCCTTAGGCTCAAATCAACTCATTATATGATAAATAAAGGAGTCTTATACATAAATAAATATGAGGGCATATATTTAAGATGTATTTCAAAAGAAGAAGCTATAGATATCTTGAATTACCTACATTATAATATAGGTAGTGGACACCCCTCAAGAAACACAAAAATTCACAAGATTCTGAGGATGGGATACTACTGGCCCACCATATTCAAGGATGTGCATAACCATGTCAATACCTAGCATGATTACTGGGTATTTGGGAAAAGAGAAGTAAATGTTTCCAGTCATTTTTAGTCAATCATTGAAGTATGTATCTTTTCCCAATGGGGCCTTGATTTTATTGGGGTGATAAACCCAAGATCTTTAATAGGGCACATGTTTATCCTCATAGTCACTAATTACAACACTAGGTGGACAAAAGTTGTAACAATAAATAATTTTAGAGTAATTAATTAATGTCATCAAATTTTTGGAAGAAAATATATTGACTAGGTTTGGCACTCCTATTTCCTTAGCTTGTGACAATGGTCTAGCTTTTCAATCTTATAAATTCATAGAATGGGCTTATGCTAATCAAATCATAATCAATTTCTATTTGAACCATTATCCATAAGAAAATGGAGTGATTGAGTCTACCAATAAAATTCTAATGGATGCCATTAATAAGTTGGTACAAGACAAACCAAGAGAATGGCATCTCTTGTTGAAATATGCACTATGGGTAGATAGAACTAGGCATAAGAAAGCCGTCAAGGAATCACCTTTTCTATTGGTATATGGACGACAACCAGTCTTCCCTATTACTCTTATGATACCAGCATATCAGTTCATACAAGATTACATGGGGGAAGATGAAAGAATATAATATAGACTATTAGACATAATCTAGATGGAGGATCCAAGAACTGAAGCATTGCACAACTTCAATAAATATCAAGATATTATCAAAATATGGTTTGACAAAAGATCTAAAATCAAAGCCTTCAGGATTTCAAACCTAGTGCTTCTATGGGATAAAACACATAAGAAGAAAGGATAAAATGATAAGTTCACTCCTTTATGGATTGAAAAATATCAAATATCAAAGATCCTAGGTAAGAATGTCTTTCAGTTGAAACACCTCCAAGGTAATGACCTCACCTTTTTGGTTAATGGATAGTTTTTGAAGCACTATTTCATGGTTGTTCCAATTGGAAATGTCTTTGAATGATTGTAAGTGGAAATTATAGATGTAAGATTATAGTAGATTTATTGCTTTCTATGTTAGATTCCCTATTTTCTAGAATAATTTGTATGCTTTTTAGGATTAGTCTTTCTTTATTTCTAGATTTGCTTTCAGTTGATTAGTTGTTTTGATTTTAGTAGGTTATTTTTTATGATTTTGAGGTTAGTTTTCTTAAAATGTGGAATACACCAACTGATTTCCTACATTTAGATTACAAAAGAACTACCAAAAACAAGGGGATGATTCAAAAGGATGCATCATCTGTCCTCATAAGTAAATATTCTGATAGTATTATAGATTCTGAAGTCAAGCTATGTGTTATGATTGAATAAGGTCCTACTTTGATTGGATGCATTTATTGGACCTCTGGGAATTATTCTGATATAATCATGAAATTTTTAGAAATACTTTCCATTTCCAAATATGAACTACAATATAACATGATAAAACTAATATGAGAGATAATATACATATAACTAGATATACACTGATAAAGACATATTGATTAAAATAAGTTTTCTTATGCATAAACCCTACCAATGGTGATTCCAAACCTTTCTTCTATATCTGTTTCAATATATATATATATATATATATATATATATATATATATATATATATATATATATATATATATATATATATATGATCATGCAAACTAATATAAAAGTGTGATTCAAGTAATCTTTATCAGGGATATGGATGCTTGGCTAATAATAGAGCAAGGCTTTGAGTAGAATCAAAGGTATCTCTATTAGGGATATGGATGCATGAATGGCAATAGAGCAATACCCAAGATTTATTTATTGCTTGGTTACAAAACATGAGATAAAAATGAAACCTACAGTGTATGTCTAAGTATTTTTCAAAACTCTCCTAATAAGGGAAATTTTATTTCATAAGATCACACACTCAGATCTAAGGAATGGAAAGGGATAATATGATTTATGAGGAAGTAGGAGTCTATTTTAAGTTATGGTTTGTTTATTCATTTCTTGGTAGGGATAAATTTTGGTTATGTTGCATTACTAAGATTCTAGGTTCTCAAAATACTTAAGATTATTTTCCCCATTGAGACACCTTTATTGTACACTAACACACACACCCCATTTTCAATCAAATATTATTATTAGGGGTCTTCTAAACTAGAATTCTATGATATAAGATTTTGAAAGCAAAAATTTAAGTAAACTTAATCTGATGTTAAAATGAATTTGTTTTCCTCTCTTGATCTCTATTATTTACTTATTTTAATCAAATAGGATTTACTTAAATGTTTGCAGAGTGTCTCAAAGTTATGGGGGAATTTAAGTTGTGTATAAGCCATGCTAATGGATTTAATTTTTTCCTTTGATTTTAATTTTTTCTTGATGTATGATTTAATGGATAGCTAAGATGACATGTTTTACTTTTAGTTGGGTATTTATCTATGTTATGTCTTGAGTAGGTCATTTTGTGCTTAGGTGTTTCCCAAGCCCTCCCAGATCACATTTTCTCTTACCTTGCAACATCAATTCGCTAACCTATATCCTAAGTAAATAATGCAAGTCTTCTAATGGTGATTTTAGAGTGGACCTTTGTACAGATAATCCAAATTAAGCAAATTACTGAGATCCATCCACATGTCATCATCTCAGTAGCCTGTAGGTGACCTCAACATCAATATCTTGTACAAAGTCATCCAATCAAGTGGATCACCAAGATATTTTCATGTGTCATCATCTCAATAACCTAGAGGTGACATCAGCACAGACCTTTGTATGAAAAATCCTAGTCAACCAAAGTAATGAGATTTTTCCATGTGTCAGCAAACTACTACCCTAGAGGTGATGTTAACATAGACCTTTGTAATTATAATCCTAAGAAAGTGAAGTAGTGTGATTTATCCATGTGTCATCATCTTGGTAACTTGATGGTGATGTTAATATGGACCTTTGTATGGATAATCTTGAGAAAGTAAAGTAGTGAGATCCCTCCATGTGTCATCATCTTAGTAACCTAATGGTGACATTAATATAAACCTTTGTACAAATAATTCCAAGAAAGCATGTCACTGGGATCTCACCAAGTGTCATCATCCTACTAGCCTACAATCAAATAAATTATAGACACTTAAAACTGGCCACTAATGGCTTCAAACCCAACTTCAGATCGATTCTTACCAACCATTACAAATTAAGCATAAGAATCATTGAATGTACAAAATTTTCTTGTGCATTATTCATCAAAGCTCATAATACCATTGAGACATCCCTAATTATGGTATCCTACCATAAGACAACAAAAAATTCTCATGGATTCATCTCTAAGCATTCAACATGCAATTTGGCCTATAGACCTATTAAATGGGGCAAGTGCACATATGAAATTAATATAAATCTTTAAAATGATAAAGAGCCTAAATAGAACTAATTAAAATGCTAAACCTAATTAAAATCTTATTTGAATTATCCATAAACAATTAATGAAATTCTAAAAAATAAAATTCAAAATTCAAGAATATCCAATGTTGTCATGATTACCTTTTATGAGTTGTCAAGCCTTTACAAATATCTAAAAATATATCACCCATGCCTATTCATTTCAAATCATGATATTTTAACACCTTTTAACTCTACTATAATTAATTAAATCACGTAGGTTAGGTTTGAACCCATTCCATGTTTAAAATACACCTTAACTAACCTTGAGTTGGGGTTAGTTCCTAAGCCTATAAATACAAGTCATTGCCTATTGAATTTATGAGAGCTTGGATAGAGTAAAGTTATAATTAATGTTTTATATCAAGATTGAAAGCAATAGTGTTATAATGCCAAAATCACAAGCCAATCCATTAAGCCACCGTGGTGCCAAAGAGAGGAGATAGCCAAAATTCATTGCCAAAGACTCTTTGTGCACAATCCAAGTAAGCCATGAAAAAATCAATTGGAGCTCTCAAGGAAGGTAAGGAATTTGTCATTATTTGCATTTTAGTTGTGCTTTCATATGTATTTTTTTCACTATACTCTCCCCAAGATCTAGTATTAGAGATGTTAGCTTTTTAGTGTGTTGATTTCATTTTGTTTTATGAACCTAACACTTATTATAACCTCCTCTCTTTTATAAAATTCCTATGATCATAAATTGCATGCCAGATGGGAAAAAAATCATCCCATATACTAAGGATACCAAGATGCAACTACTAAACTTTCTAATGAATGCTTGAACATTATCAAAATTAGAGTTTTAACTTTATTTTTATTGTATTTTGTGTTTTTGTGCTAACTCATATCTACACAAAGACTGACATCAATCAGGCATAATCGGCATTATTTCTACCTAACCACAATTAGTTCTACCTAATTGAGCTCAGTTTAGAGTGAAAATCAATGGTCAGGTTGCAGGGTGAAACATGGTTTAAAAAACTTTGTTTTTAATTCTTTTTAGCATTTCTACTAGTTATTTTTTGGTTTCATTTATCATTATACTCTCTATCTAATCATCTCATTACAAGTTTTATGGATTTGTTGTGCTAACATTGAGCTAACTAACATTTTTGAATAATTTTTGTTTTTCCTTTGAGTTCATGAGCAATTGATCTCAGTCCTTATCGACTGGTATCGATTATTACCAGCTGACATCAATTCCCTAGTAATCGACATCAGTCATAGGTGACCGATATCAGTCTGTGTTTTTAAAATAGGAAACCCAAGAGCTATGTTTTGAAAACTTGTTTGCTCATCATTGAAAGTGCTTCAAAGTAGGAAAAACTCTATAACCCTTACATGTCCAAGGTGAGAATAGAACATGAATTTGTAAGTTTAGATTCATGAACATTTCATTTTGGGTGTTTAAAATGAATTTAGATAACTCTTAAACACTTCATTTCAGTGCTAAAAAGAATGGTTAAATCTTGAACATTTGAGTTTAATGCTTAAAAGGAACCTAGAATGGTTAAATCTTGAACATTTGATTTAAGTGCTTAAAAGGAACCTAGAATTTCTAAGTCCTGAACACTTCATTTTGGTGCCTAAAATAAAAAATTTAGGTCTTGAACATTTCAATTTTAGTGTTTAAAATAAAAATAGGTGTTTTTCTTAAGTTCTTTTATGCAAATTATTAGAAATTTTTCAAATAAGCCAAGAGGCCAAAGAACTTAATCAAACATTTAGTTTGGTACACTAAATTGACATTCATTTATATTACAAATTATTAAAAGTGTTTGTTACTTGTTTTTTTATTTGTGTAAAATGAAGTGTGCATGTATGCTCTCCTACCATCCCCTATAGGAACTTGGGTGATCTAAAGTGTCTTTTCACTTGCAATTTGTGCCTAGTCCAAGGCATAGAAAGAATGTTGTCTATGCTCTCCCTAAAACCTGAATGGTTTGTGTGATCTAAAAATAACCTCTAAAGTTTTTCCACTAAGTTTTTTATTTCATGTAATTTGGCTTGTGGATGGGAGTTGATTGCTTCTTCACGTGTTCTTTAAGGAAGCATTGATCTAAGGTTTCATCTCCCAGGATTATTTCAACCCCACTCCATGGTGGGGTATATAAATTAGGTTATGCATACTATAAGATCTATGGGGTTGAGTGACTAACCCCTCTTTTCATAATGAAAACTCGAGTCAGGTCTGGTTAACTAAGGGATTCCACTAAGAAGTCCATGGATGGAATTCTTATGCAAAGGAATATACCCTTGCATAATAAGTTAACTGGTATGAACTCAATCAACATGATGCATCTCTAGCATTAGCCATGCTTGGGACCAATCTAGACATTCAAAAACTATAGTTTTAGTCAACCCCATTTGACTAACCTTGTCAGTTATAGGATCTAGGACATTATATTTAGATGTTAGGTCATTTCATCCATTTATTGCTTGATCTTTTTTAGTCAAAACCCATTTGTTTTTTATGCCACATCATACCAAGTTTTTGTTTATATGCCACTCCTTTATTTGAGGAGGTGTTATGCTGGCCATTTTGTTACACACCTTTGCCTTAAAAAAATTTCCAAACTTGTTTGTGTGTATATCACTTGATTGAAACAGGTATCATTATGTTGCCCAAATCATTTCAAGTTTATACCTTGGAGTCTTTGAAACAAACCACTGTCAAATCATTAGAGAATGATAATGTCATTACGCTACTCAAATTTAATTCATAGACTTGTTTACCTTGTACTAAATTCCATTTTTGAGAACTAATACCATATATATCCTTTGAATCTTTATCTTGTGCCATTATGTTGTTGCATTTTGTCTAGTTTTTTGTTTGTTTAAAGATGCCTAGTTTCCTAAGTTGAATTTTTAATGAACATTTCCAAGTTTAAATTCAAACATTGATTGATTTATGTTTATGCATTGCTTAATTAGGGCTTATACACCAATATTTATATTTTGGGTTGTGTAGCTTAGGTTAATTCATTACCCAAATTTGAAAACTATTGCTTGGATATTTGCCTAGTGTCGTTATGTCATTAAATTTTTTCTAGGTTGTTTATTCAAAGGATCCTAGTTTTCATTATTTATTATGCCTTTTATTTGGGAAAAAACAACCTATCTCTCCATATGCCTTATGCCATTTGACCAAGTTTATGTTTGAAATATGTATACCTAGTCTATGCTAAAGTGTTTCAAGTTTGTTAGATTAAAATCTCACCTTTGTTTAAAGTCTAGATTTTTATGTCACATTTGTCCAAAAGTTCTATCACATGCCTTGCTTGAGCCTAGCTTTTGATGCCTTGTTTGGCCAAAAGACCTAGCAACTTTTATTTTCTTAGATTAGACCTATTTAGAACACTTTGTCCCTAGAGTTTCGTATGCCTATTTTTATTCAGCCACTTGACCTTTTATGTGTGAGACATTTTATGTTAGACATATGATGTTAGATTATTTTATACCAAGTTTTAGCATAGACCATTTTGGAGATACAGGTTCCCTAGACCAAGTTAGACCAAGTTTGAACCTTTTGTCCTTTGGACATCATTTTTAAGAGTTTGTAAAACTCTAGGAATTTTTGTGGAGCTTTCACTATTGATGCAGATATGTCTAGCTACACTTATGGTGGAGTTTCATACAATCCAAGTTATGATAAAAGAGCCACGCAAATTGTCTTTGTTTAAGACCCCTATGAAAAATAAGTGGTTTGTGAGATGGATTCCTATCCTCATTACAATCCTTAATTTGGGGAAAAAATCCAATATCTTCAAACACATGTAGTAATACCTTTTTTTATTAGGTTGATGTATGATTCTCACCCTATCATGAATACCCATTCTCCCACTTATATCATTAACCCTCCTTCAGATTACATGAGCCACCAAGCTCCACCATGTCCAAGGAATGCCATTTCTATACCAGGACCTCATCCTTTGGCTTGTGCAAGCTACCAAGATCCATAATGACCTACCATTACCATTATAAGACCTCATCCTTTGGCTTGTGCAAGAAACCAAACTCCATAATGCCCTGGCATTACCATTTTAGGATTTTGTATTTTGGCTTGTATGAGAAATCATGCTCCACAATGCCCTACCATTACCATTCCTGAAACTCATCCTTTAGCTTGTGCAAGTAACCATGTTCCACAACACATTACCATTACCATTCTCATTCTTATTTAACATTGATAAAATTCTTATTCTTTTATTCATCACTTTGTGCATCCTTAATGCCTGGTTATTTGTGGCTTCTTTAGTCATTATACCGTCACATCTATGTTTACACCTACTCATATTTAATATATGAAAAATATTATATCCTTGAGTTATGCTTGACAATATACCCCATTTGAGCATAATCACACATATTTATTCAATAAAATTCATCTTAATGATTATAATTGCTTATGGGCAAATCATTATTTCAACTCATCAACCCTAACTGGGTCATATACCATTGCCATTGATTATAACCATTTACAAGCAAATCAGTGTCTCAACCATTGTTACTGATTATAACCACCTTTTTAAATCAATACATGAAAGCATTTTATCTATCAAATTAATCTCACCCATGGGTTAATTTCATTCTTATTCTTGCTTCTTTTTGAGGGACCATCCATTAAACATATGTGATGGGCACTCCCTCAAGGGGGCATCATTATAGGCTTTCTAAACATTGTTTGGAGATTTTTCTTCAATCTTAATCTTCTTTTAGGCATACAAGCCTTTTTAATTATTTGAGAATATGTTGCTATGCTTATAGTTTGAAACATCTTCCCAAATAGAGGCAAACTATAGACAACTAAAACTTGCCACCAATGGATTCAAACTAAACTTCAAACCAATTCTTACAAACCATTGTAAGTTAAGCCTAAAAATCATTGAACACCCCAAATTTTCTTGTGCATCATTCATCAAAGCTTAGAATCCTATTGAGACATCCCTAATTAGGGTATCCTACTATAAGCAATAAAAAACCTCTCGTATATTCATATCTAAACATTCTGCGATATAAAAACATATAATTTGGCCTATATAACTATTAAATGGGGAAAGTACACACATGAAATTAAATAAAATCTTAAAAATTATAAAAATCCTAAACATAATTAATTAAAATTTTAAACCTAACTAAAATCCTAGATAAATTATCCATGAGCAATTAATGAAATTATAAAAAAGGAAATTCAAAAATCAAGAATATCCTAGGTTTTCATGATTACCTTTTGTTAGTTGTCAAGGCTTTGTAAATATCTAAAAATATCTCACCCATGCCTATGCATTACAAATCATGAGGTTTTGACATATTTTAACTCTATTGGGGTTAATTTACTCACTTATGTTAGGTTTGAACCCATTCCAAGTTTAAACTACACTTTAACTCACCTTGAGTTGGTGTTAGTTCTTAAGCCTATAAATACAAGCCATTGCCTATTGAATTTATGAGAGTTTAGATAGAGTAAATTTATAATGAAAGTTTTATAAAAATATTTAAAGAAATAGTTTTATAATTCCAAAATCATAAGCCAAGCCATTAAGACACCATGGTGCCAAGGAGAGAAGGAGATAGCCAAGCTCTATTGTCAAAGACTCTTTGCACACAAGTCAAGCAAGCCATAAAAAAATGAATTCAAGCTCTCAAGGAAGATAATGAATTTTTAATTCTTTGCATTTTAATTATTATTTTATATGTATTGTGTTCACTATGCTCCCCCTAAGATCTAGGCTTAGATATGTTAGCTTGTTAGTGTGTTGATTTTGTTTTGTTTTGTGAAACTAACACTTTTTCTAACCTCCTCTCTATTTTCAAATTCCTATGATCACATAAACATATTATTCCAAACTATAGCTCAACTAGGATCAAAATAGTGACACACAAAAACATGTCCTCTAGATCCATGTAAACAAGTAATAAAGACGTAAAAACCAAGATAGAGAGATTAGAAAAGAGACATATGTCATACTAAGATGACTAAGCATTCAGAAGAATGCATAAGATTCAACATGGTATTAAAAGTCATGAAAGTCAATATTGTGAAATTAAAATACAAATAATAAGTAAGGGAAAGAGTGAAAATTATCACTACACTTAATTTTCATGAACTATTGAATTAATGCATTCAGCTTTCACATATAATGCAATCAAATTAATATATTTTGAATTATCATTTCTAATCTAATTACATTGCCTCTCAGCTATCAAGATTATTGTGAATTTTGAGCTCAAGTGTATACTACAAATATAGAACTCCATTATAACCAAAAATTTACAAACCTTTCATAGATCAAATAATTTTCAAACAGCATCAATGGCCTCCTCATCTCACATCCCAATCCACCATGCATACTCAATTTTAGGACCAATTGAATACACAGAGATATTATTTGATTTGGAAACATTAAACCATGACTTCAAACACTAATCTACCATTTGGGATATGGTTGATGCAATAAAACCATATAAGGATGAGGACCAACTCTTTATTTTCACACATAGATAAAAGGATGACCTCATATCCATCAAAGCAATCAAACTTCATAACACAACAACTAAGCTAGAGGTAATGTCCTGCATTAACCTATAGTTTGATTTATTCATCAATGGAAAAATTACTAGAAAAATATCACACTTTAGGCTTGAAAAGACACCAATTGCATATATCAATGGGAATTATTTTGAGAAGTATTATAGGATCCCCTTCCTATACATGTCATATAGGCTAGACATGGTGAATTCATGGGTTTAGAATAATAAAATTAATAGCAAGCTATAAGAGTGGACCAACAATTGAAGAAACTTTACGGTTTAGGGCCATATCTTAGATATTCCCATTTTGGTCTCCAAGCCAAAGGTGAGAATCACCATGGCTTTGAAAAATAATATATATGGTTTTTTTACCATCACTATGTTAATTTGAGGTATGGGTCCCTCTGCTAGATGTGATTCTAAATTTTAAATAAATCATTACATTAGGGGAGATCATTAGCTCTGATCTAATTTTAATACTCACAAATCCTAGAAATTCCTAAGATGGGAATTTTTATATGATGTCCTACATGGTGGATGTAGTGAATGTATATATGCATTCATTTTATGAGTATCCCTAACAACCATATCCTAATTACCCTAAAAATAAGATATATGGTGATTTAAATGTTCTTCATGTACATATATTCAATAAAAAAATGAAGAGGCTAACAAAGATTTCCTATCCCATAATGTATCAGGAAATTTATGGGAAGAATATGCCCAGGCTCTCTAACCTTATCAAGAAAACTATTTAGAAGATGGGTGATTATTGGTTGTACCCTAAGTGTACAGTAATCATAATTGAAGGTGCAAAATCACATCCTTTATACTTACCAAGGATTGTGCTTGAAAAACACTAAACAAGATATTTATATCCAACTGGTCAATAGTGTTGATGTCGAATCAAGGAAGGCTAAGCAAGTAGTGGTCCAACCAACTCCTCTTAGCATTTTTGTGATGTAATATATAAAGTGAGATCACTTTTAATTGGTCAAAAATATTAGGGCACATTATGGGTTCAAATGGGAACCTTTTGGACACTAGGACCTAAAAAAGAATGTAAGAGAGCACATAATAAAATATGAGAGAAAATTAAAGATTAACTATGGGCATCAATATTATGACCATGATGACTTATTTATCAATGCTAAAAATGATTCTAAATTGGAAATAAGGATGCACATGACCAACATGTTTATGCTTATGGTACAAAGGATCTAGTATGATCCTACCATCACCAAGGAGGATGCTAAGAGGATTAAGAAGAAAAATAGGTTTCCAAACCTATCCATCGACCCCCTCCTTAGGCATAAGAATAAATGCATGAACAAGTTGACCTATATGGGGAAGCTTATATTAAATATGGAGCTTTAACACCTCTAAGTTCCCCCATACACATAGTTGTTGCTTTTTCTCCATAATGCATCAGGGTGGAACCTAAATTCACAACTAAGGAACAAATACTTTCAAGTCCCAGTACATCATTTAGACTCTTTTCCATGCTTCATTTTCCCCACTAACCATTATAGAACAAGTAAGTCTTCCTTTCTTTCTATCTCAAGTACATGTTACTTATCTTCCTTCATATCTACCAATAGTAATTGACAAATCCCTTAGACAACAACATTCATCATCACCTACCATGATACTTACACCATTAATGGTGATGCCTTATCTAATAGATTGTCATCCCCATCATCTATCATTCCTCTAGTGGTTATCGCTCCTCCATCTCCATCACTATCTACTACCACTATAGTTCCTCCATCTCCCATTACACCATCAATTGGTATAGCCTATACTATTTCAAAACCAATAATGGCATACACAAAGAATCCTAAGACCCCTCCCATTTCACCTCAAAATGTGGAAGTAGAGGAGAATCAAGTAGTTTATCCCAAGGAAAGGAAAATGAGAAGAAAGGGTGATTTGGGGTTAGACTATGTGCATATTTATAATAATGAGGATGAATAAAATATATGGGGTGATGAACTAGAGTGGGTCTCAAAAACTAAAATAGAAGAGATAGAATCTTTTGATGAGACCACTCAAATAGAGGAAGATGATGAATGGCTTACTGAGGGAAGCACCTAGTCATGAGGGTTAGAATTATTACAATAAGAGGAATTCCAATAGATAAATGGTAATTCATGGGCTACTAAAATACTATTAGATAGATAAGGGGATGCAAAAGGAGAGGTAGAATCAAAGTTTCACATCATAGCATAGAGGTCAACCCTAACTACACCTTTAAGCTCTCCACCTTAGATCACTAGAATAGCACCTACAATAATCATTACCCCAAAAATCACTCCCTTAGTTGTAAGTCCTCTTAGTCAAAATTCTTTGGCAACTTCCTTAATTATAGAAATTACTAGTGATGTAGTGTATTCTTTAGATTATTTGCATTCTTTAAGCCAAATAAACTAGCCCTAGGAAGTTGTAATGCCAATTTTGCATACCATATCCCAACCTACTACTATGGGCCCTCCCATCACTATTTTAACTATTGGGGATGCATATACTTCTATTACTGATTATTTTCAAAACCTATTGAGCGCCCCTATAACTTACTCATTTTTAATGTGATTGGTCTATAGTTCCCTTAACTAAGACAAGGGGTACATTTTGAAAACTTGGTATCCACCTAAATTTTTTCTACCCTATCTACCTCTCCAAGGCTAACAACATAATTATAGAATCCCATTGGCTAAGCACCCTAAGTAGACTCACCTACCATCTCATTCCACTAAACATCAAACAAGGCCAAATAAGTCATTAACACACTAGTCCATAGGTAGGTTACTAGATGGAGGAAGGATATTCCTCCTTTTCTTGAAATAAGGACATCCTCCCCAAAGGCTATGCTACCTCCAAGATACTCCCCATTAAAAATTCTTGCAACACAAATAGAGAAACAAGTTATATTGTATATTCCTTCATGGATCTAGTGGTTTCAATAAGAATTAGTAAGGATACAAGATTTGGTGATAAATGAGTAGACCACATTAAAGTTCCTTTTTGATAGATAAATAAACACCTTGATAAAAGTGAAGAGGAAAATGGCAGTTATTTAAGGGTAGTCGATCAAGATAGAACAAAGATAAGACATATTTTCTTTGACAAAATAAATAAAATTAAATCCCTCAAACCTAGACATGTATAGGGAGGACCTGTATACTTTTGTATATGTTTTTTGGGGACTCATGAAAGAGATGTTTAAAATTTTTGATCAACCTATATAGAGATAACCTAAGGTGAGTACTAGCATGGCCCCCAAAGAGATAGTAAAAAAAATTTAGGGTGATAACTAGGAAATTATTTGACACTATTGGTTCAATAACGTCTGCAAAGGCAACCACCCAACCCAAGTGGGATACATTATTCAATTGTTTAATGAAATAAAAGATATTGATGGAAAATTGTGTTTTATAATGCAAGTAATAATAAATAATTCTATGCCCACCTCAATTTAATAAAAATGTCTCAAGTTTCTTCAGTACAAAATTATATTGCTATAAAAAGGGATATTGTACTAAAATGGAATCAAGAGATGCGAGCTCTATTCCATCAATTTACAAAATAAGAGAGGGAAGCGATCTCTATCCAAACTGACTTAAGATTCATTAAATTAAGCACTCCATAGGGTTAATTGGTGCCTAGGCCTATTTTGAGATTTTTTTGACAAACAACACTATATAATTTTAGAGCAAATATTGAAGGCACTCTCTATAGAATTGTTGATGAAATTATGCAACTAGTCAATTTTTCAAGGCATAAAATTATAAAGACTAGGGCACTATGTGTAGAGGTTAGATCTACATTTGGCATACTTAAAAAACTAATGGATAAGCTTCATAAGTTATTTAAAAGGACTTTAATTGATTTTGATACTAGAGATGTTGACTTCCAAATGAGTCATGCACTTTACCTAATATGGAACCATCCAAACAATCCACTTCAGTGCAAGTGTTATGTCCCTCCCACTTCATAGTGCTCAAATGCCCAAGTATATGTTGGTGCATACTTAAACTGGGCCTACCTATGTGTTACTTCAAGTGACCATAGCTACATTGGCATCAACTTCAGGCTTATTTACAATTCTAGAGTCTATTTCATTTGTAATACTTGTTTCAACTCCAGTTCTACCGACTTTGGCATCTCCTTTAGATATGTCATAATTTTCTTCTTTTAGTAATGCTACATCAACACTTTATTAATATACATATATATTTACATGTACTAATTGATGTTTAATTATTAATTCCTAATTTATTTAGCTTGTATATATTATATTTTAGATGAGGGATTCTATTTTGAGTAATCATTATTGTACATGCACACTTTGTATAAATTAGTATACAATGCTATTTTTCAAATATGTATTTTAAATATTGTTTGAGAGATGAGGCCTTCCATATCCCAAGATTATTTATACTTGTATCTTCCCATTCAAAATGGAGAAGAATTTTGGTTGTTAAGATTAATAGGAAATTTTGAGAAGCTTTGCAAGTTTAAGCTTGATTGTGTAAGAATGTCTATCATTTTATTTCTTAGTATTTTGGTTATGTGTGAGTCATCTCTTTTACATAAACTTATTCATATTGATTTGTTTCTAATTTAAATGCATTTTGTATATAAATCACATCCCCCTTGTAGATGTGTTGTTGTAATCATAAAAACATAACAACCTTTTATTTTATGCATTTGAGTATGTTATATTTTGGTTCCCTTTGAATTATATATGTTTGATTATTAGTGTGACACATTAGCCTAAAACAAATACTGGTCTTTGATTCCTTATTCAGTCCCTAGTTCAAGTGTTGGTCTTTAAAATTTTCATCTGGTGTGGTCCATAAGCCTCCTTTTTTGCCCTACCTTTCCCTCTTTTTTGAGTTTATTTTGAATTCCTACCCACCTTAGGTTAGAACCATCATCAGTCCACCAATATAAATTAAATTTAGATTCATCCATAGCTAACCCATCCATGGTAAATAAACTTCCTCACTATCATTATTCCACCAATAAATTAGTTATCCCCAATACCCAACAACTCATGCCTTGGAATAAATAATTTTCACTGATCCTAAAATGTTAGAGGATACCTCATAAAAAGTGTATTGGGTATGCATAAAACCCACATAAATAATTTTAATTGGAATTAGAACTTAGGAAATACCTAAAATGATTTAAAATAGAAGAAGAAGTAAGTTAGGCCAGTATGGGGGTGAAATCAAGGCTATAAGAACAAGAAACATGTAAAATTGCATGAAAGCTTGATTTTTGGAAGACAAATTTATAACATGGACCTAACGTGATATAACCACCCCTATTTGTATGGGGCGGTTACAAAATTTCTAGTCTATGTTACACAACCACCATTCTTAGGAACATAACCTCTACATTGTGATACAAAACTACCATATTGGTGATGGTTCTATGACAATGGTTTATGAAACCACTACAATGGTTTCATCACAAGGAGATGCGATTTCATCCTCCATGGAAGTTTTTAAAAAAAAACTAAAATAGGCTACCAAAGTCAAACAAAAATGGATTTTGAGATGATCAATAGAGAGATATGGAGGGAAAAAGACTAGAATGTTAAAGAGACACTACATTGAGTATAAAGTAGCATATCACTACACCATGACTAGACATCATACCATAAATATCACACCATATAAATTTTGGGTGCATATAAGGACTTGTTATTCATGGGATATGTTCTTTGGCCTTTTTGGGTGGCCTCAAGTATGCCAATCTCATCAAATAATATTAGTACAAGATTATGACATACTTGAACTTTTACATAGTTATATGCATCTTTTTATGCTTTTTATAATGGCATATGCTGTGAATTTAGAAAGTTTGAAAAATGTTCCCTTCACCATTTCATATATGGTGTAGATAAAAGTATTGTTTACCTCTCCCCAAAAAGATCCATGCAACTTGGTACTCACCAAGTGTGCTACAATTCTCGTGGCCTATCTTCAATATTTGAAATAAGGGAAGGTGAGACCTCCCTTCTTGTATTACAAGTCCTTTTCCACATTCTTGGCCTCCTTGGTTTTAGCTAGCACCTCTTAATATCTATGTGTGACTGGAATAGTCTGGTCACCTTATGTTTTATGCAAACATTATTTTCATTCTCTTCCTAGTGAAGTAAAATATATATTCATGCATACGTAATACCAAAAAACATACCAGATATTATCCTTTACCAAAATAGGGAAGCTCATAGAGTTAGAGAAACTAAAATTTGGCTAGTTGTTGTCAGATGGATTCATCAAATATTTCATTTCCCTTTATGGTATTCATACCCATATTGACCATGTAACCATTTTTTAGGTTGGCTTTGTTGATTTTTTATTGATGTTTGTATTCCTTTACCTTATACTTTTCCACCTTTGACTTCCATTTATTTTGTATCACTACACTAACAATGTATTTCATCTCTAAGTAGCTCGTCCTCACTAGCCTTGACAACCTCTTATTTATGGCATGACTGGAATTTTCTTTCTTTCCCTAGCCTTGGGCTTGCTCTTCCTCGGTTGTGTCTCCTTTGCCTTTTTTGAGTTGGTAGAGGATTATTATACTTTCATGCCTAATGCTTCTACCAATAATTATTCTACTTCTTCCATAATAATATTTTATAGCCCATTAAACTATGTGCTTCTTAGTGTTACTTATATTTTTTGATGATAGGCATTGCAAAACATGCACTTTGGTTAAAAATGTAACTTATCCTATTTGATGTCTTATAATTTGGTATCGTAACCATCCTAAAACCTATTTTATTGACCCTTATCTTTACTAATTGGTTAAATCCTAAAAATTTTAAAGGGCTAGGTTTACTTTAAATTCTATTATGTGGGGCTTTCCTTTTAGCTTCACAAATATCCAATGGCAGCCCTTAATTTATATGGTTTGAAAATTAGTTGAATCTACCTTTCCACCCATTGAAATACATAAAATATTGGTGACTCAAGTTTCAATATCTTTTGAATCTTAATTTTGTCTTTTTAATGGTGAACATTCATTGCTTTAGGCTCAAATTTGTGGTTTCTCATCACTATGGTTTGTTTGGGCTCTTGGGGTTTCTTAATGCTCTCAAATGTGAAGTGATGAAAATGACACACCTTCATTATTTTATCATTCTTATAATTTTTATAAATCACTTGATTTGAATGTGTTGTTCTTACATGAAATGGTTTTTGGGCCTTATATGCTTAAGGATTTAATGATGTCACCTTTACATTAACCAGTACTGATTTCTAGTTGTTAGCCACAACCACTTAAAATTTAAATTTTTGAGAGTGATGTCATTCTCACCACATGTCCTCTTCCCTTCTACATTAATAGGTGGTGTGATTCCATTCCTCTTAAATGCCTCATTACCCCATAATTATTTTATGCATTCTAAGATAGTAATCTAAATCACTCTTCTTAGCCCCACATGTTTTCTTTATGTGTATGGATAATTGTAGTCCCAAGTGTAGCTCTATATTTCACTCACTTTCTTACCATATAATTTATTATTATCATGTCAAATTCAATTTTTTGCCACTCCATGTCACTCTTAAAATCCCAATTCATTCTTTTTTATACTTTTCACTTTATTCTTTACCATTTTCAACACTTTTTGTTACTCCCACCCCACACTAAATCATGTGCCTAATCCTCTAGCATAATAAGTATCAAGTTATCAAGTTTCCCAAGTATGTTTGAAGGGGTAAGCATTTGTATAACCAAGATTGTAAGAGAATATAACATGAAATTAAAAAAATCTCTTTAGATCTACCATTTCAATGGTCATCAAGGTACAAATAAACCTAGAAGCTTCCTAACAATGTGCACTCTTCAAGTTATCTATACTAAAAAAAATTGGCATTCCATTAGAGAGAGACATTTAAAAAAAATGTGTGATATCACTCACCTAGAAACCTATACATGTAACATAAGGTTTCCAAACAAAATCCCTCACTCAACATTCCCAATTGGTATTATAATGCCCATACTTATAATTATGATTATGGTACAAAACCTATGTGTGTAAAATCCAACCTAAACTACACTAACCTACCAAACATAAATTAAAAAAATAAAACAATATAAGACTTGTTATAATAGGTCTCAATAATGATACATCTTGAGTAGACTACCATTTAAATTACCACAGAACATTTTTTCCATCTAACCTGCACAACATGTAAACACGAGTCTCCAAACTTCATGAATGATGAAGGGCCCAAACCAGTAGATTTGAAGCTACCCTAGATGTTTCAAATAAATGGATTCATAGAGAGAGATATGGGTTACCTTGAATAGTATATTACCCTTTATAAGTCACAGATGCCAATCCTTTTTTTGGTCATTCTTTATAGTTTGGATCGATTGAGTAATGACATGACATTCATCCAACTTCATCAAGTCTTCTAACTATGCATCTAAAGACTCCTTTTTTTTTTAGGTGACCTACCAAAATAATGTTCAAATATTAAACTATTAACTCCATTAGTATCATAGCCTCTATCTCAAACACCAGTTTAAATGGCATGGACTTGTTCAAGCATTTGTAAGTGGTTTGATAAGCCCACAAAAATACTCAAACTTATTCATCATAATCCTTATGCAAGATATCATAGATTTTGGTGAGGCAATTTCTCAAGATTTTATTGAAGGCCTCTATAATCCAATTCAATTTTATATGGTAGGACATTATATTATAATGTGTAATCATGAACTAAAATAATAAAATATACATAGTCCCATTTATGAAATGAGTGCCCTGATTACTGGTCAATCTTATATGTCATCCATATTGACTAATTATGTTTTCACACATAAAATGCATTGGTGTATCTATAATACATTTTTTTTTGACATCACCTCAGCCCACCTAGTGAAATAGTTGGTTGTAGTGATGATGTAGCACATGTAGGTCCTACACATAGTTAGGGAGATAGAGCCCATAAATTTTATGGCCCATTTCTCAAAGGTGACTTCTGAAAGAAAGGGAATCAGGGTCATCTAGTCCCTATGATTTTTATTTTTAGTTATTTGGAACATATCACACTTCTACATATACTCTTTTGCATCCATAAATAGGGTAAGCCACTAGAAGCTTGAGAGTAAGATATTTCACATAGTAGTTTCACTATAAAAATGGCCACCAATTAGGCCTTTATGCCTTTTATGTAGTACACCATCCTAATAATGATATAATACACACTTTTAAAAGACTTCATTTTACCCCAACTTGTATAGTTCCATGTTGAAAAGTTGATAAGGGGAAACATGAATACCTAGTTTCTTCCTTTATTTAGTGGAGTAATTTTCTAACATGACTCTAGAGGTGAAGAATTTAAAAATATTGACCAAGTTTTCTAGGATGCATAACACTCTATATAAATAGCTATCCAACATATAATATTCAATCAAGAACACATCTTCTCTAACATTGACATGTGATAAGTGATTAGGGCCCAATATTTTCTTGCCTATCTTGATGACCACCAAAAACATGAAGTATCAAAATAAGATGATCCACTAACAAATGCACCCATGGATAATGAGATTGTTCACTAAGTACTTCAAAGTTTCATGATTGGTGAATAACATAAATGGATAGCTAAAAATTACTATCAAAACTTTTAGATCACATAGACCATTACTAGAGCCTCACACTCAGTAGTGGTGTAGTTTTATTCAGTGAGTGTGAGCTTCCTAATATTTAAGTATATAAAATGATCACTTTTAATTTCACTCAGATGAGCTAGAATGGTGATAATATTTGTTCCTAAAACATCAATATACACATCGAATGGAGTGTTACATTTTGAGAATTGAAATATTAATGTGTTAACCAATTTCTTCTTTAGTGTTTTGAACACATCTTCTTATTCATTTCCCCATATGAATGGATCATTCTTGCACAGAAGATCCTCTATGGATGTGATTATCTTGGCATAATAATGACTTAAATTATAGTAATAACTAATATTCCCTAATAATGTATATACTTCTAACTAAGTGATGGGTGTCTCTAATTGAATAATGATCAAAACCTTTGCAGGGTCAACAAAGAGGCCTTATTTAAAAATGACATGGTTGATTAGCATCCAAAAGGGTGTTGTAAATACAAATTTATTCAATTTAAATCATATTTAGAGATAGAGAGAGTGTTTGAACATGAGCCTCAAATTATCATGGTGATATTTTATTAGCCCATATATCATCCACTCATCCAGATATACTTATATAAAGTGATGGATAAAGTCTTTAAAACCTGATATGATGATGTATGAGAATATTTTAGGCACAATAATTAGGATAAAAGACATGACATTATAATAAAATGACCCCCATTAGGTTATTAAGGTAGTTTTAGGTTTGTCTTATTTTTTGATCTACACCTGGTGATATTTTAAGAATCCATCTGTGAAGGTGTATACCTCACAAATTTCTACTCCCTTAAGGATTTCCTCAATGAAAGGGGTAAGAAAAGGGTTGGTGATGCACATGAATTTGAGAAGCCACTATTTGACACATATTTTAATGCACCTATCTTTATTAATGTTAATTACCATGGGATTCTTCCACTTAGACTCCTCAACTAGATATATCTTGCCAACAGCCAACATGTTGTCAATTTACACCTTTACCTTAGAATTTAGGTTAGGGTTAATTTTATATGGACACTTATTCATGGGTCTCACAACATCCACCAAGTTTATAATCATCATACCTAATGAAGGGTGAAATCCATTCATATACTCATAACTTATGGGGAAGAGGCCCTGAAACTCTCAAAGTAGCCATATGATGCACACCAGCTCAACATCAAACTACTAATCTACAAAGGTGACAATCTTAGGTTTATTTTTTGATCTAATGTTCACCTTGGTGATCTATAGTGGTTCATAGTATCACTTGTGTCTATCCTCGTATATGTATGATACTTATTTCTCTCCTAATAAGTTTCAACATGTAAATGACTTGACTCACTGTCTTGAGTCTTCATCCACTTTTTGAACTAGTTTATACTTTTTAATCATGAACTACCAATTGTGCACTCTCTATATTACATCATCATCCTCAATAGAATAATTGTTTAGCTTGGTCATTTAATAACTTAAGCAAGTTAATTCCCTTATTGTTGAACATCTACCTTACTTATTCCTCCATTACAACTTCATCTTTTATGATAACATAATGAATGCATTGTAATGACTCAACTAGCCTCAGATTAGATGAGAAGAATGAAAAATATGAGTGAACTCCTTTATATTTGTCTAACTTATAGTCTCTCAGTGCATCTCATTGATAATGTGTCATGCACAGGTCCAAGTTTTCATGGTTAAATATAAGACATAAACCCATTACTCTATTTGAAGACAAGGCATACATCTTGTCCAATTTTATTCACATTCATGGACATGCACCCTGGGTCTATTTAACCTACGTATGTGGGTAACCCCTTGTATTCATTGTTCTACTTAAACCTTGAGCATATGAGACCCTTAAATTTTGTCTATGTTGGAAGACTTGGTCTATGCATAGCCCACCAATGTGTAATAATGATTTTCAAAGTGTATACTAAGGCTCCCATGTGATCCTTTTCTTTTAGGATACAAGCCTCCAAGTCATGTAAAAATAAGTAAACACTTATGTAATTTTCATAGTGGGTCAAGATGTAAAGTATACCTTTACTTATAAAAACACTCACTTGGCATTATACATTGTGTGCAACATCGATATCCACTTTTCATTTGAATCAAAATTTATTATGTCACACTAGGCCTTTCATGCACCATAATATTGGAGCATTATCCTTACTATGCCACATTTTCACCCAATCACCTTGTTGGATAGTTGTCATAATGATGTCATGGTGATTTCATTAAGGTTTCCAAGTGAATGGATGAAGTGCCTTGATAGCCTAAGTGAAAATGATAAAGTGTGCAACATGTTTGTCTTAGTGTGTTTGAAGTATGCTTAGTTGATCTTCTATTTTGGTGTGGTTAGATATGTTTAGGGATGAGTATGGAGAATTTAGCATGCATAAAGGTACTAAAAGAGGTTTTATATGATTAGATAGCTTATTTACACAAGTTTAATTCATCTAATAGTCTATAGTCTTCATCTAGATAGTTTGGGTCTAGTGGCAGAAAATCTGAGTAGGTAGTTTGATGACATCATAATTGCCATGTGTGGATGATTTAATGGGAGTTTTTCATATGGTTTTGATCACATTAGTCTCTATTTATTATGCACTGAATCTTAATTCATTTATGGAAGCATGGTCAAATATATAAGGGTGTAAAATTGGCTTCTCAGACAAAATTTAATGTTTTCCCATAACCAAATTTACAAAGTGGTAAGAAGAGCCGAGTAAGAATTTTGATGGTGGCATATCTCACATGTATGAATGTTTCAAGAAAATGTGATCATATGGGTTTGTTCATTTTTAGCCTAGTTTATTTTCACTAAAATTTAGATCATGCACTAAAGCGCATCAAAATATATGCATGTTTAAAGTTGGTCTCCCAAACAAGTTCTAATCATAGTTAGCTCTGTGACAAAAGTTTTTAGGAAGTATTTTTAATGGAAATATATCTCACAATAATAAAGGTTCTAAGAGTATATTATTATATTTATGTATTATTCTATTTGAGGATATCATATGGTCCAAATTTGAGATCATACATCTAAGTATAGAATAAGTTATTGAGTTTCAAATTAAGCTTTCCAAGCATATTGTAGTTGGTCCCCATACTTAGTCAATTTGCATGATGTTAAAAATATGGACCTAGTGGAGATCCAACAATTCATGGGAGTTCATAATTCCATATCCAATGATGCACATATATTTAAATGGGTTAATGTGATAGTTATTTAGTAGAATTAAAGATTAGGACCAAATGAAGATCTAATAGTGCATGGGTGATTCTATAAATCATGATCTAACAGTGCATATTGATCAAGATGGTAAGAAGTGTCCAAGTTTTAATGACTAACCAAAGGTAAAATATAAGGATCCAATGGTGAGTGAGTGTTCATACAGATTGATCGAATGGTGAGTGTTGATAGTTAAACACCCAATTGATCTGTAGAGATTGATGGTGTGTATTGAGTCAATATTGTAAGGGTACATGATATGAGGTCAAAGTGACTGAGGTTTAACATTTGAGAATTAGCACCTATGTGTTAAAGATAAAACAAGATCAATAGTGTGTTTTTTAATATGCACTGACAATAAATGAGATGTGAGAATTATCTTTGAGGTTTAACTATGACCATTGACATTTAACTATTTAAATTTTAAAAAGGGAAAAACCAATGTTTGATCTTTGGGCCATATCTTTCAACAAAAGATGAATTTTCTCATGAAATAAAAATAAAATATGTAAATTAATCCAAGTCACATCTAAAAAAAATGATTTAAATATCTAGATGTGTGTGTAAATGAAGATATTGAGCTTTAAATTTAACTATGGTTTTGTGTTTGTTCTACAAGTGACTTGAGAAGAGTAATTGAGATTATGTCAATGTTGTTTCAATGTTTCACGGTGAATTGGCTATTAAAGAGTGTTTTAGACTCCATGAGTATGCCTTATATATATTTTTAAGGTTTGACCAATCATATTCTTTGTGAATAAAGGTTTTGAAGTCAACTATGTTTTCATTCATAATAACTATTTGTACAAAGAAGTGTTTGAGCTAATTTTACTTTAGCAAAATAATGTTTTTGTAACTATGATCATTTGAGAATGTCTAAGGGGACATAAGGAGTGAACCCATGTATTTGAAAATGATATTGTATTTTTTATTGCTCAAAGATGTATCAAAAATGTGAATGGGTCTCCATAGGACCTAAAAGTGACTTAGGCCTATTTGAAAGTGGATTGTGCTTAAGTGTGACCCATGTGAGATGCCTTAAGGTTGAAGGAATGTATTATGGTTGATAAGGATTATTGTAAACTTGATAATTCATGATTGATATATATATAGTGAAACCAAATGTGTTGGTTTTTATATTTGTAAGTGAGAGAGGCTTGTGCAAGGTAGATGTGATAATTATGAAGCAAAGGATAGTTTGAGGATATGCAAAGAGGTTCAATAGTGCATATGAGGATAGTTTAAGTAAATAAGGAAAGAGTTTGTGACATGCCTATGTGAGAAGCCTATTTGACATAGAGAGAGTTTGTGTAGAGGTTAGAAAATAAACATCCATCATTAGGTGTTGAAGAAATCATTTCTAAAGTGGAGGTGTTCAAAGAAGGGTCTAAAAGACTTGGTCTTCCTTAGGGGTAGTTTCTCCTTGTGAAATAGGTGTTTCACTAAATACCTTTGGTTAGGATGATTTGATCAAGGTTTATTGGTCTAAAAGAGTTGATCAGTCTCTTGTTTGTAATTTCTTATATGACACTAATCCATTTGTGTTGTAGGCTTGAGAGTGGGTTTTATTACCCATGAGGGTTTTGCATAAGAACTATGTGTTATGTGGTTGATATTATGTATACATTGAATGTATGATCTCTCTTGTTAAAGCTTATTAATCAATTTGATATATGATGATTGGTTAATAATTTAAATGACTACAATTGAAATTGAAATATCTAAGCTTACTGATTCATCCCCCTCTCAGTGATTGTACCTCTAAAAATTGGTATTATATCAAGGTCCTTTGGTAAAGGCTTAATAGCTTAAAGGTGATCCAAGGTACAATGGCTAGTCAGAATGTGCAAGGTGGTTTCTCTAATAAGTAAACATCGATGTTTAATGGATTTAATTATGTTTTTTGGAGTGCTAGGATAAGGAAATACATTATTTCCCTAGGGTTTGATGTATGTCAATCTATTTTGGATGGTTATGTTGTTCTTGCTATTCCTCTATCTAGTTTTGCAACCAATAATCTATTTGAGAACAATTCTAAGGCAATGAATGCCATTACTTATGGTCTTACAGAGATTGATTTCACCAAAGTAATCCATTACACATCTTCCAAGGAAATATGGGATAAATTGAAGACTACTTTTGAAGTAGATTCAAAGGCCAAGATTTCTAAGTTGCATACTCATATAAGGAAATTTAAAAGTTCAAGATGAACCAAGAAGATATTGTGGCATCTTTTTGGCAGAGAGTTGATGACATTGTCAACATTATCAGAGTTCTTGGAGAGAATATTGAAGAGACTATTGTTTTTCAAAAGGTATTAAGGTCTCTTTCCCCTAATTTTTATCCAAAAATATCTAATATAAAAGAGAGTCATGACCTTACTCAATTGAAGATAGATCAATTGTATGGCACCCTTACTGCTTATGAGATGAAGAAGAATGATGATATGTTAGCAAAGAAGGAAGCAGATTTCAAGACTAAAATGAAGATAAAGAAAAAGTTCCAAGGTAAGAATTTCAAAGAGGATGATATTTATAATATAGATGAGGATTAAATAATTGATTTAATTTCAATAAAATTGAGAACAAGTTCAGGCAAGTATAAAGGTAAACTACCTCTCAAATGCTTCAATTGTGGTGAGATAAGACATTTTCCTAATAAGTGCCCTCATAAGTATAAGAAGGATGATGATGAAGAGCATGATCAGGTCATGATGATGGAAAGATAAAATTTAGGACTAATAAAAGAAAAAAGGTTTTTAAAAGGTTTGATAAAAGAAAAAGTACTTCAAGGACAAGAAGATTCTCTACACCAAAGAAGATTGTAGCTCATCAGATGAGAGTAAATACAATGACTCAGAGTATGATCATGAAGATCATGGTCATGTTCAAGATAGATCCCTTTTCATGGATGAGGAAGGAAGTTTATCACATCAAAATGAGTCTACTTAGACTAATTCAAATGATGATGAAGATGAGGTGGACTATGAGACTGTATTGACTAATGTTCATGAAGAACTAAAGATTGAGAATAAGATCAATAAGAAGATGAAATCTAAACTTAAGGACTTTGAGGATAAAATTAGTGTGTATGAGGCAATAATGGATGAATATGCCAAGGAGCATGAATATATGGTCAAACATCTTAGTTTTTAATTAGAAATTTTGTCTACAAGCCTAAAATCTAGAGAAGATGAATGTGTAAGGTATGTAATTGAAAATGAGTCATTAAAATTTGAGTTAGAGAAGTTATCTAGTAAGGTAATGTAATTTGTGAGATTTTAAAAGAGATCAAGTGATCTATACAATATTATGAATGATCAAAAGCATACAAGTGATAGAACTAGTCTTGGATACAAAGAATAACTAGAGACTGCAACTCAAGACAAGATGAAGACTAATGTGAACAAGGACAATCAACCTTTGAAGACAAATCATCAAACAAGGAATGATGGTGCAAATAGATTGAATACAAATCAGATCAAATAGATAAATCCCATGAGGTATCCAAATTTAAATGGTTACTATTATACTTGTAATCAATTTGAACATACAGCTAGAGAATGTAGAAGACCTGTTAAGAATGAATTTGCATAGAAATATGATGGGGGTCATCAGTGAAAAGGTGTGAGTAAGGTTGAGTGATTCAACTATCATGATATAAAACACTTTACAAAACATTATCCATTCAAGTTAAGATAAATTGATTTTCCATCAAAGAGTATGGTATGCTATAGTTGTGAATAAAGAGGTCAAATTGATAGATTTTGCAAGCAAAGGCCTACAAGATACAATAGGTTTTATCAGGCTCCTAGAGTGAAAGATAGAAGGAAAGTGAACTCATGGATACCAAAGGTGGTAATTAGGAATTATGATGATTCTTTAGGTCCAAGTAATCTATTTTCTATGGTGGAGAATGCTACAGATGTTGAAGAGTGCCAAGAGCTCTCATTGACTGATCATGTTGAGAATGAAGAGAACAAGTTCAAGGAGAATACCAAGTTACTAGTTGAGGCTAGTTCTAAAATGTGTATGGATCCAAGTGAACATCCTATTATTGTTGATCAAGCTTCATGTAAATAATATTAATTGTTTTTACCTAGTGATGAGTTTACAAGCTGCAAGGTTGATGCTTCAAATGAAAAAGAATGTCCATAGTTTCTCCATATGTTACCAATTATATCTTAGAAGAGAAGGAGAGTGTTATAGAAAAAGAACTAGTTTTCATAGTTTATACTAAATATAAGAAGAACAAAATCAAGAAATCTTATAGCTACAAGAGGATTCCAGTAGTTACTGAGGAGATGTGGGCCACTCTTGGCTTCACTTTGTCTTAGAACGTTATGGTGCAAAAGATGTCTCTATATATGCTTCTTAAGAGACTCCTTTCAGTGGAGAAGCAAGTGTTGATGTGGTGTTCTTAAGATGGTCCTATAAGACTAGAGTTTAGTGTTTTTAGTTGGAACAGGTATGTCCAGATGGAAATTATGCTGAGGTGATGGCATGATGTTGATAATAGTATATGGAGTAGTTTGTAGGGTCAGATTGAAGGTTCCTAGATGGTATAATGATATTGATTCAATTTCAAGATAATCTTATTACATAGAAAGGTTTGTTGACCTTATTATATCTTGCTCAGGTGGTTTTCTGATCTGAAGGTATGTTAAAGTCAATTTGGAGATTTTTGTTAGCTCTCAAGTTTCCCAGTTTGTGCTTAAGAACTTGTAGGTCCTAAAATGGGTTATAGGAAGTCAAGTTTCCCAATGGTGTGGAAACTCAAATATTGGTCTAAAAGTGAGTAATGGTTATTTCTAGGTGTACAAGAAATTTTAGAGGTGCATGTTGACTGGAAGATATTGTGTTGACCTTGTTTATTTTATGATTCTAGGGTTTTAGGCATTACTAGAAAAGTGGTTTGACTTATGAGTTGAGGTCTAAGTATTATTAATATGTTTAATGGGCCAAATGGGTGGTCAAATAAAGCTTCACAGAGAATTGAAGGTTTATGTTTCTCATGTTATTCAATTTTTTGTCAAGTTGGAGGCCTGATTAGGCAGTTGGTTTGTGAAGGAAATATATTACATAGGTTAAGATATTTGTTTAAAATTGGTTTTATTAAGGGGGAATATGATACTGCTCTATATATGAAGTTTTAGGCCCTGAATATATATCTACTAAAAGATATGAGATCTGTAAGTTTTATGTAGGGCTATAAGGAATCTAGATAGACCTGGTATGAAGATTTGATGTTTTTACTCAATGTTTCCAGAAGATCAAGGTATGTATGTTTCAAGGAGAGTTCCCAAGTTGTTTGAGGGCATGGTTCTTGTTTGGTATATGTCATGAAGTTATGTTGGTGGTCTTGGAGGTGGTTTGATAGAGAAGGCTAGTAAGCTTGTATGGTGGTTTCTCATAGTGTATGGAGATCTAAAGATGATCAAGTGGTGTAATTGCTCAAATATATTAAGGAGATTCCCTCTTAGATGTTGTTTTGGTGATTTTTCTTATTTTTAGTGTTTTTTATGTTCTTTCTTCATTGGTTGCAGTGCTTGGCTGAAGAGAGTATTGGCATGAAGCAAGAGGAAGTTGTCAAGGAAAGAAGAGGCAAGTTCAAGGTAAGGGAGAGTTTGTACTATATTTATAATATGGTATAATCCTAATTGGTATTATTTTTAGGTCCTTAGGATTAGTTCATTCCCACTTTGTCATTATGTCAAAGGGGGAGAAAGTTCCTATTGTGGAAGTGCTTGAAGAGAGAGAAGGTGAGTTGTATATTGCTATATATAATGGTTGTTAACATTAATGACAAAGGGGGAGATTATTGGAGATTTATAAAATGATGTCATGGAGGTGTCTAGGTGAGTGGATGAAGTGCCTTGATAGCCTAAGTGACAATGACAAAGTGTGTAACATATTTGTCCTATTGTGCTTGAAGTATGCTTGGTTGATTTTCTATTTTGGCATGATAATAGATATTTAGGGATGAGAATAGAGTATTGAGAATGTGAAATGGGTTATAAAATAGGTTTTATATGATTGGAGATCTTGTGTACATAAGTGGAATTCATATGGTAGTCCATAGTCTTCATCTAGATAGTTTGGTTCTAGTGGTAGAAAATTTGAGTAGACAATTTGATGACATCATAATTACCATGTGTGGATGAGTCAAGAGGATTTGGTCATATGGTTATGATAAAATTAGTCTCTATTTGTTATGAAATATATGTTAATTCATGTGTCGAAGCACGGTTAAATATATAAGGGTGCAAAGTTGGCTTCTTAGATGGAATTCAATGTTTTCCCATACTTAGCCAAATTTGCAAAGTGGCAAAAAGATTCGATCAAGTATTTTGATGGTGGATCATCTCACATGTATGGAAATTTTAGGAAAAGGTGATCATATGTATTTGTTCAATTTTGAGCCTAGTTTATTTTTTCTAAAATTTAGAGTATGCACTAAAGTGTGTCAAAAGATATGCATGTTCAAAGTTGGTCTCCTAGACAAGTTCTAAGCATAGTTGGCTCTATGACAGAAGTTTTTGAAAAAGATTTTTAATGGAAATATATCTCACACACATGAATGTTCCAAGATAATTTTATTATATGGATGGATTATCCAATGTGAGGATATCATATGGTCCAAATTTGAGATCATGTGTCTAAGCAAATAATATTTTATTGAGTTCCAAAGTAGGCTTTTGAGGCATATTGCAGTTAGTCCTCATACTTAGTCAATTTGCATGATGTTAAAGATCTATACCTAGTGGAGATATAACAGTTCATGAGATTTCATACTTATATATCCAATTATATGCATACATTCAAATGGGTTAATGTGATAGTTGTTTAGTAGAGTTAAAGATCGGGACCAAATGAAGATCCAATGGTGCACGGATGATCGTATAGATCATGATCTAATGGTGCATATTGATCAAGGTGGTAAGAAGTTTTCTAGGTTTAAATACTAATTAAAGGTATAGGATAAAGATCCAATAATTATTGGGTGTTCATATAGATTGATTGAATGGTGAGCTTTGATAGTTAAAGACCTAGTTGATCCACAGAGATCAACGGTACGTATTGAGTCAACATTGTAAGGGTGTATGAGATGAGATCAAAGTGACTAAGGTTTAACATTTGAGAATTAGTGACTATGTGTTAAAAATCAAAAAATATAAATGGTGCATGTTTTAATCTAATATGAGAGGATTCAAGATGCGAGCATTGTGCTCAATGTTTAACTATGACCATTAACATTTAAATATTTGAATTTTACAAAGGGAAAAACCATTCTCTAGTCTTTGGGCCATATCTTTTGATATAAGATGGATTTTCTCATGTAGTAAAAATAAAATATGTAGAGGAATCTAAGGTGCATCTAACAATATTGATTTAAATATTTGGAAGTGTATGTAGACAACGATAGTTATCTTCAAATTTGACTATGGTTTTGTGTTTGTTTTGCAAGTGACCCGAGAAGAGTAATTGAGATTATGTAGATGTTATTTCAATGTTTCATGGTGAATTAGATATTGGGAAGTTTTGTACACTCCATGAAGATTTTCTATGTGCATTTTTAATATTTAACCATAAAGGTTTTGAATTTAACTGTGTTTTCATTCATAATGATTGTGTGTATAGAGAAGTGTTTGAGCTAATTATGCTTTAGTAGAAGAATGTTTTTACAACTATGATCATTTGAAAATGTCTAAGGGGACATAAGGAGTGGACCCATGTATTTTAAAATGGTCCTATGTTCTTGATTTTCTTGGAGATGTATCAAAAATGTGAATGGGTCTCCATAGGACCTAAAAGTGACTTAGACCTATTTGAAAGTGGATTGTGCTTAAGTGTGACCCATGTGAGATGCCTTAAGGGTGAAGCCATGTATTTTGGCCAACAAGGATTATTATGGCCTTGATAATTCATAATTTCTCTATATATAGTGAAACCAAATGTGTTGGTTTCTAGATTTGTAAGTGAGATAGACTTATGCAAGGTGGATGTGAGAATTGTGAAATGAAGGATAGTTTGAAGATATGCAAAGAGGTATGAGTGTGTATATGAGGACAATTTGAGTAAAGAAGGAAAGAGTTTGTGACATGCCTATGTGAGAGGCCTATTTGAGATAGAGAGAGAGTTTTTGTAGAGTTTAAAAAATAGAGATCCATCATTAGGTGTTAAAGACATCATTTCTAAGGTGAAGGTGTTCAAAGGAGGGTATAAAGGACTTGGTCTTCCTTAGGGGCAGTTGTTCTTTGTGAAATAGGTGTTTCACTAAATAATTTTGGTCAAGAGGATATGATCAAGGTTTTTTGGTCTAAAGGAGTTAATCAATATCTTGTTTGTAATTTATTATAGGATAGTGGTCCATTTGTGTTACAAGCTTGAGAGTGGGTTTTATTCCCCATGAGGGTTTCCCATAGGAACTATTTGTTATGCATTTGATCTTGTGTATGCATTTAACGTATGAGATCTATTGTTAAATCTTCTTGATCAAGTTGATAAATGTTGACTGGTTAATAGTTTAAAGAGCTATAATTATTATTAAAATATTTGGGCTCACTGATTTACCCCCCTCTCAGTGATTGCACCTCTGACACACCTCATAGGACTCCTATACCAAAATATCATAGGCAATGGTCATGGTGTCAAAAACTAATTGTGCCTCATCCCAAGCCAAAATTCCATTTCCATTTGGATCCAAATTTTCCACTCCTTATAATGTGATGATGTATATGTTATTGATTTCATCCTCTAAGTCAACACTCCAAACATAAGGTGGGACTCAATAATTGTAAAATGGAATCACCATGTGATCCTTTCAATTCTGAAAGATCATATAATGCTTCTTGAAGTGCATGTCTTAATTATTTAAATAGCACCATGGCCTACCAATCAAGGCTTGATAATTATATACATCTACAAGCTCAATCACCTTAAAGTCTACTCTAAAATTTTCACCCAATATATTAATGCTAGCATTAGGTAGGATGTAGGATGCCCATGGGTTGAGCTTGGGTTTCATTCCCCATGAACAAAACATGTGGTGATGGTCATAAGGTATAGTTTCCCATATTACATTAGGCATCCCATGTTCACTAAAATGTCACATACTAACCATCCATTGATATATGCATCGATGATCATTTCTTGGTCATAACCTATATTATGGGTTATCCTCAAATCACACTCTCATTCTAGATTAGGTGTGGGAACTTTATTAGGTTTTTTGACTTATAATTAACTAGAATTTGATTCAGCATAGGCACCATTCCCTTGATAAGTAGGAGAGATAATAAAATGTAAATATCATTCTCCTAATTCTCAACTTATGCCTATGTTTGAGCTCATTTCTTGACTTTTCCTCCAAGTCATGCACATATTATAGCTCACCCTATAGATTATAAATAACATCTCCATGGCTCCATGCAATACTTCCTTCTAGCACTAGCCATTTAGATAGGTTGATATTTAGGGATTAAGGTACACCACCTTTTCTTTAGATCTCCTTTGCTCATATCTATTTCAAACCTTCTCAATGGGAATTATTGTTGGTTTCATTAGTTTTTCCACTATGAGAATCTACTTACACCTTGGGGCTGATATTCTTCTTGGTCCATATTTTTAGGACCCACAATTTGGATTTGTGCTCAATCCTAATCATGAAAATGACCTTATCAAACCTTTCCTTGTGCATGATCTTGGAAAATAAATATTGGCATTCTTCAACCTTGTGATCACCTCAACAATATCCAAAAGTGGGATACTTAGCATAATCATGATGATAGTGGTCAAGTGACCCACATTTATAACAAGTGTACACTAGGAACCTTCCACATCCATGTCCTCTAGCACTATTACCTTTGTATCCTCATTATTATCTATAATCCCCATAGACTTGGTTAGATGAGCATATTATATCCTATCACACATCTTAGTATCTTGCCTCATTAAACTCATCAACCACCATGTAGTCCTCAATATTATGAGTAGAGGCATTGTATCTCATGAGTAGGAGATATTTTCTTGAGTTTCATATTGTAAAAGAGGATAATTATGCACATCATCACCTTCTTGTCAGATATCACATGAGAGTAACATGTCACTTATATTTATTCTTGAAAATTGAATCTTATTGTGCCTTTCAACCTTATAATCGATGCCTCGTAAACCACTTCTAGTGTCATGGGTGCTTTTAATTTCTAGTTCATATAACTAGGAAGCCATTAAAGTTATTTATGCCTCTATGAATGAGCTAATTCCAAAATTTGTGCCTCCATAAACATCAAATCTAAATATAGATTCTAGGGCCTCATCGATGGGGCATGTCAAAAGGGCACAAATAACCCTCTAATAAACCATTGCACATATTATATTGCATGAGACTCATATGAGATTTTGGATACTAGAATTATTAATCTATCATCATACTAAAAAATGTTCTGTCATGTCTTGATTTAGTTTTGTGTGGCAATGATTTTCTACTCAAACTAACGAATATCAAATTAATTAAAGGCTACCTTCAGAAGGTTATATTAAATAATGACTTGATTTGGATCAATCTTTTGGTACTAGGTGTGAGCATGGTACAATAACATTGTGCCACACTGACTTTCCTTACATTTTGATATTGTCACTCCCTTAGTACACCATAGAAGCTCATATATGTGGACATGATCTATAGCATTATCCACTCCTTGATAATTATATATACTCAAGAACATCTCATTGAAGACCTATGAAGTAGGTAGAAGCACAATAGGCATATACAACACTTGTTATACAAAGACTCTAATTAAGGGCATGTCTAAATCTTAGCTTCTTGTAGAGCTACCTCTTATTACTCCTACTTATGGAATGGATCCACAACCTCCCATGATTAAATATACTAATCCTTTTCTAGCCACTTGGAGGACCTAATGGGTTTCCAATGATCCTTTGTCACTTACTGTTCCACTTTGTGTTATATTAATCATTTAAGTGGCCTGGTCCCCTCTTGTTAGAGGCACCACAAGCATATTTAGAACTAAAGTTTTCATGGGTCATGGAATCACCAATCCAAGTGATTAGTAGGGAATAATCAATTGTACCACCCTTATTTCACCTTCTTGTGCAAAAAAATCTCTTATGCCTAAGAGAGGGATGACATCTTGGTCAATTTCCTCTAGTCATGGGTAAGGTAATTGAGCATGTGCTTCAAGTAGAGGATAATAAAGCATCTCCATGGTAGTATATCCTCATTGGATAATTTAGATTCTCTATCTAAAGCTCATTTTTGGTCATTAGTGTGTAACTCCTCATCAATGGAGCATAATTCCTCTTCACGAGAGTCCTCATCCCATTTTTGTTCTAAATGAGTTCTCATAACATCTCTTGAATTAAACTCTCCCCTTTACCTAGGGTCATTTTTTACCATTGCCTTATGTTTAATTTTTTCATATTTATACCTTCAAAATTCACACTCATTTAGTTCTTTCATGTCGAATATTTTCTTTCTTTTCACCTTACAAACAACATGCCCTCCTCACCTTATACCTATATACACATTATATTTTAAAACTTAATCATTTACTAATGTTTTATCTCTTGCATCAACATATTGAGTTTTAATCGCGTTGAGTACATGCCTTAAAGAGTGTACTAAGAAAGGGGTGGATAGACCATTAGTGATTCGTGATAGACACTATTGTTTAATCTATCATGCTTATATCCACTATAGTTCCCTCATACTTGATCCCCTAAGCAATATTCCTCATTTTAACCCCTAACATTACCAAGATCCATATTTTATAATTATATCGATCTGGCTCTATGTAGTATTTCTTACTTCCTTCTAATTTTTAAACCAAGTCAGCCTAGGTTAATGTAGTCTAAAATTTACGGAAGATACTTCACAACTAAGTTGGCGTTGGCCAACCTAGTTCTAGGTAAACTATCATATTTTTAACTACATTAAGGTTGGTCAATGGCATTATCTAAAACTTTAGTAAGGGTTATGATCACTCACCATTATAAATGCAAGCCAACAATTCAATCCAATGGAGATAAACATTCATTTTTCACTATCATTAGTTAAAGTTCTACTTAATTCTACATTTGGAGAATCCATTACTTAGATCTTGATTTGGATCTTAAAAAATTATTTTGCAGAGTCTTGGATGCAATAAGAGAAGTATTTTTATCCTAGATCTTTATAATCATTGGCCAAGGGGGAGATTGAAGCTCGACAAGTTTCTTTCAAGGTAAGTATATTCTAATCCTAGCTCTTTCATTTAATAGATAGAAGTTGTATAATTACTAGCTTAAATGAATGTGTATATCCTTATTTAAATATCCATTAAACTTATACTTTGTGTGGTTATAGTGTTTTTCAAACTTGCCATTTCACACCTTAGGTGACTTAGGCCCTAATTTGCCTACCATGGTTCCTTACCATTTTTAGTTTGTTTTTAACCATGCCCCTTTTTTGTGTTGCTATATTGGCAATACTAGATTAGATTAATTCCAATTAGAATATCTAGTTATTTTTATTTCATAATATTTATTTTCTAGAGGATTTGGAACCCTCTCTATTGATGTGGTGGCATAAGTGTTCTTCTTACTAGGTTTAGTAGATTCATTTGGTCATATCCCAATGCATTATGTATCAATGGTCTCTATCTGATTTAACTTCTTTGAGTCTGGATCTATTAGATAGGATAAGTTATAGGTAAATCCTATCTAATTACATACATTCTAATTAACCTAGCATGAACTAACCATTAATTTTTATTTTAACAAATTATATCAACATTGGTTGATGTCATTTTATTTCTCTATGATTTTTAAGAAAATATATTGGTGCAAGTTGATATAGTTTTATTTCTCTATGTTTTCCAATAGGCTACACGAATGTAGGTCAATTTATTTTTACACTTAGATATACATTATCTTTTTCAGTCATCCACCTGTATCATAAGTTAGATCTAATATTATTTACAAGTAATTTTCAGCTCAATTATATTGACTATATTTGATATAGTTTTGTTTACTCTTTTTTAGTCAACTTGATTTAGTTCTATATTTTAATTTTTAAATTCTTTCAAATTTTATTTTACTTAGACAACTATATAGACCCTATCTAATTTAGTTCTAAATTAATCTTATCTCCCTGTCAAACTATATTGACATTAGCCAATATAGTTTTGTGTTTTCATCTTTGTATCAAACTTTATCAACCCTATGTGATTTAGTTTATTATTCATGTTTTTATCTATATTTACATATACTTTATCAACCAATATCAATACGATTATGTACTACATGAACAACTACATTGGTTTGCACCAATATAGTTATGTGTTCTTTCATTTTTAGCATAAGCAAGGAAAATTAACCTTTATTTTTAACAATTAATCAAAAAAATCATTTCAAGTTGACTTCTTATTTATTTCAATTCACTGAATTCTATAAATTAATTTTTGACTTTTATTTTCTCTTTATTTGGCTTTCCATAAAACTATGTTCCTATAGTTTTAAAACTACTTAGCTACTATTGTGAAGGGCTATGTGGTGTTTTGTTTAAAATCCTTATATATTATTTACATACATCATGGTGTGAGGGGCTTACCTTAATACTCATAGTCATAATATAGAACCAAACACATAATTTAATTTCCATGTGCCTCACATAATATCATAAACACCTAGGATTCCATTTTTATTGATTATTAGGAAGCCAGCCATCTATTTCATTCTTTAGTAAACCAATTAGTGATTAACACTGATAAGTTACTCTCAAATTACCCTTGAAATTAGGTTTAGTGGGATTTGGGAGTGGTAATTCCTCCATAGTTTTGATCTTAAATATTGGGTTGACACTATCCAACAAACAAGTAAGTTTATTTAAGAGCCTACAAATCAGTCACATCTTTTTAATGCATCTGATTAATCTTCATTTCAGATAAATAGTTAGAAAAAATAGTAGAATTTATAATTTATTGCTTGCTATTATATTTCATATTTCAAATTGTATCAGCCAATGTTGATACAATTATGTGTTGTGTTCTAACTACATCAGCCAATGCTATTATAATTATATGTGTGTGAATAGACTACATCGACCGGGATCGATATAGTCTAATGAGTTTACTTTTCCTCTACATTTTTTTTTAGACTGTATCACCCGAGAACAATACAATTTATTTATAGTATTGTTAAATTTGCAAGGATCTAACTACATCAACTAGGCTTGATATAATTTTATATCTATCTTTCATTTTATGTAACTACATCAACCACTATTACTATAGTATATTTTTAATCATTATTTATACTTATCCTTTATTGATTACATCAACTAGGCTTGATATAATATGTGTTTTACTTTTCAGTATGTGTAACTACATCAACCATGGTCGATAGAGTATATTTTATGATCATTATTTCTATTTATCCTTTATTGTCTACCTCGACCAGGATCGATATAGTTTTTATTTTACATCTCTATATTTGTAAATATATAGACCATATTCGATATGGTTCATTTTCTGATCATTATTAATGTTTATCTTATACTGACTACATCAACCAAGCTTGATATAGTTTGTGTTTTTATTTAACCCTAAATTGGATATGAGGCTATCCTACCTTATCGATATAATAGGGTTAAGAATATATAAATGACAATACACAAGGGTGATAATCAGATCTAGAACATGCCAATTAATTTTTAAACAAAGATATAAGCATACACTAAATTTATTATATTGAGTATAGGCTAGATATAGAAATTAAAACTGAGTTATACATGGAAATGACAAAGAAATAATATACTTAGTTATTTATAATGATAACATAGTGCTAGATCTAAAATAGATAGAAAGTAGGGTAGATAAAGATTCTAGAAGAATCATTAAATTTTGGATCTAATTCTTCTAGATCTCTAGACACCAATGTCAACGTGGGATGGTTGTATCAATACTACTATCTAGGTTCTACCTAATTGTCATGTACAGAATAGTTGTTGGAAAAGGATGTGACCACTTTGATGCTTTTGGGTTTTACTTCACCTTCACTCTAGTGTAGTTAGATCTAGATCATGGATTTTCACTCTTCATTAATTTGTCAAAATCCTAGTTATTCATCCTCATAGTGACCTTGGGAAAAAATGGGTTAGTGAGCACATAGTGTTGAGTTGACCCTAAACACCCCACTATTAGTGGGTGTCACCTACATAGCCAATACTCTAGAAGAGGGCCTCATACTCATGTAGTACTCCTCTATGTGTTGGATTATGTGTGAATCATGAAATATGTGCAAAAAAATTACAATAATGACCTAGCTTATAACTTAGAAAAGTGAGATTTTAGGCTACTCCTTTAGTACTTTAGTCCTATAGATGTGTTGTACCGATGATTGATGTGGAAATAAGGAAGCTTTATTTAATTAAATTCTTGATAGAGTGGTTTTGATAAGTTACCTTAGTCTCTTTGGTCTTTTGTCAAGTGAAGAATGAATGAGGATTGATCTTATATTTATATCAATCCATTTAGAGTAATAACTCACATTAAAACACTTAGGCCAAACATTAAGATATGTTTCATTTGAAAATTAGATGATTTTAATGTAATTGATACTTATTTCAGGTAAAGACACTAATGTTGATGTTAGTGTTTGTCCTAGATGTTAGTGTTCAGGGAGCATGAAATTAGTTACAAATTTATAAATTATAGATATGGAAGATAAGTACATTTTAAGCATCTTGGAAAAGATAGAAGGCCTAGGTCATCAACATAATATTGGTTAGCTAAAGATATATAGGTGAAAGGGCACAAGATTGAGAAGATGAGATACTTGTGAAAGCAGTAAAAGTTTAGACTTGAGAAGAACAACCAAGATCTGATTTTTTCAAGTGTACAAGAGTGAGGTGATACATGATCCATAAATATCATCTATAGTTTTACATTTATTCCTCTATAACTACATTGAACTATTTGATAAAGTTTCAATTCCCTCTTTTACTAAGTTGATTGATGTAGTTTTCAATTCAAATCCCCATCATGTAATATATATTTGATGATTTTGAACAAATAACACAACATGATATGATGGATTTGAATAACTCCATAAATCTCCCAAATATCATTTTATTATTATCAATAATCAATATAAAATAAATATTCATGTAACTACTAAAATAACCAATTATAATTCACTCTCTACTTCCAAAACTCTATGTCCTTTTCATTATCCTCCCCACATGCCCACAGTTGAGGATGAGAGTGATATTGAATACACTGATGAAATTATCCTTTACATCAATTAAAATCCTCAACATAGGGGTAAGGATCCTACAGTAGTTTATAACCTCATGATGAGACCCCACATAGGATGTCTCCCTTCACCTACACAATTCATTTTGATAGTATTTGGGGCAATTAAATTCATAACTTATTATCTTCCTTCTTATTCCACTATGCTTGGTATAGCCACTACTATAGTGGATCTTTCCCCTAGTTGTCCTACTTAAAATTATCATATTACTACTCATGTTAATGATACCACTAGTGCATCTCAAACACATTATACTAGTCAACAAACTATAATTACTAATCAAATAATATTTCAAGCAATGAATCAAATAGATATAGTTCAAATCAATAATTATAATCAACTAATGAAAATGAAAAATCAAATTTTTTAATTACAAAGTCATCCTCAACAATCTCAATGGGGAATGCAAAATCTAAATGCCCTCACAACCCCCCCAACCCTAAATATACATACTATAATATTATTCCTCAATCCCCGCTTCTTAATAATCTCATAAATCATATTCATAATGAACCATTAATCCCTCATATTGTAAACATAAACATAGGTGGTATTACTCCTACTATCACTGATAATGGATCTATTGATCCTAATTAACATTTGAAGGCTTTTAGTAACCTTTATAAAGATTGGATTAATAAAAAACCTTTGTTACCACCAAACTTATAGCTAAAACCTTTTCAAGTGATGATTTATATTCATATAATTAGCTTAAGTCTAACACTATCTCTAGTTTAGAAGACTTCGTGAATGAATTGATTTAGAAATTTCAAACCAATGATCTACTTGAAAATAGTTTATCCCATTTTATTAATTGTAAATAGGTAAAATATAAAACTACTCAAGTTTTTTTTATAATATGGAAAGCCTTCTCTAATAAATTTTAACACAATATGTTGGAAGATAACCTCTTCCATTAGTTCATTGATTCTCTTCATCCCAAATTCCAATATCTTGTTAGGACTCTCTTTCCAAAATATTTGAAAGAATCCCTTTATCAAACTAAAGATCAAGACTTCCTAATAAGATACTTCGAGCCTTCCAAACCTTTAGCAGGAACTCATATGATTATGAGATCTAAAAACAAACGTGCTACCAATGATAGTGTTATAGACACTTATGATTTTATACACACCATTCATGATATACTTCCTGATGGCCTGAATGAAGTAATTCCTTCTCCACATTTCATGAAAATTCCCTCCCAACCACCTCCCTCACCATCATATTATTTATATAGTGTTGATGTTCATAAACCTCTTTCCATGGTGGAAATCTAAAAACATATTCCTAAACCTTTAGCATGAGAAATTGACCATGCTCTCCCTACCAAACATTGGTATGATCAACACATATTTTATTGGTATCATGAAATTTGGGGACATTCTCATGAAACATGTAGGCAACTTAGGAATTTGGCTCTTGAATTTCTCCTTGGTCCCAATTTTGATCATGAAACCATTATTCATGAACATCAACAAGCATATTAAAAGGTAGTTAAGGCTCATGATTTCAAAGTCAAGCATGAAGATCTTAATCAAGATATTTATCACCTTGGTATCTATCAAGATCCACTTCCCAATCATCAATATAATACTACTCAACATCCTAACTCTGATGTTGTGGAAACTTCATTTGGCCCTAATTCTATAGCCAATGATGAAACTATATTCATGATGAACAACAAGAGGCATGTAATATCATATATTTACCCTTATCCACATTCTAATTATAATAACTCTCTTAATTTTTGCACTATTAAAGACACTTATCCATCTCATTTCATGTATATTTAACATATATAAATAACTCCTAATCCCACCTTTATCACTACATCCACACACATGACACACTCTACTCCCTTGACATCTATCCAAAGTGTATCAAACAAAATGACACAATTTTATTCTCTTTTTTTCACCTATTATAACATATATTAAATTGATACCATCAGCCTCTCCCAATTAGAATTAACTACTTAAAACACCATGAATCAGTGTATTATTGTTCTTACATAGCCACTCATAGCATCAACCACCTCAAGGGAGTCAGTTCTTAACCAACTATGACAAAAATGACATCAACCAGCTCAATGTAGTTTGATCCACCTAGGCTACCTACATTGGCCAAGTCCAAACATCATACTTCATATTGTCATCAATTTTTAGTGCAATTGCACTCTTCCTTTAGTGTACTTATTTTAATATTATGCACCATTATTTGATACAATTCTAAGTGGATATGATGAATGGGCTCCTATAACTGAACTTTATCTCCTCCCACCTCAAATTACTTTTCTATAAATCATGAGGACTTCTCCACATCACAATCATTTAATGAAATTTTTATTTTATGTGGGGAAAGAATATACCTTATCCAAGTTTGAGGACAGTACTCTCTTTAATAATTTAAATAAATATCGATACATGTTGACAAAAATGTAGATACTTATCTCTTGCTCAAATTTATTATTGATTTTGGATGAAATATTACTTCACATAGATCATCCTCATTTATTCATTAGTGTCAAAATAGGTGATATTAATGTCAAATGTAACTTGATAAATGAATGATCTAACACTTGTGTTATGTTCCTTGACTTCATTATGACTCTTGGATACTCTAGATGCAATCTCAAATCTACCCAAAGTACGTACTAAGGCTATGATTGAAGAAAATGTATCCCATTGGTTACTTTTGGCTCCCAATCATGGTTCCCCCAATCAAGGTTAGAGTTGATGTCATGATTTTTAATTTCCCTCTATCTTATAACATTTTACTTGGATGATCCTAAACACACTGCATGAGCACTATTAATTTTTTTGCATGTTAGTGTGTCAAATTTCCCCATAAGATACTAATCCTTATAATTTTGAACAATTCTAAGACCATGTTGATTTTAAAATACCTACCGTTGAACCTTTGCTTAGCATTTCCTTTTTCATATATCAATGATTTAATTATCCTATCAATTATAATCGTGGTTATAATAGACACCACAAACTTGTGGTAAACATACCTCCTAACCTATTATATTTTGATGATGATGAGACCAATAAGATCAATGTTAATATAATAACCTCAAAGCTTCCTCCTATAATAATTAATCTGTTACCTCCATCTTTGTGACCTTGTTTTCACTATAAGTAGACTGAGAAAATTCTTGCCTTAATAGTCAGGCCTAAACAATCAAACCCTCATTCTTATTTGATTGATAAAATAATGGATTCCCTCCATATATATCTTCATACACCTTATTAAGATGATATATATTCCATAGATTATTAGTGTAGGTTTTTCCCCACTATGTGATTTTACCTACATGATATAATTAGCTTACTCAAGTTAATAATAGGTCATTAGGGGAAATGTACTTTAATTTTTTTTTAATTATGAGTTGATTTAATCACATTTTTGGATGACTTAATTACTCACTATATAATTTACCTTACGAAATAATTTTTGGCTAATGATGCTAATATAACTTTTTGGTTGTGAAGACAAACTTCTTCTTTTTTAAGTTGTTCTTCAGATTTCACTACTCCATATAGTTTTAGCTTTGTGAATTCAATCCTATATAATTCAATATTAAATTTTGGCCCACTCCAACATGGTATCATAGTTGAGTTGGTAGATAAATACCATCAATTATATTGTGAGATCTAGAATTTTAGCTTATTCGATATTTTTCATTAATTTCAATTTATTAGGGTTTGGTGGGGTTTCAATAAAATCCATGTAAATCTACATGTATGGAGTCTCAAAATTAAAATAAACATCACCATTAAATTTTAAAGTTGTAAAAACCATATGAACAACTATAAACATTACCTAGTTTTGTGACAATTAGTTTTCAACTAGTTTTAGAGGGTTTCAAGGCCATTTTTTGAATTATGCAAAAAAATTTACATCAGTGACTTTGTGAAAAAACTATTTCTAAGTTTTTATAGGTTTTTAAGGAAACCAAGTGGGTATTTTATATATTTTAGAGGATCCATATAGGATCTAAAATCTTGGAGGGATCTTCAACTCAAAATAATTTCCAACCCTCATAAGTAATTTTGACAGTTGGCAGACTTTTTATGGTAGAAAAACAAGTTCAAACAAAAAAATTGGTAGTTGCATGCATACTCGATAGACTATGACCCTATTTTTCACACCTATGGTAGACTATAACACCCCTGTCACCACCCTCGATGAATATTTACATGTGCTTTTACACATTATGGATCTTAGCCCCCTTTCCAATAGCTTCTACCTTCATCAAAATTTTCAAGGCCTTCAAACATTTTATTGGTATGCTATCTAGCACCTCAGACTCTTACCTAATTTCAAACTTTCTCTACATTCTACCCTCTCAACAAATTTCCTTCATAAAAAATATCTGGAGATGTGGACATTTGGGTCTCTATGTGCAGGATCAGTGAAACCTAATACCTACTCAACTAGGCTTCAAATCTTGACAACGTGTCAGGAACTCCCTCAAACACTTCCATTACTATGTACATGCTTGGAATGTGATACATATATATGAAATATAGATGAAATGTGTCACCTACCTAAGCAAGCCCAGTTTCAACCCACCCTCTCCTTCTTTGTTGTGTGACTTTGTGATGTTCAAGAGGACATAAATTTTGATTGAGTGGAAAGTGACACTATTTATTTAAAAATTGGAGCCATTTTGAGGGTGACATCACTCCCACATCAATCAAATAAATCAAAAGGAAGGGATCACCTATTTTAGGTCTTAGCCCCTAGTCACGTAGGAGTTAAGCCCTTAGTCACTTCAAACCTAAAAGTGCTTAACTTTTGCCCCAAGAGGGCTTAAGTTTTTCTTGAGGAAGTTGATTCCAAAAAAAATCAAACCAAAGGCTTTTCAAATTTTACAAAAGGAAGATTTCCCTTGCCATCTAGAACTTCTAACAAACATAACTTTCATCTTGTTGTTCCTTTTGAGGTGCCATATTTTTAAAAGTGAAAGTTTTTTTGAGCTCTATGCATTGGTAATATTATTGTGCCTTGTAAGTTTTAACCTCTAAAGATTCAAGGGGTTATACATTCCTTGTCTTTTATCACACATTATTCAACACATAATTCATTTTTGCAGTATGGATCAGATTCAAGTTATGATTCTTACACCATTCAACTATTATGAGTGGAAAGCCAAAGTTCAAATTATGTTAATGAGCAAAGCCTTACACAGAATCATAATGGGTACAAAAAAATAATTAACACTTGATGTAGAGAAGGTAAAGTGTTTTAAAAAAAGTGATAGAGCCTATGGTCTATTATGCCTGTCTATATATCCTGACCTAATCTTTCATATTGAATCTATAACTACTCTTAATGAAGTTTGAACCATATTGGAAAAACTCTTTAGGAAGTAGGACATAATGAGAGGTCATAAGTTAGAGAATTAGTTCATCAGTTTGATCCCAAACAACATTGACACTATACAGGACTTCTTTAAAAAGTTCAAATCATTTAGGTTGTATTTAAAACTATGGCATTGATAAAAGGATGATCAATTAATTCTTTCCATCCTTACCAGGTTGGTATCTAACTATTTTATCTTTGTTTCTACCTTCCACACCACCAAGTGTGCCCTTGGAGCTACATGGACCATGTCATCCTTGGATGATTTTGTTGATAAATTGATTCAAGAGTAAGATAGGCTCATCCAAATGGGTACATATAAATCATCTAAATCACATGCCTTAATTTTGAGTCGTGACAAATAGAAGTCTTATAGTATCAAGGAGAATAAATAAAACAAGGACCCAAAGTAAAGAATGAGTAAAAAAATTGATGTTAGGTCAAAAGAAACAAAAGAGTCATCCTCTTCTAATGGGAAACACAAGAAAGAGTGACTCACATGTGCCTACTGCAAGAAATCTAGGCATGATGAATCCAAATGCATGAATGAATAGATTAACTAACTAACTAAGATGATGGAGAAACACAATATCAATGTCCTTGATTCTTCCAATCTAAGTTCATAAACAAAGGAGTATTATAAGGCCAAAGATAGTAAAAAGGGAAAAGATAAGCGTAAATCAATTATTTCATTTGCAACCTAGCCTTCTAAATGGGTAATTGACTCAAGTGCATTGTACCACATGGCTTAAACACAAGACATGTTCTCATCCTTAGAGACTTTTCTATGCCTTCTATCTTGTTGGGTGATAATACTTATGTAAAAGTTAGTGGGAGATGATATATTGAAGTGAGTGATGGGATATTTCAAGATGTTCTATGTGCTCCCTCGTTATCTACCAATCCCCTATCTATTTATTAGATCGCTCACATCAGTTCAGGAAAGAGGGTTGAGTTCACACCTAATTCATTGGTTGTTAGGGAAGAAGACAATGACTCCATGATTACATTTGGAAAAATAGATCATCAATCATGATTGTATACTTTCTCACATTTTTCTCCTAATCAACTCTCTACTACACTGCTCACTCATCCATATGGGGTGAGTAAATTATGGAATGAGTAATTTATCCATCTAAATTATCACTACCTAGAACAACTTAGTCATCAAGATATGGTTTCAGGGTTGCCATGATTCAAGTTTTATAACATAGTTTTCTAGGTTTAGATACTTAATAAGCATCTTGAAGAGAAGTATGATAAGTAAAAATCACATAAATCTAACTAGATATTGGAGATTGTCTAAAGTGGCATTCCTAGTTTGTTTCCAAACCTTCTTTCAATAGGACTAAATACATGCTTACTTTCATCAATTAATTTTTGAGGTATACTTGGGTGTATTTTCTTAAGTATAAATCATAGGTCTTTAATCATTTTTAGGACTTCAAGTAACTTGTAAAAAAATAGACAGGTAAAGCTATCAAGATTTTTTGCACCAACAATGGTGGTGAGTATGTTAGTAACCATTTTTATCAATTATATACTTCATATGGGATTGAACTATAGCATATAATTCTATATAGTCCCCAGTAGAATAGTGTTGTAGAGTGTAAGAACATGTCCTTGAAGGAAATAACCAATTATATGATACACTCTAAGTCTCTTGCACCTCAATATTGGGTTGAGGCCATCAACTATACTTTTTATATCTAAAAATGAGTTCCTCATAAAACATTAAAGGTATTCATTCCTTTTGAATCTTGGAGCGATCAAAAACCCATAATGAAGCACTTACATGTGTTTAAATATCTTGTTATTTCCTACATTCTGAAGAAGAAATGTAAGCCAATGTAACCTCAGAGTCAGTGTTGCATCTTTGTTGAATATTCCAAGGGTGTTAAGGGATACAGGATTATCCATCCCACCACTCATGAGTTGTTTATTGAGAGGAGTTTTTTATTTAAAGAGGTTCCTCTAGACTCTACACATGACACTCCTCCCCATTCATTGGACACACTAGGATTTGATGATAATTGTGATGATTTTGATCCACTTGAACATCTTACTAACGATCCAAATTCTTATTCTAGTTCTGATGATGATAGTAGTGATGACGATTAACCTCTTCCTTATCATAAAATATCTTCAAATGATTAATAATCTCTTCTTGACTCTGATACTTCTAGTCCTCTTTGGGATAGATTGATAATTCAAAGTGCTAGTCATTAGGTTGGATATCCTTCAGACACCGGTGAACCCATTCAAAATTCCATAATAACCCACATACTTTCTTGCATCTACTTCTAATCCATAGTTATTTCATGAGGCATCAGGAACTCCTGAGTGGGATACTATTATGGAAGAGGAATATGGGTCTTTTTTAAGGAACAACACTTTGTATTTAGTCCCTCTTCCTAAGGTAAGAAAAATTATTTGATGTAGGTAGATCTACCAAATGAAAAATGCATCAAATGGTTCCATAGACAATTTCAAATCATGTTTGGTAGCAAAGGTTTTTTCTCAAATATCTAGCATTGACTATACTGATACATTTTCCCTAGTTTCCAAAATAAACTCAATTTGACTCAGTCCCACCATTTTTGCACCACATCATTAGGATGTTCATAAGATGTATGTGAAGAGTGCCTTTCTTCATGTTGACCTCATGGAGGAAATATACATGGGATAGCCACAAGTATTTTTGGAAGATTTATCCTTAGTTTTCAAACTTCATAAATCTATTTATGGCCTCAAACAAGCTTTTTAATCTATGTATGCCAAGATGGACTCCTTTCTTGTTTCAATTTGGTTCACCAAATGCCATTCTAACCTAAATGTCTACATCTTATGGTAGGATGATTATTGATTTTGGTTCTCTATGTGACATATTGATCACAGGTGGATCTTCATCCAAAATCACCATAGTGAAAACTACTTTGTCTAACAGGTTCTCAATAACTAACTTGGGCTTGTTGCATTACTTCCTTGGGATTGAAATTTATCAGTGTGATTAGTATCACTCAGAAGTGCACCCTTGCAAGAATGTGTGATTGTTCTCACTTATGTTGATACAATGGAAACTTTCTAAGGGGTGGGTGCACTTATAATGAAGAGAATATATAGATGAAGAGTTGGTTCCCTTTGGTACACTCACCTACTCTCTAAACTATCTAATTTTATTATTTATTGACTAAGAAAAGGGTAAAAGGAACAACACTCAAGCTAAAATTAAACATGAAAACTAATTTTTTTGGGTGATTTACTAATGTTAAGGTTAATTATGCATATAATTGACACCCTTTGGGATCTAACTAACTTTCACACATTAACTTCATCTTTATATAATGACTCTTGCATCAGTATTTCACATAGAGATCTTGAGAAACATTCACACTAGCATGAAAGGAATGAACAATGGTTGAATTCACTTCCAAATTAGGTATAAATTAAAATTAGACACTTGATATGACCTAAAAGAGTTTTTATTTTCTGAATAAAGGTGAAATTTTTAGACATAAACATATGAAAAATAATTATTCACTAAGTTACATCAATGAACATAAGACACACACTTCATGAACAACTCAAAAATGGAGGAAAAATCAGCTCCTTGTTGCTTCAAAGGTGATGTAATAAAAAATTTGGGTAGAGTTTATCTATGGAAAAAATCATAATATCCTCATCTTCTATAAAAAATGAATATAAATATAAAAAAAATAATGAAGGAGAGAGGAAACAAGTAACTCTAAACTAGAGATGAGTCATCATGCTAGCTCAACTTCACTCCTACTTCAACTCAATTACCAACTCAACCATCAACTCCACCAAATTACAATGTAACACATATTGATTTTAACATTATATTATTATAATATGGTGTAGGATAGAGATATAAGCTTGCTTTAATATTTTTTAAAAGTCAAAATCTCTCATGCATGCATTGATGGTCTTTAATCTTGAAGAGATCTTGATCATCTTCAGTTAACTCCTTGTGAACAACTTATTCAATCTCCTTGAGACTTTCATTTAAATACTTTAGATATTGTATGATTATTTAATTTTAAATTAATTTATCTTTATCTCATCTTTTATTTTTCCTTCAGTTATTTTGTATGCATCTTAGAGTTTGACTTCAGCTATCTTGCATACATCTTAGAATTTGACTTGACCTTTTCTAAAATTAGCTCCAAGTGGGAATATTAGGAGAGAGAGATTTAATTTTTATTTTATTTAACTCCTATTCCAGCATTTAGTCCATTTTTAAAAAAAAAACCACTTAAACTCTTCTTAATCTTCACTTAGCAAAGAGAACATGTGTTTGACTAGACAAGGTTATTGAGGGTTTTAATGCATTGATTTAGCTTGTGAATTATATTTTTATAAAAGGTGGAATAAAATTGGAGATATTGTATGTTTATTTTTTTTAAAACTTCGTTAAATATTCTTTCTAATAATTTATTTGATGATGCCAATAGCATCTCTCCATACTGGTTCTTCTTGGAAGTGTACATCTTCTCCATTTTGGCAAGCTTCTTGAATACACAATGAGAACATGTAACTTGATGAATTTTAATTATTTTAATATATAATGAGTGTAATTATTATTTTAATATCATCACCATGGTGTCATATACCTTAAAATAAATTTTCAAATATGAACTCCATATGCAACTTCAAAAAATGCTATTTTGTGCTCTTTAGGCCTCAAGAAACCTTGATTTGGATTTGTGGGTATAAAATAAGTTATAGGACTTAAAAAACACTCATAATATTATAATTTTATAAGTCTAAATTTTAAATATCTGTAAATTTTTTAAAATCTTGAAAACTCTTCACCAAACTCTCAAACAAAAATTCATAAAAAAGTGTCTACTTATTGCATGTAGGGTGATTTGGAGATGTTTTTCTTTGGTCTGAACCTATTTTGAATTTTTTTAATTACATTATAATGTATTAATACATGTACATTAATTATGCATACTCTCACATAAATTTTTTCCCTTTGAAGGATTTGAAACACTCATTTCTAACTCCATTTGTGAGAAAATTAGTGAATAACTCTAATTTTCTTCATGAATAGGTACTGTATAGACATGAAACTAATTAAATAAATTCAAAGACAAAATAATATACCTACATGTCAAATTTAAATACATTTCATGTAATAAAACTCAAAATATGCACTTTTTAGTGTTTCAAAGCTTGCACTTTCTCTTTTTTGAATGCCTATATTCTGAATTTTGACATTTTATTGAGTTTTATGAGGCCTAAATTCCTATTTATTTTTTAATTAGTAATTTAAATATCCAATATAATCATTTCAACCATTGTGTATGCTCAAACAATCTCTTAAACCTCTCAAAAAATATCTTTTTTGACTATTTCTCTTGCATGCTTGAAACCCTACAACCTGTACCTTTACCTTTATCTATTATTTGCATTGAAATTTTGATTTATGAAGGTTTATTAAAGTTATTTATTCCATATAAGATCTCACACAAATTTTAATTTTAAAAAAATAACTCAAAAATGCAAACATATTGCTTAAAACCAAGCCATTAGGGTTTTAAAAGGGTTTTAGAGCACCTTTCTTTCTTCACGATTGTTCATAAATTTAAGAACACGTAACCTCAAACCAATGCATGTAAAATTTAGGTTATATGGTTAAAAATATTTCCCTAATAAAATTTAAACCAAATTTTCTTCTCCTTCATAAAATGAACATTTGAAAATTGCCTTTACTAACTTACAACTAGCTTGCTAGAGGAATAAAAGAAACTTATGTCAAAATTTTGACCTATGAGAGGTTCTTGAGATTGGTTTTGGCACGATGAAGATTTTATGATGTTGTTTATAACTTAATAATTCTTCTCTCCATGAATTTATTTTCCCTAAAAATTTACACATAAGCAACCTTGACCAATGGTGGCAAAATTTGTTAACAGTGACTCTAGGATCACTATTGCACAATCTAAGTATGCTCTTTATTTGTTTACATGATTTAACATGATTAAATTTAAAACATATATGACTCATATTCTATTTGGTGTTAATTTTTAGGCTTATTATTCATCTCCTTTGGTTTATTTTACCTCATATCGACAACTTTTTGGTAGTCTCATCTACCTTATGCACACTAGACCTAATATTTCATATGCAGTGGGTATGGTTTCTAGATTTATGTAGGAACCACATGAGCTTTAATAGAAAATAGATAATTGGATTTTCCACTAAATTTAGGGTACTTATAGTTTTATGATTCACTATGGATCAAGCATTAACATCGACTTGATTGGTTATATAGATTCAGATTTGGCTGATGATTTAGAATCATAAGCCTACTTAAAGCTAGAGTTTATCCCTTGGTTCTAGTCTAATTATTTGGTCAAGTAATAAGTAGAATTATATTAATTTATATTTTATTGAGGTATAATATAAAGTATCTTTAAATTTTTCCACTGGTCCAATTTAGATTTAGTGGATTCTCACTGAGTTTGGCATCTAGTTTTGATAACCAACAGTCATCTTCTGTGACAACCAAAGCACAATCTAGATCTATAGGAATCTGATCCTCCATAAAAAAAACCATGAATATATGGATTCAAATGCATTTCATTTATAATCTCATCCAAAAATAAGTAATTTTTCTCTGCTACATCCAGATAATGGATCAAATTATTGATATATTCACCAAAACCTTCACTAAGAGCAAGTATTTTCATGTGTGGGCTCTTCTTGGGGTTCAGGCAGATCTAACTTCTTCCTCCTATGGGTTATCATTTCTATGTACTTTGGTACCTCATCAAGAATTTGTGTTGGGACCCAATTCTTCTATCCACTTAAGCTACACTTAAAGGGGGTGTTAGTGTAGGCTTTTTCCCGCTAGGTGGTTTTACCTACATGACCTAATTAGCTTGCTTAGGTTAATAATAGGTCATTAAGGAAGCTAAACTTTAAGTCATTTTCTAATTGTGAGTTGAGTTAATTAAATTTTTGGGTTACCTAATTCCTCACTATATAATGTACCTTCCTATGTACTTTTTAGCTAATGATGCTAATAAAACATTTTGGTTATTAAGACGAACTTTTTTTTTGAGTAGTTCTTTGGATTTCACTACTCCATACAGTTTCAACTTCATTCATTCAATCTTATCTAGTCTAATCCTTGATTGTGTCCCACTTTGAAATAGATGGCCCATTCTTAGTTGGTTATACTCAAGCCAATGGTGCATAACTTCTTTGCTATTAATATATTTTACAACATTCTTATGAATCTACTTTACATGTGTATAACATTCACTTGGTAGATGTAGTTCCTTCTCATTATACTACACCTGACACTATGTATTATTCCATTAATGTTCATAGGTCCAAGATGGATTAGGTACCAACTTCTATTCATTCTAATTTAGTCACTTTTGAGCTTATGGTATGTTCCTAGATCAAACCATGACAAGGCCTTGTCACTTTGCTAGATTTTATGATCCCACATATAGATTCAACTTTTGTTTACTCATGTCTACCTTGATAAAAATTCTAACTAGGCATGAGCCCGTGTGATGGTTAGGTCTATGCATGCCACTCTCTACTCCTCTTGGTCATTGGTGTTAGTCTCCATTTCACCTATCACACATGATCTTTTAGTCTTGGTTATACTTATCTGAATTCAAGGGTCAACAAAATATTCATGGCTATTTTAAAATAATAATAATAATATAATCGATACTTAACAAGCCTCATGATTGGAGATTTTTTAAATGGTCATGGGAAAGGGCAACCTAATGGTTATAATAATTTCATCAAGAGTGTTATAAGGAAAAAAATTATGAACTACAACAAAGATTGGTTGAGTGATGTCTTCACATAGGGTGTTTTTGGAAATTATAGGTATGCAATATATTTAGTGTATACCATTTATTGTTATTAAGTGCATGTAATTACATAATTTAAATTGGTTACATTTTTGAAAAGGTATCAATCACACATCACCACATGGTTTTTAAATGATAACTAATACTAGGTCTATGCATTATTTGATGAGCACCAATAATCATAACTAGGCACTATAGACAAGGAATTATTCTCATTTTTTATGATTGCATCATAGGTGACTATGAAAACTAAAATAGTCAAGCACATGGTTATGTTGGGTGATGAAATATGATGTATGTAGTTCTGGATGATGCCTATGGGTCTTTTTATATCATTTGATTATGACTGCATAGATTGAGTAGTTAACATAGGTAACTAGCCAAGTATTTATTGGATTTTATCATGGCATTCTTTCTAAGAGATATTTCACTCATGCCACTTCAAATTATGATCACCTTCATTATTTCAATTTGAGGTGGGATTTGATACACAACATACTCATGATTATTAATGGGCATCTCAAGCTTGATGAATTTATGGGGAATGATAAATCTTTAGAACCCATAAGGACCAAGCTTCATATTCATTTTATTCCCAAGGCATAAAAAACAATTTACTTGAATTTTTACACTGTAGGAAGAGTCTTAAGGTTGTTATGGGGGTGATAGATGTAAAGTGGAGCCTATTAACATTGAAGTTGTGAAGAAGCCTACCAATTGGAAAATCATATAAAATGAGGCCTTACAACTTTCATGGGTAAAATCAAAGGGTATGTTCCCCTCATTTTTTTGAACTTCACAAAAGATTGGAATGCCCATAAGGTGTCTATAAGCGAAACATCCTTTGATGTTTATGAATAAATCATTGTTTTCATTATTGGGTTAAATGTGGATAGTTTAAAGTTTTTTCAAACCAATCACAATAAAAAAATGATATGTAGACTTTCCTCAAAAATAAAGAAAGGCCCATTCCATTCAAAGGTAGTTTTCTGATTAACTCTATTTCCACCCCCTGAAATGGAGTCATTCATGATGTTATGCAGTACATCACCCTTTAATTTAGGTATAAGGCAAGTTATTCTTACCATTTACCCTTTTAAAATCACTTCTACTACAAGATCCTTATCAACTTACCCTTTTACTTACTTTAATCTATGGAGGCTTTCATTGTTGAGGTTCAATTGGCACAGTTTCCCTCCCTCTTCACTAGGGGCTGATTTATCTCTTATATAGGTATGCAAAATCTCAATCTCTCAACCCTTCTCCCCAAATAAAACTAGTTGAATGTATAAAATGGGGATACCCTTCTCATCCATCCCCCAAGAAGGCTAAATCTACTTCTAAACCCTATAATAATCCCAAAACCATCACCATTAAAGTGCCTCCTTTAGGCTCTACTTAAGACAAGAAGGGAAAATCGATGGTAGCATAGGATTCTTCAAGTAATTGATCTATGGAAATTCTAATATCTTTGGAATCTATGGAGCTAAAAAATGATAGTCATGACATTAGCACCAAGGAAAATTTAGACAACACTAGTAAATAGAGCAGTGGATAGGACACATCTATTGAAGAACAAAAGGACACCCAATCCCTAATGGACCTAAAAGGTAAAAATCAAGATCATGACACTTTGGAGGAAAATTTAAAACTTGATTCCCTAACTAAGGATGTGGAACTAAACAAAAGCCTATTGAACTGGCTTATGAAAGAGAACAATAACATCAAAAACTCTATGAGGGAAAGCTAGGAGCAACTAAAGGACAAGCCCAAAAATGGTATGAATGTCTTGGAGAATTCATAGGATCAAGTTGGGGGTTAGAGTCTAAGTAATCAAATGGGTCTGTTGGAAGGTAAGGCGGATTAATTAGAAAGGGATAAGGATAAAATCAGTCAATCTTTGCTTCATATGGTTCAGATTAGTAAGGAATCTATCAATAATTTTTTTCAAAATACCAAAATTATCAAAGAAGCTCTTGTCAAAAAGGAGGAATCTTTTGGTTTAAGATCTAGAAAAAGATCTAAAATTCAAGATAAGGTTGGTAAGTTGGTGGTGGTGTCTTTTAGAGCTATGGCACTAGAAAATATTATCACCAACATAGAGGATAGTTGGAAGGGGATTATGACATCCATAATTAGCTTCGATGTTGTGTTTGTGTAGTCCCTTTTTGTTGATGTTTCTATTAATTCCTCTCGACTGTTAATTTTTTATCTATATACATCCTTTCACTAGTTGTTGCTACATTTTTTTATGTTTCACCCTATTGTTCCTCGTTGGTTATTCAACGCTTTATCTTTGATTTTTTTTAAGAGGGAAGGCCCCCTCTCAAAACCCTCCTTTTACCAATACCAAAAAAAAACTAGCTAAGTGTTACTAAATTTGATTGTAATATGTGTTATCCAAGTGTTGCTTATTTAGATTCTAATAAAAGTTCAATTATATATTTTTCATTGTAGGAGAGATTTTTGTAGTCATTGCAACCAATGAAAAACATGGAAATTTTAACTACTACTTGTTGCGATATACCAAACAAATGACCAATCTAAAAAAATTAAATGATAAGTGATGGGACATTGATTCCTATTGGGTCGATTATGCACCATATAACAAGGTCGTGTATTATACCCACTATGTTATTGTTATTGGCTTATATCTTTCTAGAGTGAAATAAGCACGCAAACAATTAAGTGGAAATTAGATAGGGAAAACCATGAAATGATATTATGTGTTATTGAGAAGTAGTTTGAACTGATTAAACTTCCATAAGTTTTCACACTTAAAATATTTGTCCATACATATATTATAATAAAATCTTAATCTTGTAAATTAGACATACAAATCTTTTTTACGATGTTAAATTTAAATTTAAATTTATTTATTTAACATATTGTTGAATGATTTCAAATTAATTATTATTAAATTTACATTTTATGGTATGCATTGAATTTGTGTGTATATATGAATTCTTGAATAACTTTCTAAGAAGCATTCTTGTCAAATATTGGATGTTTGATTTTTTAAGAGATAAACATATTATGTATATAAAAACTCTTAGATTTATTTATAAAATTTAGTTGTAATGTACCCTTTTTTAAGACCTATATAGATTAATTTTTATAGTGTATTATTAGACCTATAAATGCAATCTATTATTTGATAAATGATTATGAAGTTGATCTTAAGATTTCCAATACAACTCCAATTAATTATAAAGATAATTAAAATGGATTAGAAATGTTTGTTGAAGAAGCTATAATTCATGTCCCTATACTTACATTAAGGATGTAATTTTAGGATTATTAGTATGTGAAATAATATTATTGTTTGTATAGATGAGTTGTACGGGTTATAAATAATTCATCATGGATAAGTTTGTGCAAAGAGTTTACAAGGATTTTGATAATGGTTGGCTCCTTGTTAATAAAATGTAGTCTCATCATTTTAAAAAATGAGTCATCTCTTTGACAATAATTAATATCAAAACGACACACCTTGAGATGAAAAAAATTGAATTATTAAATTTTTTAAGGTAAACTATTAAATGTTCTTTATTTCCCTTTCAAATATAAAAGATTATATGTTGATTTTGTGTATGGTTTAAATATAATTTTAAGCTTTAATGCACTCTGATATTATGTAATTAAATGCTAGGTATCTATGAATTTTTTGTACACCTCAAAACTATTTTTAGGTGTATGTGTGATAAAAGAAAAATTATTTTTATATATATGTCAAATAAATCATTGAAAATAGAATAAAATACTTGAGTGTTTGTTGACTTTTTTAGTTAGTGTATTGATTTGCCTGAAACCTTGGTGTTGAGGTGAGAAGAATCAATGTTGAGGAGTCTATACCAACTACACATCCTCTGAGAATAAGTTGAGCGTAACTAATAGGCATATTTGAAAAAAATATTGACCAAAAGGTTTGGACATAAGACTACCCATTTTCAACTACAAATACCTTACCATCAAATCTTCAACGATTTTGTAGAGTTTTTAATCAGTGCTCTACATCCATTATATTATCAATTGTATTATATGTGTTGAATTCCAACATCCATTTAGCAGATATAGTCCTATTGCCCTCAAGTGTGCATCCTTCAACTCTTGATTCCACGTGCAATGGTATTGAAAATATATATTTTTGAATTGTTTATCATAATTTATAGAGCATTGATGTTTATCATTTCGTTTCTTTTTTTTTTTTAAGTTTAAATGTTGACATTTTAATCATGTATGTGTTTAATTAAATGGATGTAGTCACTAAAGTCACTTTTGGATTATGATTTTTATAGTTGTAAATTATGTTTTGTAATGTTTAGGTTGTGTGCTATGTTTTGTAATGTCTGGTATGTAGTTGTGGTTTAAAAAAATTTAAGTTATATGTTCTTCTTTTGTTATATATAGTCTTTGTAACACTGTTTAATGTTATGTTGAGTCTATATTTTAATGTTTTATTTGTAGCGTCAGTAAATGTTATAAAAATTATAGTTTACGAATTTGAATAAAATTTGTTTTGAGTTTAGAGTTTAACATTTTCTTGTTGATAATTTCATAATTGATTTTTGTAAGAATGTAATATTAAGTGAATTTGATGTCTTTAAAAATTCATTTGGAAAATGTTATATCAAATTACTTCACACTGATAATAGTGATTAGTACAATAGCTATCATTTATGTTATTTACTATCGGGTGACAATAATTAAGATAGAAGTTATAAATATAAAATTTAATAAGAAGTCTAACAATCACTGAAAGTATTTCATAAATTATATACTATTGAGAAGCTCAACATTTATTAGAAGTGAAAGTGTAAACAATTGTATTTGCATATATAAATTATCGATAAAAATAAAGATATAAGTGATATGTTAGTAAGAAGTCCAACATGTATTGTAAGTGAAAGTGTGAATAGTTATTTTTACGTAAATTATTACTAAACAAAAAAAAGTGACATGTCATTAAGAAACCCAACACTCAATCAGAGTGAAAGCGTGAATAATTATATTTATATATGTAAATTATTTGCAAAAATAAAATATATGTCTGATCTATTTCTAAATATATATGTATATATTAATGTACATTTTTATTTTCAATACATACAATATAATTCTTATCCTTATATTTATATTTGAAAGAAAAAATATTAAAATTATTAATATGTAACATAAAATTATACATATTGTAAACAACTCATTATAAAATAAATTTGTATAAAGAGTTTACTAGTTTGTCTAAAAAGCTTTGAAAAATACTCTTAAATTCTTCGTGCCTAGAGATGCCTCGCCATCATTTCATGCAATGGTATATTGAAATCTATGTTTGTTTGCGAATTGGTTTGTCACTTTGAATGGATAATTATAGATAATGAAAACTTAGACGTTTTTTCAACCTTTTTCCTCACGATTATAAAAAGGCCAACAAATGCAAGGGAAAGAAATTAGCAATAATTATTTCCATTTATAGGAATATATCAAAAGCATATGAAATAATAATAGATAAGTAGAGAGGTAAATATATTCAGTAAGAATGTGCTTTAAAAGTTGAGAATATTTTCATTTTAATTGGAATGTTTATTTAATAGAGTTATGCCTTTTTTTTTATGATTTTTTTAAAGAATAATTTTTAAAATAAGTAAGTAGGTGATCCTAAGAAAATGAAAGATATAGAAATATGAAATTTTATAATTTATCAAATTTTTAAGAAGAAAAATTTAAAAAGATAAAAAAATAAGAAATTTAAGTTTTTTATTTGGACTCTTATTTTGAAGTAAGGTGTTTATCAGATATAAATTTATGAATGAGTAAATTTTGTTTAAATTTTTATTGTGAATAAAAATAAAAGAAATTCAATTATTATCTTCTAAAAATCTACAACATTCATTCAAAAAAATTATATCATAGAGTTTGTTACATATACTCCTTAAATTATTTTTCAATATTTACTAAAAAAAAATTTAAGAGCCTCTTTTTTATGAGATTGTTTTTTAATTCAATGAAAAAATTAAAATAACATATCATAAATTGACGTCATTCACTTAATTATTTTTTCTTTTTATATACTTTTTTTTAAAAAAAATTGTTGAATAAGTATAAAGGTTAACCTTCTCCACAATAAATATAAATAAATTGGTTAAGAAGATAATTTACATAGTAATGCTTTATAATTAATCTTAACAATCTCTCCACTAAAATAAATAAATATCAAAAAATATGGAAATTAGTACCTAATACTCAAAATCCAACTGTGATAAGCTCAAGAATCATCCTTCCCCTCCATCAATGTGTTTGATGGTACTCATAGCCTATTTTACCTTATTAATATCTTTTTAATATCTTTTTACTAGTTGTTTTTAGCTAGTTTTAATTTGATACTTCTAATCTTTGATATTTTATTATATCATTTTAATTTTTTATAATCACAAAGATTTGTAAAATTTCTAATCTAAGTGCCCAATATAATTTTCTCAACTTTTTTAATAACATGTTTTTTTATTAAATTATTTATAATTTCAATAAAAAAATATCATAGTAAACATTTTAATGGTCAACATTTTGTGTAATATATTTTAATAAAATAATATTTAAATTAAAAACTATATTATTTATTCTAAAATATATATTTAAAGAGTAGTTTTAAACATACTTTATTTTTATTAAAAAAGTAGTTTTAAACACTTTATTTTTATAAAAAAATATTTAAAGAGTAGTTTTAAATAACTATTTCTAACTTTAAATTTATATTGATAATATTATGAAAAAAAATAACTTGATTCTTAAATTTGTTTAATATATTTACAACTTAAATTTTATTTTAAAATTTTAAGTTTTTAATTCATTATATTTGTTAAAAAGGTATATTAACAAATGAAAATAAAATAAAATATTTAAAAAATTAAAATAAATAAGTAAATTATAATTTTTTTGTGTTGATGTGTTATATTATCACCTTAACACATCATTGTAAAAAAAGGTGGATAACATTTCCATTTCTAGTTGTTTACAATCTCCTTTTTTTTAAGTCATAATAATTCCAAAGAAGAAATAGCTATCGAAAATACTTAAAAAGATGAGTCGTTTAGAAAATTGGTTGGTTTATCAATATAATTATATCTTCATACATGAAATGAAAAAACTATTATATTTCATTGTAATTGTGTTTTATCCTTTATCTATCAATTTATCTATCATTAAGACACAATGACATCTATACATATTAGTTAAATTAGTTAGTTATTTTGAAGAGAAAAATATTTTTTTATAAACAATTAAAAAATAAAAATATTATTATTATTTAACTTTTATTAATTAAATTTTTGTTTTTAATGTTTTGGTCTTTCTTTTTTTCTTTATTCAAACCTTTCAGATACTACTTTTAAGAAGGTTCTTAGGGAAGAGAAATTTGGTCCTAAGGGGGAGTTAGACTTCCTACAATCAGATATTGGTGGACTTAAAGATGGAATGTTCAATCATGGTAATTTGGAGCATTCATTGGATTTTCCAAGCTTATATATCCTACCCCCTTCTAGCTCTAAAATAAAATTGTGTCATTTTTGTTACCATCCAGGGAGGGGCCTATAGGCTCTAACTGGACTGTTATGGTCTAGTTTGGTTGGGTTTGAATTGTAAGCCAAAGCATTTACATTGAAGCAGTTAGGTAGAAGGCTCTTCGAGATTTATGGATGGATGGATTGATTTGTACTTAATATGTTTTTTCCAGGAGGAAACACATGATTGAATTTAATTTCCCACACTACCTACATCAATTTTTTTCTATTTCTATTTGATTTAGAATATAGTTATTTTATACGGTAGGTCACCCCGACTCATGTGACGGTACCCTTTTCATTAGTCATGAGGTGAGGTTATTATGAGTGTCAACCAAACCAAGAATTCAAATTTAAGAAGATTTTATTGATATATCTTTACACAAGAGAAGTGTGAGCCATGCCATTTCATTTAGATATTTATGTCCATAGGAGGTCAAAAATGTCCTATGGGATTGAAGAATATATTACATGAACCCAACACAATAAGGAAGTGCCAAAATTATCTTCAAAAAATACATAAAGAGAAACAAAATTAATGAGAAATAATGATTTTACTATTTAAGGGCCCTAGATCTTCAAACTAGTAAAACGTGTATTGCCTTACTGATCTATACCAAGTTGTCTAAGCATGTGATCTCTTGAGATTTCTTAAGTCTATTTCTTGGAAGTAAGAATTGATGTTCCTATAATTGTTTGGAATTTGATATTTGGTTATTCCTTTAAACCCAAGAAAAAGTAGAGTTATTTCAAGTATCAAACAAAACTCCCTTGAAATAGCAATTGAGCTAATTTAGTTACTAGCAGTTTCTTTAAAGGTGTAAGTTACCCTAAAAGGGATGTAATTTGTTATTTTGGTAAAGTAGTTTTTTCTAAATCAAAGGAGTTTAAATCAGTAATGATGGAGGTGACAATGGTAAATGAGGTTGTGTGTTTCTTTCTACAGTGTGGTAATTGGTTGTGTAGGGGATCCATTTTACAATGAGCTTGAAAAATATTTTTTATTCTAAACACTTATTAATCTAACTTAAGCATAAAATCACTTACTAAATACTACAACTATCAGTTACACTAATACTACTACTATCACCACCAATTTAATGACTAAATATGTTAAAGTAGCTTACATATAAGCTTGGGATTGGTTCTATATTTTACCTAAAGGCTCATTAGATACTTTCAATAAATTAGAAGATGATTTCTTTTTATCTTTTAATACACAAAATATGTTAAAATTTACATTGGAACATTTGTAAAACTTCTAGCAACATGATAGTGAATCCATTCAATATTATGTTATCTGATTTAAGCATGCCTCATCTTCTTTAGCATATCAACCTTCATATTTGAAACTACAATTTATATTTATTAGAGATATTACTTTTCCACTCAAAAAAGAGCATTGCATAAACATTATACCTCATTTAATCATCTATATATGGATATGCATAGATATTCATGTTTTCTACTCTCAAACAATAAAGAACTATATTTTTTTTTTCCAAATACAAAATATTTGTTAAGGACACATACACCACAAATGATTTTACAAGTGATTATCAAGTACAAATATGTGACATTCCAAATATTTATGAGACACCAGTACAAAAATTACTCAATGTTGGACCAATATCATATGGACATCCTATACAACAAATTTTAATTTTACCACATCAAGATATACATACAATGTATCAAGCATAAAGCATCCTTGCCAAAAGGATTTAATGATCACATTATTCATAGGTGGAGTTTATTTTTGGTATAACCATGTTGACTCTATGGAGAGAAAAAATCATTATACTGTAAGATGTTTTTCAGAACTTTGATATAATATCAAAGACTTACATCATAAGGGAGGTTGGAAGGACTCCATAAGATACATCATCTTACCAATTACTTGTAATCCAAAAAATGTTCAAATAAAAGTTTGGGTCATGCTTCATAATATCGACACCCATTTACATTGGGGTAAGTGCATAAATTTGGGGGACATAAAGTGGCCTACTCATGGATATGATTTTCCTGAAATTTCAAAAATATGAACTTTTGTAGATAATTTGAGATATCTACACTCCAAATTTAAAGATGGTGTAAGAACATGAAATGTAGCATTTCAAGTCTAGTTTATACAACACTAAGTTTTTTTTAAAATGGTTAAGTATAACTAGGTAAAACATCTAAAATTTTAATAGGAACTCTTATTTTTTATAAAACATAGTAAATAGATGATCATTCTATGCACCAGTTTTTGAGCAGCATTAAATATTATTTGAAACCTTTTGGGGAACTTTATATAAGATATTCTATTTTGTCACCTATATTTTTTATTATTTTTCAATGAATACTTCTTTTGATGAATTTTTCAAGTAAATAAATCTTAAAAACTAAAAAAAAAAGGACAGTCATCCATGTGGCACGCCTAACTACCTTAAAAAAATGAAAATTAATTTTTTTTGAATGTGTGTATAATTAGGCCTAGTTTGTTACCATATAACTTATTTTTCACTTGGATGAACAAAAAACAAATTACATGAACATGTATAGGCATGTATGTTTGTGGCATCTAGTGGCCTAAAAGAGGCATAGTTAGAAATCAACATAGTTTGAAACCTTAAATTAGTCCAAAAATTATAAAAATCATATTTTTGGAAATAGGAGAGTGTGTTTCTCACAACAGTAATAAGTTTTTGAATTTTCACATTGAAATTCCTACTGTATTTAGCTATCAAAGTTGAAATTTGTTGTTTTATATCATACCTTTCAAAACATGGTTGTACATTGACAGTCCAAGCCTTTGGCTCAGGAATCCAAACCATTCTTGATCCAAAAGGCATAGGAATTGGATTCAAATTCAAATATTGTGATCATGTTATTTAAATTATGGCTTGATAATTATTGAGCCACAATGTGATCATGTTAATGTATAACATGATCATGTTAATGTATAGCATAATCATGTTAATGTTTAGCATTATCACGTTAATATTTAATGTGATCGCATTAATAGATAACACGATTGCATTATTATAAAAAAATAACATGATTGCATTACTATTGTTTTACACATTAAATAAAATAACATGTAGATGGAGTGAATATTGGTTAACAGGTAATGCAATCATGCTATTCATAACATGATTACATTCTTGATAATATGATCATGTTCTTGATAATGCAATCGTGTTCTTGATAACATGATCATGCTCTTGATAACATGATTGTGTTCTTGATAACTCAATCTTGTTCTTGATATTTTGCACATAAAATCATGTGGGAGTTACACATGAAGGCAACTTTGGTAAGAAGGTTATATTTACTACTCTAAATGTTGAGTATCTTTAAATTTATTTTAGTAAATATGATAATTTAGGGTCACTCATCATCTGATAGAGTTGGTCTCATAGTTGCACACATTATGATGTGGAAAATATTTTTTCAAAATCTAACATGGTTAGTACTTAGGCATTTTCAGGGTCTAAGTATTAAAACTAGGGATTTTAGTACATAATGTTTGGAATTGATATCCATTTTTGGTAAACATAGTCATTTTTTAGGTTTTTGTGCCTTATAGATTGATTTTTGGCATTTATATGAGTCCTAGGTTTGTCAAAATTGAAGTTTGAAAACTACTCACCGTAAACTTGATCAAAAATGGTGTTATTGGGATAGTGTAGGTCATATTGATGACTTGCACACATTAAACGACCACTTTATGTTAGTTTCACTTGTTCATCATCCCTCCCTCATCCTTAATCACTTCCTTTTCATCCCTTATTACCCTTAATCACTCTCTCATCATTCCTCATTATCCCTAATCACTACCTCATTGACCCTCACTATCCTTAGTCATCTCTAATCACTACTTTATCATCCATAATCACTCCTCTATTGACACTCACTATCCCTAGTCATCTCTAATCACTCCCTCCCCATCCTTTATCATCCCTAATCATTATTTCCTCCCCTTTATCATACCTAATAATTATATCCTCATCACTCATCATACCTAATCTCTTCCTCATCCCTATTCACTCCCTCCTCATCCCTCCTCATCCCTAATCACTCCCTCATTGACCTTGATTATCTCTCATCATCTCTAACCACTCACGCTTATCATTCTTAAACACTTCTTCATTGATTATCACCATCCCTCATCATCCCTGATCACTCCTTCCTCATCCCTCATAATCCCTAATCAATATTTTTTCATCTGTCACCATCACTAGTCAGTCCCTCATTGACCCTCACCATCCCTAATCTCTCCCTCATCATCTGATGTAAGTATATACTCTAAAGATATCTTTGATTCCAATCATATGTTGTTTAATCCATTATAATATAAATTAACTCTTTTTTAGGACTTTTGTTATCAATACCCATTTGTGATAGTCAATTTTATTATTGAATGAATTGGATGATCTTCCAAATTTAAATTCAAGTACATAAGTGATAACACAAAATAGAGTCTGAATTATAGTTCATTGAATTATATTTGTTGTGTAGCTGACTAGAAGAAACTTTATTCAGTTCCACCTTTGGTAGTTTGGTTTAAAAGATAAAAATTAAACACAAATATCTTGTATAATTTTCTAATTCTAAGAATATTTGAATCAGATGCAAAGTTATTTAGTGTTTCCCATTCATGTATGACTTGAATCTTGGTCAGGTTCACACATGCACTCCTTGTGTGTGTACTATGTCCCAATTATTTTATTTGTTACATGAAAAATGAACATTTATTCATTTTATCATAAAAATATGTTTCTGCAAAATATGAAATACTATTTCATCATGGTGTAGATGTTCATCCCATATTTTATAAAGATTAAGATGTCATCAAGGTAGATTAAAAAATGACATAGGTAAAGGACTTGAGGATGTTGTTCAACATATTGAAATGAATAAATTCATTACATGAGTTAACATAAAAGGCATAACCAACTAGTCAATCAATCCTTCCTTTGTTTTTAAGACTATATTCCAAATGTCTAGAGGTTTAACATGAATATGATGATACCCAAACTAAAGATCAATTTTGGAAAAGACTTTTACACCATGGATATGGAATAATAATGCCTTAATATTTAAAACAAGATAATAGTTCTTCACTTTAATCTTGTTAAGATTTTTTAATTTATTTACAACTTTGGCACAAACATGATTGGGATTTTTCAAGGCAATGATTAGGGCATGATGTGTCCATTATCCATGATTTCATGGATCTACCACTTGATCTATTCATTCTCTAAAAATGATATTTTATATAAAGAGGTTTGAGGTAGAGGTAATTAAGGGATCAAATCAATAGTATTTTTTAGTTTATAGTATGTAGGAGCTTATTTAGGTGACTGAAAGATATCCTTGTATTCATCTATTTTACGGTTTAATTATTTTGTCTTTGTTATTGTTAGATAAACCGCACTATGATATGGTGACATAGGATGTTATTACATATACTTATTACCATAAATAGTATAGTTATTAATATAACTAACAATATTCTTGCACTTCCTGGCACTAATGACTGAAAGCTTATGAACTAACTATGATATATGGTATTTCAGATCATGACAATTTATCACAACATATCAAGGATTTACTTCATAGACTACATGTCAATGGTAAATATATGGTTTACCACATGTAAAACATCACATTCCTATGGTGAGATGTCACAAAGGATTGCATCTTTAAAAAGTTTGATTTTGTACACCAAGTGACACTACTAGGTGATCCATTTATTAAAGCCTACATTAGACCATACACTAGCGTATGGTTATGGATGTTGTATAAATTTCAAGTTCAATTTTTGAAAATATGCTTTAGGAAAAAATTAAATTCTTATAACTTCCATTATAAATGATGAAGTGTATTGGCTCACCATTGATCTACATTTGTTAATGAAACAATATTTTTAATTCATATAATTTTTTGTTGGGGGAAGTAGAGATATATTTAGTACCGACCATATCATTAGGTTCATAATCTATTATCTACTTACCTTTTTATAGTGATAGATAACTTGTAACCACTTATTGAGATGTGAAAGTAGAGAGCTTATAGTGTGGCACTCTTCATTGGATTAAATATTGAATTTATGAATTAAGCACCACTTTATAATCTTGGACTACTTGTTCTAATCATTTGAAAATTGTTTTCCACTCTCTGGTATTATGACTCAATCAATAGACATACAAATATAAGGCCTTCAATGTAATTATTTGTATCATAAAATGTCCTCATATTTGGTGATCCTCATGTATTTACTACCCATTTTTGGTGTTATGGTGGTTTTACTTGCTTCTCTTTTCTGGCAGATTTTTAATTGTGAATTATATCATTTCTAATAGGCCCATATTTTTTCATAGGTGTTAAATATTTATGTTTCAAATTTTCCTTCACATCATTTTGATCACTATGTCTTATATTTTATGTGAGCACTCAAATCTACACTTGTAGCTCCTAATATTTTTAAACCCCAACAAAATACCACCATCAAGGTATTAGATGGAGTGATTAAGGATGAGGAAGAATTGAGTAGAGATGATGAGGGAATCAATAGAGATGATGAGAGAGTCAATAGAGATGGTGAGTGATGGTGAGGGTAAATGAGGGAGTGATTAGGGAGGATGAAGGATGGTGATGATTAATTAGGGAGTGATTAGAGGTGATGAGGGAAGAGGAATGAGTGATTAAAAATGATGAGGTATGATGAAGCAGTGATTAGGTATGATGAAGGATGGTGAAGGAGAAGAGGGAGTGATTAGTAATGATGAGGGAGTGATTAGGGATGATGAGGGATGAGGAAGGAGTGATTAGGGATGATGAAGCGATGATTAGGGATGGTGAGAGCTAACAAGGGAATGAATGGGGATCATGAGGGAGTGATTAAAGATGATGAGTGATGGTGAGGGTCAATGAGGTAGTGATGAGGGATGATGAGGGATGAAGACTGAGTGGGATGATGAGGGATAGTGAGGCTAAATGAGGGAGTAATCAGGGATGATGAGGGAGTGATTAAAGATGACTAGGGATAGTGAGGGTCAATGAGGGAGTGATTAGATATAATGAATAATGATGATAGAGTGATTAGGGGTGATGAGGCATGAGTAAGAAGTGATCAAGGATGAGTTAAGGATGATGAACAAGTGAAATTAACACAAAATGGTCATTTTATGTGTGCAGGTCATGAATGTGACCTATGCTACCCTAATCACACCAATTTGCATTAATTTCAAAGTGAGTCATTTTCAAAATTCAATTTTGACAAACTTAAGACTCCTAGAAATGCCAGGAATCAATTTAAAAGTCATAAAAACCTAAAAAATGACTATATGTTTACCAAAAATAGACATTAATTGTAAAAATTATGTTCTAAAATACCTAGGTTAATACTTAGACCTTGAAAATGCTTAAGTACTAACCAAATTGGATTTTGAAAAACTATTTTCCACATCGTAAGGTGTACAGCTATGAGACCAACTCTATTAGATGCTGAGTTACCCTAATTTTTTATAATTACTAAAATATAAGTTTACATTTATATTGTTACATTTATTTTCTTATACATAACATTTAGAGTAGTAAATATAAGCTTCTGGCCAAAGTTTCCTTCATGTACAACTCCCACATGACTTTATATATAAAATAATAGGAATGTGATCATGTTATCAATAATGCGATCACATTATCAATAACATGATCACGTTATCAATAACACAATCACATTATCAATAACATGATCATGTTATCAATAGCATGATCATGTTATCAATAACATGATCATGTTATCAATAGCATGATCATGTTATCAATAACATGATCATGTTATCAATAGCATGATCATGTTATCAATAACGTGATCATGTTACCAATAACATGATTATGTTATCAATATCATGATAACATTCACTCCATCTACATGTTTTTTACTTTAATGTGCAAAACAATAATAACATGATCATGCTATTTTTTATAATAACGTGATTGTATTATCTATTAACTGATCACATTATCTATTAACATGATCACGTTGTCTATTGACTCAATTACATTAAACATTAACATGATCACGTTATACATTAATGTGATTGCATCATGGCTTGGTAATTACCAAGCCATAATTTAAATAACACGATCGCATTAATTAAATAATGTGATCATGTTATTTATTAACATGATTGCATTACCTAAAATAATATGATTATATTACCTAAAATGTCGCATTATCTATTAACACAATCGTATTATCTATTAATGTGATTGCATTATCTACTAACACGATCATGTTAAACATTAACATGATCATGTTGTACATTAACATGATCATGTTATGATTGAGTAATTATTGAGACATAATTTAAATAACATGATCATGTTAATTAAAAAACATGATCATGTTAATTAAATAACATGATCACATTATTTAATAACATGATTGCATTACCTAAAATTTCCACAAAATTATCCCCCAACTCTGTGTACTTACCCATAATTGGGAAAGTTTTGGTTATATCAAATGGAAGCTAAAATGGATCACAATCAACAAGGCATTTCATTTTCCCATAAGGGAAGCATGGTTCACATACTACATGATGGTGGTAATGATCTTAAGTGTAAATTAAAGAGATAAGAATAACACGCCATGTCTCTATACCTATAGACACTCAACTCTCATCACCTTCATGTCAAAATTACAATCTAAAACATTGTTTGCAATGACACGTAGATTAAGTCTAAATCATGAAAATACTCTAATTCATTTTCACACATTACTTTAATCTTCTAAAATACACTAGGGTATCCTTGATTGGGCCTATTAATGTAACCAACTATCATCTTTCTCTATTTCACTCTAAGCCAAATTTTTGTTTTGTAAGTGGCATTTTAAACCAATTAAATGGAGCAAGTATTCAACTTTTGGTATTGCACAAAAGGATAATTAATATTAGTTGGATAATCAAATCAAATTAAATATATAACTTCTCCCTAAGTGAAATCTAGGGAATTGGATAATACTAGAATTATACAAATTTAAAAATTCAACAAATATTTGGAATAGTGACATTATCATGACATCAAGGGTCAAACTATCAAAGTTGGAAAATATCAACATTAATGCAATAAATATCAAAAATGTTGAACCATGCCTCATAAATTTTAACCTACTCCTCCTTACATCTTTAACATCTGGCATTAATTGGAGGTGAGGACTCATTCCTAGCCCTCCATTTGGATACTAAGATGTACGGTCTCCAATGATTCAAAATGTCTATAAATTGAAGGTTTTCCATCCATTATAGATAATCTCTTTCAAACTAAATTTATTTTTCAAAAATATATAGAGAGCTTCATATTTATTCATGCATTGAATCATCAAAACATCAAGTAGGTAATGGGATATGTTGTTAGAATGCACGTGTGACATTTTTGAAGACTCTTAACTCTACAATCCGGGAATAAACAAACCTAAAACATGCTTGGAAGGAACCTCAATGAGGAAGGTATAATCATTTTGGTTGTGTTTTCTTCTCTTTATTTGCTTTCATGTCTTTTCCAATCCGAGGGATTATGCCTAAGGTATATTTTTTATTCACTTTGTTGTTTTGAATGGACTAACAAAGAAACTAACCCCTCGTGTAATTTTAGTCTATATTTTGTATTCCTGGTGGGACTGATGTACTTCACAAGCTCTTTAAAACATCCTAATTACTCTAATTATGAAGGTATATGAAATTTTTAGGCTAATTTCCTTCTTTTTCTTCTCCTTTTTTGTGATTTTCATCTTTTGTGTATTGACAAAATTGCCCTATGTAATGGAAAATTCACACCTGCAATTAGTGATATCAACCTACAAAATAGTGATATCATATTTTTCTAGTACTATTACGTGTCTCTCAAATTTTTAGGAAATGGAGATAATGCTCTACAAATCAGCGAGAATGAACCTAAATAGTGGAAACATGTTTGAAACCATTCAAATTGAAAATTACAAAATAAAAAACCAAAATAGTGATAATGACCTACATATCGATGATATTGATTACATAATGATGGGATTGTGAAAGGTAAAGATTTATGTTTTATTGTTCTATCATTTATTAAAAATGAAGGTGTCACCCTATAAAATAATGATACCACCCTACTAATCAATGGAATTACCAAGTTTTATGTTGTTTGTTTTTGCTTCTATAGAATGGTGGCATCGACATGCAAATCAATGTTATCTCCCTATTAAACAGAGGGATTACCCTATGTGAAAAACCCAAGGCTTAAAAAAGGCAACTATCAACTTCCCACACTTGCCAAAGACCTTGTCCCAATCCTTTAACTTGTTTCTTATAAATTTTTCTAGCCAAAGAAGGGGTTTTATTACCAAATCAAGCCTACTTTCACACTCGTACTTCATTTTAGTTCTTAATCAAAGAACATATACTTATATTTGGTGCTCTAACAAAACTTGATTTTTTTATTGCCATGCTTGCACATTTGCTTCAATTACTTATTTTTAGTCTATTGTGCCTATACCACTTGCCCCCTTTAGGGATCCTGGGTGATCCAAAAAACACATAGATTGTTGTTATCCTATTTTCATTTTTTTGATTTCATGGGGTGGGTTTCACCACCTTCTCATGAGTTCTTAGTGTGTGGCATCTGGTGTTTCATCTCCCAACATACATACCAACTCCGTACATCTAATGAGGGATATAAATTGAGGGCAATTATCATTAAGAGTGTGGCTAAATTCCCCATAAAGGGTTTCATGAAAGTAAGGGGTTTAACCATGATTCTAAGCTATCAAACATCACACTTGCAGTTCAAATTGCCAGTATCACTTCATTGAAAAGGTTGAAGTGCTCTCAAGGGGCTAGAACCTATTTTGAATTGCCCATTCTTTGTTCTTTTTTGATGAATTTTGAACCTCAAGTACCATAAGGTATATCGAAAACCATTTACAAAATCCATGTCCAAATTTTAAATTAATACATTCAACCATAAAACAACTTGGAGTGTGAGGGAAAATAATATCCCCTACTATTTCCCCACATACCACTTTCAATAGTGAGGTTTGTGTGCAACTAATATGTCACCACTTTCAAGTCAAGTATTCAAGTGGATTGTAGTTGTGATACACACTCATTATTATCACTAAATATAAGGCTTGTTCTAAATGTATGATTGATTAGTTTTATCTTATACTCATGTTGTGTGACATACCTTACACATCTAATGAATTCAAAAACTCCTAAGTCCAAAACATTGTTGTTTTAAACTCATATAATAAGGCATTACTCTGCCAAATTTTTGGGTCATGTTTTATCTATTTTTAAAGTGTTATATTTTCCATTTCATATGATATCATGACCCTATTATATTGTTACACTACCCAATTTAAAATAATTATGAATTAGGTTCATTTAAACCCAAAGTTATTTCTCATTAACATCCCAATCACTCTTGATCTCCAATCAATTCTAATTTTGATCAATTTCTAATTTCAAGGCAACTTCAACATCCATTTTCAATTTTCTAAAGTAAACTCTTCAAAGTCAACAAAAATCAACTTTCTAAATTTAATTAAATTTAATAGTGGGCCTAAGTCAAAATTTTGAAAGTCCAAAAGTTAATAAATCAAATACTTTCAATATTTACAATTCAAATCTGGTTAAGTGACGTTTGAGAAATCATTCTTAAACCATTTAACTATTTCATTCCAACTTGGAAAAGACTATTCAAATCCAAATGTTTCAAGTCATAACTTGAATTTTTTTTATTTATCAAACTCATAAAATATTGCATACACTCATACCCGAGTAATTTAATATTTGATACAAGGTCATTCCACAAACCCTAGATACATAAGGAGTGGTGTTGTCTATAACACCAATTCTGGGGGAGAATGCCTTTATGAGCCATTTAGCTCCATCTAAGATGACATAAGCTAAGAGGAAGATATGTATCCATCTGTATATGATAAAGAGCCACTTAGAACTGAAGAAGTACAAATCCATGTATAAATAGAAGAAATACCTCCTGAGTCAACTTCCACACATGGACAATTCATAATGCACACTTATATCTAAATTTTAGAATCAGTGAGTAAAATAAATGGACAGCTTGTATAGCCCATCCTAAATATCTAACTTATCATCATAAAATTGCAATAGGATATTAAACTTATGGCTTAGTTGGATGAAACTTTAGAAGTTACTTCTTTGAACAATCGACCACTTGTGGAGCAAACCTTGCCCATTGAGAAACAACAAAGAGATCCTTTAGAGAATATTCCCTCAACAATGGATTCTTCCACAATAGCCAAATTAAATCCTCTCATGGACCCATTAATACAAGCTAACACTCCACCACAAGTATTCCAAACCTATATCAAGCTATACCTATCTCCCAACAAGTTGTGGATAGCTCTCAAGTTATATCTAGTTCACAATAGGTTTGTTTGAACCCCCAATAGGTTCCTATAAATACCAATTTTACATCTTCCAATATGAAACCACTAGTTGTCAACAACCCTCCATTGAAAAAAACTAAAACCAACCCTCAACAAGAAGTTGTAAATCTACCGCCTAGGCCATGGGTTGTGATAAATCCTCAATAGGTTCATATGAACCCACAACCTCTTCCTTTCAATCAGTATCAAATTCCTCCTTTCCAAGAAGAATTTATATTGCAACAAGCTTCTATCTTTCAATAATAAATTCCACCATATCGATATCAGATTCCACCAATCCAAAAATTTGTTATTAATCCACCTCCTAACACTAGTCAATGGCAATAGATACCTAATCAATAGTATAATGTTGGTTATAGGGTGAACAACTCTAGTGACTTAGTTCAAAGGGTACCCATTCATACTTATTTTAATCCCAATCATCCCATCTATCCCAGCCAAACCAATCCTCCACTAAATTATCAAAAAAATACTCTTCCTCTTTCACAAAATGCTCCCTCTCATCAAGAGTTTTAGGAGATTAAAGAACTTGTTCTAGGGATCCAAGTAGGAAATCAGTGCAAAAATTACAATTTCGACAAAATATGTCCTTATCCATTCAATATGAGCATCCTTCAAGTCCCTTTTTTTCCATATTTCAAGTCTCTACAAAGGAAAAGGTGATCCTATAGATAACATGAAATATTTCCTTATGTACTGCTAAGAGGTAGCCTACATCAATGTATATTTACTTTGCTTGTTTCTATGTAGTTTTGGCAAACAAGCTTTAGCGTGGTTCTTACACCTACCTAAGGAATCCATCATTACCTTTGATGATCTATTAGAAAGGTTTGTAAATTATTTCTCATATAATATATATCATGAGTTGACCGTGGTTGATTTATATAATACTAAACAGCGTGGTGGGGAAAGCTTCATAACATACAAATAGCAATGGATAGGTTTATCTATCCACTTTCCACATAATCCACTTGATAAAAAATTAGTTAATATTTTTACATTCAACTTAAACTTAGAGGTGACTCATAACTTGAGACTCCATTGTGTAGACACATTTGAGGACATTATAGATATAGGAGTGTAGATTTAAAAAGTCCTTATAGACAAAGTACTGATCAAGATCTATTCTCAAAATAATCAACAAGCTCAAGCTCCTCCATAAACACAAGCCAATACATCAGAGAAACCCAAATCCATTTAAAAAAATTAAAATGTAATAGGAGATTAACTAAATCTAGATGTACGTACAAATGGTGAAATCACCACCTATCCAAAATAATCCATGTGCTTTAATCATCACATTGCAAAGACTACCTCCAAGAAGAAATCAATACCAAAACAAGTTTTTCAGTGACCTTAGTGAACCTATTAAGGTTGTATTCAAGAAATTAATCATAGTTAACATGATTATCTTGCCAACTCCAAAGTATTTTCCCAATGACCAACCAAAGTCTCAATGGTATAGGGATAATGAGTATTTTGATTTCCATTATGTCAAAGGACATCGAATTCATATACGCATGCAATTAAGGCACTTCATTTAAGATTTGTTAGAGTGAGGCAATAATGAGTTGGATAATGGTGATTCTACATCCAACCAAAACATGGGTATCTATATATAACCATTTCCCACACACAGCTCGAGCAATCAACACCAATCCAATAATCAACATCACAATCAAGGGCTGAGTTAGAATCAAGTGCAGGACCAAAATCAGGATCAAGATAGGCTCATTTAAATGGGTACATTGAAGTCATTTAAATCACATGCCTTAATTATGAGTCATGAAAAATAGAAGGCTTCTAATATCAAGGAGAAGAAATAAAATAAGGACCAAAATAAAATAAAGGGTTAGAAATTTGATGCTAGGTCAAAAGCATCAAAAGAATCCTCCTCTTCTGATGGGAAAATCAAGAAAGAGTGACTCACATGTGCCCACTGTAAGAAATATAGGCATGAGGAATCCAAATGCATGAAGAAGCAGATTAACCAATTATCTAAGATGTTCAATAAGTATAATATCATTGTACCTAATTATTCCAATCAGAGTTCATCAACAAAGGATTCTTCTAAGGCCAAAGATAGTAAAAATGAAAAAGCATGTGTTTCAATTGTGTCCCAACCTTTCACATGGGTAATTGACTCAAGTGTGTTAGACCACATGGCTTCATCACATGTCATGTTCTCATCCTTAGATCCTTGTTTTATGCCTTCCATATTATTGGGTGATGATTCTTATACAAAATTTAGTGGGAGAGAATCCATTGAAGTGAATGATGGGACATTTTAGGATGTTCTATGTGTTCCCTCATTATCCACTAATATCCTAACTATTTATCAGATCACTCACATAGGTTCAGGAAAGAGATTTGAAGTCACACCTAATTCATTGGTTATTAATTTCATTTGGGAAAATAGATCATCAGTCACAATTGTATACTTTCTCACTTTTTTCTCTTGATCAACCCTCTACTACACTTCTCTCTCATTTAAACAGGGTGAGTAAATTATGGCATGATCAATTCATCCATATAAATTATCACTACTTGGAGAAACATAATCATTAAAACATGGTTTCAAGGTTGCCATGAGTCAAATTTTTTGACATAGTTTTCTAGGGTTTCATACTTGGTAAACATCCTAAAGATAAGTATGACAAGGGAAAATCATGAAAATCTAAACAAATATTTGAGTTTGTCCATAGTGGCATTGTTAGTCCATTTCCAAAACCTTAATTCAACAGGACTAAATACATGCTTACTTTCATCGATGACTTTTTGAGGTATACTTAGGTGTATTTTATGAAGTATAAATCAAAGGTCTTTGATCATTTTTAGGACTTAAAATCACTTGTATAAAAATAGATAGGTAAAGCCATCAAGATTTAATGCACCGACAATGGTGGTGAGTATATCAATAACCATTTTTATCAATTCTAAACTTCATATGGGATTGAACTACAATGTATAGTTCTATATAGGAATCATTAGAATGGTATTTCAAAGTGTATGAGCACATCCCTGAAAGAAATGGCCAACTGTACATTACACTCCAAGTTTCTTGCACCTTAGTATTGGGCTAAGGCCATCAATTATGCTTGTTATATCTAGAACTAAATTCCTCAAAACATTGAAGGGATTCACTCCTTTTGAAGCTTAGAGTAGTAAAAAATCCATAATGAAACACTTATGAGTGTTTATATCTCATTTATGTCCTACATTCCAAAGAGAAAATATAAGGCAATGCAACTTCAGAGTTAGCCTTGTATCTTCATTAGATATTCTAAAGGTGTTAAGGGATATTGTATCCTCCATCCCACCACTCATGATTTTTTCATTGATAGGAGTGTTCAATTTCAATAGGCTCCTCTAGAATCTACACATGACACTCCTCCCTTTTCCTTGGTCACATTGCGATTTGATGATAGTTATGATGATTCAAATTGACTTGAGTAACTTACTAATGATCTAGATTCTTCTTCTAGTTTTGATGATGAGAGTAGTGATGAGGATTCACCTCCTCCTTCTCCCAAAATATATTTAGAGGATGAAAAATATCCTCTTGAATCTCCTACATCTGTTCCTCTTTGGGCTAGACATATAATTCAAAGTGTTGGTCATTGGGTTGGAGATCCATCAGATACCATGTGAACACATTCACAATTACAAAATACCCCACATTATTTCATTACATTTGCTTCTAATCCATAGTCATTTTGAAATCCATAAGGAACTCTTGAGTGGGATACTACTATGGAAGAGGAATATGGTTCTTGCCTAAGGAAAAACACTTAGTATTTAGTCCCTCTTCCTAAGGAAAGAAAACTTTTTTGATTTAGGTGGATCTGATAAATAAAATTTACATCAAATGGGTCTATAGAAAATTTCAAAGCATGTTTGGTAGCAAATGGATTTTATAAAATACCTGGAATTAACTAAACTGAGACATTTTCACCAGTCACCAAAATTAACTAAATTTGACTCACTCCTGCCATTGTCATAGCACATTGCTAGGATATTCATCAGATGGATATGAAGAGTGCCTTTCTTCATGGTGACCTCAAAGAGGAAATATACATGGAACTACCACAAGAATTTATGGAAGATTCTTCCTTAATTTTTAAATTTTAAGAATCTATTTATGGCCTCAACCAACCTCCTCAAGCTTGGTATGCCAGTATGGACTCCTTTCTTATTTTAGTTGGGTTCACTAGACACCATTTTGATCTAAATGTCTACATATTATGGTAATATGATTCACTGTTGATTTTGGCTCTCTATGTGGATGACCTATTGATCACAGGTAACTCTTCATCCACCATAATAACAATGAAAACCACTTTGTCTGGCAGGTTCTAGATGACTAACTTGGGCTTGTTGTATTACTTCTTTGGGATTGAAATTTCTCAGTTTGACTCCAAGATCACTATTACACAATCTAGGTATGCTCTTTATTTGATTACATGATTTAACATGGCTGATTATAAACTAGATCTGACTCATTTTATATCTAGTGTGAAGCTTTAGGATTATTGTCTATCTCCTTTGGTTGATGTTACCTCTTATTGATAACTTTTTGGTAGTCTCATCTACCTTATGCACACTAGACCTGATATCTCATATGTAGTGGGAATGGTCTCTAGATTTATGAAATAACCAAATGAGATACATTGGAAAACACCTAAGTGGATTCTCGACTACATTCAAGGTACTCGTAGTTTTTGGGTTCACTATAGAGAAGACATCAACATCAACTTTATTGGTTGTACAGATTTAGATTAGGCTGGTGATATTTAGAATCGTAAGTCTAATTCAAGTTAGATTTTATCCCTTGGTTCAATTCTGATTAGTTGGTCAAGTAATAAGTATAATGTTATTACTCTATCTTCTACCGAGGCATAATATAGAGGATCTATTAATTTTACCACTAAGGTTATTTGAATTTATGGGATTCTCATTGAGTTTGACATTAAGTTTTGATGACCAACAATCATCTTCTATGACAACTAAAGCACAATCTAGATCTATAAGAATCCAATCCTACATCAATATACCAAGCATACAAAGATTCACATGCATTTCATTTGGATTCTCATCCACGAATAAGTAATTGATCTCTACTACATCCAGATAATGGATCAAATTGTTGATATATTCACCAAACCCTTCACTAAGAGCATGTATTTTTATTTGTGGGATCTTCTTTGGGTTCAAGAAAATATAAATTCATCTTATTTTATGGGATCATCTATATTTACTTGGGTTTCTCATCATTCCTTTGTGTTGGGACCCAATTCTTCTACCCACCTAAGCTACACTTAAGGGGGGTGTTAGTGTATGCTTTTTCCCACTATGCAGTTTTACCTAAATGGTCCAATTAGCTTGTTTAGCTTAATAATAGGTCATTAGAATAAATACACTTTAAGCCATTTTCTAATTGTGCTTTGAGTTAATTTCCTTTTTGCGTGACCTAACTCCTCACTATATAATGTACCTTCCTATATACTTTTTCGCTAATGATGCAAATACAACATTTTAGTTTTGAAGACAAGCTCATTCTTTTTTGAGTTGTTCTTTGGATTTCACTACTCTATACAGTTTCAACTTCATGAATTTGATCTTATCTAGTTCAATCCTCAATTATGTCCCACTTTGACATAAATGACCCATTCTTAGCTAGTTATGCTCAAGCCCAGGATGCAAACATTCTTTGTTATCGATCTATTTTACAACATTCTTATGAATCTACTTTACGTGTATATAAAATTCACTTGGTAGATGTAGTGCCCTCTCCTTCTAATACACCTAACACTATTTCTTCTTTTATTGATGTTCTTATATCTAAGATGGATTAGGTACCAACTTATACCCATTATAGTTTAGTCATCTTTGAGCCTCATAACAGTATGTTCCTAGATCACACCATGACAAAACCTTATCACTTTGTTATATTTTATGATATTGTACATGTACTCAAACTTTGTTTACTTTTGTCTACATTGCTAACAATTCCATCTAGGCATGAGCCCATGTGATGGTTAGGCCTACGCATGTCACTCTCTACTCTTTTTGGTTACTGGTGTTGGTCTCCATTTTCACCTATCACACTTGTTCTCTTAGTCTTGGTTATACTTATCTAAATTAAAGGGTCAAAAAAATACTCATGGCTATTTTTAAAATAATAATAATAATAATAATAATATGATCGATACTTAATAAGCCTCATGTCTAGAGTTTTTATGGAGTGGTCATGGGAAAAGGGAACCCAATGGTTCCAATGCTTGCATCAAGAGTGTTCTAAGGAAATAAATTATGAACTAAGACAAACATTGGTTGAGTGATGCCCACACTTTCATTAAATGGTGTAGGATGCATTTTGCAATTGATGCATTTTTTAATTAGTACATCTTTAGTTACAAAGAAACCACCTTCACATAGGGTGATTTTGTAAATTATAGGCATGCAATATATTTAGTGTATTCCATTTATTGTTATTAAGTGCATGTAATTACATATTTTAAATTGGTTACATATTTTAAAAGGTATCAATCACACATCACCACATGGTTTTTAAATTATAACCAATACCGAGTCTATGCATTATGTGATTAACACCAATAATCATAATTAGGCACTATAGACAAGGGATTATTCTCATTTTTTTTACAATTACATGGTAGGTGACTGTGAAAACTAAAGTACTCAAACACATGGTTACATTGGGTGATGAAATATGATGTAGATAGTTTTGGATGATGCCTATGGGTCAATTTAAGATGAAAACCTTGAACACTAATCCTTTTATATCATTTGATTATGACCACATATATTGAGTAGTTAACATAGGTAACTATGGTAGTATTATTGGCTTTTATCATGGCATGCTTTCTAATATATCTTGCACTCATGCCACTTAAAATTATCATCATCTTCATTATTTGAATTTGATTTGGGATTTGATAGTAGCATTCTCATGATTATCATTGGGCATTTAGGGCTTAATGAATTTAGGGGGAATGATAACTCTTTATAACTTAGAAGGAATAAGCTGTGTATTCATTGTATTCCCAAGGTGTAAAGAAATAATTTTCTTGAATTTTTACATTGTAAAAAGAATCATAAGGCTGATATGGTGGGTGACAAATTTAAAGTGGAGCCTAGTAACACTGAATTTGTTAAGAAGAAGCCTACCATTTGGCAAATCCTACAGAAATGAGACCTCACAAATTTCATGGGAAAAATCAAAGGGTATGATCCCCTCATTTTTGTGAACTTTGCAAAAGATTAGAATGCCCACAAGGTGTCCATGAGAGGAGTATCCTTTGATGTTTATGAATAAATCATTGTTTTCATTACTAGGTTTAATATGGATAGTCTAAAGTTTTTTTAAAACCAAGCACAATAAAAAAGATGATATGTAGAGTTTCCTCAAAAATAAAGAGAGACCCATTCCATTCCAAGACTATTTTATGACTAAATATATTTACACCCCTAAAACGGAGTCATTCATCATGTTATGTCGTACACCACCCTTGAAGGCGGGTATAAGGTAAGCTAATCTTATAATCTCCCCTTTTAAAATCACTTCTACCACAAGATCCTTATCAACTTCCCATTTTACTTACTTTTATCTAAGGAGACTTCCATTATTGAGGTTCAATTGGTGAAGTTTCCCTCCCTCTTCACTAGGGGCTAATTTATCTCTTGTATAGGTATGCAAAATCTCAATCTTTTATCCCTTCTCCCCAAATCAAACTAGTCAAATGTATAAAAGGGGGAAGCCCTTCTCATCCATCACCCCAAAACGTTAATTCTAATTCTAAACCCTCTAGGAATCCCAAAACCATCACCATTAAGGTGCCTCCTTTGGGATCTACTTGGGATAAGAAGGCAAAATTGGTGGTAACATAGGATTCTTCAAATGATTAATCTAGATGTAAATTATAAGATCTTCAAAATCTCTAGAGCTAAAAAGTGATAGTCATGACATTAGCACAAAGGATAATTCAACCAACACTGATAAACAAAGAAGTGGATAGGACACATCTCTTCAAGAACATAAGGACACCTAGTCCTTGGTGGACCTAAAAGGTAAAAGGCAAGCTCATGACATTTTGGAGGGAAATTTAAAACTTAATTCCCTAACTAAGGATGTGGCATTGAACAAAAACCTATTGAAATGGCTTATGAAAGAGAACAATAACATCAAAAACTTTATGAGGGGAAGCTAGGAGTAGCTGAAGGACAAGACCAACCGTGGTATGAATGTCTTGAAGGATTCAAAGGATCAAGTTGGGGTTCAAACTCTTGCTAATCAAATGGCTCGGTTGGAAGGTAAGGTGGATCAATTAGAAAGGGAGAAGGATAAAATCAATCAATTTTTGCTTCATCTAGTTCAGGTTAGTAAGGAATCTATCAATAAGTTTTTCAAATAGCAAAATTATCAAAGAATCTCTTGTTAAAAAGGAGGAATCTTCTGGTTTAAGATTCAAAAAAAGACTTAAAATTTAAGATAATGTTGGTAAGTCAGTGGTGAAGTCTTTTGGAGCTATGGCACTAGAAAATATTATCACCAACATGGAGGATTGTTGAAAGGGGATTATGACTACCATGGATAATTAGCTTCAATGTTGTGTTTGTGTAGTCCCTTTTTGTCAATGTTTCTATTAGTTCTTCTCAGATGTTAATTTTTTTATTTGTAGACAGTCTTTCATTAGTTGTTACTATGTTTATTATTTTTTAGCCTAATGTTCCTTGTTGGTTATTCAATGCTTTATCTTTTGAATTTTTTGTAAGAGGGAAGGCCCCCTTTCAAAACCCTCTAATTACCAATACCAAAAAAATAGCTAAATGTTAATAAATTTGATTGGAATATAAGTTATCCAAGTGTTGCTTATTTAGATTCTAGTAAAAGTTCAACTATATATTTTTAATTATAAGAGATATTTTTGTAGTCATTGCAACCAATTAAAACTCTAAAAAATTTAACTACTGCTTCTTGTGATATACAAAACAAATGACCAAGTTAAAAAACTAAATGATAAGTGATGGGACATTGTTTTCTATTGGGTCGATTGTGCTACAAGAGACATATTTGAGAGAGGTGAAAGTTATTCCATATTATGTATATAAAAATTCTTAGATTTACTTACAAAATTTAGTTTTAATGTAGCTTTTTTAAGACTTATATAGATTAATTTCTGATATTTATAGTATATTATTTGATAGATGTTTATAAAGTTGATCTTATTATTTCCAATATAACTCCAATTAATTATAAAGATAATTAAAATAGATTAAAAATGATTGTTTAGGAAGTTATATTTCATGTCCCTATGCTTACATTAAGAAAGAAATTTTAGGATTATTAATACGTGAAATAATATTATTGTATGTAGATGAGTTGTATGGGTTATACACAACTCATCATGGATAAGTTTGTGCGAAGAGTCTACAAAGATTGTGATAAAGATTGGCTTCTTGTTAATAGGATGTAGTCTCATCATTTTAAAAAAAAATTGAGTCACTTATTTTACAAATATTAGGTATCTATGAAATTTTTGTGTAGCTAAAAACCATTTTTAAGTGTACATTGATAGAAGGAATATATATATATATATATATATATATATATATATATATATATATATATATATATATATGTCAAACAAATCATTGAAAATAGAATCAGGTGCTTTAGTGTTTGTTGACTTTTTTTTAAGTTAATGTTTTGATTTGTTGAAACCTTGGTGTTGAGGTGAGAAGAATCAATGTTGAGGAGTCTATACCAACTACACATTCTCTAAGAATAAGCTGAGCATAACTGGTAGGCACATTTCAAAAAATTATTGACCAAAAAACTTGAACATAAGACTGCTCCTTTTCAACTACACAGACCTTACCAACTCTATCTAATTGTGACATACTAAACACTTGTCCCGACGCACTTAAATTCACTAAATCAAAAATTGATCAAAAATAATACAAAAAATTATAATCATTGGCACTATATAGCAGACTAGCTGTTACCATCAAATCATCAATAAGTTTGTAGAGATTTTAATTAGTTCTCTACATGCATTGTTTTTCCCTGATTATCAATTTTATTATGTGTTAAATTCCAGTATCCATTGAGTAGATATAGTCCTATTGTCCTCAAGTGTGCATCCTTCAAACTCTGGATTCCATGTGCAATAGTTTTGAAAATATATATTGCTGATTTGTTATCATAATTTATAGAGCATTAATGTTTATAGTTTCTTTATTTAAAAAAAAAGTGTCAAATGTCGACATTTATCGTGTATCTGTTTAATTAAATAGATGTAGTCACTAAAGTAACATTTGGATTGTGATTTTTATAGTTGTAAGTTATGTTTTGTAATGTCAAGTACGTAGTTGTGGTTTTAAAAAATTTAAGTTATATGTTCTTCTTTTGTTATGTCTAAAGTCTTTGTAACATTATTGAATGTTACGTTGAGTCTCTGCTTAATGTTTTATTGGTAGGGTTAGTAAATGTTATAGAATTTATAGTCTACAGTTTTGAATAAAATTAGGTTTGTTTCTAGAGTTTGACATTTTTTTTGTTGACGATGTTATAATTTCTTCTTGTATGGATGTAATATTAAGTGAACTCAATATTTTTGAAAATATATTTGGAAAATGTCTACATCAAATCAACTAATGTTAATAATGGTAATTAATATAATCGCTACCATTTATATTATTCATGATCAGGTGACAATAATTAAAAATAGAGGTTATAAATATAAAATTTAATAAGAAGTCCAATACTCACTATAAATAAATGTATGTATTCCATGTTGTGTTAGTTATATACTAGTGAGAAGCTCAACACTCATTAGAAGTGAAAGTGTAAATAATTGTGTTTGGCAAAGATATAAGTGATATGTTAGCAAGAAGCTCAACATGTACTATAAGTGAAAGCGTAAATAGTTGTATTTACATAAGTAAGTTATTACTGTAAACATAGATGTAAGTAACATATTACTAAAAAGCCCAATACTCAATAAAAATGAAATTGTAAATAATTATGTTTATGTATGTAGATTATTTATAGAAATAGAGTGCATATATAATCTATATTTAAATATATTTATGTATGTTGATGTACATATATTTTTCAATATGTATGATATAGTTTTTGTTCCTATATTTATATTTAAAAAAAGAAATATTAAGATTATTAATATGTAACATAATATTATTATGGAAAATACTCTTAAATTCTTCGTGCTTAAGAGATGCCTTGCCATCATTTCATGTAATGATGTATACAAAACCTGTTATATCATGTAATAATTTATTTGGGAATTGGTTTGTTACTTTTAATGAAGCAATTTATTCACTGTATGAAAATGGATAGATGTTTGCCATCATCCAAGAAAAGGCCGCTAGCTGGATAATTATGATAATAAAAACTTAAGACATTTGGAATCATGGTAGCCAATAATACGCTAGTCAAATTTCAGGCTTATAAAAATGCCAACATATGCAAGGGAAAGAAATTAATAATTATTATTTCTACTTTGACATTACTTATGATGTAGATAAGTATATATAAAAATATATTAAAAGTATATGAAATAATATGAAATATTATAAATATTGAGGTAAATATATTCCGTAAGAATGTGGTTTTGGAGGTTGAGAATATTTTTAAATCAATTATTTGTTGGGTAATGTTTTTTATGATATATTTTCTATGATTATATGAAAAATGAAATATATAAAATAAGAAATTTTACAAATTTTTTTTAAATTAAAAATTATTAAATTTTTAAGAAAGAAAGTTTAAATAGAGAAAACTAAAATTTGTATTTCTATTTTATAACAAAATGTTTAATTAAATTTAAATTTATAAATAAATAAATTTTATTAAAAAATTTATTGTAAATAAAAATAAAAGAATTTCAATTAATATCTCTTAAAAAATTATAATATAAGTTCAAAAATTTATATTATGAAATTTGCTACATATATTCTTAAATTATTTTTCAATACTTATTAAAAAAAAAATTTAAAACCTTCCTTTTTATAGAACCACTCTTTATTCAAAAGAAAAAATAAAAAACATAATATAAATTAACATCATTCACTTTAAATATTTTTTAATTTCTATATATATATATATATATATAAACAAATCATCTCATATTATAAAAATTGACTTTCTCCATAATAAATATAAATAAATTAAAAAACCACTTTACATAATAATGTCTTATAATTGACCTTGACAATCTCTCCACTAAATAAAATAATAAAAATAAAATAAAAATCAAAGAGTATGAAAGTTGGTACCTAATACTCTAGATCCAATCTAATTGTGATAAGCTCAAGGGTCATCCTTCCCCCTCCATCAATGTGTTTGATTTTACCTTGCAACTTTCAACTTAATTAGTTGTTTCTACTTAATTCTAATTTGAGACTTTCAACACTTCATATTTTATTAAGTTATTTTTAATATTTTCATAATCAGAAAGATTTGTGATATTTCTCATCTCATATGCTTAATATAAACTTTTGGGCTTTTTCATATATATATATATATATATATATATATATAATTAAATATATTTATATAGTTTTAATAAAAAATATCATTACATTTTTATGGTCATGTTAATAAACATTTTATACAATATATTTTAATAAAATGATATTTAAAAAATAAAAATTATTATTTATTTTAAAATATATATTTAAAGAGTATTTTTAAACACATTTTATTTCTATAAAAAATATTTAAAGATTAATTTCACATTCTTTCTAACTTTAAATTTGTATTAATCATTTTATAAAAAAATAACTTACTTTTAAATTTGTCTAAGATATTTACAATTTAAATTTTATTTTAGACATTTTAAATTTTTTTAAATATATTATGTTTGTTAAAAATATATTAACTAATTTGTAGATGAAAATAAAATAAAATATTTAAAATAAATAATTTTTAGGTCGATGTTTTATATTATCATCTTAACACATCATTATGAAAAAGGTGGATAGTATTTTCATTTCTTATTATTTAGAATTTAGATAGACATCTTATTTTTCTAAAGTTATAATAATTTAAAAATAATAATAAACGTCGAGAATACTTAAAAGACAAGTCATTCAGAAAATTGGTTAATCTATTAATGTAATTTAATTTTCATACATGAAAAAGGTATGATATTTCGTTGTAATTGTATTTTATCCTTTATCTATCACTAAGACACAATAGCATTTTATATACTATTTAAATTAGTTAATTATTTGGAAAGAAAATTAATTATTTATAAACAACAAAAAATAAATAAATATTATTATTATTATTTAACATTTATTAATTAAATTTTTATCTTTAATGTTTTGAACTTTCCTCTTTTCTTTATTTAAACTCTTGAGAAGGTTGTTGTGGAGGAGAAATTTGGTCCTAAGGGGGAGTCAAACTCCCTACAATCAAATACTGGTAGACTTAAAGATGAGGCATTCAATCATGGTAATCCAAAGGATCCGCTAGCTTTTCCAAGCTTCCATATCCCAGCTCCTTCTAGCTCCAAAGGAAAATCGTGTCATCTTGGTTACTTTATAGGGTGGGGCCTTTAGGCTTTGACTGGATTGTTATGGTTTGGTTCCGTTGGGTTTGAACTATAAGCCAAAGTATTTACATTGAAGCAACTAGGTAGCAAGGTCCTTGAGATGGATGGATGGATGAGCTGCTTTGTACTTACTATGTTTTTTAGGAGGTAACAAGTGCTCAAATTTAATTGCCCACATTACATACATCATTTTTTTCTTTATTTATATTTAATTTAGAATATAGTTATTTTATGGAGCAGGTCACCTCGGCCCAGGTGGCAGTACCTTTTCATTATTTGTGAGGTGAGGTTATTATGAGTGTCAACCAAACCAAGAACTCAAATTCAGGAAGATTTTATTGATGTGTCTTTACATAAGATAAGTGTGGGACATGCCATTTCATTTCATTTAATTTAATTTAATTTAGATATTACTATCCATTGGAGGTCAAGAATGTCCTATGGGACTAAAGAACATATTATATGAACCCAACACAATAAGGGAGTGCTAAAAGCATCTCCAAAAGATACAAAAAGAGAAACAAAATTAATGAGAAATAATGGTTTTACTATTTGAGGGGCCCAGATCTTCAAACCAGTAAAATGTGTGTTACCTTATAGATTTGTACAAAGTTATTTGAGCATGTGATATCTTGATATTCCTTAAGTTTGTTATTTGGAAGTAAGAATTGATATTCTTGAAATTGTTTGTAATTTGATATTTGGCCATTCTTTCAAATCCAAAAAAAAGCAGACTTATTTTAAGTATCAAATAAAATTCCCTTGAAATAGCACTTGAGCTACTTTAGCTACTAGCAGTTGTCTTAAAAGTGTAAGTTACGGTAAAGGGGATGTAATTTGTTATTTGGGTAAAGTAGGGGTTTATAAAGCAAAGGAGTTTAGAACAACAATGATGGAGGTGACAATGTAAAATGAGGTTATGTGTTTCATCATACGACATGGTAATGCATTGTGCTAGGGTTTCATTTCATTTCACGATGAGCTTCAACAATATCGTTTTGTTTAATCACTCAATAATCCAACTTAAGCATAAAAACACTTACTAAATACGACAACTATCAGTAACACTAATACTACTAGTATCACCACTAATTTGATGAGTAAATATGTTAAAGTAACTTACATAGAAGATTGGATTGGTTCTATATTTTACCTAATGGCTCCTTAGCTATTTTTAAGTAATTATAAGATGTTTTCCTATTATCTTTTAACACACAAGATGCGCCAAAGTTTACATTGGAACTTTTTCAAAACTTTTAGCAACATGATAATGAGTCCATTCAAGATTATGCTATCCAATTTAAGAATGCCTCATCTTATGTAGCATATTAACCTTCAGATTTGGAACTGCAATTTATATTCATTAGAGCTCTTACTTTTCCACTCAAAAAAAGATCATTATACAAATGTTATGCCTCATTTGATCATCTATATATGGATGTGCATAGATATGCATGTTTTATAATCATGAACAATAAAGAATTAAGTGTATATCCTTCCAAATATAAAATATTTGTTAAGGATTCATACACCACAAACAATTTTCTAAGTGACAATCATGTACAAATATGTGACATTCTAAATATTTATATGACATCATTACAAAAGTTACTCAATACTGGACCAATATTAGATGGGCATCCTATACAATAAATTTTTTTTTTACCACATCAAGATACACATACAATTGTATCAAGTAAAAAGCATCCTCACCAAAAGGATTTAACGATCACATGAATCTAAGATCATTGTAATGTAAGACATTTGTCACAACTTGGATATAATATCAAAGACTTACATCATAAGGGAGGTTATAAGGACTCCTTGGGATACATCATCTTACCAATTTTGTGTGGCCAAAAAGTTATCCAAATTAAAGTTTGGGTCATGCCTCATACATTTTGAAACCCATTTACATTGGGAAATTTTTGGTTATATTGAATGGAAGCTAAAAGAGATCATAATCAACAAGGCATTTCATTTTCTGACAAGGGAAGAATGGTTAGCATACTACACAACGGTGATAATGATCCTAAGCATAAAGTAAAGAAAGAAGAAAAACATGCCATATATCTCTACCTATAGACACTCAATTCTCATCACCTTTATGCCAAAATTGTAATCTAAAACATTTATTGCAATGATGCATAGATTAGGCCTAAATCACAAAAACACTTTAATTCAATCTACACATGTTACGTGCATCTTATGAAATACATTGGGGCATCCATGATTGGGGTAATGCATGTAACAAACTATCATCTTTATCTAATTCAATTTGAGCCAAATTTTTATTTTGTAAGCCACATTTTTGACCAATTAAATGGAGTAATTATTCAACTCTCAGTATTGCACAAAAGGCTAATCGGGATTAGTTAAATAATCAAATCAAATCAAATCAAATGGCTAATTTATTCCTAAGTGAAAAATCCATAGAATTATCTAATATTAGAATTATACAAATTTAAAAAATATTTGGAATAGTGACTATTGACATAGTGGATTGCACCCTAGGCAGGAGGCTGAGCTCCTGCCTTCCACACGCAACAATGGAAACTTCCCTCTCCCCTGTGGGATCGACGAAGCTGAGGGGAGAGTCTCTAGATAAGGGCTAGCTCCCTTTGATGTATATTTTAGGTCCTAGACTTCCTACTGCTAACAAATAAATGAAAAAAAGGAGGGGATGAAAAGGGAGAAGGATGCTGAAAACAGAACCTAAGCCTAAACTAAAAAAGGTGATACACCAAAAAAGATGACCCACTCAACCCGAACATACACTTTTCACCAAGAAGCTATCATACACTTCATCTGATGTGGGAGACCCTTCTGTATCAGTGAGTCAGGGGTCTATAGAGATATAGGGAGGAAGAACTATCAAAGGTGTTCTGAGACACACTTTGGCAGCCTATTCACATGCACCTATATTCCTGTTGTAGACACTTCTCACAGACCTACAGAAGAAAAACTTCACAATGCACTAGACATGCTAGAATCGATCTATGAAAAGCATAAAATAAAATGACTTAACATAAAAAAGAAAACATAGACATATGCATGAGTGCAAGTCTAAAGGGAGGTAAAAATTGCTAAGTCTTGATTCAAGGTAAAATCTGGCAGAGTTCTGCCTTACAATCCTGAGATATATTTGGATAGAGCTTTGCCTTATGGGCTAAGAGAATGGATCCTTCTCAAAATGAGATGTTTGCAATATATAGAAAGAGAAGAAGAAGTAAAGGCACCACTTTGGAAAAGACTTTGGCCTCTTTGACAAGCTAGCCCATGTGCATTGAGAGCATCAAGAAGAGGAAGTCATTGTTGTTGATGTCATTCTTCTAGAAGAGGCCTGATGGAACCATGCTATGTAAATGCAAATCTTAACTTTGGCATTCAAACATTAATGTGAAAGCATGGGCTGTGCCTCTTTTCTGCAGACAAGACTACTCCTTCCAGATACTCATGCAGTTTGTCTACTTATAAAAGCAAATGGAAAAAATAGGGCACGCCGCTCACTGTTTTCACCATTTGATGACCATTTGGCAGTCACTATTCCAACTACTGGAGTAACTCCTTTCCCTTTGACACTTGGACCATTTGTCCACTTCTGCACTTTGTCTTCTTCCTAGCTTTGTCACTTTCTAGCTCCTTCAACCCTCAGGCTATCTTCTTGGTGGGTTGTTGAGTTCCTTGGGCTCTTCCATTTCACTTTTCAAAATCAATGGCTATTTCACGAGCCTTGAAATTGACGTTCATGCACCCATCACTGTGTTTGAACTTCCAATGGCTAGTTCACCATTCTTGACTTTAACGTCTTTGGGGCCATCACCCTTGGGACTTTCTTCGACCTTTCTCTTTATTTTAGCTTCTTCTGTTGTTACCTTTCCTTCAGACTTTTTGCTTTGGACCCTCCCAAAGGGAAGGTGACCCTTCAACTTTTGGAGAAGTGTCCTTCATTTGGCAGTCGAGAGTCCCCTGCAAGGGCACCTGCCCTTTGGGGTCCTTTGGCGGCCTATTTTCTTCAAAACCTTTTCTCGTGGACTTTTTTTTGTAGACATTTTCTCGTAGACAAAAATTTTGTAAGAATTGACTTGTCTACTTCTTCAGATTTTCTCCTCGGGCTTTTTCTCGCAGACAAAAAGTCTACAAGAATTGTTTCGACCACTTTGCCTTTGGCCTTTGAAATTTCTTTCAGGTTTTTCTCCTAGGCTTTTCTTCCAAATTTTTTCAAAATTTTTGTCCGAAGGAATTCCTTCAGACAAAAAGTCTGAAGAAATTATTCTTCGCCTTAGCCTTAGTCTTTTTACTTGCTTTCCTTCTGAATTCTGTGCCTTTCAAATTCCTTCAAACTTTTTGTCTGAAGGAATTCCTTCAGACAAAAAGTTTGAAGGATTTTTCCCTTTGCTTCTTTGACTACCTTTGAAAAGTGCCCTTCAAGAAAATTGGAAACGACCCTTCTGAAGGGTACTTCTTTTGCCTTAAACAAACTTTCGAAGGAAACTTACCTTTGTAGCTTTTCTCTGTGGCCTCTTTTGAAAGTGTTCCCTACCCTCTGCAAGGGCTCTTGAGTCCCAAACTACCCTCCACAAGGGCACTTGAAATGGTCCATTTTTCACCTAAGTGTTGGGAACTCGTCTCTACCTATAGAGTCCATAGAAAATTTCCCTGCATAGTTCATAGAAATCTCTGCAAAGTCTGTAGAAATGGACCTGCAGAGTCTATAGAAAACCTGCAGAGTCCATATAAATTCTTGTGGAGTCCATAGAAATTTCTAAGACTTGTGTAAAATTAAAAATGTACTGGCTTAGAATAGCAGGGAAAGAAGGGAGGACTGATTTTGGCCTGTAGGACCAAAATGGTCAACAAATTGGTGACTCCCAGGGGAGGCATGCCTGCTATGCTTAGAGACTAGTTGCCTTAAAATCCATTGGGCACAGAGTTAGAATATAGCTTTGAATAAAGGTTAACAATAGCCTTGAGAGATCCCAGAATCAATCATGAGCTTTTACCCTAGACACAAGGGAAAACACACACAAGGCTAAAAACACTAGTGAAAACTACAATTAGGGGAAAACAGGAAAGAAACTGAAAGCAAACTACTATATATAGCTAACCAGGTATATTTGCCTACCTCCTGGATCAAAGGGAAAACTTATCAAATTCCCTTCCTGGCAAGGAAACTTATGGTGCCAGACAAGTGGTTGAATGAAATGGAGAGTTGGTGACCTGCTCCTCTTGCTTGCCACCTCGATTGGCTTGCATCTGAGTGGATCAGAATCAAACATGCTTCCAACATATATGTACTCTCCTTGTTCTTGGAAGCTTGTCGAATGCTGGTCCTTCATGCTGGTGCATTTCACCAAGAAATTGATGGTTGTTGGCTCATCACCATAAGCCCTCTATTGTGCATGGTCCCTTTGCAATGCATCATGGTTTGACTTGTTCGCTTCTGCTTCATTGAAGATCCTGTCAAACTCATCCTCTACTCCCTCAAGGATTTCTTGAAGAAGGGTGACTATTGTGATGTCTAAAATGGAATCACAAACTAATTGCTCATCCCAAAGAACATCACCTCTTTGTTCAAAACTCTCTTCTTCAAGGCTTTCCTCAAGGTGAACTGACCTCTCCTTTTCCAGCTCAAGGATCAGAGTCTCTAGTTATTCAAAGACATCTGTCTGATCCCCCTCCAATTCAAGCTTCTCAGCATAATCATCCTCCTCATTGAAGCAACAAGGAAGTTCATCAAATAAAGGAGGAGAGAGCTCACCATGCTTATGTTCCTCTTCATATTATTGGAACATCTGCATGTATGCATGCCCTGTGTCTTCTCCATCATCGATGATGTCTTCAAAAGGAGCATCGATGATGATTTCTTCTTCATTGTCACTCATGATAGCCTCTTGGACAATTGTAGATTAGATCTTCTGCTGCTCACTCACCTCCTAAAAAATAAGTTCCTCCTTGAGAAGGGGTGAACTGGAAAAACCATGTGGAAGAGGAGGTAGTCCTTGAGCTAAAATTGAATGATTCTCCTCTTTCCATTTGGCTAGCACTTCATCTATATCAGGTGTGGCATGATAGCTTTCTTGGAGGTGTGTAGATGGGGTGTGTTCAGACATGGAATGTGCCATTGGGTCTGAACCGTCCATCACACATTGGCTGAGGAATCTCTCTCCAGATTCCAACTCTGCAATTCTCCTGGCTATGTCTTCTTGGAAGAGCCTTTCTTGGAGGTCACCAACATCGTCATGAGCAGGAGAAGCCTCATCTTCTTCAAGGTTTTGAGCAAAACCTTTCTCCTTCTCTTCCTTTTTTCCCCATGATTCTACTATTTGCTTCCAACTCATGATGTTGGGATTGGAATCTTGCTCTTGTGAACAGGCAGCAACTTTATCCTCTCCAAGGTCCTGGGTTGGTTCATGACTTTCCTTCTTCCTGCTTAGAATTTGGAGATCAGTTGAAAGACTTGAGGAGGTTGGGGAATATTTGGGAGGGTCTGCTCATGTATAAGAAGATTTGTCTGAATAGAGGCGTGCTAGAAAGCTAGGCGCATGGGATTAAGGGCAGGATCAATTAATGCATCGAATGAGCCAAAATGAGCAAGTGCCAAATAGAAAGGATTTGGTGCACAAGAGGGGGCTTTCTTTAGAATAGGAGGGGGTGTGCAAGGATAAATACCTTATATGAATGGATTCATCCATTTTGCTACCTCCTCCTCCATGGATTGCAAGGCCTGAACTTGCCTGAATAAACATTCCTCTTTATACATCAGCTCCTGCTGATATCCATACTGCTCATCTAGTATGTCGATCTCCATTACTTGCTTCTCAAACTCCAGCACTACTTCCCTTATTATTGAAGGGAAACTAGGAGAGCTGCTTGAGGGGATTGCATAAAAAGTTTGAGCTTGATCAAAGATATATGAAGGAATACAAGGCCCATGATTTTGATCAATGGGATTATACATATAAAAAATGAGATTTATTGATGGCACCTGGACTGCTTAACCAGCTGATTCAACTTGGAGTCACCATTGGTGTTAATAAGAAAGCCTCCAAAGGCTGGTTGGTTAAAGAACACACCAAAAATTCTTCAACTCTTTGGACACAACTTGTCCTAGTTGGTCCCACCAGGCGTGCCAAAAATTGTTGATGCAGTGGATTGCACCTTGGGTAAGAGGTCGAGCTCCTGCCTTCCACTCGCAACAATGGAAACTTCCCTCTCACCTGTGGGACTGGCGAAGCCAAGGGGAGAGTCTTTAGATAAGGGCTAGCTCCCGCTGATGTATCTTTTAGGTCCTAGACTTCCTATTGCTAACAAATAAATGAAAAAAAGGGGGGATGAAAAGGGAGAAGGATGCTAAAAACAGAACCTAAGCCTAAACTAAAAAAGGTGATACACCAAAAAAGATGACCCACTCAACCCAAACATACACTTTTCACCAAGAATAAGCTATCATACACTTCATCTGATGTGGGAGACCCTTCTATATCAGTGAGTCAGGGGTCCGTAGAGATACAAGGAGGAAGAACTATCAAAGGTGTTCTGAGACACACTTTGGCAGCCTATTCACATGTGCCTATATTCCTGCTGTAGACACTTTTGGCATACCTACAGAAGAGAAACTTCACAATGCACTAGACATGCTAGAATCGATCTGTGAAAAGCATAAAAGAAAATGACTTAACACAAAAAGAAAACATAGACATATGCGATAGTTCAAGTCCAGAGGGAGGTAAAAATTGTTAAGTCTTGATTCAAGGTAAAATCTGGCAAAGTTCTGCCTTACAAGCTTGAGAGATTTTTGGGTAGAGCTTTGCCTTATGGGCTAAGAGAATGGATCCTTCTCAAAATGAGAAGTTTACAATATATAGAAAATAGGAGAAGAAGTAAAGGTGTTGCTTTGGAAAAGACTTTGGCACTCTTTGACAAGCTGGCCAATGTGCACTGAGAGCATCGGGAAGAGGAAGTCATTGTTGATGATGTCATTCTTCTAGAAGAGGCCTACTAGAACCATGTTGTGTAATCACCAGTTTTGACTTTGGCATTCAAACATTAATGTGAAAGCACATGCCACACCTCTTTTCTATAGACAAGACTACTCCTTCCAAATATTCATGCGGTTTATCTACTTATAAATGCAAAATGGAGAAAACAAGCCACACCGCTTACTTTTTGTGTCATTTGATGACCACCTAGAAATAACTTGCCTCCTTTTTGCCACCTAGACTATTTGTCCATTTTTGCACTTTGTCTTCTTCCTATTTTTGTCTCTTTCTGGCTCCTTCAGCCCTTGGGGCTATCTTTTGGCGGGTCATTGAGTTATTTGGGCTCTTCTTGTTCTTTTCAAAATCAACGGCTATTTCATGAGCCTTGAAATTGATGTTTGCATACCCGTCACTACATTTGAACTTCCAACAGCTAGTTCACCATGCTTGACTTTGACATATTCAGGCCCGTCACCCCTTGGAATTTCTTCAGCTTTCTCTTAATTTGGCCTTTTTTGTCGCTCCCTTTCCTTCATACTTCTTGCTTTGGACCCTCTTGAAGGGAAGGTGACCCTTCAACTTTTGGAGAAGTGTCCTTCATTTGACAGTCGAGAGTCCCCCACAAGGGCACCTGCCTTCAGGGTCCTTCGGCTCCCTTGGTCTTCGACTAATTTCTCACAGACAAAAGTCTGCAAGAATTATCTTGCTCGTTCCTTTCCTTCGGAGACTTCCTTTAGGGTTTTTTCTCACGGCCAATTTTCCTACAGACAATTTTCCTGGCCACTTTGCTTTCCTTCAGAAATTCTATTTCGGGCTTTTCTCTCGCAGCTTCTCAAATTTCTTCAGACTTTTTTTCTGAAGGAATTCCTTTGAACAAAAAGTCTGAAAGAATTCATTCTATGCCTTAGTCTTTATACTTGCTTTTCCTCAGCTTTCTTGCTCGTTGCCCTTCTGAATTCCTTCAGCCTTTTTGTCTAAAGGAATTCCTTCAGACAAAAAGTTTGAAGAATTTCTTCCTTTGTTTCTTCAACTGCCTTTGAAAAGTGCCCTTCAAAAAAATTGGAAACGACCCTTCCGAAGGGTACTTCCTTTGCCTTAAACAAATTTTTGAAGGAAACTTACCTTTGTGACTTTTCTCTGTGGCCTCTTTTGAAAGTGTTCCCTGCCTTCCGCAAGGGCGTTTGAGTCCAGAACTGCCCTCTGCAAGCACTTGAAATGGTCCATTTTTGCACCTAAGTGGGAACTTGCCTCTTCCTACAGAGTCCATAGTTTTCTGCCTGCCGAGTTCGTAGAAATCCATGCCTGAAGAGTCTATAGAAATGGATCTACAGACTCTGTAGAAATCTCTGCAAAGTCCGTAGAAAACCTACAGAGTCCGTAGAAATTTTTGGATTTGTGCAAAATCAAAATGTACTGACTCAGAACAGCAAGGGGAAAAAAAGGGGGACCAATTTTGGCCTGTAGGACCAAAATGGTCAACAGTGACATCATCATGACATCAGGGGTCAAACTATCAAAGTTGGCAAAATATCAATATTAATGCAATAAATATGAAAAATGTTAAACCATGCCTCATAAAATTTATCCCTTCCCTCCTTATATCTTCAACCTCTAGCATTAATTAGAGGTGAAGACTCATTCCTAGCCCTGCATTTGGAGATTAAGATGGACGGTCTCCAATGATTCACCGTGTCTATAAATTGAAGTTTATTCTTCCATTATAGACAAGCTCTTTCAAACTAAACTTGCTCTACATAAATACATACATATATATATATATATATATTCATATTTATTCATACATCGAATCATCAAAACATCAAGTACATAAGGGGATATATTGTCTAAATGCATGTTCCACATTGTTGAAGACTCCTAACTCTACAATCTAGGCATAAACAAACCTAAAATAGGCTTGGAAGGAATGTTCATGAGGAATGTATAATAATTTTGGTTGTGTTTTCTATTTTTTCTTTGCTTTCATGTCTTGCCGAATCTAAGGGATTACGCCTGAGGTGTCTTATTTATTCACTTTGTTATTTTCAATGGACTAACAAAGAAACTAACCCCTCTTATAATATTAGTCTACATTTTCCATGCCTTGTGGGATCTGTGCACCCCACAACCTCTTTCGAACATCCTAATCTCTAATTATGAAGTTAGATCAAATTTTGAGGTTAATTTCCTTCTTTTTCTTCTCATTTCCCATGTTTTTCATATTTTGTTTAGTGATAGAATTACCCTATGTAATGGCAAATTTGTACGCATAGTTAGTAATATGGACCTACAAAATGATGATATCACATTTTGATACAATTTATGTGTATCTCAATTTTTCATGACATGAAGATAACTCTCTACATATCAGTGATAAAGTTGTATGCATTGGTGAGAATGAACCAAAATAGTTGAAACATGCTTGAAACAATACAAATTGAAAATGAGAGATTCAAAAACCAAAGTAGTGATAATGACCTACATATCGATCATATTGACTCTAGAATGGTAGGATCATGAAAGGTAAATCTATGTGTTTTATTATTCGATCATTTATTAAAAACAATGACATCTCCCCATAAAACAACAATATCGCCCTACTAATCGATGAAATTGCCAAGTTTTATGTTCTCTATTTTTGTTCCTGTAGAATAGTGGGATCACCTATAAATTAACATGATCACCCTTTTAAATGGATGGAACAACCTATGTGAAAAATCCAAGGCTAAAAAAGGTAACTATTGATTTCCCACACTTGTCAAAGACCCTATCCCATTCCTTTAACTTGTTTCTTGCAAGTTTCTCTAGCCAAAAAAGGGGATTTATTACCAAACCAAGCCTATTTTCGCACTCACACTTCATTTTAGTGCTTAATAAAATAACACACACTTCTATTTGGTGCTCTAAGAAAACTTTCTTTCTTTCTTACTTTGCTTTCATGTTTATTTTGGTTGATTTTTTGTAGTCTATTGTGCCATGCTCTCCCCTTGCCCCCTTTCAGGAACCTGGGTGATCCAAAAAACACATAGATTGTTGTTATCCTATTTTATTTCTTTTGCCTGCACTGGGTGGGTTTCATATCCTTCTTGTGAGTTCTTAGTGTTTGGTATCTAGGGTTTCATCTCCCAGCATACATACCAACCTCATATATTTAACGAGGATATAAATTAAGGGAAGATGTTAAGAGTGAAGATAAATTACCCTTAAATAGTTTTGTTAAAGTAATGTGTTTAACCCTAATGCTAAGCTATCAAACATCACCCTCATAGTTTGAATTACTGGTAGCACTTAACTAAAACCTTTATGATTGAAGTGCTCGTAAGGGGGCTAGACCCTATTATGTATTGCACACTCTTTGTTATTCTTCAACAGATTTTGAACCTCAAGTAATACAAAGTATGTTTAGGACCTTTTATAAAATCCATGTCAAAATTTTAGATTAATACCTTCAGCCATTAAATAAATTGGAGTGTGATGGAAACCAATCTCCCCTAAGATTTCACCACATGCCACTTGATAGTGAGGATTGTGTGTAACCAATCTATAACTAATTTCAAATGAGGTATTCATGTGGACTACAATTATGATAGACACCCATTCTTCTCACTAAAGACAAGGTTTGTTATGAATGTATGATTGATGTTTTTCATCTTATGCTCATGTTGTGTGACACACTACACGTCAAGTGAATTCAAAAACACATAAATTTAAAACATTGTCATTTTAGACTCATGCAATAAGGTGTTACTCTGTCTGATTTTTGGGCCATGTTTGCTATATTTTTAAATTCTTACTTTGTACATTTCATATGGTACTATGACCTTAATGTATTGTTATGCTACCCATTTCAAAAAAATTCTGAGTTAGGTTTATTTGAACCCAAAGTTATTTCTCATTGACATCCCAATCACTCTCAATCTCTAATCAATTTCCAATTTCAAAGCATGTTTGTTGAAAACATGCTTCCAAAGCATACCCCCACTAACTCTAAAAATTGTGCCAAATACAAAGAACATTCCCCTATGACTTGCCCCCATTGATATGTCCCTCTTTTTAGGTTAGGGAAGAATAGAAACTAGTAGTTTCCTCACCTCAAAAGAATAAGACAACTATATAATTTATGAATGGAACCATGTAGCATATAAAAAAACATTTCTAGGTAAATGTAGCATTGAAGTGCATACAACAATGTGATCACATGAAGGCCTAAGATGCATGATAAATATCATGGCAGTGTCTAGATAGTAATATTACAAGCTCAACAAGTGAATAAAGCACACAAACAAGAGCAGTCAAAATTAAGGAACATACAATGGTCCTAAGAGACCTCAAACAAGGGGCATTTCAAATGTTGTATAATTGAAGGGGCATGACTTAGTCAAATGCCCATAAAAGCAAGGATGGAATATTCAAATGCCCATACAACAAGCAATGACATTTTCAAATGTCAAAGAAATCACACATAGGTATGGGGGCCATAAATAAAGGAACATATTCAAATTCTTAAATAAGCAAGATAATAACAAGGCAAGACACTCAAGGAAGTACATAAAGGAAAGCATAAGAAACCAGCATAAACATGCCATAGTAGCCCATGGATCAAATGTGTTAGCAAAAAATGTCAAGTGCATAGCATATCAAGTACCCTATGAAAGATATAATCATGGATAAAGGCATGTGTAAGTACATATACAATCTCAAAACATGATAATGTAAAGTGACCATAAAATTATATAAACAATGAGTATTGTGATCATAAATGTGGATGCCCCCAATATCCATATGACATGAGTAAAGTAATGGCCCAACATATAAAAATAGAAATTAATCATATATTTGTGTATTCTTGTATCACCCTCAAGTAAAATCATGATACACGTGTATGTGGGAGTAACTGATATGCAATCCATTAACATGGAACTAACACATAGATGCCAAGGAGCCAATAGAGTATGTAGGTGTTGAAAGCGTTTTTAGATTTTTGAATATATTTTGTTAGTATTTTTTGAATATTTGAAGAGACTACTCTATGATCTCATCCAATGGATGGTCATAGGTATCTCCCCACTCGATTCTTGATAGCTTTAAGTTGGATCTTTTACATTGTTTGCATCATGATTGGAGAAGTTGAAAAGGTACATATCATGTTCCTCCTCACACTTTACATGTGTAATATAATAACTAATGTTATCATTTATAATATGTATTAATTTGCCTTCATGATAAATTTTAGCTTCCATTTGGTATAGCCAAAGAGTTTCTAGTGTAAATGCATATAGATATGTGGTAGGCATAACCCAAACCTATGTTTAAATTACTTTAGGACCACAAGCAATTGGTATTATTATGTTTTCCAAGGAGTCATTTCAGACGCCTTTGTTTTGTAAGTTTTTTAGATCAAAGCCAATGTTTTGTAAATATCTTACATTACAAGTAGTTTTTATTTGTGTAGGATCAATATGGTTATGCCAAAAATAAGTGTCACCCACGAATATTTTAATTATTAAATCTTGTTGACGTATATGCTTTTTGTGTTGTTCACCATGGGGTTTTTATATAGGATGTAGACCTTTGAGTGGTCCCATTTTGAGTAACCCTTATAGATCACCCATGTAAAGATTAGGACCTCCACATTTTTGTTCCTAATGTTCATTTTGTAATTCATCTCCCTCCTTTGTGTGAGGAATAAAACTTTAATACTTAGAAGGGGATTTCTTAAGCTCCTTTAGATTAGTAAGGATGAATGAATCATATCTATACACATCCACATATAAATGTGTAAATGACTCATACTGCTTATGCAATGCTCTTTCTTTTAATTTGGAAAGAATCCCTCTACTAACAATAAATTACAATTCCAAATCTGAGGGTCTAAATGCTAGCTCATATGATGTAATTTTGAATTGAATAGTATAATCTTGAAGGGATTCATCATCACATTACTTGAAGTTGTGCTAATGTAAGTTTTGGTACCTTGTGGATATTGAAAACCATGAAGAAAGAATCTTATAATTGGGAAAAAGTGATTAAGGAACCTTTTGGTAGGCTATAGAACCAACTATGAGCTTCATCAAAAATGCTCTTGTAGAATAATTTTAGCAATAATTTATTATATTTTTACATTGATCAAAATAATTTACATAATTAATCATGTGGTCAAATGGTTCCTTATGACTAAAAAATAGAGGTAAATATGGTATTCCAAAATCTTGTGGACAAGGATATTCAAGTATACATTTTACGAGAGGTTGATTGTTAAATGAATTCACATTTGCATTAGTATTATGGAAATCCATTTGCATTTGAAGTATAGAAAGTTGTTTTTGAAGATCCATAATAGTGGTCATCATAGAAATAAGATATTCCATTGGAATAATGGTGTCTGTCATCGGTGTTATCATTGGTTCCAACCCACCACCATTTTTGAATCGATAATTTAGGATATGTCAATAATGGTATCAGATCTTTGAGTTTTTGTAATTTTGGTATATCATTTAAATAGCTTAGACCGTTGGAAGAATTTGGTTCACTCCCTTTATAATTAATTTGTGAATCAGTCATAATTTCCTTATGTATTTTTTAGAACTTTTTATGATCATATGATGGAGCATCCTAGTCACATGCAATCATTTTTATGGTAAAATCTACATGAAGAGCCTAATTAAATGACTTGCCTTGTTGGTGACCCGTGGATTTTTCTAAAAATCCCAAGCCTTACCGATTTATATTATATTTAAGATATACATGGTAGGTTATACTTACTCATGATTGCCCAATCCTTGGCCTTTGTAACCATATTTATCAAATATCAAAGGCCAAAGTCATATGATGGTGGTGTAATAAATATGTGTGAATATTATTTATCTTCCCTAAGATGGATCAAATCATCTCTTGAAATGGTGAGAGTATGAACCTGATTAAAGGGATGGTAGCTACCATCATTCAAAGATTTGATATTTGGGGCTTTAGCACTTGGAAGAGTACAAGATTAGTCAATTTTCACCCTTTCCTTAATACAAAGTTTGAGGGTTTCATATCATAGTCATAAAAGCAATCAATATCATCCATGATGAGAGAGATAAAGAACACAAGTATTAGGACAAAGTAGGTAAGAAACATCCTAAATGGTATGCGTAGGTAAGAATAATGTTCAAAGGTTGGATTCACCAAATGTTTAACCTTAAAAATCTAGATTGGGGTTATCTACAATTAAACGGAATAGAGATAGCCTAAGGTACAAGGGTATTAAATTATCTCTATAATAGACCAATTAGATGTTAAACTTAGATATAGCATATGATAAATTCATTAAACTGAGATAAGTTTAAAATAGTAAGTACAGTTATGCTAGATATAGAAATGACAAAGAAGTAATGTATTTTTTTGGTTTTGATGCTGACACAGTTCTAGATCTAGAACAGGTAGGAAGTAAACTAGAAGAGGATTCTTGAATAGTCACCAAATTCGGATTTAAGTGTCTTTGGAGTCACGTACACTAGCATCAACCTAGGACAATTGCATCAATGTTTCTTTTTGAATTGACACAGGTGTCTTGTACAAAATACTTCATAGAAAAAGTTGCGACCACTTGGATGATTCTAGGTTTGTCTTCACCTTCGCTCTAGTGCATTCAAATCTAGATCATGGACTATCATTCCTTATGAAATTATAAAACCCTAGTTTTTCATCATCATAGTGACCTTGGAGAAAAATGGGTTAGTGGGCATATGATGTCAAGATAACCCTAAATAACCCTCTATAAATGAGTGTTGCCTAAATAGCCAATACTCCAAAGAGAGATTTAAACTGATATAGTTCTTAGCTACATGTTGGCTTGTGTGTGAATCATGCAATATGTGGAAAGCAAGTACAACAGTTACCTAGCTTGTAACTTAAAAAATTGGGCTATCCTTATGACTGATATGAACATAGAATAAAATAAGGAAGCTATGCTTTATCGAGTGTTTGATTGAATGCTTTGATAAGTTTCCTTAGGTATTTTTTAGGTGAGAAATGAATGAGGGTTGATCTTTATATTTATATCAATCCCTTTGAAGAAATAACTCACATTAAAGTACTTAGGCTGACCATTAGAATATGTTTCATTTATAAATTAGATGACTTTAGGGAATTGGACACTTGTGTCAGAGCAGGTCACCTACATCGATGTAGGTGTCTGTCTGGGATCCTAGTGTCCAAGAAACAAGAAAGTAGGTACAAACTCAAACCTTATAAATGTGTAACATGATCAAGTTTTAAGCATTCTAGGCAAGATAAAAGGTCTGGGTCATCAACATAAGACTGGTCAAACCAAGAGATAGACCACGGGACACAAGATAGAGTAGATGAGAGACTTCCAAAAGTAAAAAGGTCCAAAATTGAAATGAACAACAAAGGTCTAAGTTTTGCAAGTGTAAAAGATCGAGGTGATATGTAATCCATAAATGTCATCTACAGGTGGGGTCATGCAGGAGTTGGTGGGGTGAGGGGAAAGGTCAGGTTTGGGGAATGGGGATGTTGATGTTTTACTTGAGCACACTACTATTCTTGAGAGCTTATTAACATATTGTCTAAACTTACTTAGGCTAGTGTAACTTATTTTGTTCTCTAATTTTTTATGGATAAACACACTTTATGCACACATCATTATTCATAACTTTTTGTAATGATGCATTTATAAGCCACTTGTAAATAAGAATATATCTATAGTGATTATCCTTAAAATAAAGTTTATATATTTTGGACTAATATCTCTAAGAGATATATATTCTTTCATTTCTTAAACCTTATTTCTTATATATATAAGAATATGGAGGGATTGGATGGAGATAACTCCTTTTGGAATCTATTTTGGAATCAATGGTATTTTATTTTAATGTATTCCTCATGTGGGGAGGGAAACTTTCCCTCCTCCACATGAGAGTTTCACTAATATATTTGTAGTCATTATACCTTGACATATATATGTTTATTGCTTTAACAGTTCATAGATATCCACATGCAATCCTAGGTGATAGTCTTGAAGTTCCTTCTTCACAATTTTCGGATCATGTATTAGATATACTCCTCATGGGCCCTCTATGCATTAGTATAACAACTTCATTACATGTATGACACACTCATTATATCAAAATCACCATTTATTTTTGTTTTAAATATTTTCTAGACAAATCTTCCTTACAGGGAATTCTTATTTTTTATAATTTTGGAACCCCTGGAGATAATTCAACCTCACCATTATATCTAAAACATCTATTAAATTCATTTTATCTTTTATTTAACTAAAATTGGAATTACGACACCCATTTAATAGAAGTTTAAAAAAATCTAATAAATATTATATATATAAACTTTATTCTATAATTTTTTTTAATTTAAAAATAAAAAAATTAAATTTAAATATTTTTTTATTTATTTTAAATTTAAATTTTGTTTTTAATATATATTTTGCATTGGCACCATTTTCTCGGTTACTTCATGACACACTCAACCTTCTCATGGACGTTCTCTATGTTACTTTTCCTTACATAAAATCCCCCAATTTATTCCCCATCAAATGAAACGATATTCTTCATATCTCTCGGTGACCGCCATGACCCACCTGCGTGTACCCTTTAGCATCTACTTGTAAATTAGCAATCCTTTTGCCATTTTCACACATTTATTCGTCTAGTCTGGCCCCTCTTTTGACGTCATCACCTCAAGTGACGAACATAAGCTATTGCAATCCAACCTTTTTGTAGGCCACACTCTCCTTGGAAAACTGATCACTTGACGACCCCACCCAAAAGTCTTTTACCTAACCATGGGTTCCAACCTAACCATGGGCCCCTCTATGTATTACATACTCGATTTTAAAAGGAGAAGAAGCTTTGCCCATGGGATGTCATTATTGAATAAGCAAGACGATCTTAAGTGTAAGAACAACCTTAGTCATATGAACATCACTCTATAGTCATAAACAAAGAAAATGACACTAATAATAAATGGTGTGTTCATTACGTAACACTCATGATTACAAAGCTTACAAGTTGGTCACAAACACTTTATTATATCATACGGTTGACCATACTATCTCAAACTTAATTATATCAATCCATCCCTTTATGATTTCGCACCACTTCGTTATCTTTTGATAACTTTCCTTCTTCTTCCTATGTCTCTACCTTATATAGGCATTCCATAGCCTTATGTGTCACTTGGTAGTACAACTATCATCTATGAATAGTTAATATTTTTGTCATCCACACCACAGTTAATATGATGCTCTCCTCCAATTCGGCTACCATGTCATCTTCTACCACTTATCAATTCTTTGTTAGAATCAAGTTGTTAGTCATAACTCTCATCATTTAACCATGTGATCTCCAATTTTTTATTAGAATCAAGTTGTTAGTCATAACTTTCATCGTTTAACCGTGTGATCTCCATAATGGTTCATGGATTTACGCAGTCTTGCATGTCTTGATCTTATTGTTTTATCCTCTTGGAGTGGCTCAACCTGTTGTTTTATGTTGTTCAATTTCTTGGTAACTTCCTTCACTATTTCCTCAAACAAGTTTTCCTTAACTATGATCTTTCATTGTAGCTCCAAGAAACATCATTCTAGCTCCTTCTTCTTTGTACTTATTTTGTGGGTCAACTATTCCACTTCTTGCAATAGTTTTGTGTGCTGCTCATTTTTATTGGTGTATACTTAGTTAGCTAGCTCTTTCCATTGTTTCTCTTCTTTAGAAAGTTGTGCATTGATTATTGCTATATGCTTAGAGAAATTCAAAAACAATTATTTCACCACATTTGTGCCCTTAAATATATTCTTCAATGCATCTTCACAATTTTGTAATGGCTCAACAAACTCAAACTAGGGATTTTTTAATTTCCTCTTACGTGTCTCTAACACTTATTCCTCTTTTCAAGAATTGATTAATGATTATTTCCAGCGTCTCAACGAGCATGCCCTGAGAGATGTTTATTCCATCTATCAGGATCGACTGTTCCCCTTACAACATGTTCATACAACTTTAAAGCTTTAAACTCCATGGCTAATACTGTGTATTCCATTGTCTTTCGCCTCTCTTGCTCTTCTTTGAGCATATTTTATACTAAGGCACATTTATTTTCCTCATCCTCAAGTGTCTGAGTTACTTCTACTAAGATGTGCCTCGGTTGCTTACAAGTTTTTTTATTAAACAATTTTTGTCTAATCACTTATGTAACTAGCTTTATTAACATATTCCCTATTTCCATGTTGCTCATCTGTATCAAGTTTACATGAAATAATTCTTACCTTCACTAGCTTCTTATGAGGAGTATATCCCTTCTCACATTGGGAATTCAAAAATGGGCTCATATGTATAGGTGTTCATATAAAAGGACACATGCTTGCACATTGTTATTGTTACACATTTGGGATTCATTGTGTCCTACATAAATATAATTTTTATTCTTCCATGCCCCTTTGGATCTTTGAGTGGATTATGTCTTCTTCTTCTTCTCTTTCACCTTCATGGGGGAAGGGAGAGGGGGGTAGAGACTATATTACACCAATATTTTCTCCCTCTTATCCTCCCCCATCCTTTCTTGTTTTTTGGCTTCCAATTGTTGTTATTCTGGGTCTTCCATGTTGGGGTGCTTTTCTTGGGACTACACCATGGAGTCGAATTCCTTAAGTTGCTCCATGAAAAACTCCACTCCTTTGCCCATGGCTACCTCCAAGATTTTTATATTGTCCATATCCATTTCAAGCCCTCTTTATTTGCTTGGTATTAGATTTTAACGTCTTTCTTTTCTTAGGGGATTCTTGTGATGTCTCTTTCTATGCCTACCTCCATCCTTACTCACTTGTGTGGGGAAAGTCTTGTGTAGTCTGTTTATCTTCAATCCCATGGGCACTTGCTTGTGGGGAATCCTATATTTTCTCTTTTACTTTCCCCTTTTCTTGTTTTTGTTCCTTCTCTGATGGGGAGGTTCACAATCTGTGCCTTTGCTCGAGTTGTAATTGGGGTTTTGGCCTTGCCTCTATTTGCATCGTTACCTCAAGAACATTTTTTGGATTTTTCCTTCCTTACTTCACATTTGTTTCAACTAACACCCCTTATTTTTCTTGCACCTCATTTGACAAAGGCAACCTTATGTCAATAAAATTTGGTCGCGTGAACCATACTTCTTCTTGAAGGGTTCCTCCTCTAATTCTATTTCCTTTGAGACTTATTGTATAGGGGATGGTGGCAAAAGATTCATCTTATTTAGACTCTTCTTCCTTGAGAGGGAAGCATGTGCGTTGTTCAACTTATTCTCAGGTGGCAGGTCTATCCCTTACACTTGTACCTCTTCACCAATAAGTTATTTCTTAGGCTTACAATATCTCATGCGAGTGGCCTTCAATGGTAACATTTTATATTGGGCTCATAATAAACCCAATAGTATATCCGTCATCCTCCTTATTCAATATTGCTTATCCAAGGCACACATATTTTTCACAAAGGGTGTGAATGTCTACATCTATACCTTACACATAAACTGTTATATTTTGTGTGTTCTTGATTTTATTCACTTCATCAACAAAGTATTACATTGTAAACCCATATGGAAACTTTCATCAACCCATCATGTTGTCATCAACCAATTTTATTTTTGATAGCAAGTAGTGTTGCATGATGGTGTATTGCACTAGACCCTTCATTATTTATAGAAGCAACCTCAATACATTTCATTAATCTCCAATATTATTCTTTAGGTGTGAGAAGCATCTATCTAATTTATGCTTATACTAAGGGGAAACTATCATATGACAAGTATAAATGCAATACTTGAGTGATAGGGATTTGTCATCAAGAGGGTAGTTCTATTATCTTTCTTGTGCACCCTCAGGTATGCCAATCTCATTAAAAACAACATCAAGATTTATCCATATTTAAAATTCTCCCCTAGCTGGTGTGCCTTCTTTGTGCCCTCAATGATTGAATCAGCTAGGAACTTGGAGATGTTGAACAATGTTACTTTGACCATTTCATATGCCACATATATTAGACTCAGCAAAGAGATGAAGAAATGAATTAACCAGCATACATAAACAATACATGGAAGCCTTTTATATAAGCATAAAATAAGCACCTAAAAAATAAGGAGGTGGGTGGAACCATAAACATCAGGTAGCATAAAATAGCTAGGCCCATGTAACCTTTTTACCTAAGTGGTTAAAAATACTTATAACCACATGTATAGGGACTATACCTTATCAAATATCCTAAGGTGTTACAATAATATGTTAATACCCTCCCTTAATAACTAAACCAGAAACAAGACCAAGTTTGTCCCTGAATTTATGAACTTGTCTGAACCAAGTGGTTTGGTCATTATATCAGTTGGTTGCTCTGTAGTGGGGCAATAAAAGAGACTGATGTCTTCATTTTTAACCAACTATCAGATGTAATGATGGTGAACCTCAATGTGTTTGGTCCTGGCATGGAATACTAGATTCTTCACAATCTTCAAAACACTCTAGTTATCACAAAAAATTAGAGTAGGCTTTGATGACTCAAACTAAAGATTCTCCAAGATTTTCTTTATCCACATAGTTTGACAACTTGTACTGACCACAAATTTATACTCTACTTATGTTGAAGATAATTCCATTGTAGTTTGCTTTGCCATGATAAAACTCCTAAACTAAGAATGAATACATAGCCTGTTATAAATTTTTTTGAATCTATGGATCCTACCCAATTAGAATCAGTATATCCTGAAAGCTCAAAATCTACAGACTTCTTATACAGTATGCCAAAGTCAAGAGTACCTTTGACATATCTTAATACTTGTTTTACAGCTAGCCAATGCACTTATTGTCATTTAGACATGAAGCAAGATTAAAAAACTCACTACAAAACAAATATCTGATCTAGTGGTAGTGAGGTAAATGAGACTACCCACTAACTGTCGATACACTGTTTATTTGATTGGATATGAAGCAATGTCAGTTGAAATTTTAGCTCCAACTTCAATAGGTGTGTAAGTTAGATTACAATCCATCATTTTAAACCTTTTCAGCAATGATTTGGCATACTTATTCAATCACCTTGCTAAAACTCAACACTTAAATAGTATTTTAGTAGTCCTAAGTCTATCATGTCAAAAGTACAACAAATATTAGCCTTCATTTGTTGAATGAGACTAGCACTACTCCCAGTGATGGCTATATCATCAACATATACAATGAGAATAAAGATATCACCAATAGATACCTTTACATAGATATTTGTTTCAAAATTACACCTTTTGAAACCAAACTCCCTAATGTATGAATCTATCTTCATATACCAAGCTCGAGGAGCCTGCTTAAGTCCATACAAGGACTTGATCAACTTGAAAACAAGATGTTCCTTACCAGGAACCTCAAAACCCTATGGTGAACCATGTAGACTTCCTCCTCTAGATCTACATTCAAGAAAGCACTCTTGACATCCATTTGGTACACCTACCATCCAAACTGAGTAGTAATAACAATAATCAAATGAAAAGTTACCATCTTTGTAGTAGGAGCAAAAGTCTCTTCATAATCAACCCCTTCCTCTTGTGCATAACCTTTTGCAACAAGTCTAGCTTTGTGTTTGTCCAAAGAACCATCTGCTTTGCATTTTACCTTGTAAATCCATTTACAACCAGTGGATTTATTTCTTGGTGGTAAGTCTATGAGATCCCAAGTCTTGTTTTTTTATCAAGGAATCATATTCTAATTGCATGGTTGATTCCCACTTATGCTTCCCTTTGGCCTCTAAAAAAGAATTAGGCTCAAATACATGTGAAACAATAGTTGTTAGAGCAAAATTGTCATGCTCACCTCTATTACCAAACTACTTTCTTGATCTCAATCTTCTTCCTTCCACACCTTGTGTCAAGTCTCCTTTTAGTACTTTTATTGTGGCAGAATACCACTTTGGCTTCTTTGGTTGTTCTCCTGGAACCTCACAATGACCTGTAATAATTCCCTCCCCAAAATGTGATTCCACTAATGAACTAGAATCCTGCTCAACTTTCACATCACAACTTATAATAGAATCATTAGAAGAAAATAATGACTCAATATTTGAAACTATACCAGTTGTTGTGAAGTATGGCATCTGTTCATTTACTATGACATCTCTATTTACCACAACTTTGTTAGTAGAAACATCGAGTAATATGTAGGCCTTTGACTGGTCACTGTACCAACCAACATGTATGATTTGCTTTTCACATCCAAGTTACTTCTCTTTTGACTAGGAATAAATGCAAAAGCTACACAACCAAAAATTCTAAAATCACTTACATCTAGAGTTCAACCTGACCAAGCCTCCTCTTGTGTCATATTCTCCAATTATTTTTTAGGACTTCTGTTGAGGATGTACACTGTCATATTCATTGCTTCTTCCTAATATCTATATGGGACATTTATGCTTTGGACCATATAATGAGCCATGTCCATCACCATCTTATTTCACCTTTCCACAACTCCATTTTGCTACAGAGTGTAAGGGGTAGTGTACCATCTATGTATGCCTTCAGTGGCACAAAACTCTTTGAACTAATTTGAGATGAACTCACTCCTATTATCCATTCTAAGATATTTCACTAACCGCCCCACCTATTTTTCAACCATAGATTTCCAAGTAAAGAAGTTATAAAAATAATCAAATTTATTCACTAGAAAGTATACCCACTTTTTCCTAGATAAATCATCGACCAACAACAAAAAATAACGGGCTCTAGAAGGGGTAGGTGTCTGCATTGGACCATGCAAATCTGCATGTACCAGATCCAATATTCCCTTAGCTCTTGAAGCTTTACCAACATCAAATGAATGTCTAACTTGCTTCTCCAACTGACATCCAGTACATACATGATGACTATCTTGAATAAAAGGAATCCCCTTAACCATCTTAGTCTTGCTCAATGTATTCAAATACTACAAATTCAAATGCCCATACCTTTCATGCCATAGTGAACTTGTGCTATTAACCACTATAAGTGCACTTTATTTTTCCCTCTATTGATCTACAAGTTTATACAAGCCTTTCTCACTAATCCCAACAACAATAATTTTGTTATTTATGGTAGTGACTAAAAATTATTGTTTTTGAAACTTTATAACAAAATCATATTTTACAGTGATCTCACTAATTGAAAGCAAATTTTTGTTCATATTAGGCACATTCCTAACATTCTTAAATGTATACCAAATTTCACCATTAAAATTGATCTAAACATTGCCATGTCCCTTCACAAAATGATTTCTACCATCTCCCAAAGATATAGATTCATTACTACTATGATTTTCAACAAAATCCACATACCAGTCATTATGGTATGTATAATGGTGAGATGCCCCTAAATCAAAGTACTAAGCTCGATCGATCGTAGAATTACCATTGGAAGCCATGAAAGCAAAATTAGGAGATGTTTCATCACCTTCACCTTCGACTATATTCTCATGATGAGATTTCTTTCTAGGGTTAGCCATATCTTGTTGTCTTTTCTTGTAATCTTTCTTAAGATGACCAGGTTGCTTACCGTAAAAACATTTCCACTTAGATTTCTTGTTAGAACCACTTGTGAAGTTTCTATTAGAGAAATACTAGTTTTACCAAACTACTTACCCTTTCCCTGATAAATAATGCATTCTCTGTAGAAGTAGATGTAGACAACATTGTCTACTCCTATCGTCTCTCCTTTTGCAATAGCAATGTGGACAAATTTTCAAAGTCCAAAGTTAATTATGTGCAAGGACTCTATAAATGACTCAAATTAAGGTGGAAGATTTTACATAACTAGAGCAATCAAATCTTGCTCGTCAATAGGGTTCTACACAACCTTCAACTAATCACTGATGTCCTTGATCTAAAATTAAAACTCAGAAATGGAGCCACCTTCCTGCATCTTAGTGGAAAATAATAAATTCTTTAAATACAATACCATATTGACTTTAGAATCCTGATATTTAGAAGTAAGATTAGTCTACAAAGTTGATGCATTGGTCGCATTTCTGACTTGTGAGATTAAATTATAGGCTATTGATAGTTTTAACAACATAAGAGCCTCACGATAACGTTTATCATAGTCATCATTACCAATGGCAGGCCTTTGCTCTTTACCAACCACTATTTGATCAAGATTTTGATATTCACATATCGTCAAAACCTTGTGACTCCACAAACTAAAATTTTTGCCTGTCAATTTTTGTGAATATGGCAATAAGAGGTGTTGTAAACTAACCATTTTAACCTAGTTTTCCTAACAAATGCAAATACCATAATAACTATAATGACTTTACACAAAATTCCTATTCCCCATCGATTCAAATCATAAACTAGTCAATACCTCTAGTTTTTAGCAAAAAACTCAACACCGTTTGAGAGATTTTAAACTTTTGTCTTTAAAAATACTAAAAAATGGACAAAAACAATTAAATCGGGAGATCTACAACTCCGATTTCAAAAATTTCTTCTTTGTCAACATCTAGATATAAAACTCAAAAAATGGTAAAATTTTCAACCGATCTGGCTTTACGATTATCTCCCAACACAATTAAATGTGTTCCTCCAGGCAAAACTTTAGGTAAAAAATCAATTTCTAAAGTTTGAAAAAAATAAATTGATTTTTTCAATTAAAAAAATGCACTTTATTTCTGATTGGTTGGAATAAAATTTAGCATAAAAGCTTGCATTAAATAAATTAACCAATAAAAAATGACCTGTACAAATTGGCTACCCTGTAAAACTTCAAATGCAAATTCTGGACAAACTACTTAGCCAAATTAGATGTTGTGATATCCAATGAGATTTTCTCAAAAAATAGAAATTTTTAGATCCCTCACATGTCAAAAACAATTCCTGAATAAGAATTTGGTTTCCTAACCAAACTGTACTGAAATGACCTGCTAAAAAACTTCAAATGCAGTTTTCAGACAAAATACTCGGTGGAATTTAATTCTGTCTAATCCAATAGATAGATTCTACGCCATAAATTTTATAGAAACAAGAATCATAAAAAATAGTGCTCAAATGAATTTTTTGGATTTTTTTTCAAGTTAAATTGCTGGTCACAGGAAAATAAATTCTTCTTCTCACAACTCTCCATCGGGTGCTTCACGCTCTTCCCTGACAAGACCATCCTCTCTTGCTTCATAGGCTTCCTCCCAAGCTTCTTAAACCACAAGCTCTGATTACCATATTAGATTCAATAAAGAGATGAAGAAATGAATTAACCACCATACATAAATAATACATAGAAGCCTATTATATAAGCATAAAAGAAACACCCAAAAAATAAGGAAGTGGGTGAAACCATAAACATTGGGTAGCGTAAAATAGCTAGGCTCGTGTAACCTATTTACCTAAGTGGTTAAAACCACTATAACCACATGCATAGGGACTATACCTTAGTAAATAGCCAAAGGCATTACAATAATATGCTAATAACATAGAAGAGGTTCTTATTGATTTACTCCTAGAGCCATGATTTCTACAACTTGTTTCTCACCAAGCACATTGTAACCCATATGGCTTTGTTTTTTATATTTACAATAGGGAAGGTAAACCCACCCTTTTTATATTCCATCTCCCTTTTCACACGTTCAAATTCCTTGGAGTCTATCAACACTTCTTTGATGTCTTTCCTTGATTGGACTAGCCCAGTTGCCTTGTGAATTTGGACTAGCATGATATTCATTATGTGATCGATAAAGTATAATGTATATTTGTGCACACATGAAATTTGGAATCATGTTAGCTCCTTAGCCTTGCCAAAATATGGGAGCTCATAGTGTTGGAAAACTCAAATTCTATCCAATATTTACTTGACAGAGTTTTCAAAAATTACATTTCCATCATGGGTCTTCCTCCCCATGTTCACCATGTAATCATTTTGTAGATTAGCCTCATTACCTCTCCCATGTTGGTTTTAGTCTTCAACCTTTCAATTTTCATCATTAAACTCTCACTCTTTTATGTACAACACACTCTTTGGGTATTTCATCTCAGCAAAATTCATTGTAACTGGTCTCAGTTTGCATGTTGCCTTTGGTGTGCTTGGAGTAACCTTATTTCCCTTGTTTAAAATTGTGCTCTTCATTTTCTTTATCTGAAAACTTGATGTTTCTATTGCCACTTCTACTTCTTCTTTGATTATAGTAGAGGGTCCTTCAAACTATATGTTGCTCACTACTTCTTCTATGATGAACATTAAAGCACATGAACTCATGTTAACAATGAAATATTTCTTCTTCGATGCCTTGGCCTTTGGTCTCATAATCAACCTAAAACCTCTCTGCTTCACCCTTAGCTTTCCTACTTAGCCAAATCCTTTTATTTTGGTCTGCATGTGTCTACACTAGATTTCATGTTGTGGGGCTTTGCTTTGAGCTTCACAAAGCTCCAATGGTGGTCAATCAGCTCCTGTAAACTAAATTTTAATGGTTTCATTCTTTCTACACAATAATGTTTGGAAGCATTGTTAATGCTCATGTAATTATAGTTGTGAGACTATGATATATTTTATATGTATTAGTGAGTTATGCGAACAACTTATGTATAGAGGAGAATAGAAGATTGTAAGAGAGATTATAGGGATTTAGTAGTTAGGAATTTCATGTTTTGAGAATACTAAAATAATTTTGGCATTTGAGAGTATATAGAAATTGTGATTGGTTTGCTTACCATAAAAATAATTTAATAGTATTTCTTTTAGATTGTTTTGGAACTGCCTACAATGTAAAGGGGATAATGCAGTTCTTGTATTGTAGGGACATTGAATATTTAGGAGCTTTGAAGACCCTAGACGTTAGTTTAATATCATGGAAGTTTCTTATGGCAACAACTAAAATAAAATCTCAAACGAATTTGACATTGAAGAGAAGAGCTTATATAATTATGCTTATATATTTACAGAACTATTGGATCAATTCATGTTTCAAGTTGAATATTGTGTTGGAGGCAAAAAATTCATATAACTGTTGGATCCTATTTTCGATGCGACGATCATATTATTGATTGTTTTAGTATAATAGTTATTTTTGATAAGACCAACCATTATGTCATTTAACCCCTGAAAGAGTTTTGCAACATTTTTTAGGCATTTAATTCAATAATATTTGTGAGACCAGTTGGTTAGACATAACTCATATGTGATGCTTTATGAATGTGTACTGCTCAACCTAGGATGGAGGGAGGCCATTGTGGTGGGGGAAGAAATATAGGTTGGACTGCCTTCTATATCCCAATGGGATCCAGAGCCTAGACTCTTGTGGGAAGTGCCTGTGACTTCTTTTGTGTCTTTTTCTTTCAGGTTGGTTTATGCAATTCTGTGAAGATTAAATTGAAATGTGTTCTAGCAGTCACTAGCTTCAAAGAGTTTTGGTTTGTGTTAAGGTTATTCAAGCATGTGTAGTTTGCTTGCCACATATTCTTATGGGTTGTAGTCACTAAAAGCATACAATTAGTAGTCCTATCATTGTGGGCTCATTATTAGCATTTTTCTTTTTTGCGGACCATAGTTCATGTGAAATATTTGTATTGATCCAATAATTGAAAAATGGAAAATACTTTATTTTTTAATTGAAATTGGTCCAATTTTCTCAGAAAAATAGTCCCATCAACCTACCTCAACCAATAAAAAGTTAGGAAAGTAATATATATATATATATATATATATATATATATATATATATATATTTTAAATATAAAATACAATTTAAATGAAAACACTAAAGTGCATGATTTTAGAAAGAAACATACTAATAAAAAATATCTCATAAATTTCAATAATATAATACTTTAATTGTAAGTTAACATTGGAGATTAGTATTAAAAAACTCTAAAAATATTTTACAAATATTAAAGACAAAAATTTAGTTAATTGATGTGAAATAATAATGGGTTCATAGGATATGACTGCCCTGAGACAAAGCATGTACTTAGTTTGTGGTTATGTGTCATAGTCAATGTTACTTAGGATCAAATTCGGTAGGCATGTTAGGTTGGTTGTAACCATTGGTGATGTTAGTTGGGTTGATTGTGACCATTTGTGATGTTAATAATATATGTAGATTTTGATCCTTTGTTTATATCCTAGACTAATTCTTTAGTTCCAATAAAAAGATAACATATTCATTTTAATAAAAAAATAGGTAAAATATTTATTGACATGATTTTTATATCACAATAATTTTTAATTGAAACGAAGTAAAAATATTTATAAAAAAATAAAAATAAAAATAAAAATATATTGATTAAAAAAACGTAAGATAAAGGATCACACTATGAAAGTTTATTTATATCGAGCAACTAAGACGATAAACATCACAAATCTCTATAATTATTAAAAATATTAAAGATAATACAATCAAATATTAAAGAGATATTAATAAAATAGATTAAGCCATGAACACTACCAAACACATTGATGAAGGAAAATGATGATTGTTAAACTTAACTAAATTTAAAATATCAAGTATCAATTTCCATACTCTTTAACTTTTTTTATTTTTATTTTTTATTTTTCTATCTCAATATAAAAATTGCTAAGACCAATTATATAAACTTACCAATTTAACTTACCATGCAAATTGGCCTTCCAACCAATTTATCTATGTCCATTATATGCATAAGACCAATCTCTATAAATATCAAACTATATCATTTTCTTTATCTTTTCCCTCGAACTTGAAAAAACTTAAACATATAAATAATATTATCTCAATCATTAATTAAAATAAAATAAGTGTTGAACCTCTAAAACCACATTCTTACTGAATACATTTATCCAAAATACACTTTTGATAAATACTTATCTGCATCATAATTACTTTCACACTTTGAAATAATTATTACTGATTTCTTTCCCTTGGCATTTGTTGACCTTTTTATCATATGAAATTTGCCTAGCACTCCTTTAAGGTATTATATGATATTCGTGTGCATTATTTGCCTAACATGATTCATGTTCGTGCAGAGAAAAAAAAAGTTGAAAACACGTCACAATGAAGAAATTGCATCGTTAAAGGTAACAAACCAATTGCCAAACAAACATAGACAAATAATGTTCAATAGCCAATAATAGTTTTTCATGTATCATTGCATGAAGGAGGGGCATCTCTTGGTTGATAGTACTTTCCATAAAATTTAAGATTATATTCCAAAGCTTCCTTTGTAAACATTATGTATGTACCCCCATCAAAAAGTGGGTCAATTTAACTACATTAGTTTGGGTTGCTGGCAATGTTCAGAGTAATAAGTAATGGTGTTCAGATTATAAATTTCTTTATACTCTCTTTAAAATTATCCCTGATAAATTAGGTTCGACAATTACTTTTGTTTATTAGTTTAGAGATCTTTTAGAAATAGTTTTTATTTAATTTAAAATTATTGTTGGATATTGTGGTCAATTAGATTTCATCGATTAATGGGTAAAACAATAATATAAGGGTTTTACAAAGTCAACTACCAATTTATTTAATAATATGAATAAAATAATAATATTTATTTAACGTTGTTTGGTTATTTTTTTAAATATTATAAGTCATTTTATTTGGATCAAGACCATGCATTAATGGTGTGATAGACAAACTGGGAGTTTATACAAGGCAAGAATATTTTGCCATTCAATATTGCACTTGTTAACAGAGTGTTATTATTGAATATAATATTGGTTGATGGAAAATATTATAATTATTTTTAAAGATCTAGATACTTGTAGAAGCTTGATGAGGTTTTTTGCATTTGCTGAAGCAAGGAGGACTAGAGAGAGGTCGGCGAGTCGGGGTAGAAAGATTGCACGCAGTTTAGAGGTAAGGTTTTTTTTGTTGTGACTTGCTTGAATTAGGCTTTTAGGTTTGAAATCTAGGGGGTTTTCTTTTGTTGGGTTTTTTTTTTCTAAATTACAGGGTTTTTTTATATATCTATATGATCATTTGATATATGATGATCGAAAATGCCTTTGTTCATTTTGATGGTGGTTGTAATTTTAATAAATATTAGAGTTTCAAGAATATTTATGGATTAAGAGTTTGAGGACTTTGAGGACATAATCTCAGTCTATAGGTGTTATACTTGTAGTGATCTCCAATTGTAAATTTGTATTAGAGTTTTAGGTGCTAAATACACCACCATTTTTTCCTAGGGGAAAATTATGCTATTTTATTATGATAACAAGGGCATTTACTACATTATTACCTTTGAACAAAATTGTTTCCTTTTTCTTACCAAGCCCTTTATAGCTATCTTCAGGAGCGATGGTGTCAAGTATTTATTTGTTTATTGCATATTTCTGAGCGAGTTATTTGAATTAGAAGAGGCTAACTAGCTTGCAACAATGTTTTTCAATCGTGAAAAAAAAAATAGTGTGAACTGATTGAAAGCTTTATCTACTATTCTATATATATGCATGTGGATATTTTGTTTATGGTAGAAATTAAATACTGAAAAATTGGTGACATATTTTTTTCAAGCTAAGTAGTCTCTTCCATTTGAATTTAAGTGCATAAAGCATACATTAGATATACTAAATATATGGTTCGCAATATGAAATATATTGATTTGTCGAATAATATATTGACTAGAATGATACCTCTTCCTTTGAACAATATAATAAATTTAAAGCTTGCTATAGTTTGTTGTATTTGTCGAAGTAAGGAACACTGGAGAGAAGTTGGCAGGTTAGAGCGATAAGATTTCATTGGCTTCGGTAGGTTGCATATCATGTGTGAAGAGTTTAGAGGTAATGTTCTTTACTATGAGCTTGCTCGAATTAGACTTTTATGTTTGAGCTTTCGTTAGGGTTAGACAAAGGTTTTTTTTGTGCCTAGGTTTTGTTTTGCCAGGTTTTTTTTTTTCTAAATTGTAGGTTTTTTTGATAAATCTATGTGATAATCTAGTGATTGATGATAAAAAATACCTGTGTTTATTTTGATGGTTGTTGTGCTTGAGAAAAATCTAATTTTACAAATAATATATTTAAATATTTTCTTAGGGTTATAGTAAAATATGAGGGTTTTTGGAATGTTTTTCTTGATAGTGAATTGATGAGGTCTGGTTTGATTTTTGAATGAATTTTAAGCTTTGGTCTTTTTTATTTAAAAAAATATTAGGATTTTGAGAACGTTTTTATGGATTAGGAGTCTGAGGGCTATGAGAACATGATCTGAGTCTATAGGTTGCTATTCTTGGAGTGCTTTCTAATTGCAAATTTCTATTAGAGCTTAAGGTGTTAAATTTTTGTTAATTATTTAGGGGAAAAACTATGCTCTTTTATTATGATACCAAGGGCATTCATTATATTATTACAGTTGAACAAAATCATTTCATTTTCTTTACCAAGCCCTTTATAACTATATTCAGGAGTGATGACATCTAATATTTATTTATTTGTTGCATATTGTTGAGCGAGCTATTTGAGTTGGAAGAGGTTAACAAGCTTACAATAATGTTTTCAAACGATGCAAAAAAATAGTGTGAGCCGATTGAAAGTTTTACCAACTATTCTATACACATGCATATGCCTATATTGTTTATGGTAGAAATTAAATACTTGAAGGTTGGTGAATATTTTTTTGCAAGCTAGTTAGTCTCTTCCATTTGAATTTAAGCTCATCGAGCATGCATTAAATTTATTAAGTATATAGTTTAAAATATGAAATATTTTGATTTGTCCAAAAATATAATAAATTTATAAAACATAACAAAGGAAAATATGGTATACAAAACCTAGTTTATGAATATGTGTTTTATTGAGTGTTGTGATTGCAAAAATAAAGTAATAAATGTAGAATTTATGTTATCATTTTGCTTGTACAACTTAGTAACAAGAGTAATCTACTTGTTGAATCTCTTCATCCCACTCAATTATATGTTGCAACTAGTGGTTTTGTATGTCTTCTAGAGTTGTCATTTTTTGGCATAATGGATATTGTTGACATTTTCAGAATAATAAAATTAGTAACCTGATGAATGCACACTACTTAAACCGATTTCATCTTCTAAGAATGACAATGTCTTACTTTGGACGAATGATCAAAATTGTGCTATGTAATCCATTTTTTTATACATGTCATGGGGGAAAAGTGGACACATGCCAAGGAGTTCCAATTTTAATAGTTAAATTGTTGTTTTGAAACATAAACAAATTTACTTAAATTAGGATGCAACATACCCCATATTATGCTCCTTGAATTGATATTGGGTCAATGGTTCATTGCAAATAAAGCTATGCATTTGACTCAAAGACATTATCTCTTTGGAGGCTTCACTTTTAACACGTAATTCATTTTTTTGCTTATCAAAGTGCAACTAAAGTTCATTCAAATGTTTCACTTTCTCCTAGGAAATTTTTAGTTCATTTGATATTTTGTCTTTGTCTTCTATTAATTATGTTCTCTCCAACAACACATTCCAACATCATTTTTTAGTTTATGATGTTGTGTATGCACTTTAGTCAGCCGGTTAAAGTTGCGATTATAATAGTCTAGCATCTCCTCAATTTTTTGTTCAACTTATCAGCCAATTACTCTTTCTCACTCATAATAGTCTAGCATCTCCTCAATTTTTTGTTCAACTTATCAGCCAATTGACCCTTTTCTTTGGCCAATGATTTCATCACACTTTTGAATTTGTCCAAATCTTTTAATGCTTATTCAAAATTTTGTTTTTGCAAGCTTGGTTTATACTCAATAAGATTCAGTTTGTAGCTATCCCCAACTATATACTCCTTTCTCTATTAATTTTCTAGTAAACTATAAGTCTTGTATCTATTGTTGTAAACTGTATCTATTCTTTGCTTTTTATTCTAGTATTTTTCTTATCAGAAAACACATACATTATGTCCAAGAGAAATTAGATATGGAATTATGGGTATGTGCATAGAGTTGGGGGACAATTTCATGGAATTTTCCCATAACATGATTATGTTATTAAATAATGCGATTGCATTATTGACATAACATGATTACATTATTTAAATTATGTCTCGATAATTATCGAGCCATAATACAATCACGTTAATACATAATGCAATCACGTTATTGTAAAAATAATAATGCAATCATGTTCCTATTGTTTTGCATAAAAAAAAATTTGAACATGCACATGAAGCCAATCTTGGTTAATAGATAATCAATCATGTTATTATAAAAGCAATAACGCAACCACATTCCTATTTTTAAGCACATAAAATCATGTGAACATGTAGCTAAAGCTAATCTTGACTCGAATATTATATTTATTATTATAAATGTTAAGTATAAGTTTACATTTATAAGGAAATAAATGTAAACTTATACTTTAAATTTATTTTAATAAATATAAGAAATTAGGGTCACTATGCATCTGATAGAGTTGGTCTCACAATTACATGCCTTACGATGTGAAAAATAGTTTTTCAAAATCCAATCCGATCATTACTTAAGCATTTTCAAGGTCTAAGATATGAACGTAGAGATTTTAGGGTTTAACTTTTGTAATTGATGCTCATTTTCAGCTACTCATGATAGAAAGTTTCATATATATATATATATATATATATATCAACTTAACTTTAACATGCCATTAATTTTGCATTTAAAAAATGTTTAATAATATTTTTTGAAAGTGTGTATTTTTTTATGTTCTTCACATTTTATTCTTTATTATACAAAATACTTAGTGGTTTTAAAACTAAATGTTGCTAAGCATTTTGGAGACCCCATTATAGAATCTAATGCTTAGTAGGTATTCATGAATCAAGCTCACCCAAGCTACGTTTCAAATTTTAAAAAAAAAAATCAATTTTTTTTTTTAAAGTGAGCATTAAAAAAAATCGAAAAATAATCTCTAATATTTTTAGAGAAGAATATAGTGGTGCAATCAATTTTCTAGTTTTATTCAACTAAATAATTTTATATTGTTTTTCTTTGTTCATCCTTTAGAAGTAAATCTAATTATTTATTTGACACCTCACATGTAAATGGGTACCCATTATGGCATTTTTGGGGATTCATATTGAGGATGGTTATATTTGAGCATGGTAGTTTATTCTTGAAAACTTGAGAAGCATTGATAAGCAACTTGTAGATTTGTTCCACTCATGCAAATCATCTAAGATATATTGTTCAATGGTTCAATATTTAGTTTATGTTTGACATCTTATAGTTTCATATAGATCTTCATATACATCACCATTTCCTTTTTAATTTGGTAGTTGTAGCGACTCGACAACCATATATTCCAACATGATGGAATGTTGTCCTTCATGACCTTAGTACTATTTGATATTCATTGACATCTAATTGATAGAGTTTATAGCCCATTAGTTTTCTACACCTATTGTGATACACTTAAACATTGACAATTTTGTAATGTACATTTTGAGAAGCATAATCTTGAATTTAGCCATTCTTTTTATTAGTACATTGTTTGTACTTATTGTACATGGGTACCTAACATGGCCTAGTTTTTGGGACATGGGTTTTCTCTCACTTTTTCCTTTTTCCTTAGTTTATTTTTGGTGGAGTCATGGAGGAGTTGGTTAGGGTGAGGGGGTAAGGCCGGGTTTGGGGAACAGGGATATTGATGTTGTACTTGAGCACACTAGTTTGCTTCTTGAGAGCTTGTTAACATATTTTCTAAGCTTACTTAGGCTAGTGTAACTTATTTTGTCCTCTAATTTTATCAAAGTACATCTTAAAGGGGGATGTTATTATATATTATGACATAGACTTATGTATTGTCTAAGATGCACTCTTTATGGAGAAATATATTTTATGTGCATGTCATTATCCATAACTTATTTATTTATAATGACTAATTTATAAGCCACTTATAAATAAGAATATATCTAAAGTGGTTACCCTCAAAATAAATTGGGTATATTTTGGACTAATATATCTAAGAGATCAATATTCTTTCATTTTCAAAACCTTCTTTCTTATATATATATAAATATGGAGGGATTGGATGAAGGTAACTCCTTTTGTAGTTTATTTTGGAATCAATGGTATTTTATTTTATTGTATCACCTGAGCCATTTACCTAACCCTTGGAACCTACCATGGCTTCCAACTCAGAGCATCCCGAGCTTTATTGAAAAATCAAGATGATCTTAAGTGTAAGAACAACCTTAGTCATATGAACATCACTCTATAGTCATAAACAAAGATAATGGCACTAATAACAATTATTGTGTTTTAAGTAACAATCCATGATTACAAAGCTTACAAAGTGTTTAGAAATACTTAATTATATTACACTCTTGATCATATTATCTATTTCTATCTTAAAGTTATAATAATATTTTTGTAGCATTTCCTTACTCTTCTATCCATTTCCTTATGATTCGATAGGTCTTCGTTATCTCTCGATAATTCTCCCTTTTATTCCCAGATCTCTATTTTATATAGATGTTTCATAGCCTTACAAGTCACTTGATAGTAAAACTACCACCTATCAATAGTTAATATCTTTGTCATCCACTTGATAGTTGATGTGATGCTCTACTCTAATTTGGCTACCATGCCATCTTCTGCCACTTATCCATTGCCTATTAGAATCAAGTTGTCAGTCATAAATCCCATCATTTATCCCTGTGATCTCCATAATAGTTCATGGATTTATATAGTCTTGCATGTCTTGATCCTATTGTTTTATCATATACACACGTGGAATAGTTCTTATCATCTTTTGCCATGATTTTTGGCAATCTCTATTACGTGTGCGTGCATGCAATGATTAGGTTTGTGCATGCCACTTTTTACTTCCTTGGACTACTGATGTCAGTCTCTGATTTTATCTACCATGCATATGCTCATAGAATTTGTTATACTTAGCCAAAATCTTAGGGTTAACATCACCCCACACTACCTTGGTTGTCCATCCTTAGGCAACTTGCTCATCCTTCCTCCTACATAGCCTTACTTTCCACCTCTTTGTTTTTCTATCCTTGTCATGATTTTCCATTTCAAGCCTTATCCTTTTCATATTTATCCACTCCACATTTTTATTTTTCATATCTCCCCTTGTTGTGCCATTCTCTCTATGCATGATTTGAGTGATTCTAGGCTCTATGTGTCTCTTCATTAGTATTGACACCAACATGCATGCTTGATTTTTTTGGCTCCATATACTTTGGGCTTACCTTGCCATCTCATTATGGGTAACTCGCATGTGTTCCTCTTTTGAGATGTGTTGGTTACCCCCATGTGTACCAATAGTTATTCAATATTTTGAGTTTTAAAGAATTCAATGTTATTTTGTTAAATCAAATAATTATGGGGCATCTTTCCTCAACTCTTCCTCAAACTTAGCCCACCTTTTGAGCACATTCTTAATGGTCTATGTGATAACTAATATTTACGTGCCCAATCCTTATAGAGCTAGAAGTTACTCTTAGAGTGGCTCGACCTATTGTTTTATGTTATTCGGTTTCTTGGTAGCTTCCTTCACTATTTCCTTGAGGAAGTTTTCCTTGTATATAGTCTTCAATTATATCTCTAAGAAGCATTATTCTAACTCCTTCTTTGTACTTATTTTATGGGCCAACTATTCCACCTCTTGCAATAGTTTTGTGCGCTCCTCATTTTTATTGGTGTATACCTAGGTGGTTATCTCTTTCCATTGTTTCTCTTATTTAGAGATATGTGCATTAATTATTGCTTTATGCTTAGCAAAATTTAAAAACAATTTTTTCACCACATTTGTGCCCTTAAATATCTTCTTCAGGGCATCTTCACAATTTTGTAATTACTTAACAAACTCAAATTGGGACTTTTCTTATTTCCTCTTGCGTGTCTCTAGCACTTATTCCTCTTTTCAAGAATTGATTGATGATTATTTCTAGCCTCTCCACGAGCATGGCCTGAGAGATGTTTATTCCATCTATCAGGATTGACTGATCCCTTATAACATGTTCATACAACTTTAGAGCTTTAAAATCCATGGCTACTACCTTGTGTTCCACTATCTTTCACCTCTCTTGCTCTTCTTTGAGCATATTTTATACTATGACACATTTATTTTCCTTATCCTCAAGTGCCTAAGTTACTTCTACTATAATGTGACTTTGTTGCTTACAAGTTTTGTTATTAAATTTTTTTTGTCTAATCACTTATGTAGCTATCTTCATCAACACGTTCCCTATTTGTATGTCTCTCATATGACTCACGTTTACAAGAAATAATTCTTACCTTCACTAGCTTCTTATGAGGAGTACATCCCTTCTGACATTGGGAATTCAAAAATGGGCTCCTTTGTATAGGTGTCCATATAAAAGGACACTTGCTTATACATTTTTAAAGTTACATGTTTGGGATTCATTGTGTCCCACATAAATATAATTTTTATTCTTCCACACCCCTTTGGATCTTTGAACGGATGGTGTCTTCTTCTTCTTCTTCTTCTCTTTCAACTTCATGGGGGAAGGGGAAATGGGAGGAAGAGACTATATTACACCAATATTTTCTCCCTCATATCCTCCCCCATCCTTTCTTCTTTTTTGACTTCCGAATATTGTTATTATGGATCTTCCGTGCTGGGTTGCTTTTCTTGGGTTACACCATGGAGTCCAATTCCTTAAGTTGCTCCATGAAAAACTCTACTCCTTTACTCAGGGCTACCTCCAATATTTTTGTGCTGTCCATATCCACTTCTAGCCCTCTTTATTTGCTCAGTATTATCTTTACGTGTCTTTCTTTTTTTAGGGGATTCCTATGATGTCTCTTTCTATGCCTACATCCATCCTTATTCACTTGTGTGGGGGAAGTCTTGTATAGTCTCTTTATCTTCAAGCCCATGGGCACTTGCTTGTGGGGAATCTTGTATTTTCTCTTTTACTTTCCCCTTTTCTTGTTTTTGTTCCTTCTCTAATGGGGAAGTTGAAAATCTTTACCTTTGATTAGGTTGTAATTGGGTTTTTGGACTTGCCTCTATTTGCATCGTTACCTCGAGAACATTTTTTGGATTTTACTTCACATTTGTTTCAACTAACATCTTTTTTTTTGCACCTCATTTGACAAAGGAAACCTTATGTCAATAGACTTTGGCCGCATGAACCATACTTCTTCAAGAGTTATTCCTCTGACTCTATCTCCTTTGAGACTTATTGCATAGGGGATGGTGGCACGAGATTCATCTTATTTAGGCTCTTCTTCCTTGAGAGGGAAGCATGCAAGCTGTTCAAATTCTTCTTAGGTGGTAGGTCTATCCCTTGCCCTTGTGCCTCTTCACCAATAAGTTGTTTCTTGGGCTTAGAATATCTCATATGTGTGGCCTTCAATGGTAACATTTTATATTAGGCTCATAATAAAGCCAATAGTATATCTGTCATCCTTCTTATTCAATGTGGCTTATCCAGGGCACACATATTTTGCACAAAGGGTGTGGATGTATACAACTATACCTTGCACATTATTTTTTATCTTTTGTGTGTTCTTGATTTCATTCATTGCATCAACAAAGTATTGCGTTGTAAACCCATATGGAAACTTTTGTTAACCCATCATGTTGCCATTGACCAATTTTATTTTTGCTAATGAGTAGTGTTACATGATGGTGTATTACACTAGACCCTTTATTACTTCTAGGAGTAGCATTGATACATGTCATTCATCTCCAATATTATTCTTTAGGTGTGAGAAACATCTATCTACTCTATCCTTATACTTAGGGAGACTATCATGTGATAAGTATAAATGCAATACTTGAGTGCTAGGGATTTGTCATCAAGAGGGTAGTTCCATTATCCTTTTTGCGCACCCTCATGTATGCCAATCTCATTAAAAATGACAACATCAAGATTTATCCATATTTAAAATTCTCCCCTTGCTAGTGTGCCTTCTTTGTGCCCTCAATGATTGAATCAACAAAGAACTTGGAGATGCTAAACAATGTTACTTTGACCATTTCATATGCCACATAGAAGAGGTTCTTATTAATTTACTCGTAGAGCCATGACATGTACAACTTGTTTCTCACCAAGCACATTGTAACCCTTATGCCTTTGTTTTTTATATTTACAACAGGGAAGTTAAACCCCCCTTCTTATATTCATCTCCCTTTCCACACGTTCAACTTCCTTGGAGTCCATCAATTCTTCTTTGATGTCTTTCCTTGACTGGAGTAGCCTAGTTGCCTTGTGAATTTGGGCTAGCATGATATTCATTATGTGGTCAGTAAAGTATAATGTATATTTTTGCACGCGTGAAATTAGGAAGCATGTTAGCTCCTTAGCCTTGCCAAAATATGGGAGCTCATAGAGTTGGAAAACTCAAATTATATGCAAAATTTGCTTGACGGAGTTTTCAAAAATTACATTTGTGTCATGAGTCTTCTTCCCCATATTCACCATGTAATCATTCTATAGATTCACCCCATTACCTCTCCCATGGTGGTTTTAGTCTTCCACCTTTCAATTTTCAGCATTAAACTCTCACTCTTTTATGCACATCACACTCTTAGGGTATTTCATCTCGGCAAAATTCATTATGCCTGGTCTCGGTTTGTAGGTTGCCTTTGGTATGCTTGGAGTAACCTTATTTTCCTTGTTTGCAATCATGCTCTTCATTTTCCTTGTCCACAAACTTGATGTTTCTATTGCTACTTCTACTTCTTCTCTAATTATAGTAAAGGGTCCTTCAAACTATGCGTTGCTCACTGCTTCTATGATGAACATTGAAGCACATGCACTCATGTTAACAATGAAATATTTCTTCTTCGATGCCTTTGCCTTTGGTCTCATAATCAACCTAAAACCTCTCTGGTTTAACCTTAGTTTTTCTACTTGGCCAAATCCTCAGATTTTGGTTTGTGTATGTCTACACCAGATTTCATGTTGTGGGGCTTTGCTCTAAGATTCACAAAGCTCCAATGGAGGTTGATCGACCCCTATAAACTAAATTTTAACGGTTTCATTCTTTCTACACATTGATGTTGGGAAACATTATTAGTGCTCACGTAATTATAGTTGTTAAACTATAATATATTTTGTATGTATTAGTGAATTGTGCGAACAACTCATGTATATAGGAGAATATAAAATTGTAAGAGAGATTATAATGATTTAGTAATTAGTTTGTTATGGTGTGATTCCTTATCTCAAAGAGATCATATGCCTATATATTTGTATACAATAATTATGAATGTGATTGAATTATTATTATGTACCTTGTTTTTTAAAAACTCCAATCACACCTTCATTTGATATCAGAGCAGTCATGAAACCCTGAAAGATTGTAGGGGTGAGAACCATTATAGTTCTTGATTGCCTCGATTGATGAGAAAAGAATATTGTGAGAAGAGTTAATAGTGTGGTGTGTTTAGTATTGTAATAATATTAGCTTAAGATAGTATTGTATCATCAAGGTTGTTTGGCTAGACAATCGACATAAACATATAAAATGATGCGGTACCACAAGAAAGCAATGGCATCTAAATGGGAAGCTCCTCACTTTAAAATTCCACTCACATGTATGATTTAGGGTGAAAAGAAATCAAATTAAAACACATTACTCTACACATAAATATATTTATGAACTTTTAATAATATAAATTTTTAAATTTAAATAATAATTAATATATATTTTTAATTTATTTATTCAAATATAATAATTTATAAAATAAAATATCATATTTTAAAAAAACAAAAAATAAATAAACTATTTAGAAATTTTGGAAAAAAATTGCCTACTTCACTCACACTATTTATATTGTAATAGTTAAAAAAGTAAATTTTATACACACACATACTAAAATAAATTATTATAAGAAAAGATTTAAATGTTGGTATTGTTAAACTTGATCATTTAAAAATTAAATTAAAGAGATTAATTATTTAATATATAAGAAATATATATATTTAAAATTAAATTGGGAAGATGAATTATTTAATATATATATATATATATATATAAATTTTTGAATATCTATTTTTTGATGTTTAAAGATATTGTATGAAATTATTGAATTATATAAAATGTCAATATCATACTCTCTTTCACTTAATTATTTAAATTTTTAATCAAATATTTTGGGAGATTTGTATTTTAATAGATGGATATAAACAACTATCATCCTCACTAATTAGATTAAAAATATATTCTATTCCTTTTTTATTTAAAAATATAAAAATATAATTTATAATTAAAATATAACATTTCATTAATTTATGCAATTTTAATATTTTGAACATTTAATTTATATTTAAATGATAAAAATTCACGTATATTTATAATTAAAAATATATTGACATATTATTTTATGAATTGTAAAAATAATATATTTTTAATTAATTTGTATTAATTATGTAAATTGAGAAATGTATATGTTTTTATTTTATTATTTTTGTTGATTATTATATTAATTATAATAATTTTTTTTTAAAATATATTTTATACTAAAAACTAAAACACATTATTATACTTTAATTTTAATATTTTTTTATTTTTATTTATATGAAAAATACATAAAATGATTTTCAATTTTTTTTTAATTTGACTGGGTAAATCACTTTTGATTGAAGCTATGAGAATCAGTATGGGACATAAACGGGGGCTCATTTTCCACAACAAAATGAAAGGAAGAAGAAAGAAAAACAGAAGGAGGACACCACCTCCCAAAAGAACAAAAATTATAAAGAATCTAAAAACACAATATTATTTTTTATTCTTAACATGCAATTCTAGAGGAAACGCAATTTGAGAAACACATCCTTGTTGTGTTTAGTATTTGTTTTATTTGTTGGGGAATTTGAGTTTGTCTAAGAATATTTTTACGTGATTTGACCCTGTGACGTGTGATGCTTAAAGTATTCAGAGCATGATGGGTCTCTTTTATTACAGACTAATGTGTGAATAGAAGGACTCCTTTTTCGTCAAATGTTTGTTTTTGGGTTATCCTCTATTTAGATTTCTTCTTATCTTTTCTAAAAGCAAATGTTAAATATTATAATATCTACATTTAACATTTCGGTTTGATGTTTGTTTTGTTATATATATATATATATATTTTGAATTATATAAAATGTCAGTGTTTTTGTTTATATTTATGAAATAAATTTATAAGAAATTTATAATATTAAGTATACATTTAAATCAGTGAGTGCTTTTTATTAAGTAATCATAAGGACTATTCACACCGTTAAAATCTTTTAGGATATACTCTTGTACTTAATCATTTAACTCTTTATATCGTATATCTAAAAACATTTGTACTTTGGTAGATAGATATAAATAACTATCATTTAAAATTTAAAATTTCTATTAATTTTTTTATTTTGGATAGTTATTTTAAATACATATATTTAATTGCAATTTTTTTTTAATTATATGTTATATATCATATAATCATATATATATATTAAATAATATAAATTTTTATACAATTTTTTTTATAATAATTTTTTACCTCCATTTTAAAATAATAATTATAAAATATAAAATAAATATTCTTTACATAATTTATTAAAAAATTATAACTTTTATCGAACAACATAAATTAAATATTACATGAATGTGACCATGAAACTTAAAAGGACCACGCCTATTTTACAACTTTAAAGAATACACATTCTACAGAATCGGAGGCGTAGGGTGTAGGCAACCCAATGAAATTAAATTTTAACACCTCATTTGTTTTAAGAAAAGAACTAGGGGCGAAGGATGAGGTTGAGAGAAACAAAAGAAATATAAAATATCTCATAAATTTCAATAATATTATACTTTAATTATAAGTTAATATTATATATTAATATTAAAATATTTTATAAATATTAAAGATAGAAAATTTAGTTAATTGATGTAAAATAATAATGGGTTTATAGGATATGATCTCAGAGATAAAGTATGCGTTTACTCTTTGGTTATGTGTTATAGTTAAGGTCTAGGCTCACCAAAATTTTGTCAATGAGATGAGGGTGTAATAATTAAGAGGGTTGGTTGTAGTCGTTGGTAATGTTAGTGACATATATAGATTTTGATATTCTGTTTATATTCTAAACTAATTCATTAATTCTAATAAAACGCTGATCTTTATCATGATAATTTTTAATTAAATTGAAGTAGATATATTTATTAAAAAAATAAAAATAAAAATATATTGATTAAAAATATATGAGATAAGCATCACAAAAATCACTATTATTATTAAAAATATAAAAAATAACATAATTAAATATTAAGTATTAAAATAAAATTAACCAAAAACAACTATTAAAAAAATAATAATAAGATAAATGAAACCACGAGCACCACCAAATATGTTAATGAAGGAGAATGATGATTATTGAGCTTGTCTCAACTTAATCCAGACCAATTATAGAAACTTGCCCTGCAAAGTGACCTTCCAACCAATCTATCTATATCCATTATGTGCAGAAGGCCAATCTCTATAAATTCTTATAAAGAGGAGGTATAAAGAGAAAAACAATTACAAAAATAACATCAAACTATGATATATTTTTTATCTTTTCCCTTGAATTAAAAATTTATCCCTAAAAAAATGAGAAGAAACTTAAACATATAAATAATACTATTTTAATAGGTCGTCGACTTTGGACTGGGGGTATACGGTCTCTATAGAACGGATCATGAAGATTGGAGAACGACTGGTGCCACTAAACTGTTATGTAGTCCTTGGTTATCTGAGGATGGTAAGGACTTGATCTTCTATGTAGATATGGGATTTATCTGGTGGTGGGGTGTGGGAGACAATGCCCATAGTTGGAATATGAATAGTGCCTTGGGTGGGTAGGGGAACAAACAAAGCAGGGGATGTCGTTGGCCCTCCCTTGGTGTCTTTGCCATCCACAACATGACCATCATTCTGTGGACCTTCTATGGGGTGGATGATGGAGGATCTCACCCCTTGTAATCTTATCAGGTTCAGATGGGGTATTAGAGGAACCCACCCCCTTGGTTCTCTAAATGGCATGGATATTAGAGGAGTCCTTGCTATAGTTCTTATTGTTTACATGGATAATGGAGAAATCTATATGTTCCACATAAGCACTGTAAGTACATGGTTCTATCTTAAGGTGTTTTTTTAGGAACGCTGACTCTTGGGCCCAAGAGGGATTTGTTTTGCTGAAGGCACTCTTTGCTATATCAGAGCGGATGATAGAGGAGTCCACTTTTGTCTACTACAAGGTTCGGAATTCCTTATTTCCCTCTTAAGATTCTATGGAATAAAATCTAACATGGATGGGGCCTCCTTGGGGGTTGTGGTTCCATTTAGACAAGTTTGCACTCCGGATGTATGTAGGGAATATGAAGGATGCATAACAACTATGTTGAAGATCATATTTGCAGAGGCCCATTCTCAGTTTAAGTTGGGTTGGTTTGGGGTAGGTATAAGAATCCCATCCAAATCTTGTTTTTATTAGAGTGGATGATAGAGGAATCCACCTTGTTGGTTTTAGTGGCAAAAAAAGTCCACTTGTTGTGTGTAAAACGGAGGTTGTGCGAAAGACCCAAGTGGTAGAAGACCTTATGCGCCTAACAGACCCCTGTTCTATAGTGTAAATCTTAGGGAAGTCCTGACGAAGGGTGTCAGTGCTTCGAGATTCATTGTTTTGTAACATCTTTAGTTGTGTTATAGGTTGTGGGATCCTTTAAATCCTTTATATTATGGTTGCAGGAGTCTTAAAACCCTCTTAATTCACAAAGGTTGTGGGAGCCTCCAAACCCTCGTGCTATTTCTTGTTATAATTGTGACAGTGTCAAAACCCTCCTGCTATGTTTTGTTAGGTTGCGGGATCCTTAAAACTCTCTTATTTTTCCAAGATTGTGAGAACCTTCAAACCTTCTTGTTATGTTGATTATGGTTGTGGGAGACTTAAAACCCTCTAGTTGTGCTTGTTAAATGTTGGGAGAGCATCCAAACCCTTTTGTTGTACTTGGTTTGTTTGAGGGATCCTTACAACCTTCTTTGTTGTTCTTGATTTTATTTGATTGTGGATCCATTATGTAAAACCCTCCACCTAAATATGAATCCAATTATCAAAACCTTCACTTATCCGATTCATAATTTTAATTTCAAAAACATTTATCTCATCAAATAAAAAATAATACCATCTCAATCATTAATTAAAATAAAAAAATATTGAACCTCCAAAACCATTCTTACTAAATACATTTATCCAAAATAAACTTTTGATAAATACTTATCTACATCATAATTACTTTCACACTTTAAAATAATTATTACTAATTTCTTTCCGTGGCATTTTTTTTGGACTTTTTTATCATCATGAAATTTGACTAGAACTCATTTTAGGATAAGGGGATGCTCTCCTCTTTTATTACTCCCTGTATATTCATGTGCATTATTTGCCTAACATGATTCATGGTCGGGAGAGAAAATAAACGCTGAAAACACGTCAGAGATGCCACTATCTATTTTATTAGAAGTATTAAGCTAGTGGCCTCTTTTAATGATGAGAAACATCCATTTTCACACAATGAACAAATTGCATCGTTAAAGGTAACAAACCAATTGCCAAACAAACATGGACAAATAATGTTCCATAACTAATAACAGGTTTCATAAGCGATTGATAGTACTTTTCCAAAGCGTGCCTTGTAAAATTTAAGAGTATTTTCCAATTTAATTGTATTAGTTTGGGTGGTTGGCAATGTTAAGGGTAATAAGTTATGGTGTTCATAAAAGCATACATTTCCTTAAAATTATTCATGATAAATTAGGTTTGACAATTACTTTTGGTTATTAGTTTCAAAGATATTTTATAAATCGTTTTTGTTTAATTTAAAATTATTGTTGGGTGTTATGATCAATCAAATTTCATCGATTAATGAGTAAAATGAAAATATAAAAGTTTTACAAAGCCAATTAGTAATTTGTTTAACAACGTGAATAAAATAATAATATTTTTTTAAAGTTGATTGGTTATTTTTTTCGATGTTATAGACCATTTTACTTGGATCAAGACCATACATTAATGGCATGATAGACAAACTAGGAGTTTGTACAAGGTATGAATATTGTGCCATTCAATATTGCACTTGTTCGTGTGGTGTTATTTTTGAATGCAGTATTGGTTGATGGAAAATATTATTATATTTTTATAGATTTAGATACCTATAGAAGCTTGATATGGTTTGCTACATTTGCCGAAGCAAGGAGGACTGGAAAGAGGTCGGTGGGTTGAGGTGAAAAGATTGCAAACAGTTTAGAGGTAAGATTTTTTTTTTGGTGAGCTTGCTTGAATTGGGATTTTAGGTTTGAAATCCAGGGGGTTTTATTTTGTTGGGTTTTCTTTTCTAAATTGTAGGCCTTTTTGATAAATCTATATGATAATCTAGTGTTTGATGATAAAAAATGCCTTTGTTTGTTTTGATGGTTTTTGTAATTTCAATAAATGTTAGGGTTTCAAGAATGTTTCTATGGATTATGAGTCTAAGGGATTTAAGGATGTGATCTCGGTCTATAAGGTGTTATTCCTATAGTGCTCTCCAATTATAGATTTGTATTAGAGCTTTAAGTGCTAAATACACCACCATTTTTTCCTAGGGGAAAAACTATGCTATTTTATTATGATAGCAAAGGCATTCACTACATTATTACAATGGAATATAATTGTTTCCTATTTTTTACCGAGCCCTTTATAGCTATCTCCAAGAGTGATGGTGTCAAGTATTTATTTATTTGTTGCATATTTCTGAGCTAGCTATTTGAATAGGAAGAAGCTAACTACATTGTAACACTGTTTTTCAATTGTACAAAAAAATAGTGTGAACCAATTGAAAGTTTTACCTACTATTATACATATATGTGTGTCGATATTTTTGTTTATGGTAAAAATTAAATACTAAAAAATTGGTGACATGTTTTTTCAAGCTAGTTAGTCTCTTCTGTTTGAATTTAAGTGCACAAAGCATGATTTAAATGTACTAAATATCTGATTCACAATATGAAATATATTGATTTGTCCAATAATATATTGATTGGAATTATACCTCTTCCTCTGGACAATATAATAAATTTAAAGCTTGCTATAGTTTGTTGCATTCATCGAAGTAACAAAGACTGGAGAGAAGTTGGCAGGTTGCGGCAACAAGATTTTATTGGCTTCGATAGGTTGCGTATCTTGTGCAAAGAGTTTAGAGGTAAGATATTTTAATGTGAGATTGATCGAATTGGGCTTTTACGTTTGAGCTTTTGTCAGGGATAGACAATAAGTTTTTTAATACCTAGATTTTGTTTTGTTGGGTTTTATTTTCTAAATTGTAGGGTTTTTTGATAAATCTATGTGATAATTTGGTGATTGATGATAGAAAATGCTTGTGTTGATTTTGATGGTTGTTATGTTTGAGAAAAAACTAATTTTGCAAACAATATATTTAAGTATTTCTTTGGTTTACAATAAAATATGAGAGTTTTTGGAATGTTTTTCTTAATAGTGAATTGATGAGGTCTAGGTTGATTGTTGAATGAGTTTTAAGCTCTAGTCTTTGTTATTTTAAAAAATCTTAGGGTTTAGAGAACGTTTTTATGGATTAGGAGTCTGAAGGCTTTGAGAACACGATCTCAGTCTATAGGGTGCTATTCCTAGAGTGCTTTCCAATTGCAGATTTCTATTAGAGCTTAAGGTGCTAAATTTATGTTAATTTTTTAGGGGAAAAACTATGCTCTTTTATTATGATACCAAGAGCATTCACTACATTATCTTAGTTGAACAAAATCATTTCCTTTTCCTTACCAATCCATTTATAACTATCTTCAGGGGTGATGGCATCAAGTATTTATTTATCTATTTTATATTTTTGAGTGAGTTATTTGAATTACAATAGGTTAACCAGCTTGCAACAATGTTTTTTGACTATGCAAAAAGAAAACAGTGTGAGCCGATTGAAATTTTTACCAACTATTCTATACACATGCATATGCCTATTTTGTTTATGGTAGAAATTAAATTTTTGAAAGTTGGTGACATATTTTTTTACAAGCTAGTTAGTCTCCTCCATTTGAATTTAAGTGCATGGAGCATGCATTAAATATACTAAGTATATGGTCTGCAATATGAAATATTTTTATTTGTCCAATAATATAATAAATTTATAAAACATAAAGAGGGAAAATATGGTATGCAAAACCTAGTTTATGAATATGTGTTTCATTGAGCATTGCGATTGCATAAATAAAGAAATAAATATAAAATTTATGTTATCATTTTGCTTGTACAAATTAGTAACAAGAGTAATCTACTTGTTGAATCTCTTCATCCCACTCGATTATATGTTGTAACTAGTGGTTTTGTATGTCTTCTAGAGTTGTCATTTTTTGCCATAATGGATATTGTTGACATTTTCAGAATAATAAAATTAGTAACTTGATGAATGCACACTACTTGAACCAATTTCATCTTCTGAGAATGACAATGCCTTACTTTGGACAAATGATCAAAATTGTGCTATGTAATTCATTTTTTAATATATGTTGTGGGGGGAAAGTGGCCACATGTCAAGGAGTTGCAATTTCAATAGTTAAATTGTTATTTTGAATGTATTTTAAAACATAAACAAATTTACTTAAATGAGGATGCAATATACCCCATATTATGCTCCTTGAATTCATATTGGGTTAGTGGTTTCATGCAAATAAAGTAATACCCTTGACTCATAGTCATTATCTCTTTGGAGACTTCACTTTTGACACATTGTAATTCATTTTTTGGCTTATCAAAGTGTGACTGAAATTCATTCAACTGTTTCACTTTCTTCTGGGCAATTTTAGTTTATTTGATATTTTGTCTTTTATCTTTTGTTCATTGGATTTTCTCTCCAACAACACATTCTAACATCATTTTTTAGTTTGTGATGTTGTGTATGAAGTTTATTTAGATGGTCAAAGTTGTGATTGTAATAGTCTGGCATCTCGATTTTTTTGTTCAGCTTGTCAGTCAATTGATCTTTCTCACTCAATTTTTGACCCTTCTCTTCGGCCAATGATTTTATCACACTTTTGAATTTGTCCAAATCTTTTATTTCTTATTAACTTTTTTGCTTTTGTAAGCTTGGTTTATGCTTAATAAGATTCATTTTCTAGCTATCCCCAACTGTATACTCCCTTCTCTATTAATTTTATAGTAAACTATAAGTCTTGTATCTATTGTTGAAACTTGCATCTATTCTTTGCTTCTTGTTCCAGTATTTTCCTTATCATAAAACACAGACATTGTATCCAAGATAAATTAGATATGGACTTATGTCTAATTTTTTATTTGAAACTATGCTTATTCAGAGCTTTTTTTTTCATTTGGTGTTTAATAACCTTTGCTATGAAAAAAGGGCATGTACCATGTTGCAAGTGCTTATCATGGTTGATTCCCTATCTAATAAAACTTTTGGAGCAACTTGGTGAACATTTTCAAAGAAGGTCTATGAATATATATTAATAAAAAATGGTGAATAGGAATAGATATGAACAATTCATTTCTATCAAAGACTACATAATGGTGGCCCCGACTAGATTTGATATCATAAATACTACTTTGGACAAAGCAGGCTTGTTTAGAACTTCTTAGTTTAGATACAACATTGATGACTACTTGTTTGATGTATTTCACGTCTTATTACATTTTTAATACACGTCAACAAAATTTCATGTTGTAATTATAGAATATTTTTATGATTGGTTGCAAATAGATGATCAAGATGCAATAAGATCCTTGAAACTTGAATTAGATCTAACAGAGATATATAGACTACAATGCGTACATGACATTGCCATATATTTTGAACTGATGAAAATTTCAACAACTACATGCACAACGAATGGTGAACATGGTTTATGGGGAGATATTTTTTTCTTAAATTGGATATCTAAATTGCTTGGTATTTCCATTTGTGTTTGGTCTTTGGTAAACAAGAGAAAATACTTACACTTTAATGAAAATTTAGACTCTCATTTGCATTGTATTTTTTTCCATGATTATAATCTTGTGTATGGACATTATGAACCATTGTATTTTAAGAAATTAAATAATTATGAATGTCCCTCAAGACAGATAGTTTTGTCAAGAACTTGTACCATGTTTTCTTCTTATTGGCAAGCAAATGCTATACATTTGCAGTTGTATGGTTTAGCACAAAAGTTGGTAGAGACGTCTTCATGTGGTGATAACATGTTCAATGCTTTTTTTAATTTAACATAAAATGATTTTGACATACAATATTTGCATTGATCTACGGCACAGTCTTTTTACAATGCCTTTTTATCTACAGATATCAAGGCATATGCATATTTAGAAATAAATCTAATAGACAATGTTATCAAAGGCATACCAGCCATTGTAAATTTGCAATGATATATTGTCAAATTAGCTTTTCCATATGACAATGGTGGAATTGAAGGTAATAACTTTGTGATAAAATGGATTTCATATCTATTAAAAGTAACAACACGTCTATGGTCAACAACAAGTCAACAAATTATTATATTTTTTAATAACTATTCTTGCTCGAAAGACATATATAACATTATTTATTTGACACAAATAAAAATCATATACACTATGAACCATTGATAATGAAACAAAAAATTGCACAACAAATCCAATATTTTCAGATTATGCAGCCCCAATATTGAAAAAAAAGTGTCTTTGCTTTGGACATTGAAAATTGCACGTAAAAGGCCAATAGGGAAAAAAGTTACCGAGAATACTATTAGAAAAGCAATAGAAATTTTCAACAAAAGAATTAGTGACACCCCCATACATGTTTATGTTATTTGCAAATAGTTACATTTTAAACATAGTATGAAATTTTGTAATCAAGTAGAAAGGACACATGCCAACAATTAATAGGGAAAAGTAAAGCTATTTGTAAAAAGAAAATATGTACAAATTGTGATTAGGGGCTAAAAAATGGAATGGTTCCTAGATTTTCAACATCTATTAATATTAGACAAAATAAATAATTAAAAAATATGCTTATACTATTATATCTTGAAGAAAGGCTTGTTGCATTGAGAATAACATTTGCACAGATAAGAGACTTGGGCTATAGTAAACCACAGACTGGTCTAAAAGGTCTTATTATCAATGTACCATCAAATGTCGATAAAATTCAAAAAACACTGCCCATGTCTATAGATGAGAAAACAATAATTGTTATAACTTTAAAAAGGCATTTGGAATATAAAAATGCATACCAACAAGGGGTTGTTTGGCCACAGATCATCATGAAAGTATTAAAATAACTATGCACAATAAAATTGTACATTTCTCACAATGTGTAGAATAAGGCTGATTGGGAACCACTTGTCGCTAATGCTATAATGGATAATGCAAATAGAGATATTGCCTCTAAAAAATCTGAATCGAATACAAATAATGAAACAAGCATGTCTTTTAACATAGATAAAATCTATTCCAATGACACACTCTTGCATGGTTTTATAGACTCAACATCGATTGCTACATTATAGGACAAAGTGGTTAAAATTTCACTGGCTAAAGACAATCACCAGCATGGAATTTTCAAAGATAATAAATCTGAAGAAATGAACTTTCCAACACTTTTATTTAGAAATCCTCATGATTGTTAGGTTGTGGAGCTAAAAGCTTCACCAAGATGCAAACAAGAGGAGTTACAGAGGTTGCAGAGGTTGTGGAGAGTTGCAGAATGAGTTGCAGGGCAACCGACGTCGGTCTAATCAATCGACGTCAGTCAGATAGCAGTGTAGAAGCAACCGACGTCGGTTACAAGTTGGCCGACATCGGTTAGGGAGGAGCCGACGTCGGCAACTTGTTTGTGAACATGCAGTTTGCATGCAGATTTTGGAGAGTCTATTTTTGGACTGTTAGTTTGCATGTTAAAGGCTAGTTATAGTCTTGAGTTGCGTGTCTAATTATTGTAATTAAGATAGTCTAATTATTATAAGCATGAGATCTATATATAGACTCATGGGCTGTATTGTAAACTAGAGTGCTAGAGAGTAAGAGAGCTAAATAAGCTCCTTCTGAGAGAAGAGAGCAATGGTGTGTTCCTCCTAGTGCCACAGTACCAACTGTGGGTGTTGGTTTAGAGAATCAAAAGGGTTCTTCGTATATGTATGATCTTGGTCAGCAGGTGTGCAGGACCACGTTTGGAGATCTACAATGGTGAGTAAGGTTTGGTGATTTGCAGGTAGCAGCAGAGAGTAGGAGATCTAATTGGAGTATGATTGTGTACTTGGTGTATTGGCAGCATTGTTTTTGATTGGTGGAGGTGAACACCAACTCTGTATTGGAGTTGATTGTTGGGACCGAGAGAGAGAGGGAAGAAGGTCTTGAGGTGTGGCAAGCCTTTGAGGTGGAAGAAGAAGTGGCATCTTCTTTATTGTATTTTCTTCTGAGTGATTATTAATACAATTGTGTATTGTCTCTCATATTCCTGTGTTGTTTTATATTTCTAGTTACTTATCATTCTGGTTAAATTCTGTGTTTAGTTGCTAATACAAGAAGTAATCATATGTGCTCTAATTGGCGGAGCAAGATCCTGACAGTTGGTATCAGAGCTTTTGGTTGGGTTGACTAACAGGTGGTTCAGATCTGGTAGTGTTTTTTGATTACAGGTCACTCTCAGGGGTTTCAGATTGAGTGGGAGTATAGCAATGGCAGAAGAAAGTAAGCTACGAATGGAGAAACTGAATAGCACGAATGGTCTGATTGATGGAGAGAAAGAGCAGGTAAAGGAGGATTGTTGGTCGATAAAAGATTAGCATGTAGAAGCAGATGTTGTAGGTGACGTTACACAAGTTGCTCTGGATAAAGTAGAATCTTTGTTTACAGATTCTTTTGCCTCTTTCCATGCAGCCCAAAATAGAGCATCTTTTCATGGGTATGTCTTTGGAGACTTTGGAGAGATTTATTTAGGGGTTGGTGAGCCTTGTCAGATTATTGACGAAGGGGAAGTGAAGCTAAAATTGCAGACGGGTAACACACAGGTGTTGAAGAAGGTCATGCAGGTTCCAGTCTTGGAGATGAGTCTAATTTCTTTAGAAAAGTTGGGTGATGGGAGATGCACAATAACTCTCACAGCGGATGCACTTGAATTAGATGGTGGTAATAAAGTAGGTAACCTTTATCTATTTACTTATATTACTGATTCACCTTCTGTTGCAGATATGTGACTGTGTAGGCTTGGTCACATATGAAGGAGGGGAATGCATGTTCTTAAGCGAAAGACATATATCTTTGATAAACTTAAGAACTAGAAAGCCTTGGTGTTCATGGAGGAGATGAAAAACAGAGATCAGTGGAGTGGACTGAATTATTTTGAGCAGGGTTGTGTTGATTTGAATAGGGTTTTGATCCATGGAGAGCTCGCGAGTAAAAAGTTATCACTCACAGGTGAACACAGGTACCAATGTCGGTCAGACAATAACCAACGTCGACAACAGGAAGACTGACATCAGTCATATAGGAACTGACATCAGCAGAAGGGATATCGGTGTCGGCCAGGGAAACGACGTTGACAGTCAGGGTTAATGCAGGGAACCAACATCGATCGGATGCAGACTGGGAGATGGCTGAGATCGGTCACTAGAATGGATGGTGGGCAGACAACAAGCTGTCAACAAGTCTCAAATGCCCATATGGAGGTCAAAAAGGGTAAGTGAACCTCATATTCATTGTTCACCTTCTTTATATTACTTACTGATGGTCGAGGACCAGGAAGATGTGAAGAAGCAATGCAGGTAGAATCCAGAAACAGTGGGAGCTTGACATGGATGAGGAGTGTGAGTCCTTGGAGAAGAACCAAATAGGAGTTTGTTGGTGGAGTTATCAACTAGAAGAAAGCATTGAAAGATGGATGGATTCCCAAGTCAAAGAAGAGAGTAGATGGATATGTGAGACGGAAGGCCAAGGTATATGGTCTTGAGGAAGCTGCAGGACAGTGGTACAGGTTTTGACAGGAGGATGACAAAGCAGGGCTTTAGTCAATGTCAGTATAACTATTGTGTTTGTCTTACCAGGTGGATGATGGTCGCAACATTATCTAGTTATTGTATGTGGGTGATTTTCTACCAGGTTTGTACATACATGGATTTACTGAGCTAAGGGTAAGGTTAGTTCAGAGGTATGTCATGGAGAATTTGGGAGCAATGAAATTCTTTAGCATAAAAGACATGGAGATTTTGTCTCCAGTGGGAGTTGATGTGAAGAAGGTGTTGGTGAGGTTCAAGATGCAGGATGCAGAATCGGTAAGCACACCAAGGGCTGGACAGTTCAAGCATAGCTTAGAACAGTGTTCAAAATCACATGAGGTCTGGCGTAGACCTGAGTTTTCCCAAGCAGTGGGAGTTGTCAAAAAGTATGGAGCCAATTCGAGGAAGAAGTACTGGAGGGCAGTTCAGTGGATTCTCAGGTATTTGGGAGGGACTAGCAGTAGGTTAACATGTTATGTAGGGTCAAGGTTTTCACTACATGGGTTTTTAGGTTTGAATGTGGCAGGTTACTTGGATGACAGGTGTAGCATCACAAGTTGTGTGGTGGTTGGTCTTCGGGATTGAGCTTGAAGAGGGATACAAGCTAGGGAATAAATTAGACAGTGTATAGGTACAGGTACAGGTGCAACTATTTATCTCCAAGTGGGAGATTGTTAGGTTGTGGAGCTAAAAGCTTCACCAGGATGCAAATAGGAGGAGTTACGAAGGTTGTGGAGAGTTACAAAATGAGTTACAGGGCAACCAACGTCGGTCTGATCAACCGACGTCAGTCAGATAGCAGTGTAGAAGCAAGCAACATCGGTTACAAGTCGATCAACATCGGTCAGGGAGGAGTCAACGTCGGCAGCCTGTTTGTGAACATGCAATTTGCATGCAGATTCCAGAGAGTCTATTTTTGGACTGTTAGTTTGCATGTTAAAGGCTAGTTATAGTCTTGAGTTACGTGTCTAATTATTGTAATTAAGATAGTCTAATTATTGTAAGCATGAGATCTATATATAGACTCATGGGCTGTATTGTAAACTAGAGTGCTAGAGAGTAAGAGAGCTAAATAAGCTCCTTCTAAGAGAAGAGAGCAATGGTGTGTTCCTCTTAGTGCCACAGTACCAAGTGTGGGTGCTGGTTTGGAGAATCAGAAGGGTTCTTCGTATATGTATGATCTTGGTCAGTAGGTGTGCAGGACCACGTTTGGAGATCTACAATGGTGAGTAAGGTCTGGTGATTTGCAGGTAGTAGCAGAGAGCAGGAGATCTACTTGGAGTACGGTTGTGTACTTGGTGTACTGACAACGTTGTTTTTGACTGGTGGAGGTGAACACCAACTCTGTATTGGAGTTGATTGTTGGAACTGAGAGAGAGAGGGAAGAAGGTCTTGAGGTGTGGCAAGCCTTTGAGGTGGAAGAAGAAGTGGCGTCTTCTTTATTATATTTTCTTCTGAGTGATTATTAATACAATTGTGTATTGTCTCTCATATTCCTGTGTTGTTTCATATTTCTAGTTACTTGTCATTATGGTTAAATTCCGTGTTTAGTTGCTAATACAAGAAGTAATCATATGTGCTCTAATTGGTGGAGCAAGATCCTGACAATGATGAGGATATTATGTCAAGATTTACATATCAAAAATAACACAATGGGAACTATTACATGTCAACCATCAATTTGCATATCACCTCACAAACTTATTTTTCAAAGCAATTAAAATAATAATAGATTAGGTTGGAAAGACTACATGGGTTTGAATTAGAAAAGCCTAGCCAAAGGTGAGAAATCTTCTAGATGCAAATGTCAAATACAAACCTAGTTAAAAAAATTGTTTAAATCAGAAATTAGGTACGTGGATTTAAGAAAAATATGCATCTCGCATGATTACATGTAAGGCATTCAAACTAATGCCTTTGCCATGATACAATAATTAGGACTGCCAACATTCTTCTTGACTTTTACAAGTGCTGAACATCATTAGAAGTCGTTGATAGATGCATTACAACTATTATTTGTGAAGCATGCAAAAAATAAATGATGGACTTGGTGACTTCAACAAATCTAATGATGCTTCCTTTCTTTCAAAAAAAGATCCAGTCACATGCACACATTATTATAAGCATCATTTTAATGCATTAAAACAGATGCTACTTGTAAAATTTAATGATTTTTTTGTGTGACTCAATTTCAACATAAGGGAAATGCTCATGACCATTGGCTGGTAAGGATAAAAGATGCATTGATATATGGAAATGATAAAAATTCAATAATTGTATATTTTATAGACAAATACATAATTTGTGATACTGATACTCTAGAAAATGATGTGGTAAAATTGCATATGCACCACCATACTAAGAGTTGTAATAAAAAAAGAGAGGAAAAGATGTAGATACAATTTTCCACAATTGCCAATCTGACAAACAATAATACTAACACTAGATGAAATAACAAATGATGTTGTAATTTTAGCATTAAAATAAATTTATATGTTACTAAGTATAAAATAATACACTACTTTGGATAACTTTGACACATTTTTACAGGACCTAGGCATGACCGGGCCTCAATACCTAGAAACAATACAGTCAACAATTACACAACCTAATGTTTTTCTTAAGCACACACCATCACAAGTATGGAGTAATAGTTTTATAAAAAAACATGTCATACTTGTGGCAAACCAATACAGATGTATAATTTGTTTTAAATGCATATGTTGATGTAACATGTTACAGTTCATATATGACAAAGGGAGAGTAAAAAACAACACATGCTTTTACGTAAATATAAAAACAACATGCAAAAGTGCACATAGATGCTATCCAAATGTTATGTACACTGGGGAAATGCATTTCTGAAATATCAACAAATGTTTGTGCAATAAGATGCTCACTTGGTTTTATCATTGCCATTAAACCATTGTTCAAGAACATGTACTTCTATAAACACATCTTGTCTTGATGAAGAAACATTTATCTTAAAACCCAGAAATCTTCTTAGACATGAGCCAAATGAATCTGAAGATGTAATGTGATGATTTGTTATAGAATATTACATAACCCATCCTACTACCATTTGCCATGTTTGTTTAGCTGAGTTTGTTTCTAACTACCAAAAAAATGGAAAGCCATTGAAAAGGAAAAGAGGCCATGTTATACACTCTGTTAATTACAATAAGTATCTTGACATTGAAAACTATTACCATGAATGATTATTATTATATTTGCCATTTTAGAACAATGAGAGTAGTTTGAAGCAAGGTCTTTGAACATGGAAATAAGCATATGCTTTACAAGTAAATATCATTAATAAAAATGAAGCTAAGTTTAACTATGACATAAATTCATCTTGAGGAGACATAGAACATGCTACCTCCAGAATTGATTTTCAAACTAAAAAAGTATTAGACACTAGAAATAAGTTATGCAAAGCAAATAACATGTAAGACAAATATGATATGTATATGGACTTACCATTAACAAATCCTCCATCAAGACAACATATGTCAAAACCATTTGAATTTCTTTCTCATTCATTTGTTTCTAATAATGGCAAATACTACAAACATAGACAAATGTTGAGTGAAGAGTAACAGGCAATTGTAAAAGACATTGCTTGTAAGAAAATAACAAATAAAAACAAGCCATTGTACCTATTTCTAATAGGATCTGCAAGCATAGGAAAGACATTTAAAATAAAATGTATCTATGAAATGCTAATTCACATGTACTCTAAGACTATTGAAAGTGATCCCTATAAGCCAAAGGGTCTTCTAGTTGCATACATAGGAAAACCTACATATAATGTTAAAGGAGTCACATTGTATTCAACATTTTTATTGCCATTTAACAAATTAGAAATTATTCAATTAAATAATGCATGTCTATATGTGTTGTCCAAACATTAAAATCAATCATGCATAGTACTAATTGATGCGATCTCATTTGTAAGAGAAAGAATGTTATATCATAGTGATAAATGGATACATGACATAATGCACTACCGACCATGTTCTTTGACAATGTTGACATGATATTTTGTGGAGACTTTTATCAAGTTCAACTGGTAAATGAATGTTTGATCTTTGCTTATCCAAAAATCAATAGTGAATTGATTTCAAATTCTTTTTGTCAATAAAAAGTATTTTTTTTAATCAATTTCAGCAACCCATGTGCCAAAAAAATGAAACTTTTGTCTCAGTCCTAAAAAAAATATGAATATGCTCACATACAAAACAATATTTAGAATATCTTAATAAAAAATGTTGAAGACAAGCCCCAAAAGATCCTTCATTTCCATATCTTTTCTTTTTGAAGAATGATGTGGAAGCCCATAATAACAAAATGTTGGCTCTTATTCCACACAATGAAATTTTTATCCATGCAATAGATAAATAAGATGATACATACAATGAAAGATAGGGATATGCTAATGCTATATGTTTACTTATAAAAATTGTACTAAAGCCTGGGCTGTTGGTTGAGCTTTTTGCTAGGAATTATGATATGCAAGATGGACTTGTCAATGGTTCAGATGGCATATTCAAACAATATAGAAAAGAATAAAAATATGACATTATCTGAATTAAATTTAATGATAATAACATTATAAAATTATAGAGAACAAGACATACTCATCTCTATAAAAGCCATATTGATTTGTCTTGGAATCCTATATTTCAAAATTGTAGACCAATTTACATGTCGATCTTGCTAGAAGCACAATCACTGAGAGGGGGGAGGTGAAGCAAAATCCTTAATACTCTTTTACTTTCAATTAATCATTCATTAATTACCATTCATCAAGAAATATCAACCCAATGTACATAAGCATGAATAAAGCATTAATCAACCAAAGCAATGCATAAACAATCATAACACATCATATAGGTGGGAAACCCTCATGAGGGATAAAACCCACTAAAACAAAGCTTGGAAAAATATTCCTATATATCAATGAATAAATATTTAGCTGAGCACCAACCTAGCAAGGAACACCAACCCCTAATTCACCAAGCACCCACTTGGCTTTAGTAAGCACCAACTTGCTAGGAGGTACCAACCCCCTTATTGATCAAGCACCCACTCAATCAACACTTATGATGGCTCAGCACCCACTTATCCACCAATGATTTGTACACCTTTTCCTTAATGATTATTAATACCTAATGATGGTCTTCTTTCTCTCTCTCTCTCTCTCTCTTTATCTGCTCATTATGACATCTATGTCATACTCAATCTTCTATCTACTCTTTCTACACATCAGCTACCTCATCATAGCCTTATCAACATATTCAATCCTCTAATACACTTGTGTTAATTTATGACAACCTCTTATAATATACTAATTATTATCCTTGTTGTAATCTTTAATAGATTATGGTCCTCTTCTTTAGCTCTTCACACACTTCTATTCCTCTCAAATTGGCCTCTAACTTTCTTTGCTCAACTAGCCCTCTTATTGATTTGATTATGTCATATGACCTTAATACTCATATTAATAACTTATAGTATATATTCATGACACACCTATGATGTTACAAATGAACTCCTTTTGATCCTCTTTGTGCTGTTTTATTCGCTTGCACATTCACTTAACTAATACATGCAAATATGCCTAATTAGACTTGCTTTTATACAAGTCACTTGCTCTCACACACCTTGGTCATCCATGCACACTTGAATAATTAATTACCATTAAAATATGTCATATAAAATTTTAAAATCATGAATCAACCAATACATTAGGTCGGCCATAGCTTAATAGGCTACATTCTTTTTTTAGATCTTATGGAGACCTATTAGGCCTTCTTAGTCACACGTTACACTTAGTAATCCTTGGAACATTTCCAAAATTATCATATATTAAGAAAAAATCAAATTAAAATCAAATATACCTTTTAAATCTTCACTTTAGTTCCAAAACACTTTTTAGGTCCAACCACCATTTGAACCTCTTCTCAAAACACTATTCATATTAGGTCTGTGCATACCCAATAAATCTATCTTGAGTAACTGAAGCATAAACACAATTTTTTCAAAAAAAAATGGAAAAATATCACACATATAGAGTATAATTGACCTTATGGCCATCTTAAAATTTATTATATGCTTCAACTCAAGGTATACAGGCTCAAACTCTTCTCTATAAGATGCTTACTCTGAATTGCTAACTGGCTTCAAAACACAGTGAAGAAAACATGAAATTTTGGCACCTAATTGAAAATAATAAAGGTATTTAAATTCATGAACATGATATTATAATATCCTTATAACAATGTAAAAAAAAATCACAATCTCTAATGGAAACTATTCATCTTGCATACTAATTTGTTGACTTTCACTCTCACATACTTCACTCAAACAGACAAGCCATTTTGGGTTCAATGTTCCGACCTATTACACTAGATTTAAATATTATATATAGAATGGATAAGATATTAATGTCCCAAAAAACAACACCATGTGCATTAAATACTTCACCTCAAGGCAAAGAGCCTCCAACTCATCACTGCAATTTATTACCCAAATCTACTAGTTTACCTTCAGGCATAGTTAGGGTGATAATGATCTTAAAAAAATGTGTAGACACTTTAATATTATTTAATTACACTTGGATGATCTTATGATACCATTAGACCATTATCATATAACATGGTCAAATGACAATATTGGTCGCAGACCAATCACATGATCTTGCACCTTCACTATCTCATCTGCACTAGACTGGTCAAATTATGAGTAGCATTATCATCATATAAAATGATATTAAAATATTATATTAAATATTGGAATGTATTAAAAGTATTAAAAAATGTCTTCATGCACTTAGATTCATCCCTAATCCATGATATCACATCCCTAATCACTTTCTCACTTCTGCTTGGTTTTCTCACTGTCTACATCATTAGGCTTGTTAGCAATAGTTCAAATTGTATGACTAGTTTAGCATACCCAAGGGATAAAAAATATCTAGAAACCACCATAAACACAAACCAAAATTCTCAAACTTTTTCCTCCATCCATTTAGTAACTGTGACTTGGTCCTCTGACTACTACAACAAATTTCTAAGAAACTAGCTCTTTCATGTAGGGTCTGTGCATTCACCTAACAAACCAATCACACCTGGAGGTTCTTTGGAGAGTTGAATAAAAATTATAATCACTTATCTATCCATTCCAATCCATTCTAATCACTTTAGAATAAGATCTTCAATATCAGGTCATTGTTAGGGTTCTTTGAGGGTTTAAACCATCTTCTAGTCTTAACAATCATTCATAAAGATTAGTCCTTAATTAAAAAAGTGAATTCCTATAAATTTGAGCTAGGACCCTTCTCCATATACAATGAAAAACCTAGGTCCTCATTCAAATGCTGCACATGCCAATGAACACATAAAATATCTTCTAGGGTATACAACTCTTCATTATGTGCACTTTGTTGGTTGATTATTTTGTCTATCAGCGTACTGGTAAACAAAATAGGTCTTATCAGCCAAAGCAAGAAGATTAGTCATCATAATGTGTAAGTTTATAACATCAGAAGGAGACTTCTCTCTCCTCTCATCAAGGGGAGGTTCCCTGTGGATATGCTATGTATATATATGAACAGAAAATAGTACTCAAGGGTAGGACCAGACATCCATCTCTCTTTTTTCAGAGATGATGTATACAAAACAAAGGAAGAACTCAAGAGAATGAAAAACAACACTCCTCTTCTTTCAGAAGAACTGTTTAACCAGCCACAAGAATACTCTTGGAAATAAAAGCAGAATCTGACTAAAGTATGGTAACCAACAAATCAAGACACAACGCAAAGTCTGGACATGAAATACTCAAGAGTGATATACGAAGAACAATGAAAGCTCAAAGTATTTCCAAAGTTCTTTACACAGCAATGAAAATACAAACACACTGAAGGCAGCTATGGGGGCGCAAAGTTTCTCCACAGTTGATTCTCCAGGACACCTTCTTGACAAATTAACTAATTATGCTTATTAAATTAATGAAACAAATAAGATATCATAGCACAAAGTCTGAAAAAGTCCCTTGTTTTCATTAACAAAATATGATAAACAGACTGAGCACAAAGTCTCAATGATGCCTCTCAATTTTGGCAGAGTTTCATTCAGATTATCAAAAAGAATATCCTTATTACAATCAAGAAAAGTCCCTTATATAGTCTCTTCAAAAGGACTTAGGAACAAATAATACATCAATTTGCATTGAAATCTGTTAAGGAGACGCGCTGGAACTTAGGGGCACTTTTCCCTTTTAATTTTATCAATGCAAGGAAATAAGTCGCACTTATTGAAAGTTTGTACTTCCAATGTTCCATCCGGCAATTTAATCTTATCTTCATCATTCCTCCTTCGGCCAATTGAATCGGGTCCTGGATTTAAATTTCTATTCTGTTTCTTCCCCACTTTTTGTTGGTCTTGGCCTTGAAAATTGTGAATGTATTTTGTGCTATATGTTCAAAAGATCAACGACTATTTTACTGTCCCTGAAATTGACGTCTTCATGCCCATCACTGTGTTTTCAACAGCTAGTTGACTGTGTTGAATTTGACGTGCTCGGGCACGTCATCCCTTGGTCTTCTTTTATCTTCCACTTGGCTCTTTTCAAGACTGTACTTTGCCCTTTCGAGCCCTGAGAAATGGTCCATCATAAATTTCTCCCGAGCTTTTATCTCGGGCCATTAGCTTTGAACATACCCGCAGACATTTTCCCCAGGACATTAGCTATTTTCCTTTGAAAGCTCTCAGTAGGTAATTCCACGGAAAAATTCTCGCGGATAAAAAGTTCATGGAAAATTCCCGCGGGCTTTTTGACAAGTCTTTGAACCAGCCGAATGATGCTTTAGTCGGTGAAGTGTCCTCCGCAAGGACACTTGTCCTACAAAAAAGTACTTTCAGCTTTGAACCGACCCTTTGAACCTTTTTGATGAACCTTTGTTGAACCGGTTCAAAGGTTCAATGAAGCGTGCCAAGCCCTTGTTGTGGAACTGCTGGTGTTTGCTGATGAAGATTTTCAATTGAACCAAAACTTTGAACCAATCCCAAAAAATGAACAAATGTTAAAAACTTATTCTTTTGACTGAAAACCACCTGAAGAGTCCATAGACTTTTTGAGAAGCTCTGAAAATGAGAAATCTGAATATCTAAGACAAAAATTTTAAATGGAAGACATTATTTTGGTTTGGAGAACCAAACTAATTCAAATGTTGTTCCAAAAATAGCTGTTATTTTTAGGAGACAACAACTGGCTCCAGTTGGGGAATTTCTGTCAATTGCGAAACGAATTGGAAGGAGTAGAATTTAGAATCTCCAGTGTCTTCAAGTGTACCATTGGGCTTCGAAGTCATGCTTTCCAGAAATGAAAGGCAACAAGGATGAAAACAAACAAAAAAAATAGAAATTAAAACTGTACAAATATACATATATACAGAGGCAATGATCTGATACTTCAAGAATTGAAGTGTTTCAGATGCTGCCCATTATGGGGCAGAGAAAAGAGCATGCCGTCTTGGTATTTCAACAAAAAACTATTTTCCCCCACGTGCTGATGAATTGTGAATGGACCTCTCCAAAGAGAGTCAAACTTTCCATGCATCCCTTTTGGCTCTCTTCTTTTGTTCCACAGCAGGACTTTATCCCCAATCTAAAAATCACGATTTCTAGCTTTCTGATCAAAAAGTTTCTTTATTAGATTTTGATGAACAACAATTCTATCTGCCACCATGGTTCTTTGTTCTTCCAGCTGAGTTAGGTACATGATTCTTTTGTCCAAAGAACTCTCATATGTCTGATCTTCAATAGCCTTCACCAATTTCAAAGCTGGTAACTCTAAAGTGATTGGTATCTCTACATTAATACCATAGAGAAGTTGAAAAGGAGACATACCAATTGCCCTTTTTGACATGATCTTGTCAGCCCACAGAGTGTCTAACAATGCTTTGTGCCACGTCCTTTGATTATCATCTACAAGTTTCTTGATAATAGTTACCAAATTTTTATTACTGGACTCAGCTTGTCCATTCCCTTGCAAAAATTAATTAGAAGAATGAGAAAGCGTAATTCCATAATCAAAACAAAATTGCGTGATATCTTGAGAGGTAAAACAAGCTGCATTATCAGTAACAATTTTAAGTGGGACTCCAAATCTGGAAATGATGTTCTCTTTCAAGAAATTGCATACAACTTCTGAGGTAGCATGCTTTGTCGAGCTTGCTTCTACCCACTTAGTGAAATAATCAGTTGCTATAAGGACATAATCATGTCTAGCACTTGATGATGGATTTATTGTTCCAATAAAATCGAGTCCCCACTACTGGAAAGGTTCTTCTATGATTACTGTCTTAAGAGGCAGAGCAGCCAACTTAGGTCTTCTAACAAATTGCTGGCAAAGTTCACATTTCCTTACCCATTTATGTGCATCTTGAAAAAGAGTCAGCCAATAATATCTGGCTCTCAGAATTTTATGAGCAGTCACTAGAGTAGAAAAATGTCCTCCACAAGCTAGATCATGGAAAGATTTCAAGAGCTGGGTCTATTGTTCTTTGTCTACACAATGAAGAAAAATTCCATCTATGTTTCTTTTGTACAGGCCGTTATCCCAAAGAACAAAATTGGCAGCTTTCAATCTGATAGTTCTCCTTTCTTTGTATGACAAATGAACAAGACATTCTCCATAAGTTAGAAAATAGGCAATATCTGAATACCATTCATTAGTAGTAGAAATAAAAAGAACTGTTGGCATATTATCTACTTTAGCTTCTTCAAGTTGTGTATCTTCTGGCTTATTGTCAGCCATCAATTGACAAAGACCTTTACCTCTGACCAGCTTTATTGGCTTGATAGCCAGATCAAATTCTTGGATTTTTGCAATGCAATTACCTCTCTTTGTACCAAAATCCTGCTGAGTTAATATAGCCTTGATTGTACTGTCAGGAACTAAGGCAGTAATATGTGAATTCAGAATATAGAAGTGAAAGTGTTTGACTGCATTTACCAAGGCATAGGCGTGCTTCTCTATATTCGAATACTTCATTTCATGAGTTTTCAAAGGATAGCTCATGAACGAGATAGGGGATTCCATACCTTCTTTGTCTTGTTGGACAAGAATCGCTGAAAGAGTATGCTCAGATGCATAGCTATATATAATGAAATCTCTATGATAATCTGGGTAGACCAAGGTGGGGGCATGAGCAATAGTGACTTTGATATCTTGAAATGTTGTTTTACCTTCTTTAGTCCAGCTGAAAGTATCCTTTCCTTTCATCATATCTACAATGTGTCTTGTCTTTTCAGCAAATTCAGGGATAAATCTTCGTAAGAAATTCACTTTTCTAAAAAAAGAGTGAACAACTTTCTTACTTGCAAGCAAATTTAGCTCTTGAATAGACTTGACTCTATGTGAGTCAATCTTTATGCTTTCTTTGGACACAATGTGTCCAAGGAGTTTCCCTTCTATCACTCTAAAAATAGACTTTTTAGGATTCAAAGAAATACCATTTTCCCAGCAGCACTCCAGCACTCGTTGCAAATGGCGCACATGATCAGATCTGCGCTTTGAAAAGACAGTTAAATCATCAAGATATACAACTATGAATTTGTCAATTTCATCTTTGAAAGCCATGTCCATAGCTCTCTGGAATGTAGCACCAGCATTTATTAATCCAAATGGCATTCTTTTGTATGCAAAAGTACCCCAAGGCGTGGTGAATGCAGTCTTGTATTGATCAGCTTTAGCAACCTCAACTTGATTATAGCCTGAAAAGCCATCCAGCATTGATAACATTTCTGATCCTGTTATTGTTTGGAGCACTTGGTCCATGATTGGCAAAGGATAATTGTCTTTCAAAGAAGACTGATTTAGATTCTGAAAATCAACACAAATGTGGATTTTGCCATTTTTCTTCCTTACAGGAACTATATTTGCAATCCATGTAGAATGATGGATTGGAAAAATAATTCTAGCATTAACATTTTCTGAATCTCAGACATAATTGTACCTGAAATCTTCGGATTGTATTGCCTGGATTTCTGCTTGTAAGGCGTTGAATCAACCTTGAGAGGAATATGATGACTGATCTCATCAAGACTGAGAGACTTCAGCTCTTCATATGAATATGCCAAGACATCAATGTATTGACAAAGCAAAGAAGTAAATTTGGATTTTTTTTTAGGTGTACAGCACTTACCAATGTTGACCATTCTTGGATTTTCTTCATTGGTCAGATTCACTTGGTCAAATCCTTGAGATAAATTTGAATCCGTCTATTGTTCTTTGACGAATCTATCGTGCTTGTCAAACAACTTTTCAAGAGAAACCATGCCATTAGGAATTTTATTTCCTTTCAGCTGTATAACCTCTTCATTTACATCTGAACCTGATTTAGGAATTAATTCAGACTTCTGAGATTCACTGCCTTCAAAATACAGCTGTTCAAAATTGTCTTTTCTTTCTAAAAGGGCAATGATCTGGTTATCATCATTGAAAATTTGCCAATGATCAATATTATCAAGAACACTCGGCCTATAGATCAACTCAATGGTGTATTTAGCTTCTTTAAAATCAAAATGTGGAACTGAAAGAGTTCTTAAAATAGCAAGTGCATCAGCTCTATCATTAGATTCTCTTGGAATAAATGAAATATTGAAAGCATCAAAACTTTCAATTTGATCCTAAACAAGATTTAAGTAATGGCGCAGCCTTTCATTCTTAGCCTGATATGAATTTCTCACTTGGCAGACCACTAATTCAGCATCCCCTTTAGCATGAAGACACTTGATGCCTCTTCCTTGAGCAACTTTCATGCCCAGCAACAACGATTCATATTCAGCTATATTGTTTGTGTTGCTAAACTGTAACTTATAGGATGATGGAAACATATCTCCTTGAGGAGATATCAAAACAATTTTAGCTCCAGAATCAGAAGAAGAATAACTACCATCAAATTCTAAAGTCCAAATCTCATCAGATGTTGACTTTACTTCAGACTTTCCCTCATCAGAGATGGAGGATCTTTCTTCATGATCTATATACAAAAAGTAATTACCCATACCTGTAGATTCAAAGAGGATTTGAGCTTTCAGAGCTGACGTCTTGGTGACTATATACTTTGCTTCCTTTTCAGAAAGTAATCTCTTCATCACGCCTTGTACAGGAATCCTTGCCTCAAATAGATCCATGTTCAGCTCTCCTCCCATGTCCTTACAGAAATTCCATCCAAGTAAAATACCATAAGATGCTGGGACTTCAGCCACTAATACAGCCATTTTAATCCTCTTGTCTGAAAAGGCTGCAAAAGCCAATTGAACATCTTTGATTTGCCCCAACAATGGCACTTGTTTTTTCTTCATGGAGAAACATCTACCAAACGTCTTAGTCAATGTGAGACCAAGAGATTCAGCGACTTTGGTAGGCATTACATTATCAGAGGCGCCTAAATATATTATACAATTACTCAGCTTGTGGCCATTGATTAACAAGGAAACATAGAAGGGTTTTTTATTTCCAAAAGCAGCTGGAGGAGTAATAATTAGATTATTTGGACTAGGCGTATTTATTTGGGAATCAAAAATCAATTTTTTGGCCTTTTGCACTGTAGGGATGGTCTTATTTTTAACATATTGGACCAACTTATCCAGTTGATCCGGATTGGACTGTAAGTACTCAAATTCAGACATTTGTATTTTTGTCTTTTTTACATGGTCAATTATATCAAAGGTTGAATCGAACTAGGCACAGAGATAGGTATTTTAGCTTTCTGAGTTTTAGAAGGAGCGAGAGGTATAATAGTTTGCGAATTAGAAGTAGAAGGAGAAGGCGTAATAGATGTATTTACCTTTTTAATTACTAGATCTTTTGGTTGAAAGGGTAGAACTGATCCACGCTTGCCAATTGTGACTGCTAGCTGTGATTGCACTTCTATCCTTCCTTTATCAGCCTGCTGGACTGATTGGTTCTTAGATCTAGTAAACACTGCATATGATCCATCTAAAGCTTCTCCTTTGCTTCCGAGTTCATCTTGATAATTCAGGAAACCAATGTGGGAGTCGCCAGCTGATTCTTCTTGACTATCTTCAATGATTTTAGCATCATTTTCTTGATATAATTCAGGCTGATAAGAAAAATTTGATTCTGTCTCAAGATATCCCATTGCTGAATTAGTTGGAAGAGCTTCCAAGGCAAGTTTTCTTTGTGGAGGAGAAAGACGATTTTATTGTCCTTGGTTTCTGGCAACATTGCCCTAATATGACTGATTTGGGAATGTTCTTCTGTATGTAGGAGCAGAAGACATTCCTTGAGCCATTTGCTTTTTGAGGGCAAGGGGCTTATTTGCTAATTTTTGCACCATTGGATCTGTGGTGCTTGTAGATACAAATTCTGATGATGATGAAGCTCTATTTTTATTGGGATCTCCTCTTATTTTTCCTTCTAATATGAGATCATCTTCTACTTCAGTGGCCAAAAGTTGAGCTACCTCGAGATCTATTTGGCCAGCACGTCTCAAGATGAAAATGACTTCTGGTAGCTAAGAATTAATGAAAAAGCATTTAAGATTCTCAGTTGTAGGTCTGGAAATCATAGGGATTCTATTTCTCAACTTGTCAAATTTAGCTATGAGTCTCTCATAGGCTCATGTGGCTCTTTTTCATTTGTGTAAGTTGAGCCAGAAGTGTATGTGCATCTTCTACAGTTTTGAATCTGGCTTCAAACTTATCTTTCAAAGTAGTCCAATCAGTCACAGATCGAGCCTGTAAATGATAAAACCAATCTGCAGCAGGACCTTGCAATGTTTCAACAAAAAGCTTGACTGCTACATCTTCAAACTCTACCCCAATTACTCCACAAGCTATGCTGAATGCTGTAATATGTTCATCAGGATGAACTTTCCCATCACCATGGAATTTTGGGAAATTCTTCCTAGAACTGCGTGGAAGTTCATGTAGAGGATAAGTAAGATTGAGAGGGCCAAAAGCATTACCCCAGGGGCCTTGAACTACCATTACAGGGACTCTATTAACAGCAGGAAAAGGAGCTCTGCCTTGTGTTGGTGACCCGATAAGGTCAAGAGAAAGACTCCTAGATCGTTGTAGGAAAGGTGGTGGAGGAATCAGATCAAAATTGCTTTGCTGCGCCAACTCAAACATAGGGTCAAAAACACCCTTAGATCTCTGGCTTCTTGTGTAGCGTGGAGTTGCTAGATTTAAAACAAAAGAAAGGAAAAAGACTGTTCCTACTTCAACCTAAAGCTTAAGGCTTCAAACTATTTGTCTTTCCCAGCGGATCTGATTTGCAGACCAGATGATGTAATGGATTTGGAGGATGGAGGGATATAATAAGGCTATAATGATAGTGGGTAAGACCCAGATGGGAGTTGCTAGACTCTATAATGGATAAGGGTAGGGACTGCTGTTTAAGTTTCCCCAGCGGAGTCGTCAAAAATTGTTGGTTGATTATTTTGTCTATCAGTGTACTGGTAAACAAAATAGGTCTTATCAGCCAAAGCAAGAAGATTAGTCATCCTAATGTGTAAGTTTATAACATCAGAAGGAGACTTCTCTCTCCTCTCATCAAGGGGAAGTTCCTTGTGGATATGCTATGTATATATATGAACAAAAAATAGTACTCAAGGGTAGGACCAGACATCCATCTCTCTTTCTTCAGAGATGATGTATACAAAACAAAGGAAGAACTCAAGAGAATGACAGACATCACTCCTCTTCTTTCAGAATAACTGTTCAACTAGCCACAAGAATACTCCTAGAAATAAAAGCAGAATATGACTAAAGTATGGTAACCAGCAAATCAAGACAGCGCAAAGTCTGCACATGAAATAATCAAGAGTGATATACGAAGAATAATGAAAGCTCAAAGTCTTTCAAAAGTTCTTTACACATCAATGAAAATACAAACACACTGAAGGCAGCTATGGGGGCGCAAAGTCTCTCCACAGTTGATTCTCCAGGACACCTTCTTGACAAATTAACTAATTCTGCTTATGAAATCAATGAAACAAATAAGATATCACAGCACAAAGTCTGAAAAAGTCCCTTGTTTTCATTAACAAAATATGATAAACAGACTGAGCACAAAGTCTCAATGATGCCTCTCAATTTCGGCAGAGTTTCATTCAGATTATCAAAAAGAAGATCCTTATTACAATCAAGAAAAGTCTCTTATATAGTATCTTCAAAAGGACTTAGGAACAAATAATACATCAATTTGCATTGAAATCTGTTAAGGAGACGCGCTGGAACTTAGGGGCACTTTTCCCTTTTGATTTTATCAATGCAAGGAAATAAGTCACGCTTATTGAAAGTTTGTACTTCCAATGTTCCATCTAAAAATTTAATCTTATCTTCATCGTTCCTCCTTCTTCAGCCAATTGAATTGAGTCCTAGATTTAAATTGCTATTCTATTTCTTCCCCGCTTTCTGCTGGTCTTGGCCTTGAAAATTGTGAATGTATTTTGTGCTGTATGTTCAAAAGATCAACGGCTATATTACTGTCCCTGAAATTGACGTCTTCATGCCCGTCACTGTGTTTTCAATGACTAGTTGATTGTGTTGAATTTGACGTGCTCGGGCATGTCATCCCTTGGTCTTCTTTTATCTTCCACTTGGCACTTTTCAAGACTACACTTTGCCCTTTCGGGCCCTGAGAAATGGTCCATCGTAAATTTCTCCCAGGCTTTTATCTCAGGCCATTGGGTTTGAACATACCTGCGGACATTTTCCTCGGGACATTAGCTATTTTCCTTTGAAAGCTCTCAGCGGGTAATTCCGTGAAAAAATTCCCACAGACAAAAAGTCCAAGGAAAATTCCCATGGGCTTTTTGAAAAGTCTTTGAAAAAAGTCTTCGAACCAGCTGAATGATGCTTTAGTCGGTGAAGTGTCCTCCGCAAGGACACTTGTCATACAAAAAAGTACTTTCAGCTTTGAACCGACCCTTTAAACCTTTTTGATGAACCTTTGTTGAACCAGTTTAAAGGTTCAATGAAGCGCGCCAAGCCCTTGTTGTGGAACTGCTGGTGTTTGCTGATGAAGATTTTCAATTGAACCAAAACTTTGAACCAATCCCAGAAAATGAACAAATGTTAAAAACCAATTCTTTTGACTGAAAACCACCTGAAGAGTCCATAGACTTTTTGAGAAGCTCTGAAAATGAGAAATCTGAATATCTAAGACAAAATTTTTAAATGGAAGACATTATTTTGGTTTGGAGAACCAAGATAATTCAAATGTTGTTCCAAAAATAGCTGTTATTTTTAGGAGACAACACACTTGAGAGACCTTAACACTTATTTTCATGCCTTTTCTTAAAAAATTTGACCTTAGACTTGGTCAACACACCTAGGAAAAAATATAACACCACTGAAAATGCTCACATGCCCATTCTTATCTTTAAATCTGGATCTCATACCTCATTTGGCCACCATCTCTCTCTTTGCTCTCTAGACTTTGACCTACAAGCTATATTAATCTTTGAACCTATCCTTATAACCATTATCCAAGATCTAAACACCTCATGTACATGCCATAAAACCTCTTAATATTCTCAAATGCATCCATACATCCTTTATGCGCCTTGAAAATAGATCATGATACGTCATCGGGCTAGGTAAGGTCTATAACTAGTATAGTTGTAAACTTGGACTGAAGTACTTACCCCTATAGGCTTAACCTTGAATATATCCTAAGTGCTCCAATACCTCTTATGTATTCTAAAGAAACCTCATACATCCTCTTATTTGGAGCTTCAAAATAACATATTAGTAGCTCGACGGAGCATCTTCAAAGCTACTTATGTAGATATTCGAAGCTCAACTAAGGATCTTTGTAACTCATTATGTTCTATGTCGAGTCTTCAAACCTATTGCCAAAAAGGCGATACTAAAAATGTTGATGACTTCTCAAGCTTTTGAATTCTATCTCAGTAGAGAGACATTAGGTTTCCTAGCTTCCTTGTCATATCAGGCATATAAGCTCATACTCCACATACCATGTATCTTGACATCAATGACATCAACCTTGACTCATGTGTACCTCAAAGACCACTCACCATGCATCTTTACTAGATGTATCTTTAGACAACAATGACAACATACTTTGAAATAAATGACATCAAATTGACATCAATGAAAACATTATGCCAGCAAACTCCCCCTTTGTCATTGATGGCAAAACACACTACAGTATGATCAATCTCTTCTCCCCCAGAATAATCTTTCTTCCCCTTTGACATTAATGACTATAAATCTTCCATAAATAGCTATTTTATCCTTGGAACTAAACTTCAAGAAACCACACACTTAAAATGCTGACCAAATACTTACCTTAGGCTCATATAACTTTTGGAAACTCACTTTGCCCCCTAGGTTGATGCTATCTCTTTTGAGTCACATAATGAATAACAATATTTTTATGTCCTCTTTTATGTTTGATTTGACCTTCAACTTTTTTTCACACCATAAGGACTTTTGTTATCATCCTCTTATCTCCATAAGACATTTTGATCCATCTTGAAGGTATCACTCATATCATTGCTCTCATACTTTTGCTATGCCATGACTAGACTTAAGATTCTCAATGCACCTAAGCATCTCTAACACCTTAACATGTGTCTTCGTGCAACCATCACTTATGACAACTCTTATCAATGAAACATTCTTATGTGTATTGACATAACTTAATGCCAACTATACTAACCTTTCTCTCACCTCGGTACTAGTCTCAAAACAACTACTCCCTTGACAAAGAATTTAGAGCTACCAAGTTCCCCCTTAGACCAAACATATATCAATCAATGCAAAAACCATGCTTCCCTTTGTCTTCATAGCTTACTCAGCATTTGAATGTATAGTACTCCATTATATTATATTACTCACTTCATTAATATATTAGTAGATATTATAACTTAACATATATGTGTATATTAATTTAATAGTTCAGAAGAATGCACATACAATAGTTGGTGATAATTATGAGATTAATTCTTCATATACCCTAGATATTATACCATTTCATTTATCCTCTACAATATTCTAACATTTTAATAGAGCTTCTCCTAAGCTTCACTTCATTGCATGGATGATTTTCATATTTGAAAATCATCTTCTCTTTAGTTTTGTAGGTTTTGTCTTATTAAAGTGAATTAAAAGGATCTTATTGGGTTCAACACTTTCAGAGCTCCATGAATATTTTTAGCCATTCCATATAGAAAATTTGAGAATTCTAAATTTGACTTACATTTCATTAAAAATGGAGCTATGATACTAAATTAATGGAAGTTAAAAATCTCCTTTTTTATGAAAATATTTTTGTAAGTATTGCCACTGTTTTTTAAAACAAATCTAATTTTATTATCAAAACAATGACAGGAAAAAATACAAAACAAGGTCATTTTTTTTTTTTTTTTTTTGTTTGCAATTTTTCTAAAGGTTTTGTAATAAAAGTTGCAAGAAAAAACGTGATTTTTCATGGAACCTACATATTTTTGGTAACAATTCACAATAACAAACATGAAATAATTTCATGAAACTTGCATTATTTTGGTCATCATCATCAAAAGCCTCACCTCCTCTTCCTAAGTTACTTTATTTTTTTGAGTTACCACTAGTTGTGAATTTATCAAAGCTCATCACTTGGGCAACCTACTTCACAGGATCTTTGGAATAGTTTTATTATTTTAGTGATATCTTCTTCCTATAGATATACTTAGTTATTCAAACCTAGTGACCACTCATCCCATATGTCACCTAGATATTTATTAAGTTAGAGGCTTATTAAAGAGGGGTGAAGCCCCAAGATTCATCTCATAAGAGAAAAAATGGGAAGATGTTGTTTGGATTATTTCAAATGTTGACACGTGTTCTTGAATATCAGAGAGTGGGATAACCAACTACTATTTACCACCTCTGTTCCATCATTTATGTGGATACCCCTAAACTTATAATGAGATTTGCTTGAAAAATCAACATCTTCACCATTGTAACAGATTTAGATTTGTATGTATGTGTGACTAAAAAAATCCATTTGACACAAATCATGATTGATTATGAAAAAACTGAGGTAGTGGTGCTCTTGAAGCTTTTTTCTCAAAATTTGTCAATAAACAGAAAAACATTCAGAGGAAAAAATTATTTCTTCTGGTTTTCTTTGTTCAAAGTAGAGAAATATTACAAAATTTAAATTTGATTGCAACGGTACCATAAAGAATATGTATATACTCACTTGCACTAAAAGTTGTGTTCTATTGTCAGAGTGCATATAATCTTTCAAATCCTTATTAGTAATCACACCAGCGTGATAAAGAGATTTCCCAACTCCCTGTAGACCTTAAAGATAATATTTTGCACTTGAAAATACACTTTTTAAGCTTTTTTAACACTAAAGCTATGTAGAACTAAACTATATACTTAATAAAACAATATACATAGCCAATGCAAACTTGTCTAAACTTTTTAAATTAAATCATCTTGAAAAAAATTATGGACAACATCAGAGGCACTTTCTTTGCGATATTTAGTGTCATTAATTGAAAAAGGAGCCAATAATGACCTGAGTATTGAATCATTTTTCAAAGGGGAGTCAAATTATCATTAATAAGATTTGATCTTCTATCAAATATAACATTTATAATGAGTCGTGACTTCGTCTTTATATTTATAGTGACTTCCTCTTACATCCACTAGGAAGCACAATCATTACCTTGGAAAGCAATTTCTTTCTCGCATGTATAAAAGATCATTGTTGTATTCATCAAATAATGCTATTGAAACGAAAATGCAGGTTAATCCTCAATGCATTGAACTTTCGTGAGATATTCATAGAGAATGAGGTCAGTAAACAAATTTTAGGAAAATTATACACCTATAGAATACAAATAAACAAATACCATAAAGAGAGAGACTAATAAATTATTACAATCCAAAGCACTTAGTTTTTAGATTATTTATGTTAAGTACCAATTTTTCCTAATAGTAAATATGGACTAATTTTTTATACATTTCAAAGGTCCTAAAGTTGCATACAAAACTATCAATTATCTCAATTTAACTTTGAAGTAATGAATGTGATTATCTGTGTTATCATTTTTATTTTACATAAATACTATAAGAAGTCATCAGAATAGAGAGGGTTAAGATAATTTGTCAAGGATGAAACTAAGATATTCTCTCTATTCAGAAAGAATATATATACACACAGGGGAGAAAGAAGACCTATGGGACTAATTCATTGATGGTGAATCCCAAAGTCTCCCAAAATAATTATCTATTTTACTTTATTTATACTTGGGCATATTCTAAGTACCACAGACATATGACCTCTCATGATTCACAGTGGTTACCACTATGACAACAAAAATAATTTGAAGGAAACACAAACGAAAATGAATAGAAGTAGGGTCAAATATGACTAGCACATCATCCTTCCTCATACATAGTTGTTGTAATCCATTGCCCACCTAGTTTCCCACCTAGTTTACCCTGACACCTAGTTTGCATGCTCATTCTTTAGAAGTATCAAGGAGGGCAGACAGACCTACACCAAATTTTTTGTAATGTCTTCATGTTTTATCACGTTAATTTGGGAGATTTTTACAATAGGGTACAATATATAACTTTTTAGATTAAAACAAAATAATGATTATTTTTCAAAAATCCCCATCTATATATCCTTTCAGCTAAAGAATATCTAACTATATGTGTGACTTATTACAATGCAATGATGCCAATTAATTAAATCGAAGGCTTATATGATGGGGAATCCTTGAAGATTCATCTCACAAAAGACAAAATAGATGAATATGAGTTTACAATCATTTTATAACTAAAATTTGTCATTAAATATTGATGAACATGTTTGATTGGCGATGTGAAAATGGGCAGCCTAGATAGAGGTGGCCTCCTCAAAAATAACGGACTGAATGAGTAATGTCTTCACTGTGGAGGTAGAGTAGGAGAAGCCCTGATGGTTGTACACATTGATAAATATAACAAAGGAATCCTTAATGAGAGTGGTGTAGGCATCATTTACCATTCCCATGGCCATGATCGACAACAAATTGAGGTGAGGGCCATAGGCCTTCAGTACCTCAGACAATGTATAAAATAATATGTCAAAAAAGTTTTACTTGGCATATAAGACATTAATATGATTCTATATGTTTTTCTCCCATATATATATATTTGCCTCGTTAGTTACATTATTATGTATGTTTCATTTCGACCCCCTTTCAGGCATGGTGCCAGATTTTGGACAATGCATTTCCTTCTCACCTACACAGTAACCTACATCTCCTTGGTAGTCAAAGGGCCATAGAAAAAAATAAAAAATAAGAAGAGGCCATCCCCCTCTTAACCTTCACACTTTTTATTTTGTCTAGCATAACATTTTTATTTTTCTTTCTCTTTTTTATTTTTATATAACTAGAGGTCATCCTACAATAAAGTTGTATAGTTCAAATAAATGTATCAAATTCCTTGTCCATAATTCAAATTGAAATATAGGGTATGTTCAGAGGAACAAGGTCATTTTGTCGTCTGTGTTGAAATATCAAGTGAAAACTAATAGAGAATAAAATAAATAATTTCAATATTCCATCAGAAGATAGTTAGTAGAAAATTCTAGTGCATGACTGAAGAAACAATAACCAAAACATCATCACTGAGTACATATGGGAATGAAGATTAAATAAAAGCCTTAAGTGACAGTCTATATGCTTCTTGATCTATCAAATCTAGCTATAATTTTTATGTGTCAGGGTTCAACACTTAAGGAGTCCAATGTTCCAAATGAAATGATCAAATAAACTAACTACTATAATTGCTTCTGGGCATACAAATTTATAATGAGAATGGAAATAAAGATAAAGAGAAAACATGAAATAGGGTGAAAAAACCCCCTACCAAACCACCTCTATCGCTGGTGTCCCCAACCTTCCTGTTGTGCCTCTTAATGGAAATTAACATCATCCACCTTGCTTGCCAAGGTGCAGATCTTAAAACTCCACATTCTAAGATTATTCATTGATTTGGATTCTAAAAACACGTCATGTGGTGTTTCCTAGAAGGAATGATTAAATATTTAGCAAATATTTTACCATTAATTCACCCTCCTTAAACTTCTCTAGGTATTTATTTAACCCTGATTTGCCTTCTCAAGGCATGTAGAAAACATAAATCATTAATTAACATGTCATAGACACTTGATTACCTTTCTCAAATTACTCCATCATTGGACTACGGCTTTCTTAATCTCACATCCCAAGGTAAATTTTAGTGTTTTCAATGAGAAAATTAACTTGGGTCTGAGGCCATTCCAAATTTCACATCATTTTTTACTTTTCCCAAGAAAAGGGAACAATGAATGTGTTAATAGTTACCATAATTTCAATGCTATTTAGTTTATAATATTTTATTTTTATTTTTATTATCACTAGATCAAGAGTCATTTTATTAATTCATTTTTCACTATCATATTTCTCATTTGTTGTAATTACCAAACTTACATTATAGTAAAAATAAACCGTTATCAAACTGCCTCCACTCATTTTTAACTTGTGATCTTCTATAGAGCACTATGCACATAAGTGTCACCACTATAATATAATTATGCACTATCACTTTTGATGTGTCGTAATTAGGTCACAATAAGAATATTCTTCAGGTGGTCATGCATCACAAGGTGAAATAATTAAGGAAGGCCAATGCTACTCTAAATCACACACTTGTACGAATCCCCCCTAAGGATTAGATAAGGTCTATATCTCATGAATGCCTTGTATAAAATGTGGGGCATTACACATGTTATGGAGGAAATGCCATCTATATTACATAAATATATCAAATTTATTTATGAAGGTTATTCATATACATTACTTATAGATAAAGATTCTTTCAAATATTATAAGATGACATAATCTACCAAATGAGAATTAGTTACAATCATATGTGGAAAATTATTATATCATTCTCCCATAAAAATCCATTCCATTTGATCAGATGCATACATATGAGGTGAGTTTATCAATTAAGGTCAATAATATAAAACCAATTATGACACATGATTAGAAATACAACACAAAACAAAAGATAATATAGAGAAAAGAAAAAAACATTCTCAATCTTCCTTTAGTGGTGAATTCAAAATAGAAAGATGGTATAGTCACAAATTATTATGTTATAAATGGAAATGATATCAATATGGTAGCATACACAAATGATCATTTACACAGGTTAAAATTTAGTCCTTTTGATGAATACATATCACACACTTTATTCACAATTGTTGGAGTTTGAGAAGATTGGCATGAGTCATACACAATAAAAAAGGAATAACTTTGAAACTCCTACCTAGCACAATATTTTGGGGGAAAAGAAATTGTAACAATGGCATATCATTAGTACATTCAAAATATATAAAATAGTTTGAATCTCATATCACACTAAAATTATCATAGGTCAAAACTTAACACTAAAATAATCCTTTGTAAAGTCAAGCATACATGGGGCACATGGAGACCAAGAATAATCCAAAAAGGCAACAATGTTAGATCATCAATACATTCAAAATATATAAAACAGTTATAATCTCATATCACACTAAAATTATCATAGGGAAAAACTCAACACTTAAACAATTCTTTGTAAAGTCAAGCATGCATGCGGCACATGGATAGTTATATAATTTTCACTATCACAAAGGTTACGAGAAACATTCAGTGAATAATGTGGAGTTGTTAGATAATAAATCACAAACACCATTAAGATCAAAAAAGCTTCAATATAGACAAAGCACAATATTAGACATGTTACTTGATCATAACTTCGCTACACTATCATCTATTAGACATCGAATAGTGCGATAAGAAAGCAAATCATATTCCAATTACAATAAAATCACAGGGCATGACACATATCATTGTGAAACACTAAAAAATAAGATTCAAATATATAGAATCAAAGGCATTATTAAGGTAATACAAATCAACAAGAATAACTCCCATTAATTTCCAAGATAACACCATAGCAACCAAAACAAGCATAGATTATAAGTGACAACTCAGCTACTTTTTTACCGTAATAATAAATGAGATTTTCTATGTGGAAATATTGTTATAGTGTCTGCTAACAATAAGGAAATATTTTAGGAAATGATTAGGTAGCACGACTTATAAATGACCACTCTTGTACAATTATAATGAGAGACCTCTTTTATGTATCATGGGAATTAATTAGTCAGAGGCTTATACTAAGGGACGAAGCCCCCAAATTCATCTCACAAGAGACAAGGAAAAAGAATTTTCAATTTTATCATTCAAATGCTAATAATATGATGTAGGTAAATTACGGTTCTATCTTCCTCTATAAGTTGTGTTCCATGTGAAATATTTCCATAATAGGCTAGTTGTGTGTATCCTACTAGGGTTGAGGTTTATGCATAGGAGCACAAGTTTGATATTAAGAAAACAAACAAGTCTTGAGACTTTAAAGCCAATATCATAAGCATTTAATCAGTTGAGCAACAGAGTTATCTATCTCAATGGCCAGACCATGAATAGGGGCAAAAAAAGCTTAGAATTGATATACCTGACCTCATTAAATTAGAACCCTTCACAATCTCTACAGAGAACTCAAATGCCAAATCGAGACAGATGATGGAATTATCCTTTGGAAAAAATTATGGCATGCTATGTATTGACATTGACACTTGTAATGGAGAAAGTATGCTACATGCCATTACAAAATACATGTGTTTCCTACCAACATAAATTATTATTTTAAGTCTTAGAAGATTAAATACTCTTGATGGAGAGTGCCTCGTGCCTAGTAGAGCACCTTCTAATCTATAATATCTTACCTGACTTCTACTACGACATAGACATATGAAATGATGGTAGAAAGGGCACCATTAAAATTAAAATGAGATTTTACCTATTCATTCTTTTATACACCTACCTAGATTCATTATCTACTATGAGTTGCATTTACTATTGGAATAGGATTTTGATTTTATTTTTTATTTTGATTTATAAAATATTTAGAATTAAAAATAGGAAATACATTTTTTTATATCTAAATTTTATATTATTAAATACAAAATAATAGTTAATTATATATATTATAGTAATATTATACTGTATTAAATAATATTATAATATATTATAAGAATCAAATTATTATATTATAATATATTGTATTATATTACATTATAATATAATTGTAATATTATATAATTATATTATACAATTATTTATATAATATATAAAAATTATGTATTGTCTACTATTTATTTGATATATTTTAACTGGTATTGTTATAGATATGAAATCTTTTTTACATCATAACTATTGTATAGAGCATTTATATAATATTGATAGAATTACCTCTTCCACATCATTCATAAGAACTTTAGTTTTGTAATTAATGTCATATAATTTAAAAAAGAGAGAAATATTTATAATTATTGTTATATAAAATATATTTATAGCTTCAACACTTTCATCATTAATAAATATTATAAAAATTGATATAATTTTAAAATATATATTATATAATCTAATATTTATATAAATTATATAATATATAATAATAAATTTTTAATGTATATAAAAATTATAATATATATTATACAATAATTTTACAAAAACAATCAAAAAAATTGATAATTGAATTATACAATTTAAAACCAAAAAGATTTATAAGATAGTGAAGAACAAATATAAACATCTAGTAAAAAATATAAATTAAAGTACTTTATTATTACAATAAATTGAATATGAATTATTTTTATCTAACCTCCGCCTTTTTTGCCAACATAAAAATAACTACTACTATACATTTCAATCGAAATTTTCGATACCACTTGATATTTTCTATGAAAATTAATTCGAAAATTTTAGATTTTCTTATAAATTATCTACAAACTAATAACTGTTAAACATTTTTTAATTGATTCAAAATTTGTTTGAAGCTAATAATCACTAAGTAATTTTAGGAACCCTATTTTAAAACTAATAATCATTAATAAATTTTAATAACCATGTTTTTAACCTAGTGACCACTAACCAATTTTCATCATACTGGAAAGTTTGGAAAAAAAAAATAAAAAATTATAGCAACTTAATTTCAATATGCCATAAATTTTGCACTTAAAAAATTTTCAATCATTTTTTGAAAGTGTGTATTTTTCATGCTCATCACATTTTACACTTTATTATGCAAATTACCACATGGTTTTGAAGCTAACCGTTGCTAAGCATTTGGAGACCCTATTTTAGAATGTAGCGCTTACTAAGTATTCATGAATCGAGTTTCACCCAACCCGTGTTTCAAATTAAACCTTTTTTTTTCAAATTTTTCTTCAAAATTGGGCACAAGAAAATTAGAAAACAATCTTCGACATGTTTTTCAGAGAAGAATTGGATGAAGGTAACTCCTTTTGTTATTTATTTTAGAATCAATGGTATTCCATTTCATTGTTATTTCTAGTTTTTACACTTTAGCATCTACTTGTGAATTTGCAACCCATTTGCCATTATCATCACATTTAGTCAAGTTTGTTTCCCTGAAGTGACGAACATAAGTTATTGCAATCCTAGGTTTGAGCCACACTCTCCTTGGAAAAATGATCACTTGATGACCCCACCCAAAAGTCTTTAGGGTTCATTATGTTTGGGTAAATGTTTGGGCCCCTCTATGTATCACCCGAGCCATTTACCTAACCCTAGGAACTTACCATGGGTTCCAACCTTGAACATCCTGAGCTTTATTACATACTCGATTTTAAAAGGAGAAGAAGCTTTGCCCATGGGATGTCATTATTGAATAAGCAAGACGATCTTAAGTGTAAGAACAACCTTAGCCATATGAACATCACTCTATAGTCATAAACAAAGATAATGACACTAATAATAAATGGTGTGTTCATTACGTAACACTCATGATTACAAAGCTTACAAGTTAGTCACAAACACTTAATTATATTACATAGTTGACCATACTATCTCTGTCTATCTTAAAGTTATAATAATATTTTAGAAGCATCTCCTTACTCTTCAATCCATCCCATCTTTTACTTTCCTTTTTTTCCTATGTCTCTACCTTATATAGGCGTTCCATAGCCTTATGTGTCACTTGGTAGTACAACTATCACCTATCAATAATTCATATCTTTGTCATCCACGTGATAGTTAATATGATGCTCTGCTCCAATTTGGCTACCATGTCATCTTCTACCACTTATCAATTCCTTGTTAGAATCAAGTTGTTAGTCATAATTCTCATTGTTTAACCCTATGATCTCCATAATGGTTCATGGATTTATGCAGTCTTACATGTCTTGATCCTATTGTTTATCCTCTTGAAGTGGCTCGACCTATTGTTTTATGTTGTTCAATTTCTCGGTAGCTTCTTTCACTATTTCCTCAAGGAAGTTTTCCTTGTCTATAATCTTCAATTGTAGCTCCAAGAAGCATCGTTCTAGCTCCTTCTTTGTACTTATTTTATGGGTCAACTATTCCACTTCTTGCAATAGTTTTGTGTGCTCCTAATTTTTATTAGTGTATACCTAGTTAGCTAGCTCTTTCCATTGTTTCTCTTCTTTAGAGAGATGTGCATTGATTATTGCTATATGCTTAGAGAAATTCAAAAACAATTATTTCACCACATATGTGCCCTTAAATATATTCTTGAAGGCATCTTCACAATTTTTGCAATTGCTCAACGAACTCAAACTAGGGATTTTGTTATTTCCTCTTGTGTGTCTCTAGCACTTATTCCTCTTTTCAAGAATTGATCGATGATAATTTCTAGCCTTTCGACGAGCATGGCCTGAGAGATGTTTATTCCATCTATCAGGATTGACTACTCCCTTACAACATGTTCATACAAATTTAGAGCTTTAAACTCCATGGCTACTACCTTGCGTTCCATTGTCTCTCACCTCTCTTTCTCTTCTTTGAGCATATTTTATACTATGACACATTTATTTTCCTCATCCTTGAGTGTTTGAGTTACTTTTACTATAATATCCCTCTATTGCTTACAAGTTTTGTTATTAAACAATTTTTGTCTAATCACTTATGTAGCTAGCTTCATCAACGCGTTCCCTATTTCCATATTTCTCATACGTATCAAGTTTACAAGAAATAATTCTTACCTTCACTAGCATCTTATGAGGAGTATATCCCTTCTCACATTGGGAATTCAAAAATGGACTCATCTGTATAGGTGTTCATATAAAAGGACGCATGCTTGCACATTGTTATTGTTAAACATTTGGGATTCATTGTGTCCTACATAAACAAAAAATTTATTCTTCCACGACCCTTTGGATCTTTGAGTGGATTATGTCTTCTTCTTCTCTTTCACCTTCATGGGGGAAGGGAGATAGGGGTAGAGACTATATTACACCAATATTTTCTCCCTCTTATCCTCCCCCATCCTTTCTTCTTTTTTGGCTTCCAATTGTTGTTGTTCTGGATCTTCCATGCTGGGGTGCTTTTCTTAGGGCTGTACCATGGAGTTGAATTCCTTAAGTTGCTCCATGAAAAACTCCACTCCTTTGCCCATGGCTACCTCTATGATTTTTTTATTGTCCATATCCATTTCATGCCCTCCTTATTTTCTCAGTATTAGATTTGTACGTCTTTCTTTTCTTAGGGGATTCTTGTGATGTCTCTTTCTATGCCTACCTCCATCCTTACTCACTTGTGTGGGTAAAGTCTTATGTAGTCTATTTATCTTCAATCCCATAGGTACTTACTTGTGGGGAATCTTGTATTTTCTCTTTTACCTTCCCCTTTTCTTGTTTTTTTTCCTTCTCTCATGGGGAGGTTCACAATCTTTGCCTTTGCTAGAGTTGTAATTGGGGTTTTGGCCTTGCCTCTATTTGCATCATTACCTCGAGAACATTTTTTTATTTTTCCTTCCTTCACATTTATTTCAACTAACACCCCTTATTTTTCTTGCACCTCATTTGACAAAGGCAACCTTATGTCAATAAAATTTGGCCACGTGAACCATACTTCTTCTTCAAGGGTTCCTCCTCTAACTCTATCTCCTTTGAGACTTATTGTATAGGGGATGGTGACATGAGATTCATCTTATTTAGACTCTTCTTCCTTGAGAGGGAGGCATGTCAGTTGTTCAACTTCTTCTCAGGTGGTAGGTCTATTCCTTACCCTTGTACCTCTTCACCAATAAGTTATTTCTTAGGCTTAGAATATCTCATGCGAGTGGCCTTCAATGGAAACATTTTATATTGGGCTCATAATAAACCCAATAGTATATCCCTCATCCTCCCTATTCAATGTTGCTTATCCAGGGCACACATATTTTTCACAAAGGGTATGGATGTCTACAACTATACCTTACACATACATTGTTATATTTTATGTGATCTTGATTTCATTCACTGCATCAACAAAGTATTGCATTGTAAACTTATATGGAAACTTTCATCCACCCATCACATTGTCATCAACCAAATTTATTTTTGATAGCAAGTAGTGTTGCATGATGGTGTACTATGCTAGACCCTTCATTATTTCTAGAAGCAACCAAAATACATGTCATTCATCTCCAATATTATTCTTTAGGTGTGAGAAACATCTATCTAATTTATCCTTATACTTAGGGGAGACTATCATGTGATAAGGATAAATGCAGTACTTGTGTGCTAGGGATTTGACATCAAGAGGTTAGTTCCATTATCCTTCTTGTGCACCTTCAGCTATTCCAATCTCATTAAAAAAACATCAAGATTTATCCATATCTAAAATTTTCCCCTAGCTAGTATGCCTTCTCTGTGCCCTCAATGATTGAATCAGCTAGGAACTTGGAGATGTTGAAAAATGTTAATTTGACCATTTCATATGCCACATATATTAGATTCAACAAAGATATGAAGAAATGAATTAACCAGCATACATAAACAATACATAGAAGCCTATTATATAGGCATAAGATAAACACCCAAAAAATAAGGAAGTGGGTAGAACCATAATTATCGAGTAGCATAAAATAGCTAGGCCCATGTAACCTATTTACCTAAGTGGTTAAAATCACTTATAACCACATGCATAGGGACTATACCTTAGCGAATAGCCTAAGGTATTACAATAATATGCTAATACCCTCCCTTAATGACTAAACTAGAAACAAGACTAAGTTCGTCCCTAATTTTAATGAACTTGTCTAAACCAAGTGGTTTGGTCATTATATAAGTTGGTTGCTTTGCAATGGGGCAATAAAAGAGACTGATGTCTTCATTTGTAACCAACTATCAGATGTAATGATGATGAACCTCAATGTGTTTAGTCTTGGCATGGAATACTGGATTCTTCACCATCTTCAAAACACTCTGGTTATCACAAAAAATCAGAGTAGGCTTTGATGACTCCAACTAAAGATCCTCCAAGATGTTCTTTATCCACATAGTTTCACAAACTACACTAACCATAGCTTTATACTCTGCTTTTGTTGAACCAAGAGTGAATACATAGCCTATTGTATATTTTATTTAATCTAGTGATCCTACCCAATCAAAGTCAAAATATCCTAAAAGATCAAAATCTATAGACTTCTTATACAGTATGCCAAAGTCAAGAGTACCTTTGAGATATATTAATACCCATTTTACAGATAACCAATGTACTTCCTATGGTTTAGACATGAAGCGAGATAGAAAACTCACTACAAAATAAATATTCTGTTTAGCAGTAGTGAGGTAAATGAGACTACCCACTAGCTGATGATACATTGTTTTATTGATCGAAGGTGAAGCAGTGTCAATTAAGATTTTAACTCCAACTTCCATAGGTGTGTAATTTGGATTACAATCCATCATTTTAAACCTTTCTAGAAATGATTTGGCATACTTACTCTGTGACATGAATACAACACAATCACCTTGAGAAAACTCAACACCTAAATAGTATTTTAGTAGTCCTAAGTCTGTCATGTCAAAAGTACAACAAATATTAGCATTCATTTGCTAAATGAGACTAACACTACTCCCAGTGATGGCTATATCATCAACATATATAATGAGAATCAAGATATCATAACCAGACACCTTTACATAGAGAGTTGGTTCAAAATTACACCTTTTGAAACCAGACTCCCAAAGGCATGAATCTATCTTCATATATTAGGCTCGAGGAGCTTGCTTAAGTCCATACAAGGACTTGATCAACCTGCAAACAAGATGTTCCTTACCAAGAACCTGAAAACCCTATGGCTGAACCATGTAAACTTCCTCCTCTAGATCTCCATTCAAGAAAGCACTCTTAACATCCATTTGGTGCATCGGCCATCCAAACTAAGCAATAATATCAATAATCAAATGAAAAGTTACCATCTTTGTAGTAGGAGAAAAAGTCTCTTCATAATCAAATCCTTCCTCTTGTGCATAACCTTTTATAACAATTCTGGCTTTGTGTTTATCCAAGGAATGATCTGCTTTGCATTTTACCTTATAAATCCATTTACAACCAATGGATTTATTTCCTAGTGGTAGCTCTATGATCTCCCAAGTCTTGTTTTTCGTCAAGGAATCATATTCCAATTGCATCGCTGATCCCTACTCATGCTTCCCTTTGGCCTATGAAAAATAATTAGGCTTAAATACATGTGAAACAATAGTTATTAGAGAAAAATTGTCATGCTCACCTCTATTACCAAACTGCTTTTCTGATCTCAATATTCTTCCTTCCACACCTTATGGCAAGTCTCCTTCCTAGAATCTTTGGTTGTTCTGCTAGAACCTCACAATGACCTGCAACAATTCCCTCCCTAGAATGTGATTCCATTGATGAACTAGAATCCTACTCAACTTTCACATCACAACTTATAATAGAATCATTAGAAGAAAACAATGGCTCAATATATGAAATTATACTAGTTGTTGTGAAGTATGGCATTTGTTCATTTACTATGACATCTCTATTTATCATAAATTTATTAGTAGAAACATCTAGTAATTTTTAGGCCTTTGATTGGTCACTATACCCAAAAAACATGTATGCTTTGCTTTTCGCATCCAAGTTACTTCTCTTTTGACTAGGAATAAATGCAAAAACTACATAACCAAAAATTCTAAAAGCACTTACATTTGGAGTTTGACCTGACCAAGCCTCCTCTTGTGTCATATTCTCTAATGATTTTGTAGGACTTCTGTTGAGGATGTACTCTATCGTATTCACTGCTTCTACCCAATATCTATATGGGACATATCTGCTTTGGACCATACAATAAGCATGTCCATCACCATCCTATTTTGCCTTTCAACAAGTCCCTTTTGTTTCAGAGTGTAAGGGGTAGTGTACTATCTGTGTATGCCTTCAGTGGCACAAAACTCCTTGAACTATTTTGAGATGAACTCACCCCCATTATTCATTATAAGAGATTTCATTGACCGTCCAGCCTATTTTTCAACCATAGCTTTCCAAGTAAGGAAGTTAAAAAAATAATCAAATTTCTTCACTAAAAAGTATACCCACTTTTTCCTATAAAAATCATCGACCAACAATAAAAAATAATGGGCCCCAAAAGGGGTAGGTGTCTGCATTAGACCATGCAAATTTGCATGTACCAAATCCAATACTCCATTAGCTCTTGATGCTTTACCAAATTCAAATGAGTGTCTAACTTGCTCCCCCAACTAACATCCAGTATATACATTATGACTATCCTAAATAGAAGGAATCTCCTTAACCATCTTAGTCTTACTCAATGTATTCAAATACTAGAAATTCCAATGCCCATACCTTTCATGCCATAGTGAACTTGTGTTATCAACTACTGTAAGTGCACTTTCCTTTTCCCTCTATGCCATAGTGAACTTGTGTTATCAACTACTGTAAGTGCACTTTCCTTTTCCCTCTATGGATCTACAAGCTTATACAAGCCTTTCTCACCAATCCCAACAACAATAATCTTGTTATCTCTGGTAGTGACTAAACATTGTTATTTGTAAAACTTTACAACAAAATCAGATTTTTTTGTGATCTCACTAATTGAAAGAATTTTTTTATTCATATCAGGCACATACCTAGCATTCTTAAATATATACCAAACTACACCATTAAAACTGATCTGAACATTGCCATGTTCCTTCACAAAATGAGTTCTACCATCTTCAAAAGATACAAATTCATTACTATTGTCATTTTCAATAAAATCTACATACTGGTCCTTATGACATGTATAATGGTGAGATGTTGCTGAATCAAAGTACCAATCTCGTTTGATCATAGAATTACCACTAGAATCTATGAAACTAAAATTAGGAGATGTTTCCTTGCCTTCACCTTCAACTATATTCACAGGATGAGCTTTCTTTCTAGGGTTAGCCATATCTTGTTGTCTTTTCTTGTAATATTTCTTAAGATGACCAAGTTGATTACAATAAAAACATTTCCACTTATATCTCTTATTACAACCACTTACTTGGGAAGTTTATGTTAGAGAACTAGTAGTTTTACCAAACTTCTTACCCTTTCCCTTGATGAATAATGCACTCTCTATAGATGTAGATGTAGACAACAATGTCTGCTCCTGTCGTCTCTCCTTCTACAATAGAAATGTGGACAAATTTTCAAAGTCCAAAGTCTATGTCTTTGTAATCATGTGCAAGGAATCCATAAATGACTCAAATAAAGGTGGAAGATTCTACATAACTAGATCAATCAAATCTTTCTCATCAATAAGCTTGTGTACAACCTTTAACTATTCACTGATGTCCTTGATATATAACACAAACTCAAAAATAGAGCCACCTTCTTGCATCTTAGTGGAAAATAACAAATTTTTCAAACACAATACCATGTTGACTTTAGAACCCAAATATTTAGAAGTAAGATTAGTCCATAAAGTTGATGCATTGGTCACATTTCTAACCGCTGAGATTAAATTATCTACTACTGATAGTTTTAACAACATAAGAGCCTCACAATGATGTTTATCATAGTCATCATTACCAGTGGCAGGCCTTTGCTATTTATCGAGCACTATTTGATCAAGATTTTGATATTCACATATCATCAAAACCTTGTGACTCCACAAACTAAAATTTTTGCCTATCAATTTTTGTGAATCTGGCCACAAGAGGTGTTGTAAACTAGCCATTTTGACCTAATTTTAAAAAAATATACAAATACCAAAAAAAATATAATGACTTTACACAAAATTCCTCCTACCCACTAATTCAAATCACAAAGTGGTCAATACCTCCAGTTTTTAGCAAAAAACTTAACACCGTTTGAGAGATTTTATATTTTGTCTTTAAAAATACCAAAAAATGGACAAAAGCAATTAAATTGGGAGATCTACAACTCCGATTTCAAAAATTTCTTCTATGTCAACATCTAGATACAAAACCCATAAAATAGTGAAATATTCAACTGATTTGGCTTTATGGTTATCTCTGAACACAATTAAATGTGTTCCTCTAAACAAAACTTTAGGTAAAAAATCAATTTTTAAAGTTTGAAAAAAATAAATTATTTTTTCCAATTAAAAAAAATGCACCTTATTTTTTATTGGATGGAATAAGACTTAGCATAAAATCTTGCATGAAATAAATCAACCAATCAAAAATGCCCTGTGCAAATTGGCCAACTTACAAAACTTCAGATATAGATTCTGGACAAACTACTCAACCAAATCAGATGTCATCAAATCCAATGAGCTTCTCTTAGAAAATAAAAATTTCTAGATCCCTCACACATCAAAAAAAGTGCCCGAATAAAAATATGGTCTCCTCCCCAAACTATACAAAAATGACCAACCAAAAAACTTCAAACGCAGTTTTCAAACAAAATACTCAGTAGAATTTTATTCTGTTTGATCCAACGGATGAATTTTGGGCCAAAGAATTTTATAGAAACAAGAATCATAAAAATAGTGCTTAAATAATTTTTTTATATTTTCATCCAAGTCAAATGGCTGGTCATAGGAAAAAAAATTCTTCCTCTCACAGCTCTCGATTGGGCGCTCCACACTCTTCCCTAACAAGACTATCCTCTCTTACTTCAAAGGCTTCCTGCCAAGATTCCTAAACCACAAACTCTGATTACCATATTATATTCAATAAAGAGATGAAGAAATGAATTAACCAACACACATAAACAATACATAGAAGCCTATTATATAGGCATAAAAGAAACATCCAAAAATCAAGGAAGTAGGTGGAACCATAAACATCAGGTAGCATAAAATAGCTAGGCTCATGTAACCTATTTACCTAAGTGGTTAAATCCACTATAACCACATTCATAGGGACTATACCTTAATAAATAGCCTAAGGTATTAAAAAAAAAATGCTAATAACATAGAAGCGGTTCTTATTGATTTACTCCTAGAGCCATGCTTTATACAACTTGTTTCTCACCAAGCACATTATAACCCATATGGATTTTTTTATATATTTAAAATAGGGAAGGTAAACCCCCCTTCTTATATTCCAGCGCCTTTTCCACACATTCAACTTCCTGGAAGTCTATCAACACTTCTTTGATGTCTTTCCTTGACTGGACTAGCCCAATTGCCTTGTGAATTTGGGCTAGCTTGATATTCATTATGCGATCGACAAAGTATAATGTATATTTGTGCACACATGTAATTTGGAAGCATGTTATGTCAGGATCCTACTCTCCACAATAAGAGTATATATGATTACCTCTTGTATTAACAACTAAACACGGAATTTAACCAGAATGATAAGTAACTAGAAATATGAAACAACACAGGATATGAGAGACAATACACAATTGTATTAATAATCACTCAGAAGAAAATACAATAAAGAAGATGCCACTTCTTCTTCCACCTCTAAGGCTTGCCACACCTCAAGGACTTCTTCCCTCTCTCTCTCACGGTCCCAACACACAACTCCAATACAAAGTTGTTCACCTCCACCAGTCAGTAACAACGCTGCCAGTACACCAAGTACACAACCATACTCCAAGTAGATCTCCCTTTCCTTGCTACCACTTGCAAATCAACAGACCTTACTTACCCTGTAGATATCTCTACACCCTAAAGAACCCTTGTCCTTGCCTCACCAAGTCCTTATGATTCTTCAACCAGTACCCCGGTGGATCTTCTACCAGAACTTGCACACCTGCAACTCTCCAAGATCATACACACTCAGCACCCCTTTGGAACTAGGAGGAGCTACTCTAGCTCTCTCTTCAAGCTCAATGGATTTCTAGCACACACTTTACAATACAACCCATGAGTCTATTATATAGATCTCATGCATACAATAATTAGACTATCTTAATTACAATAATTAGACTCGCAACTCTAAGACTAAAATAAGTCTTTAACATGCAAACTGACAGTCCAAAAACAGACTCTCTAGAATCTGCATGCAAAGTGCATGCTCACACACAGGTTGCCGACATCGGCTCCTTCTGATCGATGTCGATTGACTCATAACCGACATCGATTGCTTTGCACTATGACCGATGTCGGTTGCCCTGCAACTCATTCTGCAACTCCCCGCAACCTTTTCAACCTCTGTAACTCCTCTTGTTTACATCCTAGTGAAGCTTTTAGCTCCACAACCTAAAAATCTCCCACTTGGAGATAAACAGTTGCACTTGTAACTTTACCTGTACACCGTCTAATTTATTCCCTGGCTTGTATCCCTCTTCAAGATCAATCCTGAAGACCAACCACCACACATCCCGTGATGCTACACCTGTCATCCAAGTAACCTGCCACATCCGAACTTACAACTCCATGTAGTGAAGACCTTGACCCTGCATAACATGTTAACCTACTGCTAGTCCCTCTCAAATACTTGAGAATCTACCTTCCCCGAATTGGCTCCAAACTCTCTGACAACTCCCACTGCTTGGGAAAACTCAGGCCTACACTAGACCTTATGTGATTTCAAACACTATTCTAAGCTCTGCTTGAACTGTCTAGCCCTTGGTGTGCTTGCCGATTCTGCATCCTGCGAATTGAACCCTACCAACACCTTCTTCACATCAGCTCCTACTAGAGACAAAATCAACCTGTGATCTTCCATGTCTCTTATGCTAAAGAATTTCAGTACTCCTAAATTATTCCTAACATACCTCTAAACTAACCTTACCCTTAGCTCAGCAAATCCCTGTATGTAAGAACCTGCTCCAAGCATACCATCAACATACAATAACAAGATAATGTTGCGGCCATCATCCACCTGGTAAGACAAACACAATAGTTACACTGACATTGACTGAAGCCCTGCTTTGTCATCCACCTGTCAAAACCTGTACCATTGTCCTACAACTTCCTCAAGACCATATACCTTGGCCTTCCGTCTCACGTATCCATCCACTCTCTTCTTTAACTTGGGAATCCATCTGTCTTTCAGTGCTTTCTTCTAGCTGACAACTCCACCAACAAAATCCTGCTTGGTTCTTCTCTAAGGACTCACACTCCTCATCCATGCCAAGCTCCCACTGTTTCTGGATTCTACCTGCATTGCCTCTTCACATCTTCCTGGTTCTTGACCATCAGTAAGCAACAAATAAAGAAGGTGAACAATGAATATGAGGTTCACTTACCCTTTCTAACCTCCATATGGGTGTTTGAGACTCCTTGACAGCTTGCTGTCTGCCCAACATCCGTTCCAGTGACCGATCTCGGCCATCTCCCAGTCTGCATCCGACCGATGTTGATTCCCTACACTGACCCTGACTATCGACATCGTTTCCCTGGCCAACGTCGGTGTCCCTTTTGCAGACGTCAGTTCCTATCTGATCGATGTCAATCTTCCTATTGTCGATGTCAGTTACTGTCTGACCGATGTTGGTACCTATGTTCACCTGTGAGTGGTGACTTTTTACCCGTGAACTCCTTTTGGGTCAAAACCCTATTCAAATCAACACAATGTTGCTCAAAATAATTCAGTCCCCTCAGCTGATCTCTGTCCGTCATCTCCTCCATGAACACCAAGGCTTTCTAGTTCTTAAGTTTATCAAAGATATTTGTCTTCCACTTAAGAATATGCATTCCCCTCCTACATATGTGACCAAGCCTACAAAGCCACATCTCTGGAACAGAAGGCGAATCAGTAATATAAATAGATAGATAAAGGATACCTACTTTCTTACCACCATCTAATTCAAGTGCATCCGCTATGAGAGTTACTGTGCATCTCTCATCACCTAACTTTCCTGAAAAAATTAGACTCATCTCCAAGACTGGTCCCTACATAACCTTCTTCAACACCTGTGTGTTATGTCAAGAACCTAGAACAATAAACATGCTTCGATGCCTACTTAGTCAGGATCTTGCTCTACCAATAGAGCACATATGATTACTTCTTGTATTAGCAACTAAACACGGAATTTAACCATAATCAATAAGTAACTAGAAATATGAAACAACACAGGAATTGAGAGATAATACACAATTGTATTAATAATCACTCAGAAGAATATACAATAAAGAAGATGCCACTTCTTCTTCCACCTCAAAGGTTCGCCACACGTCAAGACCTTCGCTCTCTCTCTTGGTCACAACAATCAACTCCAATACAGAACTGATGTTCACCTCTCCAACCAGTCAGTAACACGCTACCAGTACACCAAGTACACAACCATACTCCAAGTAGATCTTCTACTCTCTGCTGCTACCTACAAATCACTAGACCTTACTCACCATTGTAGATCTCCTATAGAAAGTCATGCACACATGCTGACCAAGATCATACACATACGAAGAACCCTGCTGATTCTCCAAACCAGTACTCACCTTGGTACTGTGGCACTAGGAGGAACACACCATTGCTCTCTTCTCTCAGAAGGAGCTTATTGCTCTTTTACTCTCTAGCTACAGTTTTACAATACAACCCATGAGTCCATATATAGATCTCATGCTTACAATAATTAGACTACCTTAATTACAATAATTAGACACGTAACTCAAGACTAAGACTAGCCTTTGACATGTAAACAAACAGTCCAAAAATAGACTCTCTGGGATCAACATGCAAACTGCCTGTTCTCACACAGGCTGCCGACGTCGGCTCCTCCATGACTGATGTCGGTCGACTGGTAATCGATGCCGATTGGTTCTTCATTGCTATCTAACTGACGTCGGTTGATCAGACTGATGCCAGTTTCCCTGCAACTGACTCTACAACTCTGCATCCTCCATAACTTCTCCTGTTTGCATCCTGGTGAAGCTTTTAGCTCCACAACCTAACAATATCCCACTTGGAGATAAATATCTACACCTGTACACCATCTAAATTATTCCCTGGCTTGTATCCCTCTTCAAGATCAATCCTGAAGATCAACCACCACACAACCTGTGATGCTATACCTGTCATTCAAGTAACCTGCCACATCCGAACCTACACATCCATGTAGTGAAGACCTTGACCCTGCATAACAAGAATCCCTGCTGCTGATCCCACTGAACTGCCCTCCAGTACTCCTTCCCTGAATTAGCTCCATACTTTTTGACAACTCCCACTGCTTGGGAAAACTCAGGTCTACACTAGACCTCATGTGATTTTGAACCCTATTTCAAGCTAAGCTTGAACTATCCAGCCCTTGGTGTGCTTTCTGATTCTGCATCCTGCATTATGAACCCCACCAACACCATCTTCACACCAGCTCCCACTGGAGATAAAATCTCCATGTCTCTTATGCCAAAGAATTTCACTGCTCTAAATTCTTCTTGACATACCTCTGAACTAACCTTACCCTTAGCTCAGCAAAACCCTGTATCTCTGAACCTATAACTAGTATACCATTCACATACAGTAGCTAGATAATGTCGTGACTCATCATCCACCTGGTAAGACAAAACCACAATAACTACACTGACATTGATTGAAGCCATGCTTAGTCATCCACCTGTCAAAACTTGTACCACTGTCCTGCAGCTTCCTCAAGACCATATGCCTTGGCCTTCCATCTCACGTATCCATCCACTCTCTTCTTTAACTTGGGAATCCATTCTGTCTCTCAGTGCTTACTTCCAGCTGACAACTCTACCAATAAATACCTACTTGGTTCTTCTCCAAGGACTCACACTCCTCATCCATGCCAAGCTCCCACTGTATCTAGATTCTACCTGCATTGCCTCTTCACATCTTCCCTGTTCTTGACCATCAATAAGAAATATAAAGAAGGTGAACAACGAATATGAGGTTCACTTGACCTCGACATAAGCATTTGAGACTTGTTGACAGCTTGCTGTCTGCCCACCATCTGTACCAGTGACCGATCTCAGCCATCTCCCAGTCTGCTCTCGATCGATGTTGGTTCCCTACACTGACCCTGACTGCCAACATCGTCTCCCTGGCTGATGCTGGTATCCTTTCTACCGACATTAGTTCCTTCATGACCGATGTTGGTCTTCTTGTTACCAACATCGGTTATTGTCTGACCGATGCCGGTACCTGTGTTCATCTATGAGTGATAAATTTTTACCCACGAGCTCTCTATGGATCAAAACCCTGTTCAAATCAACCCTGCTCTGCTCAGAATAATTCAGTTCCCTCACCTGATCTCTGTCCGTCATCTCCTCTATGAACACCAAGGCTTTCCAGTTCTTTAGCTTGTCAAAGACATTTGACTTTTGCTTCAAAACCTGCATTCTCCTTCTACATATGTGATTAAGCCTATGAAGCCACATCTCTACAACAGAAGGTGAATCAACAATATAAGTAGATAGATAAAGGATACCTACTTTCTTGCCAACATCTAATTCAAGTGTATCCACTGTGAGAGTTACAGTGCATCTCTCATCACCCAAATTTCCTGAAGAAATTAGACTCATCTCCAAGACTGGTACCTGCATGACTTCCTTCAACCACTATGTGTCATCCGTCTGCAATTTTAGCTTCACTTCCCCTTTGTCAATCATCTGACAAGGCTCTCCAACCCCTAAATAAATCTCTCCAAAGTCTCCAAAGACATACCCATGAAAAGATGCTCTATTTCGGGCTGCATGGAAGGAGGCAAAAGAATCTGTAAACAAAGATTCTAATTTATCCATAACATCCTGTGCAACATCACCTGTAACATATGCTTCTATGCGCTGATCTTCTACCGACCAACAATCTCTTTTTACCTGCTCTTTCTTTCCATCAATCAGACCATTCATGCTATTCAGTTTCTCCATTCGTAGCTTACTTTCTTCTGCCATTGCTATACTCCCACTCAATCTGAAACCCCTATGAGTGACCTGTAATCAAAAACACTACCAGATATGAACCACCTATTAGTCAACCCAACTAAAAGCTCTGATACCACTTGATGGTATCAGCTCTTGAACCTACAACCAAGGCTCTGATACCACTTATCAGGAACCTAGAACAATAAACATGCTCCGATGCCTACTTAGTCAGGATCTTGCTCTACCAATAGAGCACATATGATTACTTCTTGTATTAGCAACTAAACACGGAATTTAACCAGAATCAATAAGTAACTAGAAATATGAAACAACACAGGAATTGAGAGACAATACACAATTGTATTAATAATCACTTAGAAGAATATACAATAAAGAAGATGCCACTTCTTCTTCCACCTCAAAGGTTCGCCACACCTCAAGACCTTCTTCCCTCTCTCTCTTGGTCACAACAATCAACTCCAATACAAAATTGATGTTCACCTCTCCAACTAGTCAGTAACATGCTGCCAGTACACCAAGTACACAACTGTACTCCAAGTAGATCTTCTGCTCTCTATTGCTACCTGCAAATCACTAGACCTTACTCACCATTGTAGATCTCCTATAGAAAGTCATGCACACATGCTGACCAAGATCATACACATACGAAGAACCCTGTTGATTCTCCAAACCAGTACCCACCTTGGTACTGTGGCACTAGGAGGAACACACCATTGCTCTCTTCTCTTAGAAGGAGCTTATTGCTCTTTTACTCTCTAGCTGCAGTTTTACAATACATCCCATGAGTCCATATATAGATCTCATGCTTACAATAATTATACTACCTTAATTACAATAATTAGACACGCAACTCAAGACTAAGACTAGCCTTTGACATGCAAACAAATAGTCCAAAAATAGACTCTCCGAGATCAACATGCAAACTGCCTATTCTCACACAAGCTATCGACGTCAGCTCCTCCATGACCGATGTTGACCGATTGGTAATTGACGCCGGTTGGTTCTTCGCTGCTATCTGACCGACATCGGTTGATCAGACTGATGCCGGTTTCCTTGCAACTGACTCTGCAACTCTACATCCTCTGTTTGCATCTTGGTGAAGCTTTTAGCTCTACAACCTAACATGTTACCCGTCTGCAATTTTAGCTTCACTCCCCCTTCGTCAATAATCTGACAAGTCTCACCAACCCCTAAATAAATCTCTCCAAAGTCTCCCTGGACATACTCTTGAAAAGATGCTCTATTTCGGGTTGCATGGAAAGAGTCAAAAGAATCTGTAAACCAAGATTCTACTTTATCCAGAGCAACCTGTGCAACATCACCTACAACATCTGCTTCTACACGCTGATCTGCTACCGACCAACAATCTTCCTTTACTTGCTCTTTCTTTCCATCAATCAGACCATTCATGCTATTCAGTTTCTCCATTCTTAGCTTACTTTCTTCTGCCATTGCTATACTCCCACTCAATCTGAAACCCCTGAGAGTGACCTGTAATCAACAAACACTAACCAGATCTGAACCACCTGTTAGTCAACCCAACCAAAAGCTCTGATACCAACTGTCAAGTTGGTACCAACCTGGTCAACCTGCTCAACCTGCTCTGATACCAACTGTCAGAATCTTACTCTCCACAATAAGAGTATATATGATTACCTCTTGTATTAGCAACTAAACACAGAATTTAACCAGAATGATAAGTAACTAGAAATATAAAACAACACAGGATATGAGAGACAATACACAATTGTATTAATAATCACTCAGAAGAAAATACAATAAAGAAGATGCCACTTCTTCTTCCACCTCTAAGGCTTGCCACACCTCAAGGACTTCTTCCCTCTCTCTCTCACGGTCCCAACAGACAACTCCAATACAGAGTTGTTGTTCACCTCCACTAGTCAGTAATAATGCTGCCAGTACACCAAGTACACAACCGTACTCCAAGCAGATCTCCCTTTCCTTGCTGCCACTTGCAAATCAACAGACCTTACTTACCCTGTAGATATCTCTACACCCTGAAGAACCCTTGTCCTTGCCTTACCAAGTCCTTATGATTCTTCAACCAGTACCCCGCTGGATCTTCTACCAGAACTTGCACACCTGTAACTCTCCAAGATCATACACACTCAGCACCCCTTTGGAACTAGGAGGAGCTACTCTAGCTCTCTCTTCAAGCTCAATGGCTTTCTAGCACACACTTTACAATATAGCTCATGAGTTTATTATATAGATCTCATGCATACAATAATTAGACTATCTTAATTACAATAATTAGACTTGCAACTCTAAGACTAAAATAAGTCCTTAACATGCAAACTGACAGTCCAAAAATAAACTCTCCAAAATTCGCATGCAAAGTGCATGCTCACACACAGGTTGCCGACGTCGGCTCCTTCTGACCGATGTCGGCCGACTCATAGTTGACATCAATTGCTTTGCACTATGACCGAAGTCGATTGATCAGACCGACGTCGATTGCCCTGCAACTCGTTCTACAACTCTCCGCAACCTCCGTAACTCCTCCTATTTTCATCTTGGTGAAGCTTTTAGCTCCACAACCTAACACGTTAGCTCCTTAGGCTTGCCAAAATATGGGAGCTCATAGTGTTGGAAAACTCAAATTTTATCCAATATTTGCTTGATAGTGTTTTCAAAAATTACATTTCCATCACGAGTCTTCCTCCCCATGTTCACCATGTAATTATTCTATAGATTGGCCTCATTACCTCTCCCATGGTTGTTTTAGTCTTCCACCTTTCAATTTTCAGCATTAAATTCTCACTCTTTTATTTACACCACACTCTTAGGGTATTTCATCTCTAGGAAATTCATTATGCCTGGTCTCAGTTTGTATGTTGCCTTTGGTGAGCTTGGTGTAACCTTATTTTCCTTGCTTACAATTGTGCTCTTCATTTTCTTTATCTGAAAACTTGATGTTTCTACTACCACTTCTACTTCTTCTTTGATTATAATAGAGGGTCCTTCAAATTGTATGTTTCTCATTGCTTCTTCTATGATGAGAATTGAAGCGCATGCAGTCATGTTAACAATGAAAAATTTATTCTTCAATGTCTTGGCCTTTGGTCTCATAATCAACCTAAAGCCTCTTTTTTTCATCCTCTAATTTTGGTTTGCATGTGTCTACACCAGATTTCATGTTGTGGCACTTTCCTCTGAGCTTCACAAAGCTCCAATGGTGATTAATTAGCCCCTGCAAACTAAATTTGAATGGTTTCATTCTCTCTACACACTGATGTTGGGAAACATTGTTAGTGCTCACGTAATTATAGTTGTGAGACTATGATATATTTTGTATGTATTAGTGAATTGTGCGAACAAGTCACGTATAGAGGAGAATAGAAGATTATAAGAGAGATTATAGGGATTTAGTAGTTAGGGATTTCATGTTGTGAGAATACTAAAATAATTTTGGCATTTGAGAGTATACAAAAATGCAATTGGTTTGCTTACCAAAAAAATAATTTAATAGTATTTTTTTTAGATTGTATTCAGACTACCTACAATACAAAGGGGATAATGTAGTTCTCATATTGTAAGGACATTGAATATTTAGGAGCTTTGAAGACCCTGGACGTTAGTTTAATATCCTGGAAGTTTCTTATGGAAACAACTAAAATAAAATCTCAAAAAAATTTGATATTAAAAAGAAGAGCTTATATAATTGTGCTTATATATTTACATAACTATTGGATCAATTCATGTTTGAATTTGAATGTTGTGTTGGAGGCAAAAAATTCACATAACTATTGGATCCTATTTTTGATGTGGTGATCATATTATTGATTATTTTAGTCTAATAGTTATTTGTGATAAGACCAACCATTATGTGATTTAACCCTTGAAAGAGTTTTGCAATATTTTTTGAGGTGTTTAATTCAAGTATATATGTGAGACCAGTCAGTCAAACATAACTCATATGTGATGCTTTATGGACGTGTATTGCTCAATGTAGGATGGAGGGAGGCCATTGTGGTGGAGGCAAAAATATAGGTTAGACTGCCTTTTATATCCCAATGGGATCCAGAGCCTAGACTCCTGTGGAAGTCCCTCTGACTTCTTTTGTGTCATTTTTTTTCAGGTTGGTTTATGCAATTTTGTGAAGATTAAATTGAAATGTGTTCTAGCAATCACTAGCTTCAAAGAGTTTTGGTTTGTGTTAAGGTTATTCAATCATGTGTAGTTTGCTTGCCACATATTCTTATGGGTTGTAGTCACTAAAAACATACAACTGGTAGTCCTATCATTGTGGGCTCATTGTCAGCATTTTCCTTTTTTGTAGACCATAGTTCATGTGAAATATTTGTATTGATCCAATAATTGAACAATGGAAAATACTTTATTTTTTTAATTGAAATTGGTCCAATTTCCTCAGAAAAATAGTCCTATCAACCTACCTCAACCAATAAAAAGTTAGGAAAGTAATATTTTTTTTAATTTTAATTTTTATAAAATACAATTTAAATGAGACTAAAGTGCACGACTTTAGAAAGAAATATACTAATAAAAAATATCTCATAAATTTCAATAATACAATGCTTTAATTATAAGTTAACATTGGAGATTAGTGTTAAAAATCTCTAAAACTATTTTATAAATATTAAAGACAAAAATTTAGTTAATTGATGTAAAATAATAATGGGTTCATAGGATATGACTGGGCCTGAGACAAAGCATGTACTTAGTTTGTGGTTATGTGTCATAGTCAATATTACTTAGGATCAAATTTGCTAGGCATGTTTGGTCGGTTGTAACCATTAGATATTTGTTAGATTGATTGTGACCGTTGTTGATGTTAATAACATATGTGGATTTTGATCCTTTGTTTATATCCTAGACTAATTCTTTAGTTGCAATAAAAAGATGACATATTTATCTTAATTAAAAAAAGATAAAATATTTATCGACATGATTTTTTTATCACGATAATTTTTAATTGAAATGAAATAAAAATATTTATTAAAAAAATAAAAATATATTAATTAAAAAAATTTGTAATAAAAAATTATACTTAGAAAATTTATTTATATCGAACAAATAAAATGATAAACATCATAAATCTCTATAATTATTAAAAATAATATAATTAAATATTAAATACTAAAAAGATATTAATAAAATATATTAAACCATGAACACTACCAAACATATTGATGGAAGAGAATAATGATTGTTAAACTTATCTCAACTAAATTTAGAGTATCAAGGATCAACTTCTATACTCTTTAACTCATTTTATTTTTATATTCATTTTTAATTATTTATTTTAATAGAAAGATTATTAAAATTAATTATAGCATATAAATTGACCTTCCAACCAATCTATTTATATCCATTATGTGGAGAAGACCAATCTCTATAAACATCAAACTATATCATGTTCTTTATCTTTTCTCTTGAATTAAAATTATCCTTTAAAAATTTGGAGGAAACTTAAACATATAAATAATATTATTTTAATCATTAATTAAAATATAAATAATATTATCTTAATCATTAATGAAAATAAAAAAGTGTTGAACCTCTGAAAACCATATTCTTATTGAATACATTTATCCAAAATACACTTTTGATAAATACTTATTACATCATATTTACTTTCACACTTTGAAATAATTATTACTAATTTCTTTCCCCTCGCATTTTTTTAACTTTTTATCATCATGAAATTTGACTAGCACTCTTTCAGGGATTATTTGCCTAACATGATTCATGGTCGTGAGAGAAAAAAAAAGTTTGAAAACAATTAAGCTAGTGGCCTCTATTAATGATGAGAAACATCCATGTTCATACAATGAACAAACCAATTGCCAAACAAACATGGCCAAATAATAGGTTTCAATATATAATTCAATGAAGTGATAAAGTGATAGAGGGGCATCTCTTGGTAGAACATTCCCTACTAAAATTTAAGAGTATATTCCAAAGCTTCCTTTGTAAAACATTGTGTACGTACCCCCATCAAAAGTGGGTGTGGGTCAATTTAGCTACATTAGTTTGGGTTGTTGGCAATGTTTAGAGTAATGAGTAATGGTGTTAATTAAAGTATAAAATTTCTTAAAATTATTCGTGATAAATTAGGTTTGACAATTATTTTTGGTTATTACTTTTAGAAATATTTTAGAAATTATTTTTGTTTAATTTAAAATTATTGTTGGGTGTTGTGATCAATTAAGATTTTATCAATTAATGGTAAAATGAAAATATAATAATTTTACAACATTTAAATGATCAATCGAATTTTATCGATAATTAAAATAAATCTATATGTATATACATATTGTTGGCTGGACAGACAACAAGGTAGGCATGCATATATGTTTCTACATTCTTGCATGTTTGTGACTATCACATTTCCTCCCAAATGTTTGTATTCAATTTGACTTGGAGATTGAAGAAATGGTAGAAGGGTTCATGACATCGATCAAGAGGGTTTTGATGAAAAAGTATGGATAAATTAATATGAAAATTTACAAATGTGAATGCCCTTGGGTATTCTGATTTCTCAATAGTCATACATGCTAGCGTAGCTTTTTGTTCCAAACATTGTTACAATGTGGTTTACATAACATTAAGTGTTGCCTAGGTATATATATGTATGGTAATTATAGTTTCCAATGTTATTATTCGTTATCAAGTCCTTTTAACATATAAATACAATGAAATTTAAATATAGTTTTAGCTAATATGATGAAATTTAAATATAGTTTTAGCTGACACTTATTTGTTATGTAGGAATTAAGTTTTATGACATTGAGAGTATATAGATATTGTAATTGGTTTGTTTTAAAAAAATTAATTTAATGGTAATTTTTTTAGATCGTATTATAACTACTTACAATGCAAAGGGGATAATGCAGTTCTCGAATTGTAGGGACATTGAAGATTTAGGAGCTTTGAAGACCCTAGATGTTAGTTTAATATAATGGAAGTTTCTTATAGAAACAACTAAAAAAAAATCTCAAACGAATTTGACATTAAAGAGAAGAGCTTACATAATTGTCCTTATATATTTACATAACTATTGTATCAATTCGTGTTTGAAGCTAAATGTTGTGTTGTAGGGAAAAAAATCATATAACTATTGGAATCTATTCTTGATGCTACGATCATATTCTTGATTATTTTAGTCTAATAGCTATTTGTGATAAGACCAACTATTATGTCATTTAACCCCTGAAAGAGTTTTGTAGCATTGTTTGAGGCATTCAATTCAAGAATATATGTGAGACCAGTCAGGTAGACATAACTCATATGTGATGCTTTATGAATGTGTATTGCTCAACCTAGGATGGAGGGACGCTGATGTGGTGAAGGTAGAAATATAGGTTGGACTACCTTTTATACCCACAATGGGATCTAGAGTTTAGACTCCTATAGGAAGTGCCTGCGACTTTTTTTGTGCCATTTTATTTCAGGTTGGTTTATACATTTATGTGAGGATTAAATTGAAATGGTGTTCTAACAGTTGATGGATTCAACGAGTTTTGATTTGTGTTAAGTTTATTCAAGCATGTGTAGTTTGCTTGCCACATATTCCTATAGTTGTAGCCACTAAAAGGGTACAATGTGTAGTCCTGTCATTATCAGTTCATTGTCAATTTTTTCCTTTTTGACATACCATAGTTCATGTGTAACATTTGTATTGATCCAATAATTGGACAATGGAAAATACTTTATTTTTTTTAATTGAAATTGATCCAATTTCCCTAAGAAAATAGTCCCATCAACCTAACTCAACCAATAAAAAGTTAGGAAAATAATCTTTTTCTAATTTTTAACGTTTATAAAATATAATTTAAATGAGAATACTAAAGTGTAGACTTTAAAAAGAAACAAATTATTAAGAGCAACACATTTTCAATGAAAACTAGTAGCTAAAATAATTACTATAATCCCTGTGCAACACGTACTAATAAAAAATATCCCATAAATTTCAATAAGACAATGCTTTAATTACAAGTTAACATTAGAGATTAGTATTAAAAAACTCTAAAAATATCTTATAAATATTAAAGAAAATAATTTAGTTAATTGATGTAAAATAATAATGGGTTCATAGGATATGACTATTTGGCCTTGAGACAAAGCATGCACTTAGTTTGTGGTTATGTGTCGTATTTAAGGTCTAGGCTCACTAAATTTTTTTCGATGAGATAAGGGTATAATGGTTGAGAGGTTTGGTTGTGTTCAACGCCACCTATGATTAAATTTTGCTAGGCATGTTAGGACATTTATAATCATTGGTGATTTTAGTTGGGTTGGTTGTGATCGTTGGTGATGTTAATGATGTATGTGGATCTTGGTCCTCTATTTATGTTCCAGACTAATTCATTAGCTCCAATAAACATATGACCTATTTATCTTAATAAAAAAATAATGGGTAAGAGTGTGTGGTAAAATATCACACCTTGAAAGTTTTTATCGAGCAACTAGAATGATAAGCATCACAAATCCCTATAATTATTAAAAATAATATAATTAAATATTAAGTATTACAGTAAAATTGATCGAAAACAAAGTCCATGAAGTAAATAATAGTCAAATCTTTTGGAAAAAACTGTGATTTTTTTTTTACCTCAATAAATTTACAAAATGAATAATAGGGTATACATTGGGATAAGAAGAATAACAATAAACAATATATAATAAATGAAAGGAAAAACAAATTGAAAACATAATAGGTTAATGAAAAATATTCAAAATTATAAAAATGACAGATGTTTCGGATCAACCCCCGTAATTTTTCATAAGAGAACTAGAATAATGATGAAATAATACTTTGAGTTTCTTTAAATAAAACACTGGTCACCAGAAGTAATTAATGCAAGAGTAGCTATTAGTTTGTCCCCCTTTTTTATTACCATTTAAGTGCTCAAACCTCCATGTGAAAAGAGATTAATAAAAAAAAAATGGTTCCTAAAATAAAAGTTTGAAATCCTTAACGGAAAAAGGATAATTGATATTAAATTATAATTAAAATTAAAAAAATTCACATAATTTTTTTCAAAAATTTTATTATTAAACAAATATTAATAAAGTAGATTAACCCATAAACACCACCAAACACATTGATGAAGGAAAATGATGATTATTAAATTTATTTAAACTAAATTTAAAATATTAGATTTCAACTTCCGTACTATTTAACTCATTTTATTTTTATCTTTCTTTTTAAATTTTCTATCTTAGTAGAGAGATTACTAAGACCAATTATAGAAACTTATCATTCAAATTGGCCTTCCCACTAATCTATCTATATCTATTATGTGCATAAGGTTAGAGAAGGCTAATCTCTATAAACATCAAACTATGTCATATTCTTTATCTTTTCCCTTGAACTATTGAACTAGAGAGTTATCTTTTAAAAATTTAGAGGAAACTTAAACATATAAATAATATTATTTCAATAATTAATCAAAATAAAAAAGTGTTGAACCTCTAAAATTATATTTTTAGTGAATGGTTGTTGGTTTAATTAGTGAAGTTGCATGGTTCACAAAGAGCCCATCAAGGATCAATTCTTGTTGTTAGCAAAACCTGACACATGAAAAGGGATAAAACCGGGATCGTGTCCGAACAACTTTAATAGAATAGATACCCCTCAATCCTTAATTCTTAACTCAAAATCACTGCATAAAACACAATTCATAAAAAAAAAAAACTCTTTTGATAAATACTTACCTACATCAAAATTACTTTCACACTTTTGAAATAATTATTACTATTTATTTTCCTTGGCATTTGTTGACCTTATTATCATCATGAAATTTGACTAGCACTCTAGGTATTACAAGGTGGGTAAAGGGATGCTCTCCCCCTCTATTATTATTGCCCGTATATTCGTGTGCATTATTTGCTTATTATTGTTAAGCTAGTGGCCTCTTCTGATGATGATAAACATCCATTTTCATACAATGAACAAATTGCTTTGTTAAAGGTAACAAACCAATTGCCAAACAAATAATATTCAATACCCAATAGGGAAAAAAAAACCAAGAATGTTATTAGAAAAGCAATAGAAATTTTAAACAAAAGAATTAGTGACACCCCATACATGTTTGTGTTATTTGTAAATAGTTACATTTTAAACATAGTATGAAACCTTTTAATCAAGTATGAAAGGATATGTGCCAATAATTAATAAGGAAAAGTAAAGTTATTTTTATAAAGAAAATATGTACAAATTACAACCAGACATTGAAAAATGGAATGGTTCCTAGATTTACATATATTAATATTAGATAAAACAAATGATTAAAAATTATGCTTGTACTATCAGATCTTGAAGAAAGGCTTATTACATTGAGAATAACATTTGCATAAATAAGAGACATGGGCTATAGTAAAATATAGATTGGTCTAAAAGGTCTAATTATCAATGCACCATCAAATGATAATAAAATTTAAAAAACATTGCCCAGGTCTATAGATGAGAAAACAACAATTACTATAGATTTAAAGAGGCATTTGGAATACAAAAATGCATACCGAAAAGGGGTTATTTTTCCATAGATAATCATGAAAGTATTAAAATAACTATGCACAAGAAAATTGTACATTGCTCATAATGTACAGGTTAACCCTGATTGGAAACCACTTGTAGGTGATACTATAATAGATAATGAAAATAGTGATAATGACTCCAAAAAATCTAAATCAGATATAGATAATGAAACAAGCATGTCTTCTAACAGATGGAAGCTATTCTAATGACATGCTCGTGCATTGTTTTATAGACTCAACATCGATTACTACATTATAGGATAAAGTGGTTGCAATTGTACTAGATAAAGACAATCACCCACTTGGCATTTTCAAAGATAAGAACTCTGAAGAAATGAACTTTCCAATGCTTTTCTTTGAAAATCCTCATGATGAAGATATTGTGTCAAGATTTACATATCAAAAAATAACACAATGGGAACTATTACATGTCAACAACCAATTTGCACATCACCTCACAAACTTGTTTTTCAAAGGAATCAAAATAATCATAGATTAGGTTAAAAATACTATGTGGGTTTGAATTAGAAAAGGTTAGCTAAAAGGAACTAAACTTGTAGCTGTAGATGTCAAATACAAACTCAATTTAAATAAATTATTTGAATAAAAAATTAGATACATGGATTTTAGAAAAATATGCATCTCACTTGATTACTTGCAATGCATTAAAAATAATTCCTTTGCCATGATACAAAAATTAGGAATGGCAACATTCTTCTTGACTTTTACAAGTGTCAAACATCACTTAAAGTGATTGATAGATACATTGCAATTATATATGTGAAGCATGTAAAAAACATTTGTTGGACTTGGGTGAATTCAACAAATATAATGATGCTTCCTTTCTTGCAAAAAAGATCTAGCTACATACACACACTATTATAAACACCGTGTCAATGCATTAAGATAGATGTTATGTAATGATGAGTTTTTCCTTAGAAAAGTCAATGATTTTTTTTGTGTGGCTGAATTTTAATAAAGAGGAAATGATCATGACCATTGGTTGGTGTGGATAAAAGATGCATCGATTTATGGAAAGGATAAAAAGTCAACAATTGTAGATTTTATAGACAAATACACAACTTGTGATTCTGATACTCTAGAAAATGATGTGGAAAAATTGCATATACACCACCATACTAAGCGTTGTAAGAAAAAAAGGAAAAAAATTGTAGATATAATTTTACATAATTGCTAATGCAACAAACAATAATATTAACACCAGTTGAAATAATAAATGATGTTGCACTTGTAGCATTCAAATAAATTTATATGCTACTATGTACAAAATAATATACTACTTTGGATAACTTCAACATAGTTTTAGAGGACCTAGGCATAACCGGGCCTCAGTACCTAAAAACAATATAGTCAATAATTACACAACCTACTACTTTCATTGAGTGCACACTATCACAAGTATGGAGTAATAGTTTTATAAAAGACATGCCATACCTATGGCAAGATAATACAAATGCACAATTTGTTTTAATTACATATGCTACAACAACACATTATAGTTCATATATGATAAAAGGAGATTAAAAAACAACACATGCTTTTAGGAAAATATGAAAATAACATGAAAAATCTCACATAGATGCTATCTAGATGTTATGTACACTAGGAAATACAATGATGAAAAATCAATAAATACCTGTGCAACAAGCTGTGCACTTGGTGTTATCATTTCCATTAAACCATTATTCAAGAACATATACTTTTATAAACATATCTTGTCTTGATGAATGAAAATTTATCTTAAAACCCAAAAATATTTTAAACAAGAGCTAGATGACTCTGAAGATGTAATGTGCTGATCTATTATAGACTATTACATGGCTTGTCTTGCTACCATTGACCATGCTTGTTTAGTTGAGTTTGCTTTTAACTACCATAAAAATGGAAATCCATTGAAAATTAAAAAAGGCCATGTTATACACTTTATTAATTACAACAAGCATCTTGATATTGAAAACTATTGTTGTGAACAATTATTGTTGTATTTTCCATTTTGGAACAATGAGAGTAGTTTGAAGCAATGTCTTCAAACATGGAAACAAGCATACAATTTACAAGTAAATATCATTAAGAAAAATGAGGCTAAGTTTGCCTATGAAATAAATCCTTCTTGGGGAAACATAAAACATGTTTCCCATGAAATTGATTTTGAAACTAAGAAAGTATTGGACACTAAAAATTGGTTATGCGAAGAAAATAACATGCAAGATAAATATGATCTACATATGGACTTCCCATTAACAAATTCTACATCAAGATAACGTCTATCAAAACCATTTGAATTTCTTCCTTATCTATTTATTTCTAACAATGCCGAATACTACAAACATTGACAAATGTTAAATGAAGAGCAACATGAAATTGTAAAAGACATTGCTTGTAATAAAAGAACAAACAAAAACAAGTCATTGTACCTATTTCTAATAGGAGGTGTAGGCATATGAAAGACATATACAACAAAATGTATTTATGAAATGCTAATTCACATGTACTCTGAGACTATTTAAAGTGATGCCTGTAATCTAAAGGGTCTTATACTTGCATACACAGGAAAAAATACATACACTACTGAAGGATTCACATTACATTCAACATATTTATTTCCATTTAACAAATCATAACTTATTTCATTAAACAATGAATGTCCAGATGCATTGTCCAAACATTACAATTAATTGTGCATAGTACTAATTGATGAAATCTCACTTGTAGGAACAAGAATGTTATATCATATTGATAAATGGCTACATGAAATAATGTGACTACCGACCATGTTTTTTGGCAATGTTGACATGATCTTTTGTGGAGACTTTTATCAAGTTCATCCTGTAAATGTCTGTTTGATGTTTGAGTATCTAAAAAGCAATAGTGAATTGATTCCATATTATTTTTGGCAAGAAAACATAAATTTTTATCAATTGCATCAACCCATGTGCCAAAAAGATGAAACTTTTGTATCGATCCTAAACATAATACAAATATTCTCATATACAAAACAAGATATAGAACGTCTTAATAAAAAATTCTTAAGACTAGCCCCAAAATATCCTTCATTTCCATATCTTTTCTTATTGAATAATGATGTGGAAGCCCAAAATAATAAAATTTTGGCTTTAGTTCTGCACAATGAAATTGTTATCAATGCAATAGACAAAAAAGATGATACATACAATGAAAGATAGGGATATGCTAATGTTGTATGATTACCTAGAAAAATTGTACTAATGTTTGGCATGTTGGTTGAGCCTTTTGTCAAGAATTATGATATTCAAGATGGACTTGTTAATGTTTTAGATGGCATATTCAAACTATATAGCAAATAACAAAAAAAATGACATTATCTTGATTAAATTTAATGATATAAAAAATAGAAACCTGTAAAGAACAAGACATAATGATATCTATAAAATCTATATTAATTTGTCTTGGACTCACATATTTTGAACTTATAGACTAGTTTGCATGCAGACCTAGAAAAAAAATAATAGTATGAAGCCAATTTCTAGTCCAACTAGCTTATGCACACACAATACATAGGCCATAGGGTCTCACCATGGAAGGTGTTACATTCAAGCCACTTGGTGTCTATAGACATGGTTTAGCATACATAACTTTATCTCATGTGAAAAACATAGACTCATTATATTTGCCAAGTCTACTTATGCATAAAAACTTTACAGTTAATAACAAAATCTATATTGAAATGTCAAGACTAAAATCAAGTTTAAAATGGAAGTTTGAACAAAGCCTCAGATCAAATGTATTGCCTTCATCTATTATTATATGCTCCTTGAATACTCACAACCTCAAATCCCATCTAGAAGACATTATCAATGACCATGACTTGATGAGGTGTGGCATATTGTGTTTACAATAAACATACATTCTAGTTGCCAATTGCTTTAATCTTAACTCAAACTTCTTGATCTACAACTTGGTATATAATGTCCATGGTATTATGATATGTGTGTAAAAGCATGTAATCATTTCACAACCATTACAATATGTAGCAGATGAGGTGGAAGCATTAACAATAATTATTGTGACATGAGGAAATATATTTGTAGTTGTTAATATCTATGCCTACCCTTCTACTTGCATCTTGAATATCATCAATGTTATTCAAAAGGCATTACTAGATGCAAATGCATCCAAATAAATCTACATTCTAAGAGACTTTAACATTAACATGTCTATTTCTAATAAATCAAGTGCACTACTTAAAAATCATATTTCAAGTTACACTATATATTTCCTACCACATATACATAATCAATATATGAATATAATCACAGACCATGTTTGGATAAATGGTACAAGACAAATTAACCAGATTATAAGAATATAAACATATTTGATTGATCACAATATGGTATGAGTCACCATAGATAATAATACTTAGTCATTAGGATTTAAAATAAGTCAATGAATGCATGCAAGATTTGTTTTTTCTTTATTCAAAGTCTTTTTTCTAGTGCACAACTATATCCTATGTTGATTACATTTGTATATGCACAAAGCCTATGAGAAAGCATGTTGTTCCATCTACATAATTTGTTTAATGCTTGAACATTAAATCTAGATATCTTCATTGCATATTTTTCATGTATAAAACTATGGTACAAATAAGAAACAAACTAACGTTCAATCTTAACCAATGAAGGACAAGACATGTAATAAAAAAAAAATTACAGCCAACAAAAAACAAATCAAGAACAAGAAACTATTTTATATGGTACATATCAGACAAGTTATTCTAAACAAAAATTGCAAAAATGATAATCCATGAATCATTGTTTTTGTTTCTCTTTGTTTACTTTAAAATGCATGTTTTTGATACACAAAAAAAAGTTAAATTTTTTATGCTTTGTTTTTGTCATTATTCTTTTTCAAAAGGAAAAACATTTATTTTTTCTTGTCCCAACACACCCATAGAAGCAACTCCTTTATACATAATCATGGATATTTGTAATGGGAAAAGTGCTTCTACATTTGAGGGAGATATTTTAACAGTTTAGGGATCTGCTCATGTTACAAATCCTAGTTCTCTGATTATGCTAGAGATATTTCATATAGACATGGTTGATGTTTATGGGTAGATGACAATAATAATGAACATTAGCAATAAATTAATTCAAAAATTTGAAACACATATATCTTTAGGAAAAATTATCTAGGTCTTTGACTTCTTGATCAAGGAAAAGACAAAATATGAAAGAGGTGACACTGTATTTTGCATAGTATTGACTACAAAATTGAACATGCAGAACATACCAATGGTATGCAAGAAGCATAAAATTATACTGGATCATGTGATTGATGATATAATAGACTTAGATGATTCATTTTCAGTTGGATCATTCAGAGCCTTGGTGACAAATTGATATCAAATAAATACTTAGTTTAACTTACAAGTCAAGGATGGTGAAATAAAATATAAATGTGCAATAATGAGTCTTTATTTTAACTTTTTTCTTTCTAAAAAATGTTTTTTTCTTCTTATATTATGATTATTTTTCTTGTCATATTATATAAAAACTATTTTATTTTAGATTCAACTTGGTAAACAATACCAACAACTTTTTCATGCAATTCAAGGCCAACTAATTTCAAAAAAAACATCCAATCTACATTTTTAAAAACATGATACAAAAAGGCCCAAAAGGTTCTCGTACACTTCATATACATTTTTCATCTTTCATTGGACCATTGGCCGATGAACCATGAATAAATATTTTTAAATATCATTGGCACAAACATCAATGAAAATTTTTCTTTACTTTCCTTTTTTTCTTCCATTGACTATAAAAGAAACTTTAAATTGAGTTTCAAAAAAAAAACTCTGCCTTAAACATCTACAAGCAATAGGAATTTTAAAACAAAAAGACATTAATTCATCCCCTTTTCAACTAATATGCAAGTCTTACCACCATGCAATTCTAGGAAAGAATCTTGAGCAAGATGACTTTTTGCATTATCTAAGATGTCCACCGAATTTAGGACATTTGTTCGTTCATACATTGACTTGCAATGTATCAACAAAAACAAAAAAAATTGATTGCATTTTGAATAAACATTTACTTGAGACTTTGCTTCTTGAACTGATTCCAATATCCTTTGACCATTATAAATAAGACATCTCGACAACTATTTTCTTGCTATGTAGATTTGAGCTTTATAGCATTGTTATAATTGCAATGATTGGTACTATTTTTGATATTTAATGTGAATGAAACCAGCTTATAACTTAGTGAGTTTGTTACAATGTTGTCTTGCAATTATGTTTTCATCAATCAAAATATGTTTCCTGTGATTTGCTAATACAATTGTTTCTTATTTTGTATCTTGATTTCTTGGTTCCAGGAAAAGAACCTGCTTCAAAGACATGACATGACAACTTTTGGTCAATACTAATACTTGTTTTAGATACTTTAACTATTCATGTTATGCATAACATTTCTATAAACCCATTCCATATATGGATTAACAAATCGAGACTTTTTTTTGTTTTTGCTTTCATCACTATAATTACATATGTACAAAATACAAACCAAGGAAAAAAAATTGCTGTAAAGACATATCATACTATTTTTTATATAATACTAATACTTACTCTAGATACCTTAAGTCTTGATGTTATGCATAGTATTGCTACAAACTTATTCCATATTTGCATTAACAAATCAAAACTTTATTTTTATTTTTTGCTTTTGTCACTATAATTACACATGCACAAGATACATGATATGTATAAAAATTGATATAAAGGATATTGATATCTTGCACAATGCTTTACTGATATATGTTATTGGTATCTTTATATATGTTATTTTATGGTTAGAATTCTTGGCCTAAATTTATTTATGAACATATAAAAATGAAATAACTTTCAAGATCTTACATATGTTCTTTTGATAAAAGTCCAACATTTATGGAAACTATAATCAATTATTTTGCTCATACTAGTTTATGATGTTAAAGTATGAAAAAAATGATGCTTAAAATTGAATCACTATTACAATTCAAATTTGTGCACTACCATATTAATTTAGACTAGGCATAATATCATCAAGATATTATTCGCATAGCACAACTACTTGATCATTGACATAATGCCTTATATTCACTATACAACCAATATTGATTTAGGTACTAATACATACACCAAAATCAATAATGTTCCTGATTCAAAAATCTATTATAATGTAATTTATCCACCATATTGTAAATCTTTACTTTTCATAGTTTGAAAATTATCTAATTTAGTGACTCTACTTCTAATCCTATACATATGTTTTAGATTAAGGTAAAAATAGGCTTTGAAGGGACCCTAAAACCCTAAAACAAAGGACGAAGGATAAAACAATAACGTCTACAGGTGAAACCTATCACCTACTACTAAGCAGTATCAAAAATAGGTTTTACAGGGACCTGAAACCACAATACAATATCATCAAAAGACAGACCCCAGGTTTTACAGAGACCTGGAAACTCCAGTGTGAAAAGAAAACAAAGAACCAGAAAATGGTATCAGTTATAACATCCACCTAAAGGGACCAGGACTGTAAGAACTCAAAGATCCTATTCTTCTAATTCCAAAATCATCTTCACTACTTCCTTTCCAATCACAACAGTGTCCTGTATAGATATAGCCACCGACGTAGCAACCTCTTGCGTTACTTTCTTCCTTGAGCTCTGTCTGGTTCTCTTGCTAGGCCCCTCCAAGGATTTAATTTCCTCATTTGCTCATTTTCCAATGTTCACAGTGGCTGCACATATGCTAGAAGTTACCTCCTCCACATATGTTATGATGCTTTGAATTTGTCATATTTGATAATTGTATTATTTGGTTTGCAATTTTTATTCCATTTTATTAATCAAATATCACAATGCTCAGTCCTATATGAAAATTGCAAGTACAAGGTATGTCCATGGAGTTAGGGGACAATTTTTTTGATGTTTTTGTTAACACGTACATGTTATGACAACAATGCATAAATGTTATGGTCATAATGCATATGCATTATTTGAATTCAAGCTCTGAACCACTGAACATAGGAACACTTACACATTCTAAATAATGCCTACATGTTCCCAATAACACATACACCTTAATCATAACATGTATTCATTATGAGCAATGTGTACACATTCCTATCATTTTGCACAGAAAAACATCTAAACATGTATATGAAGCCAATCTTGACTTGAAGTTGATATATACTACTCTAAATTTTACATTTATTTCTTTATAGTTTAAATTTATTTTCATAAATATGATAAATTAGGGTCACTCTACATCTGATAGAGTTTGTCTTATAGTTGCATGCCTTATGATGTGGAAAATAGTTTTTCAAAATCTAATCTGGCTATTACTTAGGCATTTTTTAGGGTCTAAGTATTGAAGCTAGGGATTTTATGGCATAAATTTTGCAATTGATGTCCATTTTTGGTAAACATATAGTCATTTTCTAGGTTTTTATGCCTTCCAAATTGCTTCCTAACATTTTTAGGAGTCCTAGGTTTGTCAAAATTGATGTTTTCAAAACACTTACTTTGAACTTGATTCACAGTAGTGTGATTTGGGTATCATAAGTCACATTGATGACTTACACACATAAAATAACCACTTTGTGTTAATTTCACTTGTTCATCATGCCTCCATCATTCATAGTCACTTCCTAATCATCATTGATCACCCCTAATCACTCTTTCCTCATTATTCATTTTCCATAATCACTCCCTCATTGACCCTCACTATTCCTCATCATCTCTAATCACTCCATCATCCTTGATTACTCCCTCATTGACCCTCACTATCCCTCATCATCCCTAATCACTCCTTCCTCATCCATCATCATTCATAATCACTCCCTCATTTAAACTCACCATCCCTCATCATATTTAATCACTCCCTCATCATCCCCAATCACTCCCTCATCATCCTTAATCACTGATTCAATATCCCTCATCATCTCTAATCATTCCCTACTCATCCTTAATCATCCCTAATCACTCCTTTATTGAACCTCACCATTCCTCATCATTTATAATCTCTCATCATCCCTAATCACTTCCTTGTTGAACCTCATCATCCGTAATCACTAATTCATCATCCCTCATCATCTCTAATCACTCCTTATTCATCCCTCATCACCCCTAATCATTCAATCATTAACCCTCACCATTCCTTATCATCCCTAATCACTCCCTCATTCTCCATAATCACTCCCTCATTGACCCTCACCATCCCTCATCATACCTAATGACTCCCTCATCTTCTCTACTCAATCCCTCCTCATCCCTCCTCATCCTTAATCACTCCATCAACTACCTTGATGGTGGTATTTTATTGGGGTTTAATAATGCTAAGAAATATAAGTGGAGAGTTAAGTGATATTATAAAATATAAGACATAGTGATTAAAATGATGTAGAGGCAAATTTGAAAAATAAATTTTTAGCACCTATGAAAACATATGGGCCAATCAAACATGATGTAATTCACAATTAAAGATCTGCCAGAAGAAGAGAAGCAAGTAAAACCACCATAGAACCAAAAATGGGTAGCAAATATGAGGATCACCAAGCTATGTGATTTCCAAAAACCAATCAATTGATTTCCATATGAGGACATTTTATGATCTAAATAATTAAAATGAAGGCCTTTTATTTGTATGTTTATTGATTAAGTCATCAGACTAGAGAGTGGAAAATAATTTTCAAATGATTATAATAAGTAGTCTAATATTAGAAAGTGGTGCTTAATTCATAGCTTCAATATTCAATCCAATAAAGAGTGTCACACTATGAGCTATCTACTTACATAGCTTGAGAAGTGGGTACAAGTTATCTATCACTATAAAAAGGTAAGTAGTTAATATATTATGAACCCAATGATATGGTCAATAATAAAAATATCTCTACTTCCCCCAACAAGAAGTTATACAAATTAAAAATATTATTTCATTAACAAATGTAGATCAATGGTGAACCAATATACTTCATAATTTCCAATGGAAGTCAAAATAAAAAATGTATCCTAAATCATATTTTCAAAGATTAATTGTGAAATTGATGCATCATCCATAATCATATGCTAGTATATGATCTAGTATAGGCCTTGAGAAATGGATCACCTAGTAGTGTGACTTGGTGTAAAAAATCAAACCTTTTAAAGATGCAATCATTTGTGACATATCACCATCAGAGGTATGTGATGTTTTACATGTGGTCAACATATATTTACCATTGACATGTAGTCTATGAAGAAAATCCTTGAAATGTTGTGATAGATTGTCATGATCTTAAATACCATATATCATAGTTAGTTCATAAGCTTTCAGTCATTAGTGATAGGAAGTGTAAGAATATCATTACTTCTAGTAAGAAGTATACTCTTGATGGTAATAATTAAATGTAATAACATCTTTGTGGAACCATATCATGGTGTGGTTTATCCAATAATAACAAAGACAAAAAATTTAACCATAAATTAGATGAATATAAGGATATCTTTGAGTCACCTAAATAAGTTCCTACATATTGTACACTAAACAATACTATTGATTTGATCCCCTTAAATAACTCTATCTCAAACCTCTTTATATAACATATAATTTATAGATGATTAATAGATCAAGTGGTAGATCTATGAAATCATGGATAATAGACACATCATGCCCAAATCATTTCCTTACAAAATCCTTATTGTGCTTGTGCCAAAGAAGGATGGGGTGTGAGGTTGGGAATCAATTAAAAAAATATTATCAAGATTAAAGTGAAAAAATATTATCCTCATATAAATATTAAGGCATTTTATGCCATATCCATGGTGTATAAGTCTTTTCCAAAATTGATCTTAAGTTTGGGTATCATTGTATTCATGTTGAACCTCTAGACATTTGGAATATAGTCTTAAAAATGAAGGAAAGATTGATTGACTAGTTGGTTATAACTTTTATGTTAAATCATGTAGAGAATTAATTCATTAAGATGTTGAATGACAACCTTAGGCCATTTAACTATGTCATTTTTTAAATCTACATTGATGACATCCTAATCTTTAGAAAACATGGGATGAACATCTACACCATTGTTGAACTAGTGTTTCACATTTTTTAGAAACACATTTTTATCATAAAATGAATAAATTCTCATTTTTCATGTAAGAGATGAAATATTTGGGATACATTACACACACAAGGAGTGCATGTGTAAACTTGACCAAGATTCAAGTTATACAGGAATGGGAAACACCAAACAACTTTGCATAGATTCAAATGTTCTTAGAATTAGAATATTATATAGGAGATTTGTGTTTAATTTTTATCCTTTGAACCAAGCTACCAAAGGTGGATCTGAATGAAGTTTCATCTAGTTAGAAACACAACAAAGATAATTTGATGAACAAAAATTTAGACTCTATTTTGTGCTAGTATTTATGTTACCTAACTATAAATTTGGAAGATCATCCAATTTATTCAGTAATCAAATTAATTATCACAAATGGGTATTGACAACACACCAAGTCATATAAAAATGGATTAAACAACATATGATTTGAAATAAAATATAACTTTAGAGTATATACTTATATCGGATGATGAGGGATTGATTAGGAATGATAAGGGATGGTGAGGTTCAATGAAAAAGTGATGAGGAATGGTGAGGGTCAATGATGGAGTGATTAGGGATGATGAGGGATAGTGATAGTCAATAAATAAGTGATTAGGGATGATAAAGGAGTGATTAGAGATGATTACGGATAAATAAGGTCAATGAGGGAGTTATTAGGGATGAGGAGGGGTGAGGAGGGAGTGACTAGGGATGATGGAATATGATGAGGAAGTGATTAGGGATGATGAGGTATGAGAAAAGAATGATTAGGGATAATGAGGGATAAGGAGGGAATTATTAAGGATGATGAGGGATAATGAGGGTCAATGGAGGAGTGATTATGGATGATAAGGGAGTGATTAGAGATGAATACGGATAGTAAGGGTCAATAAGGGAGTGATTAGGAATAATGAGGAATGATGAGAGAGTGATTAGGGGTGATAAGGGATGAGTAAGAAGTGATAAGGGATGAGGGAGGGATGATAAATAAATGAAATTAACATAAAGTGGTCGTTTGATGTATGTAAGTCATCAATGTGACCTATGCTACCCAAATGACACCACTTTGGATCAATTTCAATGTGACTGGTTTACAAACTTCAATTTTGATAAACTTAGGACTCCTAGAAATGCCAAGAAGTAATTTGAAAGGCACAAAAACCTAAAAAATGACTGTATGTTTACTAAATATGAACATCAATTGTAAAATTTATGCCCTTAAATCCTTAGGTTCAATAATTAGACCCTAAAAATTCCTAAGTATCGACCAGGTTAGATTTTGAAAAATTAGTTTCCACATCGTAAGGCATGCAACTGTAAGGCATATAGTTGTGAGACCAAAAATATAAATGTAAAATTATAGTTGACATTTAGAGTAGTAAATATCAACTTCAAGTGAATATTAGCTTCATGATCTTGTTCTAATGATTTTTCATGCTTTTTAAGTGCAAATTTGTGTTTTTAGGTGTTATAAATATATAACATAATCACATTATTAACATGATAATGTTATTAATGCAATCGTGCTATTTGAATTTTAATTCAAACATCAAGATTTTTGAATCAAGAATGGCTTGGATTCTTGAACCAAAGGCTTCGACCATTCAATATACAGTCAAGTCCAAGAGTTTTGATAGAAAATAATAGAATTTAAATTTGATCACAAAATACATTATGAATTTCAATGGTAAAATTTAAAAAAATAATACCATCATGATGATCATGATTTCCTCTTTCCAAAAATATGATTTTTATAAATTTTGGACTAATTTAAGGTTTCAAACTATATTGATTTCCAACTATACCTTTTTTAGGCCACTACATACTACAAATATACATGTCTATACATGTTCATGTAATTTGTTTTTCAATTATCCAAGTGCAAAATAAGTTATATGGTCATAACTAGGCCTAATTCTACACACATTCAATTTTTATTTTTTATTTTTTTGAGGTAGTTAGGGGGGCTGCATGATCAACTATCTATTTTTTTTTTAAATTTTTAGGATTTATTTACTTGAAAAATTCATAAAAAAATAAGTACTCATTGAAAAAATATAACTATAATATAGGCCAAAAACTATAATATCTTATCAAATGTTCACCAAAGGGTTTTAAACAATATTAAATGCTACTCAAAAAATGGTGGCCTACACAACTGTCTATCTACTTTGTTTTCTTAAAAACAATGGGAGTTACTCTTCAAAAACAATGGGATTTACTCTTCAAATTTTAGATGTTTGACCTAGTTATACTAAACTATTTAAAAAAAATAGTGTTTTGGAAACTAGACTTGAAATGCTACATTTCATGTTCTTGCACCATCTTTGAATTTGGACTGTTGGTATCTCAAATTATCTATAGAGGTTCCATTTTTTGAAATTTCAAGGAAATCATGTTCAGGGTAGGCCCCTTTTTATCCCCTAACTTTGTGCACTTACCCTATAGGCTTATGTGAATTTTGACCATTGTCTAGTTTATTTCCCAAATTGTGCACCATTTTTTTTGATAAAATGTGATCGTGCATAGTTTTCTAGATACAATAATAGTAATCAAGATAAATTGTATGAACATGTAATTGATTGCTTAGCTCTAAACCTCATTTACTATATAGTGGAACATATACATTAAAAATCAATTAAATTAGTAAAATTAATTTGAACCAAAAATGCATGTAAAGATGTTATAAAGCCAATGGGAAAGCCGATCAATAAAACAAAAGCAATTTCAAATACCATCAAGGTACAAGAATGCTTCCTATAGATTTTAATGTTGAACAATATTGGATATAGCTCAATTATCTTAATGCATTGTTAAAAATGTATGCATTTATATTTGTCAAAGTTTAATTCATTTTATAGGAAAAATCTTGAAATTTAGCAAAAATCCATTAATTAGTTCAACACCTATAACCTATATGCAACAGGATCTTGAAGGAGGTCTTTTGTCATAAGTATAATGAATATGTCTTGCCAAATATTTTAGTCATCTATTGATCTTACACCTGATTTTCATTGGTCCATATAGGTTTAGTCTTGGTGGTGTAGCATTTAACTTATAATAATTGCATTAGAAAAGTTTTTCATGTCTTTGAGGTTTGTATCTCATCTTTAGTCTATTTTTATTTTAAATTACTACTTTAAACTGGGCATGGATTAAGAAAAGAATTTTAATATTAACAACCAAATAAAATGTCTTCAAATTGATTAAAATTCAAATTTTGAAAAGCATTTGAACCTTTTTTTGAATTTTTAGAATATCTTTGTAGCTTTCATCTATTTTGAATATTCCTTTTGCAATTTATCTAGAATCAATCTATACACATGAAATTTTTCACCTTAAAATACTATTAACATTATATAATACTAACATTTATTTGTACTATTTTTATAATGCTAATGTAAACAAATTTGAAATAGGGAACATCACTTCTCAAATATACCAAAAAAAATGCTAATGCAAGAGACAATTATGATGCTAATGATACTAGATATTATCAAGGCCATGGACATTTTCATTGATTCCTACAAAGGTAACACATTCATGAACTTGTAAGTTCGGATTTAATTCAGGGCCTAAAAAAAATAAATGGTGGTTAGTTATGGGCAAATGTAATTCTAAATTATTGATAATGGATTTCATCAACAATGTATACTAGGATTTAGAACTTGGTAGCCTTACTTTCTTGGTTAGGATTCAGAATCATGGATCTTTAACTACAATCATATTCTAGATTAAATCTATTCACAATCATTGTCATATACACATGCATGTGCTTGATAAAGATTTAAATGCTTTATTACAATTATTTGTGTTTTGAACTAGAATGGTTTGATGTTTGTACTGCTTTCTTTTAGTTTAATAAAAAATTGCACTAAAAATTTGTTTATAATTTTTGAAACAAAATTTTGATATTGTGCATGCTTGTGTAATTCGTTATTGATAATTGAAATAAAAATTGTGTATATTTGGTAAGAGAAACATATTATATTCTACTAAATTTTAGTTTCTCATTATTTAATAGATAGTTGTCTTTGCTTCATTATATTCTATGTGTTTCTATTCAAATCCCTTACTTATATTTATGGACCAATATTAAATATTGATGATATACCTGTTGTCGTTTAAGCAAATACAAAACATTTGATTTTCTCAAAAGTTGAAAATGTCATCACACACTATTATAAATTACTAGATTCTTCCTCAAGAATAGTTCTAATGTCAATGGTAAAACACATGTATTTGTATTCATCTATAACCATGTATTTTTTTTCCTTCATAGGTACTATACCTGGCTTCATCACTTTTTTTAGATTACTTAAAATATGTTCAACAAAATTGTATATGGATGTATAGTTTCTTTGAAGAAGTGACAAAGAAAATCATTGTTGTAGGCTTTTCACTATGATTACTTCAGATCCAAAATTGTAAACAACTTGTTGAAGGTTGTGTCTTTGAAAATATGACATTCAATAGTTACTTGATCATAAAGAAATACATGGTCATCTATTGCTCATCTTTCCTTCAACTCTATTCACTTCACTAAATTCACCAAACCATATAAATCTTGTATAAACATCTATATATTTATAACTTCTTGCCATTTTCTTTGGTTTACTAATTTGGCATTTGATGCAAAACATTCAAACAAAGTATTCAACACAATGTGAACAAATACAACATTGAATGACAAATCATACCCGCCTTATACAAAACCCTCCTCTATCTATCATGTCATTAATACCCAATATCAATCCAAGTAAAATGGCCCATAACATTTAAAACAAATAACCAATGAGCTTCAAACATATAATATAATTTTGTCTATGCCATTAAAAAAGCTTCTATGTCACTTTTCAAAATACTTATATTATCTTCTTGCTCACCAATAAATGAAATATGATTAGACCACACACCCAATAATAATTCAAAGATAAAGTTAATTTATAATGACTTTAAATGTATATCAATACAACTTTTGTCCATCAAAACAATAAAAATAAGACTTGTCTAGTCTCTTTTGTTTTGTATACATGATTTGATTTTTAATTATAGGCTATGGATATGTTTTAATATTTACCAAAGAACATTTGTTCAAGATTTGGATTCTATCTATTTAATGTGGGGTCAAATCATGCAATATAGATTGAAGAGTAATTTTGGTATGTTATCTCCATCTCTAATTTTGGTACTATCTATTCTAAAATCTTTTTGATGTTCTCTTGTACTAGATTGGATCATTATTTTAAACAAATAATTAGTTTAGATGTTCATCACTCAAAATATCCTCATGATTTATGTTGTGTTTACTTGATTTTCATCTCAAGATTTATAATTTAGGGCTTTGTAGCTATCTAGTAAAGCACAAAAATGCATTATAAAGATCTACATAACTATAGAATCTTGTTATGTTTTGCTATGATTGCCAAAATAACAATGAATAGAAAAAAGCCAATGGATCAGAACATCAAGATTTCAATGGATTTCATACATTGCATATCTTGTGTAGATAATTTAAAGATAAGGTTTTTTACTATGAGCTTAATTGATTTTAGATTCTAGGTTTGAAATCTAGGCCTTTGTATAACTTTGCGTAGGGTTCAACAGTGTGAATTGGTTGAAATTTTTACCAACTATTCTATTGACACATATATTCCTATTTTGTTTATGGAATAATAAAAAACTATTGACATGTTTTTTCCAAGCTAAGTAGTCTCTTCCATTTTAATTTTAAGCACACAACATATATTAATTGTATTAAATACATGATCCATCTTAACTAAAATATATATAAAGAAGAAGTTGCAGATGATCCAATGCTATTGATAGTGGATGTTTTTGGAGAGTTGTTTTACAAGGATCTCTCAAACAACACTCTTGGTGGAAGTTTTCCTTCAAAATTTTGGAAGCTCAGCAATATTAAATATCTTGATTTATCCAATAACTTATTAATTAGAATGATACCTCCACCTATACATAATATAATATAACAAATGATGAAAAAATGGTATGAAAAATCTAACTTAAAATGTAAAATTTATGTTATCAATCTAATTTACAACTTACTAACAACACTAATCTACTAAAGTTACATCTAGTTGTTTTGTACGTCTTCTAAAGTTGTCATTTTTTTAACATAATGGATAACATTGAAAATTTTAGAATAATAAAATTAGAAACTTAATCAATGCACACTACTCAAACTAATTTCATCTTCCAAGAATGGCAATGTCTTACTTTGGATGAATGATCAAAATTATGTTGTGCAATCTATTTTATTCTATATACTATGATGGAAAAGTGCCCACAAGCCAAGAGCCATAGTTTCAATAGTTAAATTTTTATTTTAAACACATTTTGAAACATAAATGAATTTACTTAAATGAGGATGTGACATACCCCATATTATGCTCCTCAAAATCATAATGGGTCCATGGTTTCATGCAAATAAAGAAATACACTTGACTCATAGTAATTATCTTCTTTGAGAATATGCTTTTGACACATTTCAATACATTTTTTGCCTTATCCAAGTGTGGTTGAATTTCATTCAACTAATTCACTTTCTCCTGCATAATTTTTAATTTGTTTGCTATTTTGTCTTTTTCCTTTGTTAATTGGATTTTGTCTTCAATAACACATTCCAATTCAATTTTTTAGTTTGTAACATTGGGTATGCAGTTCAGTCAAGTGCTTATACTTGTGATTGTAACAGACTACTGTCTCTTCAAATTTTTTCCATCTTATCAACCAATTGATGTTTATTTCTCAAATTTTGATCCTTTTCTTTAGTTGATGAATTCATCACACCTTTGAATTTGTTTAAATATTTCAATCATTGCTTGGATTTTTGCTTGGTTAGATTTAATTTGTACTCCAAAGTAGGATAGATGAGGTAGAACGATGTAGTTATTTAACTTCTAGATCCATGATCATGAATCCTCACCAAATAATTTAAATAATATTAAATATAAATTCTTGTATCTTTAGTTTTGAAATGTCTTTATCAATGCGTAAACAAATACATTAGATATTTTTATTTTAAATTATTTAGTTTTTTGTAATTACATTTGCACATAGTTGACCCCTATTTTTTTTGTCTCAAAGATTATATAAACAAAATTGGCTCTTTACTTGTATCACCATTGTAGCTAAACACTTACTATTGTTTGATGAATAAGCACTAATTATATTACTTGAAATTTAATAACTGGCAAATAATAAAATATCCATAGGGAAGCATACTGGGCAAATACAACATGTAATATATTGTTCTTTGTTAGCTAATTTTATATAACATTTTTACAACATTAATCAATGTCGTATATGCCATGAATTTGAATCTATACTTTGAATAACTCTTGGCCTTGATTTATGCAACACAAATTCACATATGTCCAATATTAGAGATGATGAGATGACCATCAATTAATACAGGTCAAGTTTCAACATGAAATCTTTGACAAAGCTGATTAACATGAAATTACACAAATTATTAGAATGTCACCATAAACACTTTCACTTAGTTCATTAAGCTAGTATAAAATAGAAAAAAAATACTATAGTTCACCACTTCCAAGTTTACAACTATCTAATTGCCTTTATAATATGAACTTGGATGCGGCATCATTGTCAAAACAAATTAAAAATATTTTATTCTCGATCTTTACTAAGAATGTCATAATGTTTCTTATTTGCATATGTATTTATCAAGCATCAATGTAGCTATTGTTATTATATAGGTTGCCATAACTAAAAATTTCATTATTACATCCACAATCCTAGATTTGGTTCCAAAGGTGAGACATTGAAAAACTTCAATTTTGTGTCTCTCTTCATTTTAGTTAACCTGCACAAAAAAAAAGTAAAAAAATGCATGCATCTATATTGAACATATAAAATTGCATTATTGTTGAACATCATCGCCAATCATATTTCATAAATTAGCAAGCAAAGAAAAATAGTAATTTTTAAAATGGTATGGCTCAAATAATAGAATTTGTTTCAAGCTAATTGGTTGGATTTTAGAAATGTTGTGGGTCATTTCACTAAATCAAGACCAGGCATTAATAGTGCAGAAGACAAAGGAAGGATTTATATAAGTCACATGTAAAACATGTCTTTCAACATTAAGTATCATAGCTATTTTTAATTAAAAAACATAATATAATGTTTTCCTCTCAAATTTAAGCAATGCATTCGCAACTATATATATCTTTTATCATAGAAAATAAGTGAAGTTGTTTTGAACAAAATAGTCTAGCACCAACTTTGGGAATGATTTAACCAATTATAAGAATAATGATAGATCCTTCAAGATTAGATTCATTGCATGTCGTACACTTGAACAACTAATAGAAGCCAATGATAGAGAGGTCATTATCTTTCATTCTAATATATTTGACTTAAATAAGGACTATAAATACTTTGAATCTAGTTAAGATGCACTCCATTTGAAGTAACAAGACATTTTATAGATTTATCGTTATTTATTATTGCTATTTTTAAATAGTTGTAGACATAGCACAAGTGTAGCAACCCATCTTTAAAAACTTGTTTAATCTATAAGACTTCATGCCGAGCTAAATTGTCTTCAGTTGTGAATCATTAATTTTATGTAAGATATTTTTTGTATTCGTTCTTAGTTAAAAAAAGGAAAAACAAAGAATCATGAGTTGCATCAATAAGTAGATATTTTGAGTTATAAATATTTTATGCAATATTTAGAGCTTCAGTTTTAATATTTTAATTATTTTGCATTGTTTTTTTAATCTTATTTTCAAGGGTTAATTTTTTTTACGCAGGGAATAAGTTACAATATTGATTTTATTTTTTAATAGCCTAATAATTGCTAGCTGGTTAGATTCTTTTAAAAGTTATAAAAATAATAGTAACAAATCACTATGCTTTTCTTGACATTAAAAAATAGTAACAATTTATGAGTTATGCATTGGCCAACATGCTTTGTAAATTTATAATAAAAATCCAAAGATAAAAGTAATAATTCATTTTGAATCTATTTGAAAATATGTGCTTGATTGGTTATACATTTATGAACAGATACAAAAAAAATGTTTATACTAAATTAAATAAGATCTAAAAATACTTTGATTGTGCTCTTTGATTTTTTTATCTCACATATCTCATGTCTACAAACATTCGCACCATTTTCATTTACCATGCCCAACATATATAATGTTATAAAAGAATAATCTTGTAAAGGTTTGAATTTTTCATTTTGGTCTCATTGTTTTGTTTTCCAACAATATTTAATTCTTATGCATAATATTTTTTGGAAAAATATTTTTTATCCATGATGCATGTGTTTACTGTGCAAGATCTACACATATACTTCATAATCATTTTTGGCAAATTGTTTTTTATTCATGTTGCATGTGTTTATTGTGAAAGATCTACACATATTCATGGATTCTATTCTCTAACAACACTCAAATGAATATGGTTTTCAGTTAAAAAGCACAAAATTTATTCAAATGTATCAAAGATTAGTGTTAAATGAATTTTACTGGAACAAGACATGAATTTCATATGTCTTAGATACCTTTAATTTACTATATGTATTAACAATATACTTGTTTGATTTAAATTATCACTCACATAGAAGTTTAGATGCTTCTAGATTTTATCCAACATAATTGACTTATACATTCCAACTAGGATATGAATTTGATATGTTCATTGTAGCCAAGATAATTAACTTGTAAATTTAATCTATAAGATTTTCACAAAACTAAATTCCAAAGAATAGTTTTTTATTGCTTGTAACTTAAAAACACTGTGATTAAAAAAACACACTTTAAGGTCACATGTATTCTAAATATACACAAAAAAAAACCTCTTTATACTATCCACTAACTTTATCTTAAACTCGTTCTCCCTCCTCCCATAGGAACTTGGCACTAGCGCCCTTATTTCTCTTGTAACTTTCATTTAAATCAATTCTCTCTAAAATAATGTCATCCTCATTTTGTTGATTTAAGTTTCCAATGTGAAAGTGGGTGGAAAGTTTTCCAACTACCTATGTGGAAGTGGGTGGTAGCATTGTTGATGTTAGTGGGGAATATTATACATATGATGTACTATATGTTAAAAATGATAAATGTAATCATACCTAGTAAATGTTTAATTCACATTTGATCAACTTGCTTGACATGGAAATTTTACATTAAAATTAAAGGTAAAATAGTAAATAACATAATTGAGGCCGAACTAAAATAAATCATAGGCTAATAGATAACTTTACAAATAGGGATCTTATTCACAAGTAAATTTGATGGCCAAACATCACTGCTATCCATGTACATCAAAGATAAGAAGACACGATCGATATAGTATACACGGAGGTGGGTGACATTTTTGTTTGACTAAGGCTATTAAAATAAGTCAAATTTGTTTCAATATATAGTTTTTTAGCTACATTAATGAGGTTTGCATCGAATATGGGCCACATAATTGAAAAACACTCTAAAATGGGTCAAATTTATGTTTAACAAAGGCTACTTAAATGGGTTAAATTTGTTTCATTCTACAAATTTTTACCTAAATTAACAATGTTTTCATCACAGGTGAGTCAAATTTAATCTAAAAACACACAAACACTCTAAAATAATGCAATTTTATGACTAATTAATACCCCAAACCATTTTTAGGTGTCTATATTACTAATACCTTGTGATTATTACCCAAAATACATGACAAAAATGGCATGATGGTAATGACTACTCATGGATAATATTTATTCAATGTAGGCCAACAATGACAATATTTTATTGTGAGCTAGTATTTCATTAATGTAGTGATGAGGATGACCTTCTATACTTTGTGGAAGATTCTCATGGTTAGCAGTATCAATAACCACTATAAATGCCTTAAATAATGAACTTTAAATTTATAAAAAAACACAATGTGAATTCATTGAATAACACAATGTGAATTTATTAAAAATCACACACCATGAAATTTTATTGGGACAAAATATATTAATTTACATCTTGTTTTATTATATTTATTAATGTAATCATCTACACAATAAACCTATATGGGAAATTGACATACATGTTGAGAAGAGGAAAAGGGGGAAGGGTAAACAAATAATAGAATGAGACGTCAAATTTTGATCGAACACATGCTGAACACATCCAAATTGACATAAAACACAAGGGGAACATGTCTAAAGCCAAACAACACAAAGAACATGTACCAATAAAATCTTAATTTAGACTAATAATCAATCAATATAAAAATACAGTGCCACGATAGTAATTAAATAACACATTGTTAATTTATTACCACTATGAATTTGTTAAATAAAACATTATGAATTTATTAAATAATACATTCTAATTTTATTAAAATTTATGGGTTTCAAATCCTATTTGCCTAACATGTTGTCAACCTCAGACAATTAAGCATCTTTTCTAGTTTTGCTCCCATGCCCAAACTGTGTGGCATTGGATTCATACCCTTTTTCAACCTTTCAAGCCTGAGCTTTTTATGTGGAAGATGTTTCTCTTAAGGGTCTCTGCCTTGCTACCTACAAGATATAATATATTTTGGCCAATTTTTTATTCTGATATTCTTTTTCAAATCTAGAAAGCTAGAAATTATGCTTGTTTTAATCATGAGGAAGTAGAACGTAATTTTTTGTTAATAACAAAGTTACTATAATTTATAATGCTTTTATATAGATTAAAAATTCAAATTGATAAAGATCAATTGAAACTTAATCTTCCCCAACATTTGCTTGATCATTGGGAGAATGCCCCATGTGCATTTAGTCATGAGCCTCTAGAGCTTCTATGTCTCCAGTCACCCCATCATGAGTGAGCGTGTGGTATGCACTAGAAACATTATAGAGACTAACATAGGAGCCTCTCTCCTCATAGGCCACCCCTACTAGTCATCTCCTTGATGTGATTGGTCTCATGGATCTACTAGAGGAGAAGGTCATGAAAGGGACGAGGGCCCTCCCCTACGAGACCAGTATCTACATTTGGATTTTGCTTTCTTTCCTAATCAACATAATGAAAAAAAAAAATCTTCGACATAATGATGGGTGGGATCCCTTACCTATAGAATAATACCCCATACTCAAGGGGGATGGGGTGACAAGCTACAGGATTTGCCTCCACCTCCTCTAACATCATGTTCACTGTTGAAACATAAATGTTTTCTTTGATTGCTTGTGTTCTTATGTGCACCTTTTTTGGTTGTTATATACTTATGACAGTTTGATGTGACTATTTTTTGGTGTGGTTAGTATTGACCCTCTGTTGGACTTACTATTTTCTCGAGGGTTTATTACTCGGTATGAGTATGATTGTGGGGTGTGACCTTTTCTAGCCATTTTTTTGTATCATTAGCATTATACCATTATTTTTTTATATTAATATAAGTAAGCTCTTCAATAAAAAAATTATTGAAATTAACACACTATGAATATTTTTTCATTGTTCATAGCATATAATATATTGATGTACATTCTATATTATTGTATTTCTTAATGTGGTCATTTACACTTGAAACCTAGATAAGTATTTGACATACATATCAAGAAGAGGAAAATAAAGAAAAAGTCAAGATAATAATCGAGGGGAACATGTCAAAAATTGATTGAACACATGGAGAATATGTCCAAAGTCACATAAAACAAAAGGGGAACATGTCAAAAGTTAAAAAAGACAAATAACATGCACCAATAAAAGCCTAATTTGGATCAATAATTAATAAATATACAAATACACTAGAACCATAGCAATTAACTACTCCCATACCAAAATTAGTTGTCTACATGAATATAGTTGAGAGAACAATGAGATGCCTTAAGAGTATGCACATGATACACATGATAAATAAACTAAGATTAAGTGTTTTGATTGAAATTTATCAAGTATAATAAATTAATATTTTCATTGTTAAAGATGTCATAGTATGTTAATAGGTAGAGCGATGCATATAACGTTAAATGGAGATCATATATTCATAATCTACCATATATTTACCTACACATATTTGATTACACCTAATTTGGGCATAATTTAGATAAATTTTTATCAATAATGACATTCTCTCATAAAATAAATATCAATGGTTCTTTTATATGCTGAATTCCTTAGATATATGCATTGGTTTCTCACTTTCTAATTCCTATTGTAATACTTTTTCTTGTTATTGTTCCTTTGGAAACTATTTCTCTTCTAATTACAATCAGTTGTCCCTCACTTCTAAATATTATATAGTGATACATAAATCATAATAATGTATAATATTTTCTATTGGGGAAGAGGCCAGAGAATGAGAATCATAAATGAGTGGATTATATTCATCATTCCTCCCCCTACTAACACATGCTTAAAATGCTTGTGTATTAAGTAGGTTCCCTTGCCTTGTGATTATTAAAAAAAAATTTAAAAAGAAAAATGTCATTAGGTTAGAAATTATTCATGGAGTCCATCTTTAGATGACATAAAACATACACAAGTAAAATCCCACAAATATTGACTAAAGTTTTCAAATTGTTTTTTTTTATATATTTACAATAATTTATTTCATTATAGCATACAAGGAAAAGATGAAAGTCAAAAAATGATCCTAAATATGATAATAAATGTGAATAAATTTTTGATGTATGTATTGATAGCTAAAAAATAATTTTTAAGGCCTCTCTACCAATACTCATTTTTTGGATAAAATTTTCACTCCAGACATTCAAACCTGATCTTTTATCGACAAGAACTATTTTGACTCATATCATTAATAATAAATTTAATGTACAAGAATAAGTGTTGATTAATAACATCACTTGGAGGCATCTCATTATTTTCAAAACTTATTGACTTTTAGTTATCTTTAGACTATATAACAATAGAATAAAAGTGATATGGTTTAGTATCACTTGGAACCATCAAGAGATTTCAAGCATCATGAATGTTTTGAATTATTTTTCTCATGGTTTAGCCATTATTTTTTATAATGATTAATTCTTAGATAATATTTTAATCATTCATATGACCCATAGACCTTGGAAAATTGACCAAATGAGGTTGATCATTAGTCTAACCTATAAAATCTCCTATTAAATAATTATACACTCAAACTCACTACACTAAAACCCTATCAAATGACAAAAGATGATTTGTGTAACATTTAATTTCCACTACTAAAATGGGTGTTAGTTTGAGATCATCCTACCCAAGCATAAAAGGTAAAGGTTATTGTCTTGAGTCATGACCAAGATAAATGCTAGTTTGGTGCATAAGAACTAGAATTTACATTTTATATGAGGTCATTTACATTTTATACATCTTACTTATTTGTTACTCAAATATTAGTTAAAATAGAATTATAATAATTATCCATCATCATTTCTTTAACTTTATCCATTCAATATTTGCATAAACATAGCTACATATTACTTTCTTTGTTACTAAATAACACCCTTTGAATTTATTAAATAAAATGTTGTGAAGTTATTAAATAACATATTGTAATTTTATTAAATAACACATTGAATTTTTTTTGGGACTTTAATCGTGTATATTTTAAGTCGTTTAAATATGGCCTCCATGAATATTCATTGTGTTTAATCTAGGAGTCTAGTCATACCAACTTTAAAATGAGATTAGTTTCCTAAATATTATGAGAAAAATATTATACATATTTAAGTTAAATCATATTATTTAGTGTGTGTGTGTGTAATATTATCAAAAATAGTATTCTATATAAATTATCTTATCAAAACATAATCCAAATCACTGTCAATTACTTTTTGTTAAGATGCTTCACTTTAAGTTTTCTTAATTGTGTTGGGGAAATTAGGCCTTTGACATTAGAAAAAAAGTTAATTTCCCTTAGTCTAAACCCATTATGAATTTTTTTATGATGTAACATTTTTTTTTTAATTTATTTTCAAAATAACATTCATTGGCTATGAACTTTTTAAGGATTTCATTTGCATTCTCATCTACTTGTGAAGCCATCAGCTAACAAAAGTGGCATATGCATAGTAACTAACATCAAATTGGAAGTACTCCTTATAACTATTTAGAAGGCAATATGTTCATTTTATTTCTTTTTTTCAATTTTATGAATATTTATTTCATTATTACACCTTAAACCAATTTTTATTTATTATAATGCTCTCTAATTTGACTAGATTTTACTCAAGAAAAAAATACATTAGATAGAGGTAAACTTTACACTTGCCATCAATGTATTTATCAACTTCAAAAAACATAAATGAAATTGTGAGGTCATTACTATAAAACCAAATGAAATCTTATTCTAAATTATTATGAAAATTGTGGGAGATGATTTCAGTAAGATGCATTTTAGGACACAAGTAACATAGAAGATAGAGACTAACCAACAAATTTAAAGGTTAGAATACATTAATTTCCTTTAATACTACCCCAAAGTTATTGTATGAGAAAGGGAAAAAAAAAAAAAAAAGTGAATAGGAGATATTACCTTATAGTCTATGTCTATTATAATGCATTTGGGTTGTCTAAACTATATTAAAAAAAAATTCGATGATATAAAATTGTTATGTAATTAATTTCCATTTAAAAATGAAAAAAAACAAATCTTCAATTCCATTATATTAATGGATAAAATATATTTCAACCTATTTATTAGAATTATAGAGCACAAATACAATAATAATGAAAATCGACATAAACAAGGAAAGATGATGATGGTGACATTATTAATTTTACGATGAAACAATAATTTTTTTAATGGTATATCACACATTATATGGAGAATCTAAATTAGTATATGTAATTATGGGCATGCGATATATGTGAAGCATGTATGTTAATCCAAAGATTATATGTGTGTGTGTGTGTGTGTGTGTGTGAGAGAGAGAGAGAGAGTGATAAAAATGAGTACATACATAATTATCTAAATTCCAAACCAAAAAAGAGGGTAATTTCTATGTCATCATAGCATGATTTGATGAAACATTAATTTCACTTCATTGAATAGAGAAAACATTACATATGGTGTCATAATAATGTTGAACATTGTCACACCAAGTTGTTTACTAAGTTTTATGTCTGAATAGTATCATATTAATTGTGAATGCATTTACTCGTGTCTAAATTCCTATTTTTAACCCAAAAATTCACAAAAAATGCACACAAATAAAAAATTGGAATAAACTATTTTTACTAGTTTTTATAATTTAAAGAATGTAAAAACTTCATCCAAATATTAAAAAAAATAGTATTAGGAAGAATTTTCTTTTGACTATCTGAAAATGTATATATAATTGAAAAAACTAAGCTATAATTATCCTATCATAGGCAAAACTAATAATAAAACTTAAAAAAAATTACTAAGACAAACTATCACCCTTTTCATGGTTACTCCTATAAGGCTCATCAACTGTAAAATTAATATCCCTATAAATTAAACTTAGAGGAATAGATTATCTTGAATGTAGACAAGAGTATTTTTTCTCATAAATTTTGATATCCTTGTTGTTATTGCTATGAAAACTCAAGGCTTATACTTCTCGACAGATGCTTGGGTTGTCACATAGCTTACAAATTATGCATGTACATAGTATTCATTATCACTCATAGTGGCATAAATCCATTTCAAAAAACATGTAATAATTTTTGAATTTGATAATTTTTCATATTGTTTTATACCTATCTCAAATATCTATGGATGGATTTGCATAATGGAATCAAAAAAATAGAAAAAAAATATGGTAAAGAGTAATATTATTTAGTCAATTTTTTTTGTATAGGTGCACATAGACTTTAAAAAATAAAAATAAAAAAATGTTATCCATATACGTATAAGAAAATATAACATAATAAAATGTTTCAATACCCTTCCAAAATAAAATTATTTGGATCTAGTTACTTTTAATTTCCCAAAGGAGAAATATGTGTCATCCAACATGATTTATCTCATTTGGCTTGTCACAATGCCACAACTAATTAATATTGCATGCATATAAAACCACTATAATAATAATAATCCAATCCATAAGGTAAGTTTAGATAAATATAATTAATCATTAAGTTCTTGAGAATGTTTATTCTTGACATCTTTACTCTTCTTGGTCTATTCCCCACTTTGCTAACTTGCAATTTATATAGGAGCCCTTGATATATTGAATACACTGAAAATATCATAAAGACATCCTTATTTTAGCCATATTCATTCATATTTATCTTATAGACACATTTCAAATGTGTACAAATAATATCAATTCTGCACTAGGTAGACATGAATACATTGCATTCCTGTCCACTAGTGCAACCTTATCCCCCATGCTCCAATTATAACTTTTCAAATTTGAGATGTTTCAAAATGGATCTACCATGTCTTTTGTAAGGTATATTAACAAAAATATTCCAAATATTACCCTATAAATTAGCATCAAGGCACTCACTTGAACACCCTTAGCAAGTTGATTTTAAATTACTATATACTGAGTAAAAGTGCACTATTTCTTCTAATTTTAATTCTGATGCATTATAATAGTCATCAACGAAGTCTAAATATCTCTTATTGTAGGTCAAGGGCATCTATTTTCAATCATTTAAATCAATATTCAAGATATAGTAATATAGTTTCACAATCAAGAATCAAAAAATCACCTTAGGAGAGAAAACTACATTGACCTGAGGCCTATTTGGGTTATGTAGGCAACACTTAGATTATGCAGAATTTTATTAGGGTAGCTCAACTATTCCACTAAACCTACTCATCTCCATTTTAATTTGATCTCTAGATTTTTTTATTGTGCAGAAACATGGATTTATATTTTTTAAGTCTTCCATGTGACATACTGGCACATAAAATTTATCAGTAAAACCTCACAGATATTAACATAAACCTAGATAAAAAATCAAGCACATGGTGTTGCAGTTAACAAAAAAGGATGGAGTGTGACTCTTTCCTCTTTCTGTACACTTGTCTGCTATGTACCTAGGGATATGATATATTGATGTACATGGGTTGATGGAGATGCCGACATGTGGCACACATCCCCTTAGTTATATGGGTACACTATATTAGGATAATAGAGTAACTTATGGAAGTAGTACATTGGGTAATGGTCGGCCTACATTGGATTAGAAGGTTACCCATCCATGGGTTAGATAGATGTATATATATAGGAGATGGTTATCATGGTAAAGATATCAATTAAGCATTGAGTCTTCTATTGTAAGAGGATATTGGAGGTTGTCCCCTCGAAGAGACATTGTGGAGTTATTCCTTCTTAAAGGAGTATTATATGGTGTTTCCCTACCTTAAGGTTATTTCTACATATATTGAATATCAAGATCATTACAAGTGGTATCAGAGCTTCGATTTGGGTAATTTGTGTGGAGCGAAACCCTAATTTCACTATATATTTTGAAATATAGGGAATTTGTATTCGAAATTTTTTCTGGAGATGTAAGAAAATATAAGAGAAGCGTAGTAAAAATTTCAAATTTTTTTGATTAGTTTTGAGAGATTTATTTCTATTTTAGTGTTTATAATAATTTCTCTATATCTTCCAAAATATATGGAATTTTTATTCAAAATTTTTACTGGAGATGTAAGCAGATTTAAGAGAAGTGTAGTAAAAATTTCAGAAATTTTGGAGCTGTTTTAAGTGATTTTTTGCGATTTTAGGGATCAGTTTTGACATTTTAGGGTTTCATGAACCTTAATTTTTTTGTGGATCATGGAGTTGCAAATATTTTCAGGGGAAGATGATATTTATGTTAGAGAATGGTGTCTCCTTTTGGAGAATCATTTTATAAAAACTTTTAGGCAAAGACAATTAACTCCTTTTTTGTCTGGACCTGCACTAGATCGGTTTGATCAGTTGAGCTGTACAGAAAGGTTTTCTTCATGGAAAGAAATGGAACAGATTTTTTTAGATCGATGGGATAGAAAACAAGAAGAAGAAATAGAAGAATCAGTAGAATAACAAGAACAAGAAGAAGTAGAAGAAGCAATAGAAGAAGAAGAAGAAGCAATAGAAGAAGAAGAAGAAGAAGAAGAAGAAGAAGCAGAAGAAGAAGAAGAAGAAGAAGAAGAAGAAGAAGAAGAAGAAGAAGAAGTAGTAGAAGAAGTAATTGAAGAAGAAGAAGAAGAATTAGATGATAAGGGTTCAAATAATTTGGTTCCAAAGAAATCTGAGTCAATTTTTCAATTTCATGGATGCATTCAAAAGAAGAAGGTGGTTGTGTCCATAAAACCTACCAGCAAGTATAACTTCATTAACATGAATGTGGCCAAGCATCTACATGTTCAAGAAAATAATATCAAAGAGGTTCAAGTAGATGGTAAGAATATTTCAATGTTTGAAGATCTGAAGCTCATTATGGAAAAATATGTTTTGCATTCAGATTTTTATGCTTTGGATATGGATGACGTGTATATAGTTCTTGGATATCCATGGTTAGAGACTTTGGGAATAATGAATATTAATGTTTAGAAAAAGTTCATGAAGTTTTGGTATAGAAAAAAGATCACTTTACAAGATATCATAGTGAAAAAGGCACCAATAAAAATCCAGGTAGATCATAAGGATGAGATTGAAATAGGTGATGAAGATCGTGATGAAGATTCAGATGATATAGATAAAGACACACTACAAATGAACAATTCATCTACTCAAGAGACAAAGAAGGAAAAGGTGGAAGAGGTAGAAGCAAAGGTGGATAAGGTCAAAGTATTAGAAAATGTTGAGGTATATAGACACCCACATCATCATGAGAGGAAACAATCATGGAACTAGGTGAGGAAGTGTCATAACAACAATCATTTTGTCTATACAAGAAATAAAATTTCCAATGGATATGCATGGAATCCAAAGAAAAAATACTATGGCACATGGAATGAATGGGGAAATCATTATGACTATGCGTGGAAGAATACCTACTATGGTCATGGTTGGAATCAGAGAAGCGCAACATAATATGGTACATGGAATAAAAAGAGGAATAATTGTGCTTGGACACCAAAGCAATATAATTATGATCATAAACAAAATCAGAGGAGCACAATGGATTTTGGACACAAGATTGGAGAGCTATCACCTGCAAAGATCACATATGGATGGCTAGATGATCGAGATTGGAGACAAGTGTGTAATGATTTGAAGTACACTCATTATTTGGATTCTTCCTATGTTTTGGGGATGAAACATGTCAACGAGGGAAGGAATGCTATGTACCTAGGGATATGATATATTGATGTATATGGATTGATGGAGATGCCAACATGTGGCACACATCCCCTTAGTTATATGGGTACACTATATTAGGATAATACAGTAAATTATGGAAGTAGTACATTGGGTAATGGTTGGCCTACATTGGATTAGGAGGTTACCCATCCATGGGTTAGATAGATGTATATATATAGGAGATGGTTATCATGGTAAAGATATCAAGTAAACATTGAGTCTTCTATTGTAAGAGGATATTGGAGGTTGTCCCCTCGAAGAGACATTGTGGAGTTATTCCTTCCTAAAAGAGTATTATATGGCGTTTCCCTACCTTAAGGGTATATCTGCATATATTGAATATCAAGATCATTACATTGTCCCATCATATTTTTAATTATTGCATTCGAATGTGACATAGTACATGAGTATTCTAAGGAAGTTTCTAGTCACAGTCAAGCTGAATAGTCAACATAAGATATTTTTATGGAGGTTTATATACATGTAGGCCTATTTATTATTTTTAGCTAATTTTTAATTATATAATTTTTTTAGTATATTTTATTATGTTATCAAATATTTATATTCATATATTTCAATTTAAATGTTTATATCTATTAATTTGAGTTCATTCAATTAAAAATAAATTAAACATTTTGGTGAATTCAGATTTTATTTTTAGTGTTTGTTGTTTGATTGATGTTAGTCCTAAAATTTCATTCAAATTTATATAAATTCCTGGCATTGAAAGAAAAAAAAACCTTTGACCTTGGATATAAATATGATACATAATGATTTAAATTTTTTGACTTTGGATTTAATTTGACACGTAATAAGTTTGTCTTGTCACCTTGGATAAATCTAACACATAATATCTTTATTTCGACCTCATGTCAAAATTTATTGATCTCTACACAAAAAAATATTTTTCCTTTATTTTCTATTTTCTTATTTCTTATTTTTATAAACCATGTTTTGATAGTTTTCAAACTACTTAGTGACTATTATGAAGGGCTACATAGTTTCTATTTACAGACATCAAGGTATGAGGGGTTTACCCTAATACTCATAACTATTGTACAATAATAAACATGGAGTTTAGTTTCAATGTACATCATAATATATTAGAAATGGATAGGGTTTTGTAGATACTAAAATATGATTTATATATCATCTTAGTCTTATATACTTGAAAATACCTATCATGGATCTACCCTTTAGTTCTATACCTCCCTACTACTAAAAGGCTCACATTTGGCATCTCATTATGCCTAATTGTTGATATTATGGTCCAATTCTATCATTTATGATAACCTAAATCTCCCAAACTATAAAGAAATCCTAAAAATTGATATATAGCATTCATTATCAGTTTTATATCATTAACAACTTCCTAGTGTGCTAAACACTTACATCCCATATAGGGACACTTACATCAATGTGAATGTGTAGATTATTATCAAGTGTCCAGTCTTCAAAATTCATCTAATTATAAAATATTTTGAATAGTATGCATCATCCCATTTGTTTTATTTAACCCTACCATGGGATATTTATAAAATGTGTGGTATACATATAAATCTAAGCCTACTCATTATTCATCTAGAAAATACGAAGCAAGCACATATTAAAGCTCAATCAATTACATAACTGAGTTTTAATACCTTATTCTTCTCTATTTTCATATCAATCATGTGAAGTCATATTGAAATTTTTAATCACTCAAATAACAACCCATGAATAATATTTGTCAAGTTACAAGCTATATCATTGCATGCCCTTGTATATAACATATTGCACCCTTATACACATACAAACCAACACCTAGGGTATAACTACATATGTATGAGGCCCTCCTTGGAGTATTGGATATGTAATCAATGCTCATTAACAAAGGGATCCTTGAGGTTAGCTTTATATCATGATCCCATTAACCCATTTTTGGCAAGTTACAAATACTTAAGGTGAAGAGCTGAGGGTTGATCTAGACATAGTCATCTACAACCTACACATGTGAATAAAAAACATCATCATAAAGGTGATAGAAAACCCATAAGTATCCAAATGGTCACTCCAATACAATGAATATTTTTTACTAGATAATTTCATTGATATCAAGACACCTATGGTGACATAAGTGTCCTAAGGCTAATGCAAGTGTCCACTCTTCTAGACAAAATATTTATAGAATCTAAAAACTAGACAACTAATCTTGTCAATACCTATTTCCACCTTTGTAATTATCATATCTCCCTACACATTTGTATATGAGTTAATTATTATCTCTTCCTATTGTTTATGTAATCAAACTACTATTTTGAATGTACTGTATATATCTATCACAACTCAACATTTTAATTTAAAATATTAATTTATCTAAGTTTTTCAATTAATTGGAATAATATATAATAATTTTATTTATCCTTGTGTATATTTTTTTTTACCCATTTAACATTAAAAAAAAAAATTAAAAAGGGTTAAACATTTGGTGAACCTAACCTGTGTGTCTTCTCATATAAGCATTTTTTGATCTAGTGTTTTTTAGCCTCCTAGGGTTTCATACTTTATTTTTGATCTATTTAATTCTTTATATTACTAAAAATAAAATAAAGGCCTCACCCATGGCACCATTTTTAAGATCATGCATAATATATGAGCAATAAGATGTATATATTTAAAAGACATAGATATTGAGCACAAACAATTTCAAATGTTACCAAGTGAAAAAACATAGGCATATTTGAACCATTTCATCAAGGAACACACCCCTAAAGGTTGTAATAGTCACCACACCACTCCCATTATTCTATGATGACTTATGTTGGGTTCTGTGGTCCATACTATTAGTAACTGAAAAGGTAGGTCATCACATCATGGTTATAGTTAACATGTTCCTTGCCCTCTTAAAATAATTTGGATACACATGGAAAAAATATTCCTTTATTTAATCATGAATATTTTTGTAATGTTCACAAGGATATCATGAATTCTATATAAGCATAAAAATATGGGAACGTTTCTCCATGCAAAATAATACAATTACCAAAGGTTCCTAAATTTTCAAATAATGCACTCATTATCAATAATGAGAGCTCCAATAGTCCATATTTTTATTGTGAAACTATTCAATTATTCACAAGGATAGCATGACGTCATTGCAAAATCAAAATAATGCACAACTAGCAAAGGGTCTATCATTTCCAAATAATGTTCAATTACCAAATGTTATAAGGTTTTTGAATGATGCATCATTACCAAAGATTTTAAAACTCTTAAATGGGGTATAATTTATAAAGATTAAAAAAAAATTACATGATATACCAAAGGTTCCAAAGTTTATAAATAATATACCATTACCAAAGGTTCTAAAATTCCAAAGGATATACCATTAAAAAAATTTCCAACACTTTTAAGTGAACACCCATTACCAAAAGTTTTAAATGTTTCAAATGATGCAAATATCAAAAAAATTGCTTATAATGATGAAACATCCATTATTCCTATGTTTTAAATATATTTTGAATTTCAACCAATGATTACATATTTTCAAACTTTAATGATTCCTACAACTTATATTATGTCTATGATGATTACTATAGGAGATCTTTAAAGACAAGTTTTACTTCTCAAAGTACAAATGTCATCCTACACTACTACTAATGGTAACATTATCCAAAATTACTTCCTCTTGAAAAATGTGCATTTGAATATCCTTATCCATAAGAGTTTATCATGCTAATATTACCTTCATTTTTTGGCCATGAAGATCCTTCCAAACATATAATTAAATATGTGCATTCTTTTGAACATTGGGCTAAAGATGAGTGAATATTGTTAAAAGCATTACATATGAGCCTTAAACATGAATCTTGTGATTGATTCTATAGTTTACCAAATGGTTCCTTAAATATGATCAAGTAATTATAAGATGTTTTCTTCTTAACCTTTAATACACACAATGTGCCAAAATTTATATCAGAGCATTGACTTCAAATAGCATGATGAATAATCTCTTCAAGATTATGTTATTTAATTTAAAATGCATCATATTCCTTAGCATATCAAACTTTAGATTTAGAACTACAATTCTTATTTAATAGAGGTTTGACTCATCCACTAAAGGAAAGATGATTACATAAACATTATACCTCATTTACCCACTCATTTATGGATGTCCATAGATATGCTTGTTTCCTACTCAAATATAATAAATAATTAAAATTTATCATATACAAAGTACAAACACTTTGTTCATGATACAAATGATGAGAATGAATTTACAAGTGAATATAATGAACAAACATGTGACATTCCAAATCTTTATATGACACATTTGCAAAAGTTACTCAATACAAGCCCAATACCGGATGGACATACTCCACAACCACTTCCAAATACACCAAGCTAAAAACATCCTCACTAGAATGATTTAACAATTACATTATTCATGGGTGGAGCTTATTTTAACCATAACCACATTTAACCTAAAAAGAAAGAAACATTTTGTAATGAAATACGTTTGGCACAACTTGGTTATAACATCACATACTTACATCATAAAGGAAGTTTAAAAAACTCATTGGGATACATAATATTACTAATTGCTTGTGGTCCATGTGTTATGCAAATGAAAGTGTGGGTTGTGCCCCATATAAATCAACACAACTTTACATTGGGTACATTTTGGCTATACTAAATAGAAGATAAAATAGATCAAAATCAACAAGGTATTTCATTTTACTACAAGGGAATATTAGTTCACATACCAGATGATCGTGATGGTAATTCTACTAAGAAAGTAAGGAGAGAAGAAGAGCATGTTGTGAAATGTTTTCACCCAAAACACTCCAATCATAAAAAATTGGATCCATTTGATGCACATTGACCAAAACAAATCAAATATTCCAAAAGATACAAAAAACAAAAAATCCAAAAATAACAAAAAAATTCTAAAAAAATACAAAAACATTCAAATAATTCAAATAACTCAAAAATACAAAAATATTTAGCATACACATATTTACTATTTAGTTAGAATCTATGTTGTTTAATTTTTGTTAGTAGATAGCATATAATTTATTTTCTCTAAACACATATGTCTCACACATACTTGAGTGTGATACAAGAATACAATAGACCCATGATAGTTGTACATACATATGTTGTACCTTTCCTCTTCCCACATAATACACCATATTAGGTGTTGGGTGTGAAGCCACTATTCATGGTGACATGGCATGTAGGTGATGTGACATACAAGTGTGTAGATGATGTGTTATGTAGGTGATATGGCATATATGTGATGTGGCAAGAAGTGATGTGGTGGTGGGGCCCATAATGGGTCCCAAGTGTGATCATGATGATGTGATAGGTGTTGGGCATAGTAATCCACTAAAGGACATGGGTTTTATCCTTAGTGAGTCACATATGGGTTGTCACATGATGCAAAATACAAAGGGTCATGCATATGTTGAATTTGTAAGGGGACCCATGATTCACATGTAGAGAAAGTAAAAAGGTGATTGTAACACCTTTTGGACTTTTGTGGTCACATGGAAGAATAAGACAAGAATGCATTGTTGTATATTGACCTCACATGTGTGAGTGAGGCACAATTATTGGAGTCACATGGGGCGGCTTAGATCTTGTCTAAAGTAGAGCATTTACTTTATTGATCCTTGGAGATGAAGATAATAAGAATAATATTGAATGTTTTCCCTCACTTGTGGAATGAGAGACAATGTTTGGAGCCACATAAATGTGGCACATGTTCTTGTATAAATTAAATATGTTTTGATGAATTTTTCACATGGTGAAAAAAACCTTTGGAGATCACATGACACCCCACTCATGTGTGGGTCAAATTTCTTTGGGCCACTATTCATTCTCTCCTCCTCCCTCTCTCTCATGTTGTAAAATGATATAAATGCATCACTCTTCTTTGTATTTTTATTATCCATTTAGTGTATCACTTGGATCCTTGAAATTTTGAACTTGCATGATAGAAGGTTGGAGTTTGAAAGGATTTTAAGCCTAACTCACCTAAATGCTTAGGTTTTAAGCATCATCATGCTTAGGTTGTTATATCTTATAAGGCTTAGAGATCATGTCTCACCTAGTGTATTAGAAGCATGGTATGGATATTTGGAGATAGAGGTAGAAGCTTGGAGCTCCCTTAGATGCTATGGTGTTGGCATCATGATAAAGTTACATGTAGCAGCTTAGAGCTTAAAGCCTGTAAGGCTTGGTTGGAAGCTTGGTTCACTTGAGTGCTTTTAAGAAATAGAAAGGAGTTGATAAGAGGAGTTGATGTTGTAGAGAGAGTTACTGATGAATATGAAGTCTAGGTGTTACCTTTGCCCCATGGTTTTTCCCTAGTTGGTTTAGCAGGCTTTCCATGTATATCTTGTGTAATGTGTCCTCTACTATTTTATGTTTTTTGTAACTTCTTTTAATTTTACATTTAAATTATTGCACATGTTTAGGATTAGGCCCATTTTGATCATAACATCTAGTATCAGAGCCTATTTTGGTTGGTTTTTTACAAATGGGAGCTATAAGTGGAGAGACCAAGATATAAAACAAAAAAAAGAAAGAAAAAGTTTACATGGTAGGTATCTCTCTATGGAGCAAGGTGAAGGATATTTTGGTGAAGATATTATTCTCTTAATGTTGCTGAAGAGAAGATCATAGATGAGTGGAGGAAATAATCTTAACAACTTTGCTAGATGGATCAAAACCAATAGTGTTCATGTTAAAGAAGCAACCATACAGCTTAAGAAGCAAGTTAGAATCCATTGGTGTAGATGGAGTTTATCAGTTGGAGAAAGGATACAAATTATGGGATATTACTACCACAATGTGTTGGTATAGATGTGATAAAATTACATGTAGAGGAGGTATAAGAAACTTGAATCTATACCTACAGTAGTAGTGGATAGAGAAGAACAAAGATGACCAAAGTTTTATGGAAGGAGAAGGTCATGTGTGTGACATGCGGTAGAGAAGGATGCAACTTGACTTCATCCATGGGGCTAAAAAAATTGATAGGTATAATGATGCACTAAGTAGAATAATGAATTCCTAAGAACTAAGGATGTATACCACGTTGAGCATGGTGGGTAGTAGTTTGCTACATGTAGAAGTTAGGTATTAACTTCTATGTGTTATTTCTCATATTGTTTGAAGTAGTGCAAGATGGATGAAGAGTAACAAGAGACCTAAGGTTATATGGAAGGAGAAGGATGTGTGTCACATATGGTAGAGAAGGATGTAACTTGAATTTATCTTTGGGGATTAAAAACTTGATAGGTGTAGTGATGCACTGAGTAACATGATGACTTCCCAAGAATAGAGGATGGGTACTATGTTAATCATGGTGGATAACGATATGATATATATAGAAGAGTCATGTGATTGAATTATATGGTTATTATCTATTATTGATAAATACTATCAAGAGTGTAGTGTATACTTATTGTTATTTGGAGTAGAAGGGTGCAAAAGCATCATTCCTACATGATGATCTCATGATGAGATAGAGTATCCAGGAGGCTATGTGGATGAGGTAATGAGTTACTAGTTTGCAAAATTGAAGATTGTATGGGTTTTAGTAGGCATGCTGATGTGGTATAGGAATACCTTCATGGAGATCCAAGGTTTAGTAGAGGTTGTTGTTATATATATATATATATATATATATATATATATATATATGGCATGTTAGATGTAGGCCCCAACATGATCAATGGTGAGATGGTTTAGGTGACTAGGATGAGATGGAGGAGTAAACCAAGGATGGAGATGTAAAAGAATGAAAAAAATAATGAAGTGAAGTATCCCACTTCTTAAAATTATAATTTGTCTTTTAGAGTATCCTAGAGGAGGCAAAGACATGGTTGTCTTATGTATTATATTCATCAAGAGAAGGAAATCCTTAAGAAATCCATGGTGTGCACTAATCTAGATAATTCCAAGTAGTGGGAGTAGTGAGCAGTTCATGGCAAAATCTTGAAGAAGGATGGGTCTATGGTGAAGTGGGAGTCACTTCAAGTTGATTCAATATGCTATGGAGGATCAGATGTTGACAAAGCTAGTTAGGTCAGAGAAGTTTCAATAGTGAAAAAAATTCTATTGGGCTTGTTGTGGAGCAATAGTGGGCATTGATGACAACATAGATTATCGCTGGATGGAAGTGAATTGGTAGAAGACCCAGGTGTTTAAAATTTATATGTATATGACTTCAAGTGGAAGATTATTAGGTGTGAAGCCACTATTCATAGGTCACTATTCATGGGCACTATTCATGGGCACATGTGTAAAGAAAGTTGAAAGGTGATTACAACACCTTTTGGGCTTGAGTGGTCACATGGAAGAAGAAGACAAGAATGCATTATTATAGATTGACTTCACATGTGTTAGTGGGGCACAATTCTTGGAGTCACATGGGGTGGCTCAGATCTTGTCTAAAGTAGAGCATATACTTTGTTGACCCTTGGAGATGAAGACAATAATAACACTATTGAATGTTTGTCCTAACTTGTGGAGTGGGGGACAATTTTTAGAGCCACATGAAGGTGGCACATGTTCTTGTCTAAAGTAAATATGATTTGATGACTTTTGCACATGGTGATAAACACCTTTGGAGATCACATGACACTACACTCATATGTGGGTCAAATTTTTTTGAGACACTATTCATTATTTCCCCTCTCTCTCTCTTTCATGTTGTAAAATGATATAAATGCATTAATCTTTGTATTTTTATTATCCATTTAGTGTATCACTTGGATCCTTGTAAGTTTGAACTTTCATGATAGAAGGTTAGAGTTTGAAAGGTTTGTAAGCCTAATTCACCTAAATGCTTGGGTTGTAAGCATCATCATTTTTAGGTGATTAGATCCTGTAAGGCTTAGAGAGAATGGTATGGATCCTTGGATATAAAGGTAGAATTTTGGATCTCCCTTGGATGCTATGGTGTTAACATCATGATGGAGTTGCATGTAGCAGTTTGGAGGTTGGATCCTATAAGGATTGGTTGTAATCTTGGTTCACCTGAGTTCTTGTAAGCATTATAAAAGAGTTATTGAGAGGATTTGATGTTGTAGAAAGAGTTTTTGATGAATATGAAGCCTAGATGCTGCCTTTGCACTATGGTTTTTTCCTAGTTGGTTTAGCAGGGTTTCCACGTATATCTTGTGTAATGTGTTCTCTCATGTTTTATGTTTTTTGTAGCTCATTTTAATTTTGCATTTAAATTATTTCATATTCTTAATATTAGGCCCCCTCTAATCCTAACATCTGGTATTAGATCTAGGCTTTAGCTATTATTATCTGAGCTTTGTTTTCTTAACATTGGGGATATATGCTTCCTTGATCATGATTGATATAGGTTATATTACTTAATGATCATGTATGCATTATAATGTTGAGCTTATATACTAATGCTTAAACATTCCTATACTCATGTTTACATATTTCACAATGTAATTGATATGTTATGTTACATAACATTATTTTATAATACATATATGTAGGGACTAGTATGATATGCTTATGCTAGTTACTTATATTTCATTTGTTCACATTGTCACTTACTTGAGTGTCTTTTTATTATTTGTCATTTTCTTTCTTGTGGAACATTTTAAAATTTCATTTCTTTGACTGTGTAATATTTGAATATTCCCCTTATTTATGGTGTCCTTAGATCCCTCTTGTGTGACATTAAGTGCTCTTATGTGTGTGTGCTTGATTATTTGCTGAGCATATACTGTTAATTTATAAATAATTTCCATGATCCATATCATGAATCTTAGGGATTTTTATGACCACATACTATGATATTTAATGATATATCTACTTATATGTGCCACTCCTATATGCTAAATAATTCATACAAAAATTATATAGTTATCTTATCCTTTTGAGATAAGGTAACTACTTGATTCCATTTTGCTCACCTCAAATGGGGTAATATTAGTCAGGGCATGTCATAGAGACATGAAATCAAAACTTAAACAATTCTCATAATTTCTATAATTTTATTACAATTTACATGATTTAGATATACACTTGGGTTATAATCCTATGCACATTGCACTAATTTTTACAAATTTGGAATAATTTTTTTTACATTTGTGGTAAATATTATACATAGTTATAGAGTAGATGTTAAATTTTGATAGATCTTTTAGTTTGAGACACATTATAGGTGCATATTCTATGAAAATTAACCAAAAAATGAAAATACATATGCAAACTTATTTACCAAGAAACATTGATACTTTACTAAGAAACACTGCTTTCCTCAAGAAGTACCATTTTTTGCCTTTTATCTATATGTAGTAGTTAGATATCTTGAGTAGTATGGTTGAGATTCAATACCCTCAATGGCTTAACACTAATTCCATTTTTTAGGTTGAGTTGGTTATATAATTTAACTTGGATTTTATTGTATTGTCACTTGAGTTGTGCAATTGAGATTCAAGGATCTCAATGGTTGTGTCACAACTCACCCTTGCATCGGATTGGGGCATAATCACCTTATAATCTCCCTATTTAAATCTCTAAGGTTCATTTTTGAACCTTTCTCAGCTCCAATACTTAATAAGGAAGCATATTTACCAAGTAAAATCATCAAAGGGAAACATGGTTACACCAACACATAGGTGTATTCCTTCCTTACTCTCTTTATATTTAAGCATTTAAATTATTTAAAATTTTAGACTATATTCATTAATTTATAATGTAACATGTTCTTTCTCATAGTCATGCACTATAAAAATACTCAAAGTTCCTCAAACAAAGGTAAGGTAGGTTATACACACCTAAGTACACATTTATTTCCTCTAACCTAGTAATCTCATCTTTATGCATGACTAGATTAGGGGGGATGTAAATAATAAAATTTGATTTATATAACATACTAATATTTTATACTTTAAAAATACCTATCAGGGCTTTATTCTTTGATTTTAGACATCCCTTCTATTGAAAGGCTCACATTCTCCATCTCACTATTCCTAATTATTTATATTATGGTTTGACCCTATCATTTATGATGATCCAGATCTCTTGCACTGTTAAAAAATCTTAAAACTTGATATATATAATTCACTATCAATTTCAAATACTTAGTAACTTCCTAACCTATCAGACACTTGCATTTCACATAGGGACACTTGCGTTGATGCATGCGTCTAGATTCTTATCAAGTGTCCAGTCCTCAAAAGTCATCTAATTTGAAAATATTTCAAATCTTATGGGTCATCTCATTTGTTTTATTTAACCATACCATGATATATTTCAAAAAAGTGTGGTATAAATACAATACAAGCCTACTCATTATTCATCTAACAAATACAAAGCAATTACCTATTAAAGCTCCCTCATTCGATTGCACAATTTAGTTCTACTACCCTATTTTTCCTTATTTTTATATCAGCCATAGAATCAACCATATTACAGGTCTAAATCACTTAAAGAACATCCCATGAGAAATATTTTCCAAGTTACAAGCTATATCATTTGATGCCCTTGCATATAGTATATTTCACCCATGTGAACACATAAGACAAAACCTATGGGAGAACTACATATGTCTGAGGCCCTCCTTGGAGTATTGGTTATGTAGGTAAAGCTCATTGATAGAGGGATCCTTGAGTTCAAATCAACACCATGAGCCCACTAACCCATTTTTGAAAATTTACAAAGATCTAAGGTTAAGATCTAAGATTTGATCCACACATAATCACTATACACCTTGTGTGTGAATAAATAAATCAATAGAAATTCAACAAAAACCCTAGAAGGCTCTAGGTGGTCACTCTATATTATAATGAATATTCCATATTAGATAGTTCTATTGAAATTAGGACACCTGCATCGATGCAAGTGTCCCAGGGTTGATGCAAGTGTGCAAGCATCCAAAAATAGTATTTATATAATTTGATATTTGTGTATTGATCTTGTCCCTACTTATTTCCACCTATGTACTTATTATATCTGCCTACACATATGCATATGAGCTAAGTATTATCTCTTCCTAGTGTTTGTGCAATTAAAATATTATTTTTAATGTACTTTCTATATTTAGCATAACTCAACATTTTAATTAAAATATTCATTTATTTGAGTTTTCAATTAATTGGCCTACTCTATAATATTTTTATTCATCCTTATGTATAGGATATTCTACTCCTTTAACCATAAATAAATAAAAAATTAAAAAAGGTTAAACGGGTCCCTTTTTTATACTATAGGAAGTTTCTTTAGCCATTTGATTTGTGGTACACTTGAGAGGAACATATTTCCCAAGGAAGTTACTCTCATTTTACCCTAAAAAATGGGGTTAATGGGATATATGCATGGTTTTACCTTTGTAGTTAGTAATCTAAAACATTGGGCCAACACTATTCAACAAACAAGCAAGTATATTTGAGAGCCCACCCAATCATTCTAATCTTTTCTTGGATCACCATTCTACCTTATTTTTTTTCTTGTATTGTATTCATAGTCATTAACATTTCTTGATTTATATTTTATTGTATGTCTCTAAGGTGTAGTGCTAGATTAAATGATACTTCTATTTCATATATCCATTTTTATTTGGTTTCTTATATAATGGTAAGTCATGATGGTTTTTCTCAAACAAATAATGCTATTATTAAAATTCCTCGGTCTCCTAAAAATTAAGTTCACATTAAAACTACTAATGAAAGTAATGAAGATGACTATGATGGGAATAATGAACATGAAACTCATAATGATCCACATGAGTTTAATGTTGTAGATCAAAATCATGTTCAAGAATTATATAAATTTTTTCAAGGTCTTCAAGAAAACCCCATAAGGTGACTAAGATCATTAGTGTACTTCTAGCATTAAAATATGATTACTAAGCAAAACTAGTCACATCTTTACCACAACAATTACCTTTTTAGGTTATCCCTTACTTTAAATTTTGCTACTTATACCATTGCATCCATTATTATTTTTACACCTTTAGTTAGTTTGAGAATATATCTTGTTATCCAAAATGTATCTATACCCATGCCTACTCATACTACTTAGACCCCTCCAATTTCCTTTTCAAATGATACTCTTCAACATACACTCCTTGAATTACAGCTAAGCTAGTTCACATTGAGAAATATATCTCTCATGCTATCCCCTCTATGGATTCATGTTCCTTGTTTCATAACCATTTGACACCCAAAATTACATATTATTCATTGACAATTGTCCTTGTGGCTCCTAATATTATTCTATATCAAGGCAAAGGTGATCTTGAACAACATTTACGTGCATTTGATGCAACTTGTCTATACTATGTAGATAATGATAAATTGTTGACAAAGATATTTCCAAGAAGTCTAAAGGAATATGATCTTAGATCGTTTTATGATATTAATCTTCAATCATTAAAGGATTACAACCCTTTAAAAAAATATTTATTAACATAATTTTCCATTAACATTAGTGAAAAGTTATCATATGCTCAAATTGTAAAGCTTAAACAAGTGTTTAATGAAACAATAAATGAATATGTGTTAAGATACAAGACTATGCTAGAAAACATAACAAATCAAATGAATAATAATGATCTCCAAGATATCTTTACTTAATGTTTGTTATCTCCAATTCAAAAGTCAATTATATTTTATAAGTTTAAATCTTTTGATGAACTATGCTATACAGTCAAAGAGAGTGAGGTCAAATTGATTACTTTGAACAAGCTCAAGTACACTTTAAGTTCTCCATCTACTTCAAAAAATGTTAAATTTAAAATCAATCCAAATTATAAGATCAAACCAAATGAAACCAAGAATGAGGCTAAGGTTACAGTTAATGCTATCACACAACCAACATAAAAGATTTAATTACAAGATCCTCCAAGGAGGAAATTTTCAAGGTTACCTTCACCTTTTCTTTTTCTTTTATTTGATAGGGTAAAATGCTTTTGAAAATAGAGCTATGAACCATGACAATGAGGGTTTTGACAATTGGACCCATATCTAGGCACAACAAAGAGAGTAAAAGATCCCCCTATCAACCAAAAACAAAAAAGAGGGTTTGAAGGCTCCCCCAACCTTTAACAAGAGAGGTAAAGGTACCCACGAGCTTGGTGAGAATAGAGAATATGAGGGTTTTAAGGATTCCCACAACCATGAGTTTTAAGCTTCCCATAACCTATAAGTATAGTAAAGAGGGTTTGAAGGCTTCCCTAGCATTTAACAAGTGAAGTAAAGGTCCCTGGACTATGGTGAGACTAAAAAACATGAGTTTTTTAAAGGTTCCCACAAGCAAGGGTTTTAAGGTTCCCATAACATAAAGTACATAGAGGTGTTATTAAATAGTGAATCCCAAAGGGTAATCTCCCTTCATCATGTCTTTTCTGAGGGCACTGTGAACCAGAGGATCCATCGGAAGAGGTCTTCCACCACTAGGGTCTTTTGCATAGCCATCACATAAAAAAATTACAACAAAAGGGTTTATCATCCCAATGAGATTCACAAATTAGTAAAACACAATAAGAAACAAAAATAATAATATACGTTCAATTATAAAAGAAGTTTTTCCACCTCTTGGGACATCTACACAGCTTCTATACTATTGGGTCACAACAAGTGGCCTGATCCTCCCACTAAGATCCAAAATGGATTTGAAAGGGTTGACACCCTTCATCATGTAATTTTTGAGGACACTATTAGATTGAAGACCTTATATAAAATAAGGTCTTATACCACCTAAGTCTTTATCTCAATGACCACACAACCAAATCATAGTGAGTGGGCTTTTCCTCCTACAAAGATTCATAAATTTTAAAGAGCATAGCACAACACCTAAAAATCAAAAGGAGGCTATATATAATTTAGGACCTCTTAAATCCATCACAAGGCCTTCCATAGAGTTAATATCTTTGAAAAATACCAAAGTTACCACACCAATATAAAATAAACAAAAAATTCCATTTTCTAAGAAAATAATAAGAGTTAAAACATAGCTTCCTCTAATAGCCATGCCACTTAATAAACTAAGGGAGTGGGTTATTTTAATACCCTTATTACCCTAAAATATAAATCTAGGGAGAAGTACACCATCATCCATCTCGACAAATGACCAAGAGAGGATAACTAAGTCAAAATAGACCAAAAATTAGTGGAATACCAAGAGAGGGATCTTCTAACACCCAACTTACCTTGAAAAGGGATCTTGGGGGGATACTCTAGTATCTACCCCATATAAGGAACACAAAAAATTAGGCAAGCCATGAAAGACCAAGGAATAAAAGGATGACCCACATCCTCCTCTAGTTTGAAAGATTCCATGCCCATGAAAAGACCTAAAGCTATTCCAACTGAAAGGCATATGAAAAACACCACACCATTAGTCAAAAGTCTGGGCAGTGACCTAAATAGGGTCCTTACAAACCATTGAATATGGTGAATTGGATAGAAATGTAACATGATTTCTCCAAGAGGAGTGATTTAATTTGCCAATAGAGTATGCCCACCAAGACATTCTATTTAACCATGAGTCTAAGACATTGCTACCATTATGCATACCTATCCATTGGCCCATCACAAACAAATTTTATTGATCTACCATTCTGAGGATGGATGAAAGAGGGTCAAAGTTCTTGCCTATGATCTAAGCACCACCATTGACCCATGAAAGACTATGAATTTCTTCCTACCATTTTTCCTCTAGCCATTCTACCACCTACCATTCTGCCTCCTACCATGATTTAGTGACATTGCTTGTAACTTTTTTTGAGGATAACATCAGAATCTTCCTTACACTCCTCTACCTCTTATGACCTTGATCATCATCCTCTACATCTTCATCATCACTTTCCTCCTCCTATGTGGTTTCATACCCACTCCCAAATTCAAACTTCCCTTATCATGTTTTTTTAATTAATATAATTGAATGTCAATGGACATGTTTAGATCACAATCTAATTTTTTTGATGGTAATGCATATTATGATTAATATATATGTATTGGGAATTTTATAAATAGATGTTTCAATCTCAAGCACAAGATTTTAAGATCTCATTGATGAAAACATTATTGATATTTTCACTTTTATTAAAGATGCTAAACCAAAATAAAATGATAATTCAAAGCTAAAATTGTGCAAAGATCCTTTTCCAAATCATGAATTAAACAACAAGGATAATTTTGAATTTCATTATGAATATAACACTCATATTTATCCTTCTACATATACACATCCATTTGATATCATCATTGGTATAATTACAATTAAATAAGAATCACTTCCTATGATCACATTTGATGATAATGAAGTTGTTTATGATGATTCAAATAAACATGAACTTTTTATTCAAACACATATTGACAAGAAATCCATACATAGTGTTATGATATATAAGGGATTAAGTTAAAATGTGTGCACCATAACAATCCTCTACTCTTTTTGTTATATAGATAAATATTTATAGGATTTTTCTAGAGTTGTCAAAAAAATTGATGATCATGCACAAGATACTATTTGATAAATAGTGCGACCATTAAAAGTGGGACCTATCATAGTGCCCACTATAACCTTAGGTATACCAAGCATATGTATATTTTAAATGGTACTAGGACACCCTTAGATATAAAGTAATAGAGCGATACCTTCTAAAATGTATAAATGTCTCAATTATATTCATGATAATCAAATGGTCAAAATTCTAGGAGTCCAATATGAACATCCATAGGAAGAAATAATGTTTAATTATATGATATAATAACTTCCTCATACAATCATTGAGTAACATGGTAATGAAATAGTTTATAAAATTATTCAATAAAATGACTTACATATTCCAAATCACATTACAATTTATTCATGTATTAGTGAGCATGAACATATTACATAATCTCCATCTACTATTAAGTATGAGCATATGACATAATTTGTTTATCCATCTAATAATGAGATAGATAAAATTACATATGAGCACATTCAATTAATTATATAGAGCATTTCAAATTATCATAAGAAGAAAGTGGCACAAAAAATAGGTCTTAGACTCCTAAGGCACAACATGTTATTTACAAAGATTCACCATAGGTACATGTATAGGTTGTTACATATTATCTTATGTCACATGAAAATATATGTTTACATGTACATATGATTAGTTATTTAAAGGTTCATATTACAACATATGGCTCTTAATCATACTCAAAGGCATTTATTGTTGGCATATCTCCTTAACAAGAAGTTTTACCTTCACAAAATGTAGTTGGATATACATATGTGCATCCTATTAATGAGATCCTTTGTTGGATAGAGCTTCATACTTCTTCCAAATACTCTGGTTAGACTAAGTCTCTTTATTATCTACTTGAATTATATTTACATAGTTGATTTTATTTTACTTGATAATTGTTTTATCCCTTATCCAAGCATTCTTCTAGCCCTTTACTTTATGTTCATTTTGGAAACTTGCCTTCTTGATTTTAAAATTAATTCAAACAATATACAACAATTATATCTAAGGAATTTCAATTCTTTAATATTACATCCCCACCATACTATGGATTTTATTTTACTTTCATGATTACATCTCTCTTGTGACCATGAGTAGCATGCACATTTTATACTTATCTTGCCTTCCTTCTTGTCATATTATGTTTTTTCATATTGTTGAGGATTTTTCAAATCCTTGCCACTTCCTCTATTTTAAAAACTTTACTTCTTAGAATATTTTTCAAATATGGAAAAAAATATGAAAATTTCAAAAATTCCAAAAGCATTCATATATGTCAAAAACAAAAATTAAAATACTTTCAAAAATAAAAAATCAAGTCCTAAAAAGCATTTTTAATTGTTACTACCTTACTTTTCCACACATGTTATTTATTTCATGAAAAGTAAATAGTATATTTTATATTTTTAAGTCACCTTACTTTTCACTTGATACTTGAATGTGATACAAGACATTATTTCCTATAGTTTCAATGTCAGGCTTCCCTTATTATCCAACAACCTTACTACATTGAGGGCATCTCTTTGTTCTCCATGAACATTTCAATAGGATATATTTATCCAAAACCTTTCTACCATGTTGAGCTACATATCATAAAAATGTTTTACTACTCACTCATACTTTATATGTGTTACATATGTTACATGATAACAATGACATTGATACATATGTTTCATCTAAGACTAGTCTCATTTGCTATATGCTTCTTTCATACTTTACTTTACTACATGATAAGTTAGGGCTTGGTTTCTTATTATGTGTGTGGCCTTTGGTATTTTAGGTGAAAATCATTTCTTGCAAGGTATTATCATGACATTTACATGTGGCCTTTGACCTTGTGTGTTTACCATACATTCATATGTCCCTTGTATGTGGCCTTTGGGTCTTATGTGTCACATATTATGCAAATTTCATGACATTGTATGAATTTTCTTGATTGTTCATTACTTTTTAATATAATTCCATGATTCATACCATGAAATACTTATATATTTTATTTTTACTTTAGTTCCATGATGCATATCATACACACCATGCTTACGTGCTTCAATGCTATATCTATCTAACACATGTTTCATATACAAATCAATGATAATAAATGAAATTCTAATGATTAAATTGATTAAAATTTTACTACATGCATATATATTTCACATATGTTTTTTTTTGAGATAAGTAAATTTTAGGCAACATCTCTCATCTCAAAAGGGGGCCTGAACAAGGGATTATTTTGAGAAGTCAAGTCCTCATGAGAAGAAAATTAGATTTATGGAATTATAGAGTATTCAAAAATTATATCATGATTCATAATTTTCAAATTATGGGGGCATTTGAATACATGTGCACTCATTCTTATAGTTAAAATTCACAAGTTTTCAAAGATTTACAAAGTTAAAAATGACATTCAATATTAATTTAGTATAGTACAAGGGGCATGACATTCATTCATGTTCAACTTATTATATGAAAATTTCAATAATTTTAAATAAAAAAGTTTTAAAGCTCCAAAGTTTTAAATTTTCAAAGTTTTAAAGTTTTAAATAAAATATAGATTAGTTTACTGTGGTGTGGTTCATATTCATGTTGAAAGTGGGCCACATTAGATTCTAGTGACATTCAACATTTGTGATTGATTTTTTTTAATGTACTGAGCCACATTTCATCATTTTCCCCCTTCAATTATTATAAATATTACTATACCCATTCAAATGAGAGTTAAAACATACACTATTTATAGCTCAAGAGCATTCAAATGTTTTCATATTGAGTCTTGATCACTCTCAATTTGCCACAAGTTTAACACTTCTCCAATTCCAAGTTACATGGAAATTATATTTCATACTCTTTAAAGTGTATAATTTCCTTGTTATCATTTCAAAAATATCAAATTCAATTTTTAAATTTTAAAAAATGAACAATAACTACTTTCAATTGAATTATTGTAGGGTTCACATTAAGTCATATTGCATGATTACGATTCACATCAAAAGATAAAGTGTGTATACACACTTAGGTTTTCATCTAATTTAATCTAGTAATTTAATTTTATTACATCAATATAATAAAGTGGGGGTAAATTTACACACATAAAATTAATCATTAAGTGTTTGACAATGCTTATTCTTGACATCCTTACTCTACCTGGTCTATTCACCACTTCGTTAACTTATAATCTATAGGGAGCCATCACTATCTTGAAAACATTGAAAATATCATAAAAATATCCCTATTTTATCCAAATTAATTATTATTCAACTTAAAAAATATTTTCAAGCATGTCCAAACAATATTTGGTCTTCTGGCATAATTTTTCACTAGGCAGACACAAACACATTGCGATCTTATCCACTAGTGTGACCTTGTACTTGCACTCCAACAATAATTTTTAATATTTTAGATGTTAAAAAAATCATCTCTTTCATTTTTTTTAATGTAATTTAGTTAAAATTTTCCATTTATTACCCTATAAAATCAAATCAAGGCAGTCGCTTGAACAAACCTAGCAAGCTGATTTCAAATTAGTACACATTGAGAAAAAGAACACTATTTCTTCCAATTTCAATGTGTTGCATTATAATAGTCATATGTAATTTTTGAATATATATTATTATAGGTTAAGTTAATCCATTTTCAATAATTTGAATCAATATTATAGCTATATTCATATAGTTACACAATCACAGATCACACAATCATCCTACAAGGGAGTATTACATTGCCTAGAGAACTATATTATCTTGAGGCCCAATTGGGTTATGTAGGTAACACTTATATTACCCAAGGTTTTTTAATCATATCTTGGATACTCTTATAACCCTATTCTCCCATTTTTACTTTTGATCTATAGTTTTTTTATTATGAAGGAACAAGGGTATGTTTTGTAGTTCTTTCATGTGGCATATCAGCACACAAAATTTATCAGACAGTCTCACAAATCCAGATCAAAAACTTAGGCACATAGTCAACCAAGATGTGGTCATATTCAGGAGATAAGGAGGTAATGTGACCTTGTCCCACTTCTATGAAATTGTCCCAATGCATTATTAATTATTTTATTCAAATGTGACACAACACACATGTATTCCAAATTAGTGTCCAATCAGATTCAACTTATGCAATCAACATATGATTTATTTTAGGGAAGTTTTAATATCTGTAGGCATATTTACTATTTTTAGATAATTTATAATTCTATAAATTTGTTTAGTATGTTTTATTTTATTATCAAATCTATATATTCTTGTATTTCAATTTCAATAGTTTAGATTTATTAATTTGAGTTCATTCAATAAAAATTAGATTAAATATTAATAAAAACATGGACTAAATTATTATATAGACTTGTTAAACTTTATACAATTGAGTTATATATACCTCATACATAAATAAAGTATCTCCAAACATAAAATAAACATATTCCTCAATATAGTAGTCCCTAAAGTCATGCTTGCCTTGATACCAACTGAATATAGTTTCATTTAATAAGGTACTAAAAATAGTTATAATATTGATTAAGATACTAATAATAGATGGAAAAATGTTAGAGAGGTTTAAAACTAATTTTTCTCTTTAAAAGTGTAGTAGAACCAACATAAATGGACTAAAGTAATTTAATTGACAAATAACTTACATGATAATTGATCTCCTCATTAAAGATATTTCCCCCCCATGGATATGACATAGTCAATTTCTTATTTACCTTATGCAATAAAACTAACTTGAACTATATAAACAAAATAATTGTAAAATATATAGTAAACAAGAATAAAGAATTAGAAAATAAATTCAACTCTTAAATAATTTACATAATAATTTGTACCCCATATTCCAAGAAAACCATAAAGTGATTGAAAGTATATATGTCACTTGAAACTCAATGATCTTTACTGTCATGCCTAGATTGAAGACTTATCGATCCACTGTAAGGTTGTAAGATAGTGGGAAATATGATCCCAACCATAATGGCACTTATCTATCCCTGCTCACCCCATCCATGGGTTCATAATACTATAGATATCATCATCACATTGTCAAACAAAACACAAGGTGAGCTCAAGGCTATACATAAACCTATGCAAAACTTACCAAACACACTAGGTCACTATACTCAAATAAATATTTGTAGTAACTACAAATTAGAAATAAGTTATAATAAGTGAAAAAAAAATTAATATCAACATGTGAGCTAATAAAGTATCACATTAAAACCTAAATATGCAATTCAGGGTGTAGGAAACGTGTGAGATGGGTCATGGTTTAGACATGACACTCTATGAGTTTAATATGGCTATGTGAAGTTGATATCTCTAGTGGTATAAGCCTTAAATCAATACTTCACCACCCACACTCCCATACCTATTCATGCACCCATAGAATCCATTAGAAATACCTTATAGAAAAATATCATTGTATTTAATTGATATAAAAAACCATGGTAAATGATATAAGAAACTACTTCAAAGTGTGTTTTTAAGGGACTCACAATGTATTATTTAATTAGTTCACAGTTTATTATTCAAGGTTACATGATCTTGAAACTTATCATCCATATATATAAATTATAAGTCAAAACATACATGATTCTTCCCTTTGTTGTTTCACGTTTTTTCTCTTCTCCCATGTTTTTAAGTGTATGTATTATTTTCTACTTTTATGCCTCTATTATGTTTGTATTATTTCACATTTAATTCTATTTTGTAATGCAAATTTTCCTCACCAAGAAAGATAATTAATTTAGTTTAAAATTTAACAATTTATTTCCTCCTTTGTTCATTTTCTTTCTAATATAATCAGGTGATTATTGTAGCATATAATTTGAATATTAGTAACTATAATAAATGTGAAGGTATTTTAAATCTAAATGGGTATTTCACATAACATACTATAGAAATAAAATATTTGAGTGTAAAAATGTGTATTCATATCTAATTAATAAATGATAGTTTATTAGAATCTAACCTATTCAATCACATGTAATAAAAATAACAAGAACTATACATTCAAGGGTTAAAGAGAAGCATATATTATTTGTTGTACTATTTTGGGTTGATGATTCAGTTTCGTCTCAGTATTATAAGACAGCTCTATGTTTTGTTTGTTCTAAATTTTAACTATTTTTCATGTTTGGACACTTGTGTCGATGTAAGTGTCTTGATCTCAATAGAAGTGTCCATATATGAATATGTAATGTAGCTAACGGTGTCTTTTCCTGAAGATGCACTTATACCTATATTCATGTTTTACCTATAAATAATTATTAGATATCATGTGGAATGTTGTTAATAATAAAAAACTAGTTTCTTTATCTTTGATCACCTATGACTTGATAAAAAGGGGTTAGCACATGAGTCGAGCTAACCCTAAAAACCCTATTTTTTATAAGTGTTGCCTACATAGACATATATTCCAAGGAGGGACTCAGACTTGCATGCAGTTCCCCCTTTAATGTGTGTGTGTGTGTGTGTGTGTGTGTGTGTGTGTGTGTGTGTGTGTGTGTGTGTGTGTGTGTGTGTGTGTGTGTGTGTGTGTGTGTGTGTGTGTGTGTGTGTGTGTGTGTGTGTGTGTGTGTGTAATAGTGATTGTGCAATTACATTCTCTTTCTCCTATTGTAACCCTTAGTACAAGTAATGTAAGTTAAATTTGACCTTTTGTAATACTTTAAACTTTAGTAATTTTTAATTCAAAATAAGGTGTAATTAATTACTTTTGAATGAATAATGTATATGTTAATTGAGAGGCTTGATTGGTGATATAATACTATGTCCTAGTTTTGTATATAGGGAACCATTTTAATTCAAATTACAACCTATTGGTGTATGAAATTCTGAAAATATAATGAACATATGGACTCTCACAAATAGTCACAAGGGAAAAAGTACATAAATAGAGAAAAAGATAAGCGCTGACACTTCTATTTTCCCTTAGACACTTGTGTCAATGCAAGTGTTTTGAGGTGAATGGTAATGTTTGAGAGCTCAAAACCCATAACATAAATTAGAAACTTAAGAATCCTAGCCATAAGATGGATAAAGCATAATATAATGAATAAAGATAAAAAAATACTAGACAAAGTAATGAAATGCCATGGATCCTAAAGGGACCATGCAAGACTATTCCACTAAGTACTTAATCTTATGAAAAAAGGATATATATCTGAAACTAAGAAAAAAGACATTATAAAAGAAGATTATACCAAATATGGGTATCTACACCCCGCCATTCAATATAATAAGTGCATGAAATCAAATTACTAGAGTTAAAAGGAATTTCATACATGGGTGTGGAAACATGCCTTGGCTACATGATAGTTCTAACTTGACTTTGTATCCCCTATCATGAAACCAAAAACATATTACAATATAATTAACACATTTAATCTGAAAATGAGAAATATTCAAAGTATATATAAAATAAAGAACATGGAAACAATACACCTATATGTATGTTGCATAGTGACATGTATGGAGTAGTTTCCCTGCCATGGAGGATGGATAAATAGATGGGAAATTGAGGTTTTATCCATTTCCTAGTCAATGAAAAGTATGAGTCTATGAGTGGTCAAGTGTGATACATCATAGAGATGTTTGTTTCAAATGAGGGTTGGGAGTTGGTCATTTCCCCAACCTAGTATAATGAGAGTGGTGTTAAGGTCATTGAGGGAATTAAATCTCAACTACACAACTCAAAGGTGAACACAAACTGGGTATCTATCAAAGGTTAAGTGGTATAATCAAATCAACCTAAATAGAGAGGGTAATATTGGGCCATTAAGGGCATTGAATATCAATCATAATACTCAAGGGATCCAAACACTGTTGGATTATTTATGATCTAAAATTAATTATTTTCATAATTTATTAGTTTTAGCTTTGTTAGTAAATAATTTAGTTTATGGGAAAAGTTAGTTTGCCTACAACCACCCTATGAGGATTTATAATCTTTCACATGCTTTGCAAAAATCATCCCAAAATAATATAATTATATTTTTTATGTGAAATACTTGTTCAAAATATAAATTTTTAAGTTATTATTTCTCAGTCTTGGTGCCTTCAGTGGTATCAGATCCTCCTTCCACAACCATTTCTCACTAAATTTTTTATTTAAGAAGCCATTTATGGCCATACAACAAGAAAATATTGGAATTTTTTATTGAGGCATAGGAATTGGGCATTGATCTTGACAAAGCAACAACATACATGGCCTACTACCAAAAAACAATCTAAGGCTTGTTTTGATGCCATTTTGGCCACCTACCTTTCATTTCATTTGATCCTAGGAGAATTTATTTGGCCTTGGCTCACACAATTTCTCCCTTCATAGACCTATAACAGACATTGACATCGACATCCATTGAGCAAATATAGCCATCGATATTTGTGCCTTTGCATTGTAATTGGTATTGCATCATTATAATTCATGTTGGCATTTGCTTTATTTTGGGGTTGATATATTGGTTTGACATAGGAAAATTCCCATTACTGCTATTGGCATTGACATATTTTTTGGCATCTTTTCCTCCATTAGCATTGAGAGATTTTTTGGAAAGAGATTTGGTATTGATAGTATTTAGTCAGTCTATCATCCTCTTGGCATAGATTGCTAATCAGAGTCATTACTTGGCACTTCTATAATCCTTGTCAACCTGCTCTAATCATTAGTGCTCCTAGTGCATTGTCTTGATTGTTTAGATCTGAATAGGTATCTAATCTTCTTGTTTTGCAGATTTATGTTGATGAAGATCACACATTGAAGAGGAGAAATAAGTGAATTATTTCAAATAAACCACATAATAAGTATACAATGCTCAAAAATGTATGTTGTGAATTATATATAGTGTATGACATGTAGACTATATATGGGATGAGTATATTATGAATTTTATAAGATCAATTTGCTTATTCACTACACAATTTATCAAATTGGCAAACCACATTGATATGCAATAAGTTTGTAGCCTTTTTGAAATCTATTCAAATATTTTACCCTAATATTAGTGTAATGTAGTTATTTTTTATGGGCTTCACTAGCTAGGTGCATTTCATTTTTGAGAGTATTTAAAAAAAAAGGAAAAATGCAATTTTTACATGAAAGTATTTTTTTAAGTGAATTAAATTCAAATGCATGAATTTATTTTATTTAACAAACCAAAAAAATGTAAAGTTCAAATAGCAGATCTTCCATATTTATTTCATAAATAATTATAGATAAATTGGAGGAAGATATTTTGTGAAACTCTTGGAAGTTAGAAAGGTCTAGGGTTCAAATCCCTTCAAGATATTTTTTTAGGTCAAATCAATGATATAAGTATGTATTTGTGTCCTTTTGAGAATTTTTTTTGACAAATCATTATTTTGTCTGAAGGTGGTCATGTGACTAGGTGATTTATTAAATTTTGGACATTTTGAAACTTTAGAATGGTTAATTTTATAATTTGAAGTGTCTATATATGAGTTTAATAACAAATGTATTTAAACTGATATATAAATGTGCATTTTTGATGGAAATCAACACCTTCAACATGAAAATTCTCATAATGCCACCTCTTACTTGAGTTATCGACAAACACACCATCTATTACATGTCATACGATCTTTTTTATTGACATCATCTAAGTGAAAATTGGAGGTTGGAGGATCCGTTAGAGGTTGGAGGAAAATTACCCTCTCTAGTTAGCTATTTACTTGGAATATGGGTTCAATGCTTGAAAGGCAAATTTTGGTTTGTGTTCTTGCTTTTATTTCCATTTTTGGCTTTCTATATTTGATATTCATGACATAGAGTAGACATAGTTGTTTTTATTTTTCTCAATGCATGACTTCTCACCTCTCACCTCATAAGGGAGAATATTTAGGCATTGGTTAGACTTTGATTACTAGTTGGTGATAGTATGAGTTGATAGGGGTTGTTAGCACCTTCAATGTGAGCAAAAGTAATCAACATTTATTGGACATCAAGGAGATGTGCCATACAGAGTATTGGTTTGTCACTTGGATGGGTTCCTATGTAGGACCCTATGTGGGTCGATGTAGTTGGACATGCCAAATCATGTTATACTATACTATGGTATGATGATCACTAGGGATGATCAGACCTTTATTATGTTCATCATCCATTTTTTTTGTCATAATTCACAAGGACATGCTTCTTTATGGAGCAATATAGTTTTTGGTTAGTGCTAGAGGTATAGTGCACCACTTGCAATTATGATAAGGATCCTTTGATGACTTCAACATCATTGCTCTAATTCATTCATCTGTTATACCCCTTTGGATTAAGGGGGCATTTGCTAGATTATTTATGATCCAAAATTTATTATTTTAGTAATTTATTAATTTTAGTTTTGTTAGTAAATAAATTGGTTTACGGGAAAAGTTAGTTTCCTCATAACCACCATGTGAAGCTTTATAAGCTTTCACATGCTTTGTAAAAATCATCTTGAAATAATATAGTTATATTTTTGATGTGAAATGTTTGTTCAAAATGTAAATTTCTGAGTTATTATTTCTCAGTCTTGGTGCCTTCAAACACTAAAAAAACATAAAGTATCAAAATGATGTTTCTTGGTAAAAAATGATGATTCTTGGTAAAATAATGCTTCTTTATAAATATATTAAATATGTAACTTGGTAATCTAGAAGAATTGGTGCTAGATGTATAAGATTCTGATCTAAGTGTACATCTAAAGTTTGTAAAATGTATCATATTCTATGAATTCCATGAATTGTTTATGTGTAGAGTCATGTCTTTATGACATGCCAACACTGATATGCCCCTTATTTTTAGGTGATGGGAGTAGAAGTTGGTAGTCATCTCATCATAAAAGGATGAAATGATTACACTATGTATGTATCAAGCATATAGAATTGTATAGTATATTAATATCATGCCTCAGTAAGTTGATAATTGGTAATTTGGTATATTTTATAATCAATATTACATTTTACTTACAAATTTTGAAATGTGGTGTGAATTGGTGAATAATTAGATGTTTTTAAATTATTAAAAAGTGATGATGTAATTGGTATAGCGTGGAATTTCTTGTTATATGGATCCCAAAAAAACTCATGGTTTTTAATTTGGATAAATAATTCTCTAGATATGGTTGATCAAAGTTGGCAAGCGCCCATGATATTTGAAAATTCAATGACACATATTTATAAAATCTGAAATTTTGTATTTCATTTTCACTTCTAGCTTTCGAAATTTTATTTCTCTAGAGTTATTTTTAAGAGCCTCATGGAAGAATTATTTGTGAGATGTGATTTAAGCTAATTTTGGCCACCTTAGGAGGTCAGGACCTTGATGAATGATAAGGGGAAAATTTTGAACATTATTATGTTTTTAAAATTTTGGGACCTTTTTTGGGAATTGAAAAACTTGACAGACACTACCATCGACATTTGGGTTGTTTATTTCAAGCACTTGATGCCCATTTTTAATGATAGTATCTTACACTACCATCTAAAGTCAATGGTAGCATCTGACGATAGTGTCTAATTATTTGTTATAAAATTTATCATTTTGATTGATAGTATTTTATTTATTTTAAAACTTATGTGTATTTTGATTTGTTTATTTTTTGTATAAAGATGTTCATATCTGATGTAGGAGCATCACTTCTAGGATAGGTTTTATTACAAATTTTGGTTTGATTGTTAAAATTTTGTATTGATGATGGTCTAGGAGGTATTTGGATGCTGAGATCATCCTTAGTTTTCAAATTTAGAAGTTATTTTTAGTCCTAGCTTGTTAAAATTTCAAATTTCCATTTTCCTGCCAAAACTTAGTTTTTAAAAATTTGAATTATTTGCTTAGAATTAGCCTTGCAGAGGTGAATTAAGGAGCTTTTAAATTTTATAACATGTTGTAAATGTATCTTAAGGACCCCATAAATATATTTCATTGGTACAAAGTGTTTAATGTATGGAAAACCAACTTTTTCTATGTTCATATTTCCTAACTAGCTCTTTAGTAACCATTGGAAGGCCCCAAAAGGCAGTTAGAGAAGTTATAGAACATATAAAAGGTTTTATTTTAATTTTTATTTATTTATTAAAATTTGGAGAGGATATAGTATTGAGTAACATTAAATAAAATTCCTATTATTGAAGAAAAGTACACACAAACCCTATTTTCCTATGTATGTGTATTGATTGTTAACTGTGTAAATCTTTTCAATGAAGAAAATCACAATGATATAAAGTTTATGACATTTACATGGGATTGGTAAGTTTTTATTTTATTTATTAAAGGTTTATTTAACCTTTACATTATTTTCATGCCATTTTGTACAAAACATAACACAGTCCTATAAAAGTCACATATTATTGCACAGTCAAATAGAGACCTTGATAAAAAAAAGTGGAGTAAAGGGTTTAAGGTGTTTTTTTGATGATTTTAAAAGGTTTGGGATTTTTTAATAGAGTTTTAAAAACCATAATATTGATTTTAAAATCTCTATAGTGATCACAATCTTCAAATAACCCTTCTCAAGTTTGTGTAGGACAAGAAAACCCTGAATTAGGGTTTTGAGAGTAAAAGCTTATTTTCAAGAGTTTCACCTATCAAAAAACTATAAAAAATTAAAATAATAGTGTTCAAGGTTTAATAAGGTATTTTAATTTTTTTAGGTTTGTATGAATAAGTAGAATATGGAAATAGTGGACTCTGTTGGATTAGCCCTTAGAGAGACCTAATTGGAAGAGGCCTAAGGCTAGAAAAGTGGTCTATAGGTTGTTTCAGACCAAGAAATTTTATGGAGAGATAAAATTTGATATAGGGTACTTGAAATTTTCATTTTTTTTTGGTATTCAATCCTTATTTTTCCATACAAATAATAAAACCATAATAAAAGGCTACAAGAAAGGTTTTAAGGTCTAGAGAAGTGTATACAACTTATAGGGTTAATACTTTTGGATAAGTTGATCTACATTATTTTGGTATCAGAGCCAAAAAAATACATATAGAATTAATTTTTTAAGGATATATTCCTTGAGAGGAAGAGAATCTAGAAGTTATATGACAAATTGTCTGAGAGAAGACAAGATGTCACTAAGGAGGAATACAGTAGGTAAGAGAGCAACAACTATACAGATAGCAGATACCATCTTGAAATAATTAAGGAACATAAAAGCCAAAATTTATGCTAGAATAATAGAAGTTGAGGTTAATCAGAGAAGGGGAGTAGTCATAGGTAATTTGAGTGACCAAGCGGAAGAAAAACCATATGCACTAGAATTGAAAGATGAAGGAGAGAGAGAGACTGAGGAGCAAAAGTTTTAGAGATTAATGAAGGTGGTGAAAGGGTAGGGATATAATCCCAAATTATATCTTCTAATATATGTAGGTAGCCTCAGTGGAGAAGAACTCCTTGATTGGATAGGAGAGCTGGATAAATACTTTGATTTTGAGGATACATCAGAAGAGCTATAGGTAAATTTTTATAGGACCAAGCTGAAGGGTCATGCATCTCTATGGTGGGATTACATATAGGATAATATAAGGAAGAAAGGAAAGGCCAAGATTAGGTCTTAGGATAGGATGGTTGAAAAATTAAAGAGCAAATTCTTGCCTAGTGACTACATCACTAACCTGTATAAGAAGCTTCAAAACTTGAAACATAAAGAGATGGGGGTAAGAGAGTAAAATAAAGAGATATACAAACTAATAATTATATTAAGTCATATGGAAGATGATAATGACAATATGTCTAGGTATCTCAATGGCTTGAGATATAAATTGAAGGATGAGTTGAGTCCTGATAGTCTAAAAACACTATAAGAATGCTACCAATTGGAATTTAAATTTTAAGACAAACTCAATAGGAAAAAACAATATAACATAGGTAGAGGTGAAATTTTTATAGGTAGGGGACAACAAAGAAGTAGAGGAAATTCATAAAGAGGTAGCCAAGGAGAGTCTAGTACCTCACATGAGTAGCCATCTAGTTCAAGACGAGGATTTAGAGGTAGAAGACCTTATTTCAAGGATGGATATACACCAAGTGGTAGAAGATCATGTGGATTTGTAGGAAGGTGTTTTAAATTCAAAAAAAATTCTAGACATAGATCATGGGAGTGATAAGAGGATCAACTAGTAGGGATTCTAAGAACCGAAGGAAGAAATCAAATTGCACAGGGAGTTGAGGAGGAGAGTGTTTGTTATACATAAATTGTGGAGGAACCTAAGGTATGATAGTCATTTAGAATGAGGAGGGTGATGATCAAGACACCCAAGGAGGAGCCATCACAAATAAAAACACTTTTTAGAACTTCTTTCAAATGCTAAGGTAAATGTTGTAAAATGGTCATAGATTCAGGAAGTACAAATAATCTAGTTTTTGTTGAAATGGTTTGTAAATTTGGATTGAAGAAGTTGCCTCACCCCACACCATACAAGGCCTCATGGTTGAAAAAGGGTCATAAAGTCTTGGTAAGTGAGCAAAGTTGGGTGGAATTACAATTTTGAAGGTACAAGGACAAGATCCTTTGTTATGTCATCCCCATGGATGTTTGTCATGTGCTTCTTGGGAGGCCTTCAAAATATGATAGGTAAATCACTCATAATGGAAGGAGAAATGTGTAAACATTGGTCAAAGATGGAGTTATTAATACCTTTATACCAATAAAGGATGAAGATAATGACCAATAATATAGGTCAAACGTGATGTTGGTAAGTGGTAAAGAGTTTCTAAGTTCCATGAATGAAGAGGAGTTGGGATTTGCATTGGTAGTCAAGCCTAAGACTATTATGATAGCCATAAATATCAATGAGTTGCCTCAATAAAACCAAGACATGTTAGAGGAGTATGCATAAATAGTGGTTGATGAGTTTTCAAGTACATTTCTACCTATGAGGAACATCACTCTTCATATAGACTTTATTCCTGGAGCAAGCTTGACTAATAAGGAAGCCTATAATATTACCCCTAAATAAAATGTGGAGACCAAGAGAGAAGTACAAGAGCTTCTAGATAAAGGGTTATATTTTTTATTGTATTTTCACCCTTTGAAGAGATATCAAAGCTCTACTCATCCAAGTGGCACAATGGAAACACCTCTATGCTTGTGGGTAGCGTAAGGATGAGGTGAATCTCTAGATAGGGCTAGGGTATCTCCCTTTATGTACCAATTTAGATTGCAACTACAATTAACTTGGGGGGTGAAAAGGGAGAGAAATAACTGAAATAAAACTAATATAAGGGAGGTGATACACTAAATAACATGATGACATCCAACCATATGCATGTTATACTTGAAATCAAAAGATAAACTGAATATACACTTCTCCAATCTTCATCTTCTCACATCAATGTTACATTGTGAGGTTATGGATGAATGAAAAAATATAGGAAGACTAGACAAGAGGAATATTAGGGCATTAATGAATAAGATAAATAACTAAATCTTAGACATTTTTTACATAGTTCACATGCCCTGCAAGAAGAATCTTTCCAATTGTAAATAGATGATAGAATGACATAACATGTTAAGGAATCCATAGTCTTCACTTATGAAAAATCAAACATTTAAAATATACAAACTAATAAAAATCATAAGGGATGTAAAAATCAGTAGTATTTTTGATCAAAAGGTATATATTTGAGTAGGGCTTCACCATACCCAGGTAGAGCCTCTATATAATGGCTAAAATGGCTAGTTCTTATAAAACTTGAGAGAGAGAAGATAAGAGAGAATTAAAAGGGTCACAAGGACAATTTTCAAGCTGAGAAAAGTAGTTAATTATACATGATAAAATTATGTTGGATGAACCATTCAAGGCAAATAAGTACAAATGTCAATTCAAGGCCTATACTTTGTGAAAAGTGGCATAAAACTCCTTATTCTAGCTTATAAAAACTACCTTCATGATTGGCCTTGTTTTAACACCTCATAACTAATTAGGACCAGGTATGATGATTTTAATTAATTTTAAGGACATCAAACATGACTTTACATGAATTTTTTGCAATCTTGGTCATCTAGAATCACCTGGAAAGGAGCAATCATCATCTGCTATCAAGAAAACTACTCTTCCATACACTCTACACACTTGGCCTCAAAATTGGAATTATTTTATAATTAAAATCCATGGGAGGGAGTGTATTAAATTTTTAAATACCCTCCATTTCCTTAGAGGCATCAAGAAATCTTTAAAATTATTTCAAGTGAAGCTTTCCACCCCTCTCACTAGCTTGTCCATTACACTAGTTTTGACTAGCTAAGTTAAATCACCTGGTTTAGACACTTATAAGTTTATTAAAGGAATTAAATGACCATAGGGAATTATAAAAATCCTATAAATTCCTTCCAAACTTTATTTCACCTTAAAAATCCTCTTATAGACTACATAACACCAAAATGGTCAAAAATATCTCATTTCTACCATGTCCGTACAAGTTTGTACAACTAATTTGCATGTGAGGGAGCCTGAGTGAGTCCTATAAAAGGTAAAATAGGTTTCATGAGAAATTTTTTCCATTATATCAGATTTATAGATCCTTTTCCACCATCGGGTCTTTGTAAGGGTTTAACAAGGGTTTTAGGCCTGTTTGCCCTTTTAAGCTTCGTTCATAAAGGTTTGACATTAGATTTTAAAACTAATGCCACAAATTGATTTATAGAGACATATTTTAACTTATTTTAACTTTTATAACTCCAATGTAAATCACCAAGAAATATGAGAGCTCTTGAAATCACGCTATCGAGCTCTTTTCCTTATTATAATAGGCCTAATGTTGCCCTCAAGCCAAAATTAGCTCTCGCAGGGTTTTTTTTGCATCTCAATTATTTTTACACATATTTATTGTACACATGAAAAAATTTCAATAGGTTATAAGTCATATCAAATACTATAAATGAAAATGACTCCCTCATCTAACACTAGGCATTAACCTTGTCTTTAGGCTTGACTATAATTCCAAGGATTTAAAGCATATTGGTGGGCTTATTTTCATTTAAATAGCTCAAACACATATAAAATGATCCAAAATACATGTCACAACTAATTTAAAATCTCACTGAGGGATATAATTGAGATTGAGCCTTGTTTGGACTCTAGGCCAAAACCTTCCTAGTAGGCTTGCTTGCAAACCTTGAGGGACCAAGAAATTTCATTTGGTGTCATCCTCTTATGATTTTTTTCCATGATTATAATAGGATTAACTCAGATTTACATACCTTTTAGTAATTTCCATAAGCTCCTAAAGGGTCACTTTGATACCTTTTTCCCAAAAATGGCAAGGTTTAGGCATGAGGGGAGTGCCCTCTATCTGAGACAAAATAGAGGTAACTTCCCTTGTTTGATTAGGAAAACCAAGGGTTAGAGATGTTTCTAAAATTGGTTAGGATGATCCATAACAAAATTAAGCTTTTGGTTAGGTCATTTTACCCCCCAACCTTTCAAAAAACTTAAATAAACTCCTTAAATGTAGACTGTATGCACAGGGTTTTCCAAAAGGGCTGTGAGCTACATGTTTGGGATTCTTTATTAGTTCTCATGTCATGAAATTTATATGAGTTTTGTATATATTTTTATGGCCATGTTCTCAATCTATATTTCACTTCAAATCTCCAAACACCTCATACACGCCTTGTTTCCCAACTTTATGGACTGTTGGCTGAGACACCCTTATTTAGACCTACTTGAAGGTATTCATGCTTAATTTACCTTGGAAGAAATGAATAAGAGTCATTAAAATCTTATATGATCATAAAAACATATTTTAGAACCAAATTTTCACTTTGGGTAACCCTAGATCATCATGTAGGACCTCTTTCTCAACTCACTACTTGACTATGTTTTGCCTTTTGGAGTGATGCGTGTAGGTTGCTTCAGCTATTGAGCTTGAGAAAGATGTTGTAAATTAACCCTAGAGTCCTTTTAAACCATCCCAAACCTATTTGAGTTTATTCATTTGATTCTTAAACATTACCTATATCTCAATATCTTCAAACTATTCACTGTCTGCCTATTGATTGAGATGCTCTACTTTTAACTCTGTTGTAGGTGTTTAAAGATGCTTGAGTTTTGAAAAAAATTATTTTATAGCTTATAGAAGAGTTTAATATTATAGGACAAATTTTGGATATATTTTCCCCCTTGTTTAATCCCAAACCTTATCTCATGCATATAAACCCAACTGACTATCTACCTACAGTCACCTATAGTTGACTGTAGGCAGAGTCTCAAGACTTGTAGATGAATATCCTTCATTGGAAACTAAGACATACCCTTTGGAGAGCCATTGAAACACTAAACAATCCTTTTATATCAATTATTTGTGCTTATAAGCTTCAAACTTCCAAGTTCATCTTAAAAGTTCAAAGGGTGCCTATAGGCAGGCTATAGGTGGAGATTTGTAGGTGTTTTAGAGGCTTAAAGGTGATCATGTAGGGGTATTTATTATGTCTTGGCCTCTATAGATAGACTTTTAACATGAATAAGATGTTTAATACCATTAGATATCATTGAACATGATCACTTCCTTCAACACCATCACCTTGGGAAGCAATAGCATTCTATCACTCAAATCCTATAGATAACATTGAGGAAATTCAGTGTGTTAATTGACAACTTTGAGGTACCTAACTACTATCCTCATTTACTCATTTTTACTCTATGTTATGCAAGATCAATGTACCATGGTAGGGATGTAAAACCAAACTATTATGATGCCTTAAATTCCTTTGACACCATGTTATATGCTAATCACAAAAGACCCCCCTTACCTTTTTTTTACACTTTCAAGGAAAAGAGCCCTAAACACTGCTACTTGATCATTAGATGATGGTTCTCAACCTTATTTGCAAACTTAGACCTCACAAAGGGCTAGTCATGGTTTTAGCTCATTTATGACCTCAAATATATCTTAGTAATCAACATTATCACTTTAAAAAGGCTACCTTGCTCTTTGTGGTACCACCTGTAGGTGGTTATGGTCATATGCAAGCAGTGAAGAAGAGTGTGGGCAGTGTGTAGGGTATGCATGTTTGTGACCAAATTTATGATTTATCATGATTTAAAAGTTAAATATTGGAACTCTAAAGAATTATATACCATTAAAATCTCCTATTTTACTCTGAGATCATCCTATGAGGCTCCTGTAGATGCACTCTCTAATGGTGGATTGTATGAAACTACTATGTATGACTGCAACAGTCCCCTTATAAATTATTTAGAAGGTATGTCTTGTTTTTTTCTTATTATAATGATTAAAAACTTTAAAAAATGCTTTAAAACTCCATTAATGCTTTATAGGTCTCCATTATATATGATTCAATCATGGCAACAAGTGCAAATGGGTTAAAATATGACTGTATGGTATTCGATGACTGCACTCATGGATAAAGTTACCTTGAAGGGTGAGATTGAAAAGTGATGAGATTTAAATAAAATTTAAATCATGGTAATGAACTCATATCCACCCTATGAAATAGTTAATAAAGCATGAAAATCTGAAAATGGTGGAAACATGCCTATCAATCTCAAAAGAGACTAGTCTACAGAACTAAGGTTACTAGCTCATCAAATCAACTTGGAACATGAAAAAAAACATGAGAAACATTAGATAAATAATTAAAAATTATATATAATCAAAATAAATGGCTTATTTATACAAAATTTCTTAAACTAAGGCAAAACTGATAGGGTGTATTGATTAACAAGCAAATTTTCATAGTCAACTTCATGAGGATGGTTAATGAAGCACATTACACCATTATTTAAAATAATTATATTAAAATTAAGGTATCTAAGTTAACTTTAATCTCACCAAGGTGTTTGAGCTGAAACATCTTGAGTTGTTTGTACCAAGTATAAACCTGCAAATCACTTCCACTTGCCAAGAAGGGTTGAAAAGGAGTAGAACAGTTTTGAGAAATAAATGGAATTTATAAATTAAAAAAAATGTGTAACTGAGATTTTTTAAGTTTAAGAGGCACTTATTTACCATTTCCCACATGGTACACTTCCTAAGGAGCTCGTACAAGTGCCAAACTCCTCTTTTCCTTTAAGAAAACTGCCTTTTCTTATATATAACCTATCATATTTTAATTTTTTCAGTTAATATAGATTTATAGGGACACATTTAAAATTAAATAATATTTTTAAACCTTAAAATTTCCAAATAAACTCGTATAAAGCATTAAATGCACCTTTTTTACCCCTAAAATGACCCAAAATGATAAATAGACATAAAAATTAATTGACCAAGGCCAATATAAAATTATTTGACATTAATTATCAAGTAATAAACCCTATGACAATCATATTACACCCCATATATACCTATAAAGTCAATAATTTTCCTATAGGTGCTCTAATTTGACTAAAAAGTCAAATTTGGTCAACAAATTAGTGATTCATTGGGGTAGTATGCTTGTTATACTAACTAGAACAGTGGCCTTATCAGTCCATTGGGATTAGGAATAATTTTAAGCTTGATATAAAAAATGAAACCTTTGACCATTGACCAAGACAAGATAACTAATGACTACCTCAACCACATAAAATAAGGGCACACACCAAGCAAAGCAAATACACTATCAAGACACACACACACATGTGATCAAGGCACTTAGGGAAATATAAAAATAGAATATTAAATAAAACCAAAAACAAATTATACCTCACTTTACAATATCAAATGGATAGTTTCTTAGATCTCCTTTTGCATGAGATGGATGAGGGTGCTAAGCATGCTGCTCTTTAGATTGAACACTTGATGGATCAGACCTATTCATTGGCACTTCGATTAAATTGTTCTCAAGTATATCATCTTAAAATAGGTCTATAATGTATACATATTCCTCTTTATCTTTTACACATACTTCATGTTTCTACTCACTCTCTTTCTTATGATCATTTTTCATCTTCTTTGTAGGCATGGTCTCAAAAGGAATGATTTTTTGTTCCTTGAAAGATTGAGGCCAATAGAGGTTTGTCTTGAAATCCAAAGGCTGATGTGGTTTTTTTTATTACTTACCTATGACATTTTGGACAATTTAATCTTGGTTATATATGACATCTTGGACAATGTCATCTTTCTTACCATCACTTTTAACTAGCCCTAAAGGAGTTGTAGACCCCTTAAGAGATTCAAACTCTTTGCAAGTGTCCTCAAATATCTACCACAAGTTATCATCTTCACTTTGATCAAAATAATGAAGAGTAACAACAATATATACTCCCTCATCTTTTTATTTAGATTTTAATAAGACCTCTTCCAAGATTTCTTCAACATAAGGAATGTATGCTTCATCATCAACCAAACAAGGAGATTCAACACAAGATATCACCTCTTATTCAAAACTTAGGACCTATTTAAGGTTTTTAAACTGTACCTAAGCCATAAAAATATGATCTTGTTGGTCAAAGTATGTAATATCTTTAATCTCCTTCTTAGTGATTCCAAGACTGGGCATCTTGAAATATGGTAACCTAACCCAATAAGGTTGCCAAGGAGTTGCATCTTCTTCAAGTAAGAGATATAAATTTTCCTCAACCAATTATTTATTTTGATTTTCCAAAACTATAGGTCCATCAAGGAAAAGGGTGATGGGATGAGGACAAAAATAACTAGTTGGTGGAGGTGGAACATAGGGCTCAAAATCAGATTGAGAATGCAAAGTTGCAAATTCATTTGGGAGCTCTTAAGGAAGGGGAGGCAGACCTTGGACTAAAACAAATTGATTTTCTTCCCTCCATTTGACAACTACTTATTCAAATCTGATTTAACTTTAGGGATCTCTTGAGGAAGGGTGGATGGGGTGTGTTTAGGCATAGGATCTTCTTTTGGGTTTAAACCTTCTATCACACCTTGATTTAACAACCTCATCTTTGACTCTAACTCCTAAATTTACTTGGCTATGTTTTCTTGGAAAAGTTTATCTAGAAGTTCATAGGAATCATCATGAGTATAATGAATACATTAGGGCTGACATGGGGCAAAATAATCTTCTTGAGGAAAGGTAGGAATAACTTTAAAAAGATCAACTTCATTCACCACTTCACACTCCTTATCAACCAAACTTCCATCTTCTTTATTTCCCCATGATTACAATATCTTACTCTAGATTAAGATGTTAGGATTAGAAGTATTTTCTTGAGGAAGGGTGGGAGGGGTTGGTCTATAATCAAGCTCCTTCTCAACTTCACACTTTTTTTTAAGACTTTTCTCCTCTTTCTTTTCCCATGACTCCACTATTTTACTCCAGCTTAGGATATTGGGACTAGAGATCTCCTTTTGAGATGGTGGGGATGACTTGTGAAAGGGAAATGAGGGATTTAAATCCACTTCCTTTTCTACCAACATGGAATACTGCATATGCATATTTTACAATTCAATATACCTATCAAGATTAGCTTCAAACATAAGGTTTCTCTTTTCAATTCTCTCCTCCAACTGGTTTGGAAAAGTATGACTTTGATAGGTTTGATTTGGCTCATGGGTAAGGGTCATGTATGGCTGGTAGGAAACTTGGGAAAGTGGATATGAAGTTTTATAAGTATGGTGAGTTTTCCTTTCATGAAACTTAGCCTATCCTCTAAGGAAAAAAATAGACCACTCACATCAAGCATCTCACTTGTGAGCCTTTGCCAATTAGCTCTCTCAATAGGTACCCAATATTTTTTGATCAAATCTACTAATTCTCTCACCCTATTAATAATATGACTAGGAATACATTGACCAAATGCCATCTGAGTATCAAGATCCAACATATACCTTTCATAACCCAAGAGTGTCTTTTTGAAGGTGGAAATGGGTTGGCTTGAGGAGTGGCTAGGTTGACTAGGAGCAAGACATGGAGAAGGCTAATTTTAAGACTGATATACTTCATGAAAGGGCTGAAAAGGATCATATTGGATATAATTAATGTTATATTGAGGTTGGTAAGGATCATGATAAGATTAACCAAGGAATTGTTCATATTGATAGGGAATGGTATAAACTTGCAATGTCTCACCAACTTGTAGAGAACAAAACTCAACACCAAAGTCATCCATAAAACTTCATTAAAAGAAATAAAACAAAGAAATAAATTGATAACAATTTTAAAAGGATAACCTAGGCTGATTGACTAGCTGATAGATCTTCAAAGTCACGACTGATGCTTGAATAGATGCCTCTAAAGGCTGATTATTGAGAGACAACACCAAAAATATTCTAACCTCTTAGACCAAGAGTCCCACTAGGCATGATAAAAACTATTTTCACTTGTATTTTAACCATTTGAGGAGATATAAAATATCTCCTCATCCAAGTGGCACAATGGAAACACCTCTAGGCTTGTGGGTAGCCTAAGGATGAGGTGAATCTCTAGATAGGGATAGCTCCCTTGATGTACCACTTTGGATGATAACTACACTTAACTTGTGGGGTGAAAATGGAGAGAGATAACTAAAAGAAAAATAATTTAAGGGAGGTGATACACCAAATAACATGATGACATCCAACCATATTTATGTTACACTTGAAATCAAAGGACAAATTGAACATACACTTACTCCAATCTTCATCTTCTCACATCAATGTTACATTGTGAGGTTATGGATGAATGTGAAAATCTAGGAGGAATAGATAAGAGGAATATGAGGGAAATAATGAATATAATAAATCAATAAATCTTAGACATTTCCTAGAAAACTTCACATGCCCTGCAAGAAGAAGCTTTCTAATTGCAAATAGATGATATAATGAAATAACATACTAAGGAATCCATAGTCTTCACTTATGCAAAATCAAACATTCCAGATTAACACACTAATAATATTCATATAGGAGGTAAAAATTATTATTATTATTGATAAAAATTTATACATTTGAGTAGGGCTTTTCCATACTCAAGTGGAGCCTCCATATAATGGCCAAAATGGCTAGTTCTTATAGAACTTGAGAGAGAGAGGAGAAGAGAGAAGTCTAAGGGTCACAAGGACACTTTTTAACATAATAAAATTATTTAATTGTGCATGAGAGAAGTATTTTTGATGAACCATGCAAGTCTAATAATTAAAAATGTCAATTCAAGGCATAAAATTTGTGAAAAGTGGCATAAAACTCCTCATTCTGGCTAAGAAAAACTACCTTCATGATTGGCCTTGTTTGAATGCTTTGTAACTGATTAGGACCAGGTATGATGATTGGAATTAAGTTTAATGACATAATACATGCCACTCCATGTATTTTTTTTAGGCATGGTCATCATGAATCACCTGGAAAGGAGCAATCATCATCTACTATCAATAAAATTGCTCTTCCATGCACCCTACACACTTGGCCTCAAAATTGGCATCATTTGCTCATAAAAATATATGTTTAAATGTGGATTAAATTTTTTAATACCATACATGTCCTTATATTTTTTATGAAATCTTTAAAACAAGTTCAAGTGAAGCTTTCCACCCCTCTCACTAGCATGTCTATTAGGCCAGTTTCGATTGGTTGAGTTGAATGACCTAGTTTGGACACATACAAGTTTATTAAAGGAATTAAATGACCATATGGATTAAAAAAAATCCTATAAATTCTATCCAAACTTTATTTCACCTTTAAAATCCTCTTGTAGCTTACACAACACAAAAAATGGTCAAAAATTCTTGGTTTATGCCATGTTTGTACAAGTTCATACAACTAATTTTCATTTTAGAGATCTTGAGTGAGTCATATAAATTTTAAAATAGGTATCATGAGAAAAATATTCCATTATCTCATATTTATATCTACATTTCCATCATCAGGTCTCTACAAGGGTTTAATAAGGGTTTTAGGCCTTAATACCCTCTTAAGCTTCATTCATAAATGTTTGACATTGGAGTTTTAAAATAATGCCACAAATTGATTTATAAAGACCTATTATAACTTATATAAACTTATATAACTCCCATTTAAATAACTAAGAAATATGTGAGCTCTTGAAATCACCGTATCGAGCTCTTTTCCTCATTCTAATAGCCCTAAAGTTTTCCTCAAGCCAAAATTAGCTCTCTCAAGGTTTCCCTTAAATCTAAATTATTTTTACACATCTATATTATACCCATTAACATGTTCCAATGTGTTATACTTTATATCAAATACTGTAAATGAAAATGAACCCCTCATTTAGCATTAGACCTCAGCCTTATCTTTAGGCCTGACTAAAATTCCAAGGGTTTAAAGCATCCTAATGAGTTTATTTGAATTTAAATAGTGAAAAAAAATATAACATGATCAAAAATACATGTCATAACCAATTATATAGCTCACTTATGGATAGAATTATGATTGACCCCTTATTTGGACTCTATGCCAAAACCTGCCTTGTAGGCCTACTTGCAAACCTTGAGGGTCCAAAGCATTTTGTTTGGTTTCATCCTCATGTTATTTGTTTCCATGATTATAATAGGTTTTAATATACCTTTCATACCTTATAGGAAGGTCCATCAGCTCCTAAAGGGTCACTTTGATACCTTTTTCCCAAAAATGCCAAGATTTATGCATGAGGGGAGTGCCCTCTATCTGAGACAAAAAAGAGGTAACTTCCCTTATTTTCTTAGGAAAAATGAGGGTTTTATGTGTTTATAAATTTTTTGAATATTATCCATACCAAAATTGAGTTTCTGGTCAGATCATTTGACCCCTAAACCTTTCAAAAAACCTAAACAAATTCCTTAAATATAGACTGTATGTACAGGGTTTTCCAAAAGGGCTGTGAGCTACTTATTTGGGATTATTTATTGTTTTTCCTATCATGTAATTTATATGAGGTTTATATATATTTTTATTACTATGTTCTCAATCTCTTTTTTCACTTCAAATCTCCAAACATCTCATACAAGCCTTATTTCCCAGCTTTATGGACTGTTGGCTGAGACACCCTTATTTAGACCTACCTGAAGGTATTCATACCTGATTGACCTTGGAATTAATGAATAGGAATCATTAATATATTATAGGATCATAAACACATATTTTATAACCTTGTTTTCACTTTGGGTAACCCTAGATAATCATTTAGAACCACTTTCTCAACTTACTATCTGACTATGTTTTGCCTTTGGGAGCGATGCCTGTAGGTTGCTTCGGTTATTTAGCTTGATAAAGATGTTATAAATTCCCCATAGAGTCTCCTTGAATCTTTCCACACCTATTTTATCTCATTCCTTTTATTCTTAAGCATTACCTACACCTCAACATCTTCAAACTATTCACTATCTGCCTATTAAACGAGATGCTCTATTTTTTACTCTATTGTAGGTGTTTAAACATGCTTGAGTTTTACAAAAAGTGATTTTAGAGGATTATATAAGAGTTTAAGATCATAGGAATTTTTTTTGATCTATTATCCCTATTTTTTAGTTCCAAACCTTATCTCATGCATATAATCCCAACTGGCTGTCTACCTACAGTCACCTATAGTTGACTATAAGCAAAGTCTCAAGACTTGTAGATGAATATCCTTCATTGGAAACTAAGACATACCATTTTGAGAGCCATTGTAACACTAACCAATCCTTTTATATAAATTATTTTTGCTTATAATATTCAAATTCCCAAATTCACCTTAAGAGTTCAAAGGGTGCCTATAGGTAGGTTTTAGGTGGCGATTTTTATGTGTTTTGGAGGCTTAAAGGTGATCATGTAGGGGTATTTATTATGTATTGACCTCTATAGATATAATTTTAACAAGACTAGGATGTTTGACACCATTGGAGATCATCAACCATGATCATTTCCGTAAACACTATCACCTTGGGAAGCAATAGCATTATATCACTCAAATCCTGTAGATAATGTTGAGGAAATTCAATGTGTTAATTGACAACTTTGAGGAACCTAACTATTGTCCTCCTTTACTCCTTTTTCCTCCATGTTATGTAATATCAATGTCCCATGGTAGGGATAAAAAACCAAACTATTATGATGCCTTAAATTCCTTTGACACAATGTTATATGCTAATCATACAAGACCCCCTGACCTCTATTTTACACTTTCAAGGAAAAGAGCCCTGAATGTTGCTACTTGATCATTGGAGGATGGTTCTCAACCTAATTTACCAAATTATCCCTCCAAAAGGGTAAGTAATGGTTTAAACTCATTTATGACCTCAAATATAGATTTATCATCAACATTAGCACTTTAACAAGGCTACCTTGCTCTTTGTGGTACCACTTATAGGTGGTTATGGTCATATGCAAGCAATGAAGAAGAGCGTGGGCAGTATGTAGGGTATGCATGTTTGTGACAAAATTTATGATTTTTCAAGGTTTCCAAGTGAAATATTGTCACTCTAAATACTAATATACCATTAAAATCTCCCATTTGACTCTAACATCATCCTATGAGGCACCTGTAGATGCACTCTCCAATGGTGGATTGTATGAAACTATTATGTATGACTAAAATAATCCTATTATACATTATTTAGAAGGTATATATTGTTTTTATTAATTAGGATCATGATTAACACCTTAAAATCATGCTTTAAAACTCCATTAATGATTTACAAGCCTCCATTATATATGATTTAATCATGGCAACAAGTGCAAATGGGTGAAAAGATGATTGTATGGTATTCTATGACTACACTCATGGAGAAATTTACTTTAAAGGGTGAGATTGAAAAGTGATGAGATTGAAATAACATTTAAATCATGGTAAATAACTCATCTCCACCCTATAAAGTAGTTATCAAAGAATGAAAATTTGATAATGGTGGAAACATGCCTATCAATCTCAAAAGAGACCAGTCTATAAAACTGAGGTTACTAGCTCATCAAATCAACTTGGAACGTGAAACAAAGCATGAGGAACATCAGATAAGTGATTAAAAAATAATAATCAATCTTAACTTATAATTCATATAAAATTACTTAAATCAAGCAAAACTTGTAGGGTGTACAGATTAACGAGCATATTTGCACAATCAACTTCATGAGGATGGTTCATGAAGCACATTCCACCATTATTAAAAATCCTTATATTAAAGTGAATGTATCTAAGTTTAATTTAATATACCCAAGGAATTTGAGCTTAAACATCTTGATCTATCTGTACCAATTATAAACCTACAAGTCACTTTTGCTTGCCAAAAAGGACTGAAAAGGAGTAGAATAGTTTTGAGAAAGAAATGGAATTCAAAAATAAAAAATTGTGTAACTAAGCTTGGGGAAGCTAAAGAGGCACTACTTGACCATTTTTGACATGACACACTTCTCAAATAGGCTGTACAAGTGCCAAAATCCTCTTTTCCTTCAAGAAAACTACCTTTTCTTCTGTATAACCTGTCATATTTTAGTTTTTTTAGTTACTTAAGACTTATAAGGACACATGGGACATTACATCATGTTTTGACACCTTCAAATTTCTCAATAAACTCGTATAAAGCATTAAATGCACCTTTTTGACCCCTAAAATGACCCAAAATGTTAAATAAACATAAAAACTAGTTAACCAAGGCTAATATAACATTATTTAACATTAATTAACATGTAACACATCTTATGACACTCATATTACACCTTATATAGACCTAGAAAGTCAATAATTTGCCTATAGGTGCCCCAATTTGACTAAAAAGTCAAATTTGGTCAACAAGTTGATCAAAGAAAGTCTTAGTCCTTATGCAGTGCCTACAGTGTTGGTACCTAAAAAGGAAGGTGAGTGGAGAATGTGTAATAAATCTAGGGATATCAATAAGATCACTAGTAGATATAGGCTTCCACTTCCTAGGATGGAATATTTGATGGATTTCTTGAGTGGGGCAAGCTATTTTTATAAAATTGATCTCAAGAGTGGGTACTATCAGATTAGGATCAGACAAGGAGATGAGTGGAAAATCACTTTCAAAAAAAATGAAGGATTTTATGAATGGTTGGTTATTCCATTTGGTTTGACCAATGCACCAAACACTTACATGAGGCTGATGAATGAAGTCCTCAAGTTTTTTATAAGAAAATTTGTGGTGGTATATTTGGATGACATAATTATCTACAACCATAGCAAGGAAGAGCACCTTCACCATTTGGATCTAATAATGAGGAGGCTACAATAATAAAGGTTGTTAATAATCCTCAATAAGTGTGAATTCATGAATTCAAAACTATTGTACCTTAGATTTTTCATCTCTCAAATCATACTAAAGATGGATAAGAATAAGGTAAAGGTAATCATGGAGTAGCCAACACCTATGATAATTATAGAGGTAAGAAGCTTTCATGGTATTGAAAGTTTATATAGGAAGTTTATTAGTAATTTCAATGGGATATATTCTCCTATCATATACACCAATAAGGGAGACAATAAGAGGTTTGTGTGGAGTGATAAATTCGAGAGAAGTTTCCAATACTTGAAGCAAAGGATAACGAAGAAACCTATATGGCATTGCCAAACTTCAACAAGGTGTTTCAAATAGAACGTGATGTAAGTGGAGAGGCAATATGAGTTGTACTAAGCCAAGAGGGTAGACCTATATCCTATTTTAGTGAAAAGTTGAATAATGATAAGAAGTGCTCATCCTATGACTTAGAGTTCTATGAAATGGTACAAGCATTAAAGAAGTGGAGGCATTATCTAATGCCAAAGGAGTTAATTATATATATAGACAATCATGCACTTCAATTCATCACCAATCAGCCCAAACTAAACCAAAAACACATGAAGTGGGTGGAGTACATGCATAATTTCACCTTCAACATCAAGCATAAACAAGGACAAAGTAACAAGGTTGTAGATGCATTGAGTAGGAGAGTCTTGTTGGTGTATGAAATATAACTTGAGAGTTTTAGAATTGAATCAATCAATGAAAAGTATGAAGATGATAAAGACTTCAAGGAAGCATAAAATGCTTACAAGCACCCAACTACACTCAACAAGGAGCCATACTTAGATTGTCTTACAAGATGCACTTCTATTTAAAGGGGTGCATCTATGTGTACCAAAAAGTTTAATAAGGGAGAATCTGATCTAAGAAAAGCATAGTGGGAGTATGGTAGGCCTCTTTGGGCTTGATAAGACATTGGAGTAGCTCACTAGACACTACTATTGGCCTGAAATGCAAGTAGAAGTGAGGAGGTATGTTGAAATATTTAAAAAAATTCATTTGTATAAGGGAAAGAGAACTAATTTAGGTTTGTATCAACCTCTAACAGTCCCAAATAGGCCTTGGGAATCCATAAGCATGGACTTTGTTATGGGACTACGTAGGACACAAAGAGGTTTTCACTTAATATATGTAGTTATGGATAGATTTTCTAAAATGGCACATTTCATTCCATGTAGGATCACTAATGATGCCACCCATGTGGTAAGTTTATTTTTCAAAGAAGTTTTAAGGCTTCATGGACTATCATTAAACATTGTATCTGATAGAGACACTAAGTTCCTTGGCTAGTTTTGGAGAACACTATGGAGAAAGCTAGGCATAAACTTGAGTTTTAGTTCAACTTACCATCCTCAGATAGATGGTCAAATTGAGGTGGTTAATATAAGTCTAGGGAACCTATTGAGGTGTCTATCTAAGGACAATCCCAAGTAGTATGATCTTGTGTTGCCTCAAGCAAAGTTTACCTATAATGACTCTACCAATAGGATCATTGGCATGAGTCATTTTCAATTAATATATGGTATGTATCCTATATGAGTGTTTTAACTTAGAAATATCAGTCATATGGACAAGAGGAGTGTTGAAGGTGAAGAGTTTTCAATGGATATAAAGGAGGTACATGAATAGGTAAGGAAGCATATAGAGACTAGTATGGAAAAGTATAAGAAACATGGTGACGAGTATTCTAGAGGCATGAATAGAAGTGAGTTTTCATATTGGATACTTGGTTTTGCATCATCTCAAGAAGGATAGGTTTTCAAGAAGTGATTACAATATGCTGAAGATGAAGAAAATTGGTCCTTGCAGGGTACTTAGGAAGTTTGCTAACAATGCCTAAGAGTTAGAATTACCTATTGGTGTAGGGATATAACCAATATTTAATTTTATATACCTATAAAATTATAAATAAGGAGTAAAAGGTGAGAAAACAATAGAAGGAATATATACAACAAGTCCAGATTGGATAATACAATTGCCTTAAGCCAAGTCAAAAGAATTAGAATGCATACTAGATAAGTAAATGATCAAACAGACTAGAGACAAGCAATATTTTAGGTATATGATCAAATGGAAAAACCAACCAATTGAATATGATACATTTATTACTGATCATGACATAAAAATGCATGGGATTACTCTAGAAATACTCATAGATAATAGTCATTGAGTTCTTTTCTCTTTCCCTAGGAGTATAATATAGGAGCATCACTTCTAGGATAGGTTTTCTTACAAATTTTGGTTTGATTGTTAAAATTTTGGATTTATGATGGCCTATTAGGTGTTTTTATTCTTATACCATCCTTATTTTTCAAATTTATAAGTTATTTTTATTCCTATCTTGTTAAACTTTCAAATTTCCACTTTCCTGCCAAAACTCAATTTTTAAAAATTTGAATTGTTTGCTTAGAATTAGCATTACAGACATGAATGAAGGAAATTTACAATTTTATAAAAAAAATTAAATTTATTTTAAGGACCCCTTAAAACCATTTCATGGTTTTAAAGTCTTTAATGTATGGAAAACCAAATTTGTCTATGTTTATATTCCTAACTAGCTCTTTAGTGATCGTTGGAAGGTCCTAAAAGGTAGTTAGAGAAGTTATGGAATGTAAAAAATGTTATATTTTAATTTAAATTTATTTATGAACATTTTTATGGGATATATTTTTGAGTAACATAAAATAAAAGTCTTGGTATTGAATAAAAGTACACATAGACCCTATTTTCCTATGTTTGTGCATTTATAGTTGACTGTGTAACTCTGTTCAATGAAGGAAATCACAATGATATCAAGTTTATGAAATTTACATGGGATTGGTAAGTTTTAATTTTATTTATTAAAGGTTTATTTCACCCTTCCTTGCATTGTTTTCATGCCATTTTTTACAAAATATATCATAGTCTTGTAGAAGTCACATATTCTTGCACAGTCATATAGAGACCTTGATATAAAAGTGGAGAAGAGGGGTTGAGGAATTTTTTTGATTATTTGAGAAGGTGTGGTATTGTTTCATAGAGGTTTACCAACTATAATAGTACTTTTGAAGTCTTTTTAGTGATCATAATCTTCAAATAACCCTTCTTAGGTCTGTATAGGATAAGGAAACCTTGAATTAGGGTTTTGAGAGTAAAAGCCTATTTTAAAGATTTGTACCCATTAAAAACTATAAATTTTTTTAATCCAATAGTTTTCAAGGTGTCCTAATATATTTTCAAGGTTTTAGGTTTGTATGAACAAGTAGAGTATGGAAATAGTGGACTGTGTTGGATTAGCCCTTAGAGAGACCTAATTAAAAGAGGCCTAAGGCTAGAAAAGTGGTCTAGAGGTTGTTTTAGACCAATAAAATTTTTGGAGAGATAAAACTTGGTATATGGTAATTTAAATGGTCCTCATTTCCTGGTAGTCAATCTCTATTTTTCCATACAAGTAAGAAAACCACAAAAAGGCTATAAGAAAGATCTTAAGGTATAGAGAAGTGTATACAACTTACAAGGTTAATAATTTTGGATAAGTTGCTCTGCATAAATGTTCATGAATTTAGGAATGAGATGCATCTATCTACCTTATTGTAGTGAGGATTGGAAAATGCAAATTAGGAGATTATTGAGCAAGTCTAGCTAGGGCACTTTAACTGAGTGGGGTAAGTGCACTATGATGTTCATCTTATGATAACATTATCTACGAGGTGAAATTTTTATACTTTTACTTTTTATCTCTCGATAGGGGAAATTATTTTTCCATTAGAGGAAATTTTATATATGCTATAGTTTCTAATTGTAGGGGAGAGGGCCCAAGTGTGTGGTGATGGGAGTATTGGATATATGTAGAGATCACATATATATTTAAAAAATCATCAATTAGTGGAGGGTGAGCCTTCAAACATGATCTATATGGAGGATATTTTTAGATATAGTGATCCATGATTATGGATGTTCATTTATTGTATGAAAGCATATTTTTTGGTCATGGATGGTGTTGGGTTAACTATATCCTACTGCATGTCTCACATTGTGTGGAAAATTAAGGACAAGGTGTTAGATATTATTAGGGGAAAACCATGGTGGCCCACTTATATATGGATTTGTATTAATTGTACTTAGATACATGAGGTGGTGAATTGGGTACAACCACACTTTTGTATGTATGGGCATATGATAATATTTTTAGTGTACAACTTATTAGTGGACCTTTTGTTATATGGGCCCATCCATAGGTTTTTACTGCTCAATGGGTATTACATTAGGGGAGAGTACTGTCGACTATGAAGTATCACATGATACTTAATTATATGACCCCCACATAGATTGTTTAATGACTATATATGACCATTGTTGGGTGGCCTAAGGATGCTTAAGAGTTACATCTTGTGTGTGTTAACATGTGGTTAGTTGATCAGATTCTAAGTATTTTTGAATGTTTCTAGTATGATTGAGTGTTGAAAAAATTTGGCATTTAGTAGGGAGTCCCCTCTAATCCCTATCAATGGCATTAGATAGTTAGAGTTAGCTGTAGGTTGAATAATAGGCTTGACCCCATAGCAAAGAAATAACACCATTCCTAGCTGGGGAGACAGATCTAGTTTTTCCATTGGCTATGAGTGATGATGTTGGATGCACAAATGGATATACACCAATGGTGGTCTTATACATGTTTACCATTTTTATTCCATATTATTATTTCCCCTAGTGCATTACTTGTACCACAAGGTGGAGATAGAGGAGGTAGAGGTATGGGAGCTCCGATAGGCCCACAAAATTTAGATGAGGTAGTAGTTAGAGCCACATGCAATTATATTATTGTATTTTATTTTATTTTATTTGAAAGATATTTGGTAGATTGTATTTGATATTATATCTAATTTCACATTTTTTGCATTGATTTTAGGGAATCAAGATTGGTCCATGATGGTAGATCATGTTATGTGGGACTTGACACAGTGTGCCCATATTTATTGATGGTGAGGGGTCTATGGAGAGAGTGGTTAACATTTCCCATTCACCATTATTCAATCATGTGGATAGAGTAGTGGTAGCATACCATACGGTGGTTACTAAGTGAGATGAACTACATATAAAGCTTGATAGGTGGTCGATTCCTGAGAGGATTTATACAATATTGATGTAGGTGTTGATTCATCAACATGATACTCTTCATCTTGAGCACGATCATACATTACATTGGCTATAATCCCTATAGGATAGACTAAAATAGTGGTCTCAATCTCATGGCCCTAGGAGAGATATCATGGCCTCCACATTGAGAGATGTGAGGGTGATGGAGCTATATTAGGATGATGACTTATATAATCCTAGGGATATGCCCCTATATATGCTTGAATTCATTATATAAAAATTTGGTCATTGTATATATATGATGATGTCATTGTTTATATTGCATTTAATGGATTGGAATTTATCTTTATTATTTGAAATGCATTTACATTTTGTACATGTAATATATTTGCAATATGTATATGTAGTAATAGATTGGTAGTAATTAATTTGGTTTTATTTATTGATAATTAAGGGATCTCTATACATAATAGAATCTGATTTGGAATATATATTCTCAATTATAAAGATCATATGGCAACTATGTTGTTAATTTATATTCTAACACAATATCTACATCTTTAGAAACATCAAGTGTATTTTTTCATTTTTAGCTTTCATACTTGGTTTAGGTACCTATTATTGTTTTATATAAATTATATGTGTCAAAGTATGATTGGATTTTGTAACATATGGCTATGTGTTTCCCCCAAGTACACCTCTATCAAGAGCTCAATCAACCAATGGTTCCTTGGTAGGATCGATGTGAAAGAGATCGGTCATCAGAAGAGGGTGCACTAGGAGAAATAATTATTCTAGTGGTTTTCCTCTATAATAGATGATGTACCATACATTCCTTATTAAGAGTGGCATGGGACATATCAAACCTCTTAGAGTGACCTTTATAAGAAATGGGAGAAGGAGACCTTTTTGGCTCTTTTTGAAATATAATAAATCTTATGTTTTCAAGTTGTGTAATATTTTGTATTAGAGCAAAACAATAATTATCATGATGCCCATTGATACCAAGGTAAGTGAAAAAGGGTTATCCTTTCATATTTTCAAATATATGTCATGGATGGTAGTAATTTTGAGGAAGAGTGACCAATCATCTATCTAATAGCATATGTAATATATCATGTGGTTGATTTATTAGTTGATCAAAATGAAATGGTTTCCTCTTAGTAGAGGTATATGTTTTTACTGTAGGAACTATTATATATGTGAATTTTTTCCTCTTTATAAAACCTTTACTATCTATTCTTCGATATGCACTAGTGATTTGGAATAAGGTATTGGAAGTGGCTCATGAATATTCTTGTTTGTTTCTTCAATTTGTAGGAAATATTTGTAGCATATTTTCCTTTTGGGAAGATGTAAGCGATTTGGTATTTATATTTGTTAATTTACATGCATATTTATACACATCCATGTATAAGATATCAAAGGAAGTAAAAATCTTATGCAATTCTCTTTATATTAATGGAGAAAAAAGGGCCCTATTAAATATACATTATACTTCAAAATTTGAGGATGTATATATCAAGTAATATAAGACATCCTTAAATCTAATAGCATAATATTGAATAGATTCATAATTGTTGTGTTAATCCTTTAAAATGTTCCAATTATAACTTAGGAAATTTGTGCTTATAAAAATACATCCTCAAGTTTTTTGAAAGCTAGAAAGGACCCATTTGGGAGGTTATAGAGACAATTAGTATCCTCTTGTGTTAAAATTCTATTAAAGGTTTTTAATAATAAGCATCCATATTTAGCCCAATTGTCAAAGGAGTGTATATATTATATAAAGTGATTTGTAGGGTCTCCATTACCATTAAATGAAGATATAACATGCATAACAAAATTGGTAGGATAAGAATGTTAAAAAACAACTTATGTAATGGGTTGATCTTCTAGGATATTATCATTAAAATTAACATCATGTGAAAGTAGTTTTAAATTTAATAATCGTCATTAGTTTTTGAATATCTCCTATGGTAGCCATCATACATACTATATCACTAGGAATACATTTTGGAGAGTTTGAATATGTACTCATAGGTTGTAGTTTACCATCAACATGAACATAAGAATCATGGCCTCTTCATAATTATCATTGAATTCTAACTTAGGATTATGACATGTTTGAGAAAATTTGGGTAAAGGAGCATCTATTTTACATGATGATTCAAGAGAGGGTATTATATCATTTTGGATGCCATGAAGGTTGATACAACTATCATTTGAAATAACTTGAGTAATTAATTTTTCATTACATGTAATGGGGATACAAGGTGTAATTTCATTATTTTCATCTAGAAATTAGAACATGTTTTTGATTAGAAAATGTAAAAGAAGGAGAAAGAGAAATATTATGTATTTTGATTGAAACATTATCATAGAAAGGAAAAATGCAAGTTTTGATTTCATTTTTTAATTCAAAAGAAGTGATAAAAATGAAATATAAATTTATAATATATATACATGATGAATATTTGAGAAAGGAATATTAGCATAAATAAAATTTTAATCTTGAGTTGCATTATTACTACTTGGTTTAGGAAATTCTTTCATTATTAAGTTTTTTGCAAAGTTTGTTTTATTGTTATTATCTTGAATTGGAAGAATGGTAGAATAATATGCATCTTCACTATTTTGAATAGTATTATCATTTTAATCTTTCCAACCTAAAAGGATAGGGAGATAAGTCGTACATTAATTTGTATCATTGAGATCTAGATATAGAGAAGTATTTTCACTATTTTTATTTGCATGAACTAAAGAAGGAATAGAATATTCCACTTGTGTAATATTTCCAATAATTTGAAAAGATTGTAAATATTCATTATTTGTAACAAGATCATCATTGAATAAAGAATAGGAACATTCAAATATTGGTTCATCTTTAGAATGATATGTGCATAAAAGATTGTTATTTTCAACATTTGGAATAATAATATCATGCATGTTCATTTTATAACATTTAATGTTATGTAATGCATTAGCTAATGGGACACTTGAAGTTTTTTCAAGCACCATTAGATTTGAATTACGCAATGCAGAATAAATAGAAGAACTAGGATATTCATTATCCTCTTAGAAATATGTGTAATCACAATCACAATCATAAGGATAATAGGAAATCATGATATAAATTTCATCATATTCATTGATACTTTCATTTTCATTATTGGTATTTTCATTATTGTAATTTTAAGGATATGCTAAAAATGAAGACTGTATATTAAAATTTTGTTGAGCCATAAGATCCTCATAAGCAATGTATTGATCATCAAGGAGATTAAACAAATGATCTAAAGGATGAGGCTTCTTAGGGGTTTTAACATGAGCATGCATTGTAAGGGTTTTAAAATTATACACACCAAGATAAAAAAAATATGTTTTTACTTTCAAAACACACCCTAATTTCATCATGAAATCATGGAACCTATTTTTACTCTGGAATTTGATCTTTTGCTTTGATGGATTTTGGTGGACTTGGATGGATTCAAATTTTTGGTCTATCTAAAAAATACCTAGATGTGAAGTTTGAATTTTAGGCTAGTTTCATTGTTTTAGTCAAGTCAGAAAAGCAAATGTTCATTGTATACACTTGGAATAAAAAATTACATTTAGGGCTTCATTAATATTGTTATCTTAATTTGCCTAAGTTTTAAGAGTCTTAGCTCTTTTGAAACATGTCTTTGAAATGCATGAAAATTTCCCTTTTGGACAAAAATTAACTTAAACTTAGGAAAGTTATCTAACTATCTTAGAGTTTTTACTTTCCATCCTTGGCATTTTTATCCATTATTTCCTCTATTTTCAATTTAATTGGCTAAGTCTTTATGTTGTTTTATTCTTTGACTTAGTCACTTTATCTGAAAATGGACTAATTTTTTGTTAATTTTGAGCAAATAGGATTATTTTATCTATTGAATTTATATTAATTTAGTCTAAATTAGATTTTAAGGGTTTATGGAGTGCAATCCCTAAGTTGGGATAAGTATAGTAAACTAGGGTATAAGATATGCAATAAATATAACCACTAACTTGTGAAAGAAATGAGCTAAACTGGTATTTCTAATAATAGTAATGAAAGAGACAAATGAATACTTAGCTGGAAACTACCTGAGACAAAAGAGCCAAAGGCTAAAAATTATTATAAAATCTAGTATAAGTTTCATAAATAGGATCCAAGTGTCAGAAACCCTCTTAGACAATAATGACCTACCCTAGACAATTGCATTATGGTGCTAGTGTCCACCTATGGTGCTAGTTTACTATGTGTAGGAACTATTCTGAGCTTTTAGGATCACCTGTGTTTGAGTCTACCAAGTTTATTCTTATGTGGACAAACCCTGGTTCACTATCTATGACATGTTGTGACTTATTTTGTATGTAAACTTTGGACCTTCATGTTATTAGGGCATTTGATGTGACATAAGTAGTAAATGTGTGGTGTTAGTTCTATACGGTGGACATCCTCAACACCTTGCTATGATGGCAGTTGTTTACATACCAATACTCTAAGGATGGATCAAGCTTGATGTAGTTCTCCCCACCTAATTGCTGGTGCAAGTGCAAGTAAAGCTAGTATATGTTATATTCAACACATCCCACTTGCTTTATCAATGGACAAGTGGGGACCCATTTGTTTGTAGAAAGATTATTCATTTTAGGGATGTACATGCTTGTTTATCCTATTTCTTATCTTTGGAAAATTTATGGGTTTTAGCATTAAATCACCTTTATTGAATCTATTTTCCTCTTAAAACCCATTTTCATTGATATAACTCATTTTAACTAATCTATTAATGAAAATCTTAGGAAACTTATTATGTATTACATGTCTTCAGAATCATTAGTATTCAAAATCATTTATTTAGAATTATCATCATTTTGGAACTTAACATTTTGGTCTTCAGGAGAATTGTTTGAGAACTTTAGTCAAAATATTTTCTTTATAATTTTCCTTTGAAAATTTACCCACCAATTTTATTTCTTTAGGATTTTCTATTTGGGACTTTATCATCAACAACTTGTTCTTTAGATATTCTTATTCAGGAAGTTTTGTTCAAGATTTTGGTTTTCAAAACCTCTCTTTGGCAAATTTATCTTATAAATCCTCCCAAAAAACAATGCTAGTCTTTGGGAAAAGTGTTTAGAGTTTTGGCTTTTGAGAAAGGTTTCATGAATCTTATCAAAGAAAAAATTGATCTTTGAGGTCTTTCATTAAAAACCCTTGGCTTGCAATAATCAAATGGTTCAGTTTGAATATTAATGACAATGCCCAACTAAACCACACATCGATAGGTGTAAAAATGGGGAGCACTATGGCACCCCTCAAAATAATTAAGCATCTTACTTGGCATGTTTAATAAGACAAGGTGGTCAAGTTCAAATTAAATGAACATAAAAATCTTGGAGACATTGGTGATTTGTGGGGTACAAACTAAGCTTGAATGTTAAAAGGCTATAACATTGAGGTGATAACCAAATTCACATTCATTGATTGTTAATGAGCTTGAGCGAATATCACCCTCTAATAATTCAAGCCCTAGTTATGTTTAATCAAGTTGTAATTTACATAGAAGAGTGCCAAATCACCATTACAAGGAGCTAAAATTATGTCATCACTAAGAAATAATAATAACATCTTCATCTAGAATATATAGGGGAACCTAGGCACCATCTAAATTTTCTATCAAAGATTCAATGAAGTATATGGACACATAATTTTATGCCTACGTGTTTGATGGTATATACACTAATTACTCAACTTTGTGAGAGGTTGTAGAAAGGCATAAACACATTTGCTTATGAGTAAGACATCTTTTCAAAATAATGATAGGTAGATGTTGACCTAATTTCCTTCAAGCATCAATTACTTCACTATGTCACTACTAGACATGAGGTCATTCCATGCATCAACCTGTTACAAGACTTATTCTTTGAAGGAAGGATTACTGATAGTGACTTCCTCTACTATGCCAATCACAAAATCATTATCACCTACATATTAGGGGAACAATTTCAAAGGTATTTATGCTTATCAATCCTGGATGCCACATTTGATTTACATAGTATAATATCCTAGAAGAAAATAAACAATATAGAGAAGACAGTGAGAAAATGGATTCTCCATAAATTAACATTTTCATTCAAGGATAAGAACCTCATGCCCATCACTAGATTTTGAATTAGAATTCACATTGGTATGACACTGTGGAATTGCCTATATGGTCACCTAAGCATCCACTTCCTTCAATTAGAATGGGTACCATTGTTCGACCTATTGTTGACCCCAAAACTCACCTACAAATTGGGATACATCATTAGTGCCTAGTTACATGAGCTGATACTAAATAAAGATAAGAGTACCCAAGGGGGTAATTTCTAAATGATGTCATACCTTCTTGATGAGGTTATGGGTATTATTTACATACATAATGGGTCTCTTCAGGACCCAAATCCCAATTATATCAAAAATAGGATTTGTGATTTTTATTCATTTATGTATATTTATGCATATACCAGGAATATATTGAAGATTGTAGAGCATTTATATTCCTAATTTTAGAGGGATATTCATGATGAAACCATGCCTAGAGTATCTAAAATTATTTCCAATTCACTCATGTCCAAGGGTGAGTATTGGTTATAACTAGATTACACTATGATAATGGTTATTAGACATAGGGTAAATCCTTTATGCCTCTAAAAATGTGTCCCTGATAAGTTGGCTGAGCAAGAAACTACTTATCAATTATGGAAAGAGATCAATGAAGATCTAATAGGATCAATAAGAGTACATTTCAATGCTTTTATATCATGATTGGGAGGATGTTTTACACCTTTCATATACATTTCATGGAAGTTGGTAAGGTTCAAAGACCTTATGCATTAGCCACCTTGACCCATAGAGATTAGGACCCCCACGATAAGGAACAATAATGTATTCATAATCTAAGAATTTAGTATAATCATGAGCCCTATGATCATGACTTACTATTTATCAATACAAATGATGATTCCCAAGTCTTATAAATGGATAATATGACTAGAGTAAATGAAGATATACTTAAGGTAATCCAAACAGATCCTTATATCATAATTGAACAAGCACAATACAAGATTCCACCACTAGGAGGATAGACTCATTCAAAATTTTAGAAAAACAAACCTTTTTAAGAAATGCATGATCAAATTCAAGAACCGTAGAATCCATGATGATGGCCATATAGTAAGAATAAGGTGAATGGGAAACTTTAGTTTCTAAGAAACAAACAAATAAGGAGATTTCTCAAGTTCAAGCACCCACAATTGCATTGAGGGAAATAAAGAAATAACATCAATAAAATATATTTCAAGGTAAATATATATCTCTTATGAAGTAAGAGGAGCTTATTTGTATAGACTCTTTTGACTTAGAAGACCTCACACAAACTACTGTATCCTTGAAAACCATAACATCTAATGTGAAAGTCCATATTTCTACCTAATAAGTAGCTTCTCTTCTAATTGGAAAAACAACTGTATGCTACAAGAGGAAGTCCAAGGTAGGAAGTCTTTAGGTGAATTATATAGAGGGATAAAATTAGTAGACATAACCCTCAATTGAAGGTGATCTAGTGGACAAAGAACAAGAAGAAGAACTATAGTAGGCCAAAGTCTTGAGCTTGCAAGAACTCAAAGGAAAGGCACCCCTCTAGAGTGATCAATCAGGTAAGGGTTTTATTCCTAATACTCCCTTACACCACCCTTTTGTTACCACAATGTTTTTTATCACTTATTTCCATATTGTGTCACTACCTACATCTAGACCTATCTCCATACATATTGTTTTAACCATTCCTTTGGTTGTCACCTCTTCTACTACTACAACCAACACACCATTACTGGTATCCTCTGCTCAATTAAATTCACCCATTCCTTCCTTAAGAATAATTTAAACCATGATAATGGTATCCACCAAGAAAATTTCAAGGAAAAATCCTATCTACACTATCTAACTAATGCCACATTTGGGGAATCTAGACTAGTCAAAGATAATATGGCCTTTCATGCCAAATCTAGGTCCTGAGACTAAGTGTTCAGAGGATACCTAGATAGAGGCACAACTAGTAGACCCAACAAAATTAGCACATCTATACTGGACCAAGGAACTAGGTGCCTTGACTTTTATGAGACTAGACTCAAAGATTACTGAGCTACCCATTGTGAGCTCATTTTTTGACAAGTCTACTGGCTCTATACAAAAGGTAAACAAAAGAAAGATAGAGGACAATAATGGTCAAAGATTGATTCTAAAGGAAAGAGAAGTATTTTATCTTTCTGAAAGATAATATATAATAATGAGTCAATCCAATTACATTAAGGACTTTAGGTCCTACTTGGAGACCCATAATGGAGAATTGATAGAAATCCACAAGGGTACTGAGAAGGCAAGGAAGGAGTTGGAGCAAGAACTAGATAATATCAGAGAACAAAATTAGGTCATCCATGTTCCCTCTTAGATTGAGTAGGATGTTCAAAATGTAGCCTTAAGGTTTTAAGGTATACTAGACACTATTGGCTCCTTAAGGACACAATTGGCCCCTCATTTAACTCAAATGGCCAAATTGTTCAAAACTTTGAAATAAGGTAAGACCAAATTAAATTTTTTGGTTTTATACACCCCAAATAATTGTTTTAACCATTTTGACTTAATTTCACTCTTAGAGGTGTCAAATGCAATAAATTTAGTGCTCATCCAAACCTAAGAAGAAAGGTAGTGGATGACATATATTGAAGCCTTAGTCTCAAGAATAACTGAACATGAGAAATAAACATGATAGATTTTGAATGAATTGGAGTTGGCTAATACATGAGATGGTACTAGAACATTGGTGGTAAGTTTTTTTTTATAAACTACTTCATCAAGCCTTAGTCAAATTCAAAAATAATATATAGGGGTTAAATTTTGAAGATATTGAGTCTAAGTTGAGTTTTTCAAGGAAGAAAGCCATGGAAGCGGAGATCTTTTAGATAGGATTTAGATCCACAAAAAATGAACACACAAGATTAATAACATAGGTTATTTTGGTGAGTAGACCATCTCTTTTAGATATAATAATAATAAGATCACAACATGATGTTGGGTATAAACATTACCAAGATCTGGAAGTGAAGAAGAAGTGTAGCTCTACCCCATCCACCATTTTAGCCAATGTGCTAGTTTCAACACCGCCTCCATTTACCATTTCATATACATAGACTCTAGTTGTGAGCAAACCATAGTTATTTTAATATTGATTTTGTATGCAATTTTAAATGTAAGATTTATTCAAATTAACTACATATAGTTATGCTTTATACATATATGTTATAATTAACTAAAGTGTTTTGCCAACATGCACATGTTGCATGACTGTATAAAATTAGAGATATTGTAATCTATGAGTTGTAACATGTAGTCTTGAATTAAGTTATAACTTGAGTTTTATTTAATCCAAGATTGTAACATGAAGTTTTATTACACTTGGAGAATGATACAACCCCTTTCCCAAGAATTTAAATACATGTAAAACCCTCATTCAAAAGGGTTGGAGTTTTGATCAATAAAAGAATAAATAAAGCTATTGATTATCATGCAACTACATTGGTTCTTTCTTCTCCCTTTTCTATGTTGTTAAGATTTTAGTTTCTTTATCTATATTAATTCAATAATTTTGAAGTGTATAAAAGATATGGATAATCTCAATTATTATAGTTGATGTATACTAATCATATATGTGAAAAAACTATTGAAAGTCAATAAATTTCATTGATTTTAAGCAATTAGTTTAGACTGCATTGATATTCTAAGGTGTGCAGGAGTGTCTCCCTCTAGTATAGTTTTGTAGGTGTGTGTTGTGGCTACTCTAGATACCTTCCTAGTTTGAGATGAAATCTCTCAATTAAAGATGTGGAATAAATACTCTAAAGATAGAAATATTCAATTGAGACCACAAAGTTTCATATACCTACTTTAACTAGACTTCTTAACCATGTTTATTCATGAATTTATAGCATCTACGAATGACAAGCATTGGTTTTGGAAATGACCCTTTGAGAACATAGGACCTTCTTTTCTAACCTACCTTACCCTTCCCTTTTTTAGTTTGTTTTGAGATCTACCCATCGTAGAGTAATTATCCACCCTACCAACTCACCTAGTTTTTACTTATTTTAGATTTCACACATCCATCCATTTTCCTAGTTAAACGACTTGCATGCTTAACCTATTATTTCACCAACTAGTTTTTTTAACCATGTACCTAAAAATCATTCCCTAGAGTGGAATTTCATTTCCATAGAGATCTTAAAATGCTATAGGTACCTCATTCAATTTTTGTGGTGTGCATAAAATCCACATCAACAATATGAATGATAGTTTGAGTGCTTTGAGTGAGGATTAAGACTGTAAATCTATGTATTATGAGCTTAGGAGGGTTGTAAATGAATTTATTCAAAAGTAGGGAAGAATAGGGATTGATAACCTTGATTGTGTATAATTTATTCTAAGTTCATTTGTGTGTATTTGCATATAATTTCCATCTAGTGGATAAAGGGTTAGAAGTCATATATATATATATATATATATAGATATTGTATAATTTATTTTGAGTTCATTTGTGTGTATTTGCATCTAATTTCCATCTAGTGGATAAAAGGTTAGAAGTCATATATATATACTTGTATAGTGCTTGTGCATGGTTTGAAATAGGTCTAGGCCAACCCTAGGTGCTTTAGGAAATGAAAAGATATCTGTTGGAGCTCAAAAGAGTGAAAAGGATAATAACACCCAAATAGGACAATAACATTATGGTGATAGTGTCCACTTATGGTGCTAGTGTCCAAGTGGTGTAACTTGAGGCACTAAGGGCCTAAATGTCTAAGGAAGGGTCTAGGACTAATTTTGAGATGTCTAGGGAGGTGTGTGAACTGTATGAAAGCTGGATATGTGTCTAAATATGCCCCAAGATAGGTCTAGGGCTAAACAAAGGATGACTACTCAAGTGTCATTTTTATATGATTACATTTCCCTCCCTTTTATTCTAGAAATGCATCAAATCAAAATGACTAGTATAAAGGAAAAATAAGCATACCTAAACTTACTTATGAGGCAAATTCTATGAATTTATATCTAAGTATGTGAAGCATGATCCATTACGGTCCTTAAAATAAAATGTACATAAATCAATCCTTACTTAAGAGATATCAAAATCAAATACAAAATTAAGTCAAGAGACAAGAGAAAGGAAATAAATGAATACACCTCACTAGGTACATGAACCAATGTATAAACCTGAAGACATCCTATGTGTGTGTAAATAGTGATCAATAAGTGAATAACTTGGACTAATTTGATGGATTTATCAATTCCCTTTTGTGTGTGGCTCAACAACTCAATATGGTTTTGACTCTATCATTTCCCACCTTTTTTTGGTAGATCATGACTTATGAATAGCTTGGATTAAATTGATGGCTTGTCTAACTTTTTATGTAGGTGGCTCAAGAACTCAAGCAGGCTATGACTCCATTATTACCTACCCATGTGTATTAGATGAATTGATAACTAAATTATGCAATGTAATTGAAGATGTATGATTGTAAATGAAATTATATATAATGGATCTGTGGCCACTTAAGAAATCTGGTATGAAAATCAGCTTAAGAGCCTCCTCAAGCACTCGATTAGCAACTCAAAAACTATGTGATAATGCCAACTACTACAAATGGAGTAAGGCATGAATCTTGTGTATTACTTGGAACATGTTTTTTGGTTTGTATAACATAAAGAATGATGTGGAGTTTTCCATTCCATCTGATCAATTGGTTCATAAGTCAGAATAAGTAAATAATGTGTTGTGTATATGCCTCAAAATCTAATATTTGAGCATATGGATTTTGGATTGAGTTGTAATAATATGTATCTAATAAATTGAAATTGAAATTAGAATGATCATTCCATGCATGATGTTCCCAATCTGAGCAAATTAGTATGATTTTGTGCAAAATTGATTAAAAACTTATAATCTATAACTAAATCTATACAAACCTAGACTGTAATTATTGTGCCTTTCTTGGGATTTTGAATTTTTTTATTTCTAGGGACATTGGATAATAATGTCATACCTTGGATAGTATCTTTGTGGTGCTAGTGTCCACTTTTGGTACTAGTTTCTAAATATTTTATTTTTCTACCAAACTAACTCTTATCTCTATCTAACTATTTTCCACTATGTTTTTTTGAAACTAAGCTCTGTATTATGTGCTTACATGTTGGAAAATCTACTCTGAGTCCATTATGATGGATTGATCTCTGTGATAAACATACATGAATTCCCCCTCTTTAGAAGGGAGTTTTTAAACATGTGTAAGAGATATCCTCAAAATAAAAATCTCTGCATGATATGTGTTTTATCCTAAGCATATATGATATATGTGTAATAAAATAATATAATGAGTATACATGACATCAAACTGTAAGATAATTTGAGCATGAGTTTTTAATGTATGATGTATGTTAGATATATCACTCAAAAGGCTATCAAGATAGATATAACAATATAAGCATGTGTATAAATAACAAATCCAAGTAATAAACTAAGTAAATACCTAGGATATGGGGGATGATGTCCATAACAGAACCTAGGGAGGAAGGGAAGATGTATGAGGTCCCTCATGGCATCTAAAACTAGAGTGTGTAATAAGAAGAAGACAAGCATCATGGCCATGATGCATACATGAAAACATACACACAACACACATGAAGCACACAAAGTAGGCCAAGGGGCCACAATATAAGGGACATTGACACATGTCATTAATTTTGAGAAATCAAATACATTCAAGGACATGTTCAAATATCTACATACACAAAGAGAAAGTAAGTTGGCATGGAGCCACATGGAAGGACATGTTTAAATGTCCACATACATCATCAAGAAAACACACACAAAGACATGGGCACATGTCCAAGGCATACATATAATGAAATTAAGTAGCATAGAGTCATAGAATAATGACATATTCAAATGCCCTCAAATATATGTAGAAGCATAGAGGCACAATCAAGTCTAAACTAATAAATCTAGAAATTAAAGTATGCATGAACATGTGGTATAAATTTTTATAAGAGCAAAGATGCACATAAATTGAGTCTAAAGTAGTAATAGTCAGTAATAAATCCAAGTAGTGTAGGATGATGAATGTAAATATATAACAATTCTAAATCTGAGATATAAAGTTTAGAAATATGTAACCTGGGACCCAAAACTATATATAAGAATCCCATAAATGGAATAATGTACCAAATGAGGAATCTATGTATCTATGTGTATGTCCCTAGTTGGAAGATAGTAGAAAATATGGATTTGTGTGGTGGACCTAGGTCTTGTAAGCATCTGTGAACACTTAAAATAAAAAATGAAGCATTTATGTATGATAAAACTAACTATACTAAGATAAATAACATATGTAGTACCTATCAAGTATAAGAAATGTAAACATGAAAATGCATATAATATATATTTTATATTTTTTGAGTAAATATTTAAATATTTTTGTATTTTTGACATATTATATTGTTTTTATGATTTTTGGATATAAGCTATGTATAAGCAACATGAAAATGAAACTATATACAAGGATAAAAAATAAAGGAAACTATGTACAAGTAGGGAAGATCATACTAACTAATGAATCTCATAAGAGACTCACTATCAAGGTGTCTTGTATCAAAAAAAGGAAGAATGATCATGTGTACTTTGTGAAAGAGTATCTATGGTCTAGGAATTGACTGTGTTGAGTGATCTATAGTTGACACTGCCTGTGGAGTAGGGAAGGAATCTAAGAAGCTAACTGAATTGGCCTATGAACTATGCCATGAACCTATGAATCTAGTAAAACTAGCCTATGAACTATAGGGTTCTCAAGGATCTATATGGTATAATATGTTTTAGCTAACGTGGATGCTCTATGTTAAAAACCCTAGGAACTCAATAACACTAATCTTAGAATGAAAGGTGTAAAGAGAGGCTCTCTAGAATATATAACATGCCTCTAATGCAAGGGTCTCTATGGGAGATTATTCATATGTGGTAACATTGTATAAGTATACCTCACCTACATTGGTAGCTCAACTTAAATATGTGATGTAATAAAAGAAATTATACTCAAAACTATGACTAGTGGCTGCTATGTAACTACGTTTGGGATAGGTAAAGGATACTAATATGGAAGGTCCTCAATTTTAACCACTTAATTAACATGTATATACTTGAGGCATCTATTTTAAATGTATTTAATGGCTCAAAGCTACTATATCCATGTCCTACCTAATAACATGTCAAATTTTCCTACACTAGGTACAATTAAGAACCTAGTGGCCACATGTGATGGCCTAACCTATAATGGGAGTAAAATCTCCCCAATGGATCTATAAATATTCCCATATTATCAATCTTTATTTCACCCTTGATTAAAATGTGTTTTATACCTACCTCATCTAGCTTATACAATGGGATCACCTTTAGGTGTGGATAGCCTATTGGGTGAGGTGAACCTTTAGTTTTGGGCTAGCTCTTCTGATGCATCGTCTAGGCTCAATTCCTAAATCTACCTATTTTTACAATGAAAAGGGATAAAAATGACATGAAATAAAACCTAATAATGGTTTTGATGCACCAATATGTTGTGTCTCCTCTACTTGACCTTTCAACAACACTTATGAGCTAGAGAAAGACTGATTGTTGACACACATACACACTCTCCCTCTAAAAGACTCCTACACATTAGTGTTTCATATGAAGGTGATGATAGATGACCATGACCTAAGGATGATAAATGAGAGGTCTGATTCAAGGCATTATTGGCCAATTTTCACTATTATTATAGTCACTAACACGTTGACACACCATGTAACCTGCATAAGATAATCTTACTAGCTCCTAAGTGAAAATAAGGACCTATGAGGGGAGAAGAATAAACAAATTTTTCAAGTCAAAAAATTATATAAAACTATAATACCATCATATAAGGAGGTAAAATCAGTTTTTGTATTACCTCAAAGGCTACAAGATACAATTTGGGTAGAACTTTTTCATACCTAGTGGAAGGATCAATACAATAGCTCATGAAGCCCAATTTATAGAACATGAGAATGGAAGAGAAGGATAATTTTGCATAGAAGTGTGGAGGAGAGGACATAATTATCATCATTCACTCAATAATTAGTTACAAACAAGAATAAGGATTAGTAATAATTCCATAACTCCTCCCATGCATTGCCTTAGCTGTATAATGGCCTTAAATGAGACCTTGGGAATAAAAGTGTAGTGGATGACCTATTTTTGGTTATATTTTACCCCATGAATATTAAATTCACGTTTTAAATGATCCATAACTCATTTATATTCAAATATAAGTCATGCACACATTATGATAGGTAGTTACTTGTTTGAGCCTATCCATTACTCACCTAGTTGCCACCCTCTATGCCATTCTTAACCCATTCAATGCATTATTCTCCTAGTGGGTGAGAGACCTTACAATTATAGGATTTTGGGTGAGTTATGAGTCTAATAATTAATTTAATATATTTGTAAAATAATATTCTTACCTTTGATACTCTCATCACTATGTGGATAGGCCTACAACACTCCTTTCTTAATGCAAATGAAGGTTATCACCTCAATTAATTTTGAGTATGATTATTAGGATTGTATTCACTAATGTGGGAGTTTTAAAGTGGTTTTATTAGGCTCATTCCACCTATTTAAAATCAAAATAGGCCTTTCTACTCACTTAGGACCCTCAACATGCTTGGAATTATGAAAATAGACCCAAAACTAGACCTCAAAAGCTATTTTCCTACATATTTTGCCTCATACATGCCAATTTTTTGGTGTAAAAAGGGAATAAAATAGTTTTATGTGTCTTCATGATGTCTCCTAGTCATTGGAATCATTAGGAAGAGTCTCTTGTCTATTGGGTCCTCCAAGAGGGTTTGGGAGGGTTTAGAGTGGCCTATCATCTTAATAATGGTTCATAAAGCACAGGACTTGGAATGAAAAGTTAAGGAAATTAATGTTTATTTTATATACCCTCTAAAACCTCCCTAATAAATCTTTGTCCCATTCACATTATATATTAATTTTTGAGTAAAATTTTGTAGCCTTCGAGTCTTCACTAGCCATTCTAGGCATGCTCACAATGTTAAGGATTGTCCATATAGTTGCCCCCCATGAAACCAAATATCTGTAAAATGGATGGAAATTTCATAGGGGTAATAAAATTCATGTAATATAATTGTAACCCTTGTATCTTGTCATGTAATATATGAGCATTTAGACTAGCATCTTGAATTGGCAAACTGGGGTGATGGAGCTTGAAGAGGGTTATTAGGCTAAATTTCCACTTCCCCTATCTTTTCCTACCTATAACACCTTTTTAAGGAAATATACCACCATCATGAATCTTTTTATAATCTTAGATATTCTTGAGGAGATTTTCATGTCAAAATAATGGAGTTGGGGATCTAAGGGCTTAAAAAGGGTTTTAAACCTTTTAGGCATGAATTGAGCCTTAAGACCTTAGACCATTTGTAGGTGTTTTAGTGACTTCAAGGTCTTATTATCACCATTTTATATTAATTTTTTTTTTTCACAATCTCATAACTACTCAAACCCCTACCTCTATCATTCTTCCCTTTAAGGTATACCATGGCCATCATTAGCCTAGTCTGAGTTCTTAGACTAGTTGATACCAAAGACCTAAGTGGTTTGAATTTATATTATATTCACCACTAAGGTATTTGGAACTCTCATGGAGGTTTATATCAAGGTTTTTCAACACTTCTTAAATTGGGTTCTCGCTCAATCCTGTAATCAAGCACACTTCACTTTATAGCTATACACACAGGCCTGTGTGTCATGAATGCTCAGTCAGGCCTAATAAACTCTCTTAAAATTGAATCTAACTTTAAAGGTCTTAAATTATATATATATATATATATATATATATATATATATATATATATATATATATATATATATATATATATATATATATATATATATATATATATATATATATATATATATATATATATTTCATACACCACCATGGTATATCTTTCACATAGTTTGTTTCTATTATCATTCAAACCAACTAGGTACTCCAACTAACTAGGCAAACCTGCATGCATTGAGCTAACTATCTATGTAGAGTTAGGGAGTCCTAAGTTAACTTATTTTGGTCATTTATTTCATGTTATTTTGTTTTTAAAAAACATATATACTCTATTCCTTTTCTTGGGCCCTAACCTGAATGTAGATGTGGCATTTCTCTCCCAAGGTTAAAGACAATCTGACTATAGCCCTATAGATAGTGACTGGGAGCACTTAACTATAATTGGAGCCTTCTCACAAGTCAATGAATAAGAGAATGATTCTCCAAGCCATATAGGGAACCTATTTGGTTTCCTTTGAAACTCAATATCCTCTTTAAGGCAATCAACTTCATAAGTATATAACCCTTTCTTACATCTACCTAGGCTTAGTTGTAGGTGGTGATTTGGGAGAACCCTTTAAAGTTGGGCCTAAGCTTGTCCTTCTAAATTATGTTATTGGGATCTCAAAAATGTCCAAACTTGAATGAGATTCTTTTCTCATAGTTTTATTGGTCTTTCATGGCATTATATAGACTTTTAGTATCATTTTCACTCATATATTTATGCATAAGGACTTAAACCTATAGGTGCATTGCATAGTCCTTTTGACGTTTTGAGTCTAAATGACAAAACCCATTATGAGTTGAAAATGTCTTGATGAAGTCATTATATGGTAGATGTCTTTGGAAGACCTCATATAGACTGATACTCCCTACTTAAGAAGACATATTGAGACCTTAAACACCCCTATTTGTATAATCAATAAGGCATTGCATTTGGAGTGAATCAAGCATCTTAAGGGATAAATTAAAACCTAGGAGTACACCAAAACAAACATTGCTAATAAAATTTAAACCCTACTAAAAGGCCAATGGATTATTTTAGAGCTAGCCTATATGTGTTGTCTTGAGGACCATATGAAAACTTGTTTCTCTTTAAAAAGGATCTCCTTCACAATCTTAGACCATGCCTATAACCTAAATAATACACCATTCATATTATCTCAACTTGGATATGGGTTTCCATGAGAGCAACTAGGTCATGTTTGGATCTTTTATCCTTCCTTCACATTATGATCATTAAAGAGCTTTAAGGAAATCTATTTTGACCAAATGGTGACTAGGTAAAGTAAGTGAGGAACCTTGAGGAAGCAATATATAATCCATAATCATCCTTATGCTTTGATCCTTCATGAAAACACAAGAACCTTACACATGACTATAACCTACCTATAAGAGAGACTATGTATTGATATGTCCTTGAAATTACTATAATAATATGTTTATATGATCTTAGGATGCCTAATAGATCTCTAGAGAGCTTTCCTCATGCTCAATCTATCACAATGAGCTCAAATATTTCATAAATATACATGTAGCTAAGCTTATGGGGTTTGTAAAGGGCTTAAGACCACCTGAGGGTCTTGGTGATTGTTCAGAAAGCCTAAGGACTTGATATGCAAACCAATGCCACTAATTGTAATCCCACTAGGGACCCTACCTAGAGCTAATATCATGGGCTTTGACTCCCTTTGTATAGGCTATACCATCCAAATTAAACTGGCTCTAGAGAGCTTACCAAGAGATCTATGGGGATTCCACTACATTTTATGCATTTATCTACACATTTGAGACATGAATCCTTCTCTAAGGTGCCTGTAAGGGGTCTCCCTAAAATGCCTTACCTCTTTTGACTCTGACCTATATGTACAACTCCATACAAGTCCTATAAACCCCTATAAAACATCATTTTCTTGCATTTTCTAAGGTCTGAGATCTTGAAAGGGCATTGGAGGGCAAGAGGAAGGAAATGAGGAGTCAAAAATGTTTTCAAAATAGAGAGTACAAATGGAAGGAAGTTCAAAGGTAATTTTTCACATGTGTGGGCCCATTCTTAGTGAATAAAAGGCATTTGACCTATAAAAGACTTCCTTTCACATATAAAACCACCTTAGAATGATATTATGATGGCAATAAGGGCCTTTTGGATAATTTTAACCTCTGACAATGACTCAATGATGTCTTAGGGTTCATAAAAATATTATGCACATGGTTTAGACACTCCTATAAGGTAAAATATGTATCATTTCAAATGAAACATTAATTGAGGAAACTGCCTTAACATCTGCTAAAAAACCTTAAAGTATGATAAGGCCTTAAACAAGGGTCACCATTCTTCCTCATATTATCCCTTAAGCTCTTGAATTCTACCTCCATTTATGTAGGTTCTTGGCATGCTCAAAATTACATATGACTGGATATGGACTATAGTATGTTCACCACCTTATCATGCATGGTTTTAGATCATAAGTACCACCTTAATCCTTGTTATAGACTCTTTTACATAATTATCACCAAATTAAGCCTTGACACAACTTCAAACAATGTGAGATGGGGATCACCTTAAGTCTTTTTGACATGACTCACTACTTGAACATGTTTCCTCACTTCTTAAGGATAATTTATCCTCCTTTGGGCTATCAAGACATTTCAAAGACTCATGAAGATGTCTAAGGATAATTTCAAGTGTTTTGAGCAAGGGTTGATTCTTTAGAACCCAGGGAGAAAAAGATATCAATAGGCCATTAAAACCATGAATAACTATATCAGTCACATAAATTTCCTACTCTTAATAACTTAGATGTTATAGAAGTGTAATGGTACACATGTTGACACTTTATCCATTGATGAACATGAGACTCTAAATATGATGATGATCAATGTAGGAATATACAAAGAGTGCATATAAATATAAATTGTCATCAATAATCTCCTGCTCTTTTAAAGTGATGAGACATCTAGTTAGAATTGTAGTATGATATACCCCAATGATGTGATATAGGGGGTTAGTATCCTCTATAGTAGTGGATGAGCCTGATATGTGTAATGAGCACCTAAAGTGCCTCCCACCTCATTAGTTATATGTTTTGTAAATGGATTCAAAAATATTTTCAATGCCTTAGATTCTATTGGTTGAAATTTTGTTATTTTTTTAGGTATGCCCACATCAATGATATTGACCTCTATCAAGTTTTGTATCTTATGTCTCAAACTGATGCATCTATTTTTAATGTGGCCTAGTTCCCTATGATAGCTCCAAAATGCATTTAAATCATAATTATTTGGAAGAGACCTAGGGATATCGACCTCTTTGATGGGAGGGAGAGATATGCCATTTTATTCTAATAGCTATTGTAAAACATATGCCAGTGATTCTAGAATATTTGTGAAAACTCTTTATGGAGGAGTTGATAAAACCAAATGAAGAGGCGGTTCTAAAGTTGAATTGACTATGGCCTTTTGATCATTCTTATTTTCACTAGGTTTCTCCTTGTACAGAGGCTTATTAAAACTCTTATTAGTTGAATTTAATCCAATTATGTTAGGTTGTGGAGCTAAAAGCTTCACTAATGCAGACATGGAGGAGGTTGCAGGAGTGTTGCAGAGTGTCACAGAGACTGGCGTTGGTCTGGCCAACTGACGTTGGCAGGATTAGACAAGGAAGCAACCGACGTCGGTCAGTAGTCGGCCGGCGTCGGCGACCCCCAGGTGGACAGGGATCGACGTCGGTCACTTGTGTGGTTCGACTGCGAGCTTATTACGGGCAGTTAGCTAACGAACCAAGTGTTTGCATGATGAGAGCTATTTTTAGACTGAGAGCTATGGATCTAATTATTGTAATTAGATGTCTAATCATTGTTTGGATGAGATCTATATAATAGACTCATGGTTGTATTGGAAAGGTGTTCTAGTTTGAGTTGAGCAAAGTTAGCTCCTTCTGTGTGTGAGGTGAGCAAGGGTGTTCCTCTTAGTTCCACAGCAGTACCAAGGTGGGTGCTGGTTTTGGAGAGTCAGCAAGATTCTTTAGGTGTGTAAGATCTTGGTCACATGTGCATGGCCTATATAGGAGATCTACATGGTAAGTAAGATCATTGATCTGCAAGTGTATGTGTGTGCAAGGTCAAGGTTCACAGGTGTGCAGAACCAGGTTGATTTGCAGGTGTGCAAGATCAGATAGGACAACAACACAACAGGGAGCAGAATCAGGCAGGATCTACTTGGAGTACAGGTGTGTACTCGAATAGAGCAGAGAGGAAGGCAAGGGAGTTCCTTCCATATGTATGGTCTGTTGAATTGCAGGTTGTTACAGGTTCATGGGAGATCTACTTGAAGTACGTTGAGTACTTGTGGAGTGCGTGGAACACTTGTAGTGTGCGTGGAGCACGAGAGGTGAACACCAACTCTATATTTGAGTTGGGTGTTGGGACCTGAGAGAGAGAGAGAGCTTTGAGGAGAGAATTACTGTTCACTTGAGGTGTGGCAAGCCTCTGAAGAGGTGGTGGAGAAGAAGTGGCATCTTCTTTATTGTATTCTTTTCTGTATAAGTATTAATACAAGTTGTGTATTGTCTCTCATATCTATGTTATTCTGAATTCTAGTTACTTGTGATTCTGGTTAATTTCCGCATATTAAGTTACTTGGTTTGGTAATCAATTGTGTGCTTCCGGTTTATTCCCAACACGTGGTATCAGAGCTAAGGTTGCAGGAAGCAAGTTTTGTGTTTGGTTACAGGTCACTCTTAGGGGTTTCTGATTGAGTGGGAGTAGAGCAATGGCAGATGAAAGTAAGCTAAGAATGGAGGAGTTGAAAAGCACAGATGGTTACTTACGGTCCTATGGAAATAAAGAGTAGGTAAAAGAATATTGTTGGTTGGTAGCAGATCAGCATGAAGGAACTGAAGATGCAGATGTAGCAGGTGTTATTGCACAGGATGCTTTTGGAGGTTTCTTGGATAAAGTTGAATCTTGGATAAAAGATTCGGTTGCCTCTTTCCATGCAGCCCCAGGTAGAGGAGCTGGTGAGCCTTGCCAAAGAATTGGCAAAGGGGAAGTGAAGCTGAAATTGCAGGCGGCCAATACACAGGTGTTGATGAAGGTCATGCAGGTCCCAGGTTTGGAGATATGGCTAATTTCTTTAGAAAGATTGGGTGATGAGAGATGCACAAAAACTCTCACAGCGGATGCACTTGAATTAGCTGGTGGTAAGAAAATAGGTACTCTTTATCTACTTGTTTATATTATTGATTCTTCTTTTGTTGCGGAGACGTGGCTTCGTAGGCTTGGTCACATGAGCAGGAAGGATATGCATGTTCTTAAGTGGAAGACAGATATATTTGACAGGCTTAAGAACTGGAAAGCCTTGGTGTACTTGGAGGAGATGGCAGACAGAAACCAGTGGATGGTGCTGGATACTTCTGAGCAGGGCAGTTTGGACATGGGATTTGATTCAAAGGAGCTCACGGGTAAAAAGTCATCACTCACAGGAGAACACAGGTACCGGCATCGGTCAGGAGGAACCAGCATTGAACAGAAAGGTGTCGATGTCGGTCATGTGCAAACTGAAGCTGGCGATGTCGGGCAGGGTAAGACCGGCGTCGATCAGGAGGACCGACGTCAGCAATTGGTAAGATCGATGTCGGTCAGGAGGACCAATGTCGGCAACAGGGACACCGATGTCTACAAGGTCGGTAGTCAGGGACAGACACATGGGAACCGACGTCGGTTGGATGCAGACTATGGAGTGACCGAGGTTGGTCACTGTAATGGATTTTGGGTGGATAGCACGTTGTCAAGGAGTCTCAAACACCCATACAGAGGACTAAAGACGTAAGTAGGCCCTCAAATTCATTGTTCCTCTTCTTTATACTCGTTGCTGATTGTAGAGCAGGAAGGATCCAGGAAACAGGTGTGAGCTTGGCATGGATGAGGATGTGATTCCTTGGAGGAGAACCAAACAGGTGTTTTTTGGTAGGGTTGCCAGCAGGGAAGAAAGCACAGAGACGAATGGATTCCTTAGTTGAAGAATAGAGAGAACGGATACATGAGATGGAAGACTAGGTATATGGTCTTGAGGAGCTGCAGGACAGTGGTATAGGTTTTGACAGGTGGAGGATGAAGCATGGCTTCAGTCAATGTCAGGTAACTACTGTGGTTTGCCTTACCAGGTGGATGATGAGTCATGACATCATTCTATTGTTGTATGTGGATGGTATGTTTACTAGCAGGATTGTACATACAGGGTTTTGCTAAGCTAAGGGTAAGATTAGTTCAGTGGCATGTCAGGAGGAGTTTGGAGCAGCGAAATTCTTTGACATGGGAGACATGGAGATCACAGGTTAATTTTGTCTCCAATGGGAGCTGATGTGAATCAGGTGTTGGCAAGGTTCAGGATGCAGAGCCGGAGCACACTAAGGGCTGGACAGGTACAGTGTCCAAAATCACATGAGGTCTGGTATAGACCTGAGTATTCCCATGCAGTGGGAGTTGTCAGAGAGTTAGGATCCAATTCAGGGAAGTGGGTTCTCAGGTATTTGAGAGGGACCGGCAGCAGGGATTCATGCTATGCAGGGTCAAGACTTCACTACATGGGTTTGTAGGTTTGGATGTGGCAGGTACTCGGATGACATGAGGTACACCACGGGATGTATGGTGGGTTGTCTTCAGGATTGATCTTGAAGAGGGATACAAACCAGGAAACAGATTAGACGGGGTACAGGTACAGGTATAGTGAAACTATTTATCTCCAAGTGGTAAATTGTTAGGTTATGGAGCTAAAAGCTTCACTGATGCAGACATGGAGGAGGTTGCAGGAGTGTTGCAGAGTGTCATGGAGACTGGCGTTGGTTTGGCCAATCGACGTCAGCAGGATTAGACAAGGAAGCAACCGACATTGGTCAGTAGTCAGCCGGCGTCGGTAACCCCCAAGCAGATAGGGACTGACGTCGATCACCTATGTGGTTCGACTGCGAGCTTATTACGGGCAGTTAGCTAATGAACCAAGTGTTTTCATGATGAGAGCTATTTTTAGACTGAGAGCTATGGATCTAATTATTGTAATTAGATGTCTAATCATTGTTTGGATGAGATCTATATAATAGACTCATGGTTGTATTGGAAAGGTGTTATAGTTTGAGTTGAGAAAAGTTAGTTCCTTCTGTGTGTGAGGTGAGCAAGGGTGTTCCTCTTAGTTCCACAGTAGTACCAAGGTGGGTGCTGGTTTTGGAGAGTCAGCAAGATTCTTCAGGTGTGTAGGATCTTGGTCACATGTGCATGGCCTATATAGGAGATCTACATGGTAAGTAAGATCGTTGATCTGCAGGTGTATGTGTGTGCAAGGTCAAGGTTCACAGGTGTGCGAAACTAGGTTGATTTGCAGGTGTGCAAGATCAGATAGGACAGCAACACAATAGGGAGTAGAATCAGGCAGGATCTACTTGGAGTACAAGTGTGTACTCGGATAGAGCAGAGAGGAAGGCAAGGGAGTTCCTTCCATAAGTATGGTCTATTGAATTGCAGGTTGTTGCAGGTTCATGGGAGATCTACTTGAAGTACGTTGAGTACTTGTGGAGTGCGTGGAGCACTTGTAGTGTGCGTGGAGCATGGGAGGTGAACACCAACTCTGTATTTGAGTTGGGTGTTGGGACCTGAGAGAGAGAGATTTGAGGAGAGAATTACTGTTCACTTGAGGTGTGGCAAGCCTCTGAAGAGGTGGTGGAGAAGAAGAGGCATCTTCTTTATTGTATTCTTTTCTGTATAAGTATTAATACAAGTTGTGTATTGTCTCTCATATCTGTGTTATTCTGAATTCTAGTTACTTGTGATTCTGGTTAATTTCCGCATATTAAGTTACTTGGTTTGGTAATCAATTGTGTGCTTCCGATTTATTCCCAAAAAATTGTGTATTTTAATTTTCCCATAGAGATAATCTTGACTTCCCTTTCTTTGACTATGTGGCATAAATCTATGAATTTTGGAAACTTATTGAAACATATAGCCTCATATAATGCTGGTAGTAGACTTTGTTTGAATATGTCTTATATCTCTCTATCTACCATGGGGCTAGTCATATTTTCCAATGTAGTTTTATATCATAAGACATATTTTACTATAGGTTCATTGGATTATTGCTTAAGTTGAGATACTTGAGCATATAAAACCTTATCACTGATGTTGATTGAAAAGTATGACAAACACATATCGACCAATGTATTGAATGCTATGATGGACTAATTTAGAATATCATAGAACCATTGAAGGTATAGTCCTTTAGACTACATGGGAACAACTTAGTAAGGATTAAACCATTGTACACATCATCTAAACATGTTGTATGAAAAGCTCATAAATGGTACTCTAGGTCACCCTTACCATCATAAAAATTAAGGTTAGGCACCAAAAATTTGGATGGCTAAGGGGTTATCTCCATATTATATGCCAAAGGTGTATGTAAGAGAACATAAGAATCTAAGGCATGGGATAGCCTAGTAGCACCCTATTGAATATGTAACACCTTGATCTATAGATCATGGATCTCGTGTATAATGGATTGTATATTTGGAGAGAAGGAAGTAGCCATAGGAGGTGTTTCCATTGTTGAAGATTATCAAGTTAAAATAGGTTGTTGTACAAGCTGAGTTCCCCCTAAAGTATGTGTAACAAAAATTGACCATTATTTGATTTATTCTTTATTTCCATTATGGATTGCATAATTTTTGCATGATTATTAGGTTGTTCCTAAATTTTATCTCTAAAACTATGTAAAATCTCATCCTTATTGACTATAATATTTTCATTATTAAGTGGGGGGAGTGTTCTGATTCCCATCTTGTGTATCATTTTGATCTTGATTGTATTGCTCATCTTCAGATGCATTATCATTGAAGTACACATAATAAATTTATGACATATCAATGATGGGATTTGTAACTGGTCCTTTTTCCATGGTATAAGCTTGAATGTAAGGAATTTGAGTATGCTCAATAGGATTGCCACTAAGCCTAGCACTTCTTATTAAAGGAAGAGATATAACATTTTGAGATGGAATATAGCAAATAAAATGAAATAGTGATACTAAAACATAATATAGAAAATCTAAAAAGCTTAACACAACTAAGGTAAATATAAAAAAGAAGGGTATAAACCATAATAACGTCTAGGGCTAGGGTTTGGGTAGTATTCGAAGTAAGTCAAGTTCACCAAAAGAATTAACTTTTAAGGGTTTATGGAGTTTAAGCCCTACATTGTTAAAGGGCTGAGTATAGTAAATCAAGGTATATAATATGAAATAAAAACAACCACCAACTTGTGAAAGAACTGAGCTAATCTAATATTTATGATAATATAAATAAAGGAGACAAATGAATACTTAACTAGAAACTACCTAAAACAAAGGATATAGAGGTTGAAAATTGGTACAAGAGCTAGTATAAGTGTTAAAAATAGGATCCAGGTATCAAAAACTTATTTGGACAATAGTTCCCTAGCCTATATAATAATGTTGTGGTGCTAGTGTCCACCTATGGTTCTAGTGTTCTCTATGTAAGAACCATTCTAACTTTCTGTGAGCAACTGTGTCTAAGTCTTTCAATCTTATTCCTATGTGGTGAAACCTTGATTTACTATATGTGACCTATTGTGAGTGTTTTTTATGTAAACCTTAGACCTCCATGTGATTAAGTAATTTGACTTGGCACAAGTATCAAATGTGTGGTGTTAGTTGGGTAGGATGGACATCCTCAACATGATGATGTGATGATAATTACCTACATACCAATACTCTAAGGAGGGATCAAGCCCGATGTAGTTCTACCCACCTAAGTGTTGGTGTAAGTGAAAGTGAAGCTAGTATGAATGTTAGTTTGAGTGATATGAGTGAGGCTTGAGACTTAAAATCTATGTATTTTGAGCTTAGGAGGGTTGTAGATGACTATATAAAAAAGTAGGGTAGAATAAGGATTTATAACCTTGATTGTGCATAACTTATTCTGACCTCATTTACGTGTATTTACATATAATTTATATCTAGTGGATAAAGGGTTAAAATTCATGTATAAATACTAATCTGATATGTGTGCATGGTTTGAAATAGGTCTAGGCTGACCCTAGGTGCTTTAGGAATTAAAAAGCTATTCATTGGAGCTCAAAAGAGGGAAAAGGACAATAACACCCAAATAGGAAAATAATGATGTGACACTAATGTCCATTTATGGTGCTAGTGTCCAAGTGGTAGAACTTAAGGCACTAGGGGTCTGGATGTCTAAAGAAGGGTCTAGGACTGATTTTGAGATGTCTAGGGAGTTGTGTGGGCCATATAAAACATGGATAAGTGTCTAAATAGTCCCTAAGATAGGTCTAGGGTGAAGCTAGGGATGGGTGGTCTCAAGTAGCACTCTTGGAACTCAAGTGTCATTTTTAGATGATTACATGAACCCATTTTTCCCCTTTTCAAATAAAAATGATTTTCTTCATTGTTTCATTTTTTAGACAGTCATTTTTAAATTTTGGGTTGAATCTAAATTTGAATTTAGAAAATGTATTTATTCCTATTCCTTTATCTTTACTACCTTTATTTTATTTTCAACTAATGACAGCCATTTTTGGGCAATTTGAAATTCAAATATTAATGACTATTTTTCATTTCTCATAGGCCTTGGGTGAACAAGGATTTTCCACTTGTCATTCATTCACCTCCTCATAATCCTTCAAGACTTAGTCATTTTATGTTGAGTATTCTATGCCCAAGGAAAGTGGGATGTAGGTACCTATCACAATCTTGTTTCCTCACTTCATTGAGCCTTTTTAAACTTCTAAGATTGGTCCCCAAGCTTCCAGATGAACTAGATGAGACCACATGCAAAATAATTCTTCTTTGAAACCTCAGGAGTAGTTAGTACATTTGCATTTTGTAACAGAGATCCTAGGAAAACAAGATGTTGTCAGGTGTCATGATCCTACTCCCTTTCTTCCCTGAGGTAGTATGTATGTCTTCAAGCCTTTGGGGAGGCTTTAGATGAGTGAAATCTTGATAGGTGTCATAATCTCATCTTGTTGAGACATTAAAAACAAATGGTGCAAGTCAAGTGCCCAGTTAACTAGTAGATAAGCAAAGGGATATCATGTGGCATGACTATACCCATAGAGGACATGATGACATCCTTGTCATTAGTACAAAGCTTAAATTATATGGACTTTCATCTATCAAAACCATCATGTCTAGAATGCTTTTATTTTGAGCCAAATGTTTGAATTTTATTAAGTCTAGAGGGTCTTAATCATTTAAATATTTTTCTCTTGGATAAGAATTGAATTAGACTATTGTTAATTAGTTAATCTTTTGTATTGCCTTATCCTTTACCCTAGTCACTTTATCTATGATTAGACTTAATGTATTAAGTCTTTATACTAGTTTATCCTCTGACTTAGTTAATTTATTCATAAATAGACTAATTGGGTTATTGAGTTTGAAAAAATGGGGGATTTTTATTCACTTAATGTGGTCCATTTCTACTTGTTTTCATTTGAAAATGGCTAAGCATTTATAGTGTTTATTTTTTTATGTTTAGATACTTTCTAATTTTAGGTTGGAATTAACTTTAAGATTGGCAAAATAACTATTTTTATTCACCTATTTGTTTTCCTCTTGCCTTTATTTCAATATTTCAACTTAGCCATTTTATATTTAAAATTTCAAAATGGCTAATGGCTATTTCTTTTTCTTGCATGCCTCAGGTGAGTGATCAATTGCCACTTATCAATTATTCACTTCATCATGTTTTGGACTTGGTCACTTTTCAAAGATCCATTATTTCTTTGATGAACATGATGAATCTATGTGTCTCAATATCAACTCATCACTTCCCCAGGTCACTTAGAATAATGAGTCTTCCAAAGATGATTTTAATAAATGGGATGGTGCCATGTGGCAAAATCTCATTTCCCCATGCTCCCAAGATATTCAAAATAATTTGGGTAAGCAAAAGATCTCCCAGATACATGGGATGAGGCCACATGTCAAGATTTTAGATCCCTAGGGAAGTCAATACATATTGTAATTGGGCCAGGACTTATGAGCTCCCAAATGAGCAAGATCAAGCCATTTATCAAGATCTCACTACATCCCAACCAAAGAATAATCAAGTAATTTGGGTACTTAGTTGAATAATAAAAGAATGAAGGGTTTCCATGTAGCACTGCCCTATCAATAAGAAACACACTTGCATTCCCAAAATGGTGAAAGACTACCAAGTGGTGAGGGATGACATAATAAAATATATATTTTTAGGTCAGGATGCCAAGTCATCTTGAGTGACACAAGAATAAAAATTGATGGTTAGTCTAACCCGTGTCAGACAGACCATTGAAAAAATATTGTGTCCAATATGACCTACAATGTCAAATTACAGAGGATCATCTTAATGGTAAGATCAATCATAAAATAAACAAATATATGCCAAAAAGGTAGTGCTATTAAATTTAGCCCTGGCATGCACATTGGGATTGAGCAAGGAGCACAAAGGATAAAAGATTGCATTAATAATGCATGGTCTCAACTATGCAAAGTATGGTCAAATGATCATTTGAATGAGTTTCAAAAACTTTCTTCCACGTATAATTGAATTAAAATTTATCCAACATGACCTCTATATCAATTGCCTTAGGATTAAATAGGATCCTCAAGGATTCAAATTTCAAATAGATCGATATCATTGAATTCTTGGAACCATTTGGTGGTTAGACAAGTAATGACAAGAGGACTTGAAATTTCCTATAAAATACCATCCATTTAATTGAGTAAGGGTTGGGTATTTGATAAACTAATATAATAGGAGATATTTAGGCATGAGATCAAAGAGCTTTGCCTCTTTCCCTTATGCATTTTTCTACTTTCTAGTTAGTTTTTCTCCTTGTCTAAGTTGAGGCTATTTAGAATCAGTTCTATATTCACTTGAGTATGTGATGAATCTGAATCAATATTCAAGAATTATCTAAAAAAATCATATATAAATATATAAATCAATACACACAGGTAGAATCTAGAGTGACATGAATAAGCAAAGCATATTAATAATTAGATCAATTGCACACATGACACAAAATTTAGGTGGGAAAACATCTAGGACTAAAAAACCCAAAAGTGATATTCAATATTCGAGAAACTTTTACCCAATACAATATATAATTTTCCTTCTCACTTCCTCTCAATAACCTTCACAAAGCCTTTTGAAATCACCCAATTAAGTTTTAATGATAATGTTTCATATTAATTCACTATGATATTTCACAATAGGGGTAAAACCCTATTTATAGTAAAATGCATAAAGAGGTGACCGTTATAACCAATAAATCTAACCATCCTAAAAATTATTTAATAACATTGGTTAGTATTAAATAAATATAATTTTATTATTTATTTTTAAGAGGTCTTGTGTTAATAAATAATATATTATTATTATTTAATTAAATATCAAGATAAGCTAAGGGTCAATTAAGTCCACTTATACATTAAATATTCTAACACTCTCCCTTAATGCTAAGTGGGGATACAAGTCATAGTCATAAAAAAAAGGAATTATACTAGGTACATAATTGAAAGATTTAAAAACCTTCATCATGCAAAACATCACTTTTTGAAACAAAAAGAATTATAATCCATAAACTAATCGAAAGTAAGTTTAGGCTAGCATGATCATGAGACTATATCTCACAGCTTCTCATGAATAATCATTAAGTATATTTGGAGCCTTTTATAACATAAGGATCTCTATTACAAAGTATGATTTTATGTATTGGGGTACAAAACTAAAACTTCCAAACAAATTTTAATTTAAATTACATAAATTCCACATGAAGTTTACAATAATTTACAATGAAAATAAGTATAAAGAAGATGAAGTAACACATGGCCATTAGGAAGTGGCATTGTCATGCACACTCCCCTTCAATGACAACTCTAAGAGGCTTAGCATTGCATGAAATTGATAGAACTTGGTAGTATAAAATGGTTTTATAAATATATTTACCACTTATTCATCCATGGGATATAACTATAGATCACTATCACCATTGAGGACTTTCTCTCAGATAAAATACACAAGAACTTCAATATGTTTCATTTGTTATTGTTGCACTAAATTTTTTGCCAGAGCTGTACAACTTTATCACCTACACAAAACTTAAACATATATCCAAAAGTAGATTCATGATAACATAATATGGTCAGAATCACAATAACCAAATACATAAAGATAAAGGATGACATATGTTTATCTATGGTAAAACACATTTTAAACAATTAAGTCAAGTTTTTAGGAAAACAAGTTCATTACTTTTATTACAAAATTAGTGACAAACATAATTTATTATATGCATTTCATTATTGGACGTCTCAAATACTGACAAGATGATCATCCCCAACTACCATGCGATGCACATACAATAATTTTACTAACAATATGCTACTAAGTTTATCCAAACATTAGATATCTTATTATCAATAACTCATTTTATAATTTGAGTCTTAACAAAACTTTGCAAGTTTTATATGCTTCAAGTTTCTAATGATATAGAATTGGATTTAACAAAAGATTGAGATATATAACCTCTCATACATTAAATATAGATAATTTTAGCATGATATGCAATCAACTAGATATAAGGCTAAAATAAATAATTTCATATATGTATGAATAGAATGCTTATTAAAGTAAATGATGAAGATTCAATTAATAATACAAAATCAATTTACACTTTACATTTCATAACATATCTTATTATCAAATGAAGCATCTAATCATGTTAGCATGAAATTTTCCCACTAATCAAATGAAATCATCTTAACAATTGAAACAAAAAAGATACGAATTTATTGAGCATGATCTTCTTACCAAATGCAATAACTAAACATGGTCATCTTTGTCAAATTAAGCATGATGTTATGCATATAATGTTTTTCAATGATAACTCATATAAATTGAAAATATAATGTTAGGATATTTTATTCACTTTATTATCTAAGAAAAACATATCTATTTGTTGTTTTGAAATTTCACATTTCATAAAATCACCCAAAATTACACTCATACAAGCAATTCGAGGTGTTTTAAAGACAAGGATGGTAAAATTTTTGCAAAATAGGATATCAACTTTGTAGTCCAATGAACAAAGCTTGGGTAGAATAATGGAATATAACTATCTTTCAAGCTTGCAAATATTGTGTTGAAGATATATCGATAATTTCTCTTTTAGTGCAACAAGAATCCTATTATCATGGAAACCGTACTGTGATAAAGACAAGAAAAGTCATGAATTCATTTGATCTCATAAGCACTAGAGTGAAAATTTAAGATAAAATCAAAATTTTATGAAATTTATTGAATTTTGTCCCAATGTGGAGACCAGATCTAAGAAATGAATTTTAACTATAAACACTTGGTATAAAAATTTCATCTTGAACTTTAAAAACCAGGGGGGAGAGTCATAGTTACAAGTTTCAATTCATGCAAAAACATGAAAACATTTTTAAAAGGCATGAAAATTTGTTTTTGAAAACCCCAAGTTATGCAAAATGACCCAACACTTTTTCAAGTCATGTAATTTGCAAATTCTTTTTTCCACTTGGTACAATTTGAAATTTTTTTTTTTCACTTAGTCCAATTTTTAAATTCAAATTTGCACTTGGTGAAATTTGAAAATTATTTTTTCCACTCGATGCAATTTGTAAATTATTTTTTACACTTTGTGAAATTTACAAATTCCTTTTTCCACTAGGTGTAATTTACAAAAAAAAATTGACTCGGTGCAATATACAAATTCAAATTCCCACTCAGTGCAATTTGTAAATTTGTTTTACATTTTTCCTTCTGGTGCAAATTGAATTTTTCTTTTCCATAGTCATGAAAGTTCAAATTTCATTTTTCCTAGTCGTACAAATTAAAATTACATTTCTCTGAGTCATGTAATTTTATTTCGCACTTCCTCAAGTTTGCGGTAAATGGAGAATGATGGTGGTTTCAAAAATAAATTCATGGTATTTTGAAAATGAAGTGGTTTTATCAATAAAACCCATGAGTTTGAATGTTTAAAAGGTTGTTTTGGTCCCAAAACTCATGGTATTCATTAAAAAATCATGGTATTGGTTGGAAGTTTATAGTTTTTGCTGGTAGAAGGTAATTTTAATGAGATAGTTATTTTGCATGGGCATCTCCAACATTAATTCAAGTGTTAGATGGATATATGTTTACATGTGTTGAGTAGTATTTAGTGTTGGGTTTCTGGATATGGGCATAAGTTGCCAATATAAAATTTTGGAGGCCAAATACAAGCATCCTCTCAGCCCTTGAATCATTTCAGTGACTTGATAGGGTTAAATATTACTATGGAGGGTTTCACAAAAATATTAACATGACTATTATGCTCTTTTAAAGAAAACATTTCTATGGTAAACAAAAAGGATGACTAGAAAACATTAGTGGTCATAAAAGATTATTGATCAAGTAAATTTGAGATTACTTAGACCTATTTTGATAGAAAAGATAAGAATATGAAGGATGAAATTCCTTAACAAGTGTAAAGCAATGACCGAGGTTGTCTTTAGTGAAGGAAAAAGTGATCAAATTCCTCATCACTCTTCTGGTCTTTTTATGTTAATGTTGTATCCCATTTTATAATTTTAGTTGAAAATTTTGTGTAATTTCAACATTCTAAATTAAATTCATGCAAATGTACTATGCCACTTTTTAAATCTCAAATTGTGTAATTTTTATTTACACATTGTAAGAGGTATAAAAGCACAAAAGCATTTTTGCACTATTCAAGTGGTGTAATTTTATAATTTCACTTTTGTACAACGTAAAATTGCACCAATGCATATTTATATCACTTAAGTGGTGCCATGTTATAATTTCACATTTGCACATGGTGTAATTATACCAACTCACTTTTACACCACTTAAGTAGTGTGTTTTTGTAAACTTACTTTTACACCATCTGTAACACAAAAAATGTGGTTACGTACCATAACCACTTTCCTAAACTATAAATATGAGTTTTAGGCTCATTAAAAAAATAATTTTGGAAATGAGACTCTGTAGAAACTTTTTGAGGGATGATATTGTATTTTAGACTCAATAAAGATTAGAACAGGGAGATTTTGTAGACTTTGTGTTCAAGATTTCTTCATGAGTTATAAATTTGTGTATGATTCATCTATATCTATATATTTATTTTAAAATCATTTTCATAATCACTACCAAATTGTAATAAAATGAGAATTTCACATTAAGTATTTCTTTTAGAATCTTTTTGTGTTATTTCTATGAATGTGAAATCTCAATGGGGTTTAAGAATATTTTAATTGTCTTATATAGGTAAATATGGGATGCTTGTCTTTAGTCTGCTATCAGTATTATAAAATTGTCTCAATGTATGTTTTGCACTTCTAAGGGTATAATTATGTATTTATGACCTATTTAATCAAAGAGGTTTCTATGAATACAATGTTTTCTCCTTTTTGGGCTTTTTTGGTAAGGTTTCATATTTAGTTACCCAAAGTTATCTTTCATTTTTCCTAGGATCATCATGGTATATTTTGTATTTAAATAGATATTATAATCTCGTTCCTCTTTTTTATCATTCCTCACATTTTTCTTTCTAACTCCTTTTCATATTTTTTGGTTAAAAGTACAAAACCCCTAATAGAAAACATTTTTGTTGTAAATCGGTGTGAATATATTTTCCCTTACTTTTACCTTTTTGGATTTTAATAAAGGTATCTCTATTTTGTAATAGGAGAGAGACTTTTTCCCTTTGTTTTGACTAATGTAAGGACTCAGTTCCCACATTATTGATTCAAAATCACTAATTTATTCCCATGAGAATTTTTTAAGCTAGCAATTTTTGGTGACTCTGTTGGGGATTGAGGTGTTTTATGTACATTATTTTAAGACATTTCAAATAACCTCCCCTAGAATGTAGTTTGGAGACTCTGTTAAATAAAATTACCTAGTGCCTACATCTTCCTAATTAAATAAGTGGATTGGTTCACACCAACCCCAATGTTCCTCATGTTATATGGGGAAAACATTTTGGTCAATTAGATTTGGCCTAGCATAATGAGTTACCATCAAGCTCAAGGATGAAATTTCCAAATTTTTCTAGAGAAAATGGTCAAGATGTAGATAACCATATCCTAGCCTTCACAATGTTTTGTAGTGTCTTGGGAGTTATGTATGAAGATGTTGCTATCAAGATTTTTATTGAGACTCTCATATGACCTAATGATGAGTGGTTTTAGCATCTAGAATATGTATGCATTATGAATTTGGACTTATTGAAGAACAAGTTCCTAAACAAATTCAAATTAGCTATAGATATGTGTGCATTATTGTTAGATTTATTCCATATTCAAAAATGAGATGATGAGTAAATGAGAGAGTTCATAACACATTTCAAAAAATAAACCAAGTCTCAAAAATTACCTCTACATATTCATTTATTCTCTTCACTCAGGGATAAAGTTCATCTTGATAAGAAATAAGGTAAATGACTTAGAGATTGCACAACAAGAAGTCATTGAGATTGAAGCTGATTTGATCATGTCTAGAATGTTAAAGAAAAAGGTTTAAAAAGGTGATAAAAATATTTAAAATGGTGACAAAAAAATAGTGAAACCTAATAAAATCAATATTCTACATTATTCAAAAAAGAGACTTCGAAGGGAAGTTCCTAATCAAACATGTTGAAAGTCTTGTAGGGAGAAACAAAAGGTGATTCTTATCACATATGATTGTTTCAATTTCATAATTATGGAAGAAGGCAAAAAGGAGAAATAAATAATGATTGATCAAATAATAGATTAAGAATTTGTCTTCCCCCTTAGCAAAAAAGAGAAAAAATTGCATGTTTCATATGATTTCTTGAATCTCACGATCCTAGGAGAAAATGAGTTGTTTGAAGAACAATTGATTGAATCATAAATAGAAAAGAGGAATAGTGTAGAATATGATATTTTACATTCTGAATATGAATACAATATGAAATTAGTTTTAAGTTAAGCAGGAGATCCATTCTCTATCAAAATCAAAGACTCATTAGTCAAAAATGATGATTCCTCAGGTATTTCATTTTCAAGTTCTACCAAAGAAGAGTTCTCCATAGAACTTGAATACAAAGAAATCAACCCCACACATATTAAAGATCATAAGTAGGTCATTAATGAAATTAAGAAAGACATGAATCCAAAACAAAATGAATGGTGCCCAATATTCATTACAAGTGAAATGGAATCTATCAAGGAAGAAGAGTTGATGAAGGTGATGATAATGACTCATTCAATGATGATTTTATTTATGTCATGCGAAGCAACATGAAAATAAATATCAACACTTATATCATTTAAAAAGACAATAATATTGTCATTCCATCTCAAAAACATATATGCAACACACTTCTCTTCAATTTAGATACTCTATCTAGCACAAATGCATTTGGAGGCACCGAAGAAGACATTAAAAAAGTCTGGTATTGTTCAAGAGTGATCACAAAAGATCAAAGAATTCACAATGTTTTCATTCTAGGATATGAAAATAGTAATGGTTTTTTTCATTCATGATCATCCCTATGTGAATGATAATTGTATGTTTCTCTTTCCACCTTCTTGGTCACTATTGCTAAATATGTTTGGAGTTTATAAGTCAAATTTTTTATTTTGAAATAATGGGTACTTCTCCTATCCAGTGAATGATTTTATACAATATTCTTGTCTTATTTTTCCCTCTATAAATATTTTTGCTTTCCCTATTTTGGCTTGTTTCCTTTTCTTGTTTTGTTTTGGTATACATGTGTTGCTTTCAATAAATACAATAGGTCATTTATTGTTCCTTGATCTCCTTGTTTTGGTCTTTCTTCTTGCACATGTTCTTAGCCATGATCTATACCTATATTGAATCCCAATTAGTCATACATATTAGATCCTCACATGAGTTATTTAGTGTAAATCTTCTTCAATTCTTGAATGCCATGTAGAAATGGGTGATGAAGTATTTTGGTAAAGTGAGTTTCCAAAATACACTTTTATCAATTTATCTAGAAAATATTTATTGCAGTTATGAACATGGTGATATGGATCCACGTATATCAAGTAAAAAAATAAATAGGTCTATCATATATCTCTTCATGTAAATAGGTGGTGAACGTGCAAAATTTTAAGAACATGTGATCTAGCCCAATAATGTGTGTCTATTTATCATACAATTGAGGTAGGTGAATTGGTTGTTAATTGGTCAAATCAAGATATGTAAATTTGAGCAACATAGAAGTCTTTAAGAATCTATGACAATGAGGTACCAACCATGTAATATTCTAGAGTTCTCCTGCATTCCCTTTTGAAATGTAGTCCCATAGTTAGAGCCAATTATTGTCTTTAAAATGTACATGTCATGACGACACCCCCAATTATTTTCATAAAGGTAATTAGAGGTGATTTAAAGATAGAGATGGTATAGATTTTTCATAATAGGACATCGAATAAGTAGCCTAATGGACAAGGCTTCGATAGAATAATGAAATCTATCTATCTTTCAATATTATAAATATTGTATTAAAGATATCTCGATAATTTTGATTTTTGGTGCAACAAGATTCTTTTCATCATGTAAAGAGTAATATGATAGAAAGAAGAGAGAAGTCATGAATTCATTTGATCTTATCATCCCCAGAGTGAAAATTTAAGGCAAAATCAAACTTTCATAAAAGTTATTGATTTTTTCCCAATGCAGAGACCAGATCTAAGAGATGAATTTTGACTATAAACACTTGGTATAAAAATTTCATCTTGAACTTCAAAAACCAAGGGGGAGAATCATAGTTATAGGTTTCAAATAATGAAAAAACACCAACACACTTTTAAAATTCATGCAAACTTTTTTTTGTAAATCCCAAGTTGTGCAAAATGCCCCCACACTTTTCCAAGTCATGCAATTTGAAATTATTTTTTTATACCCAGTGTAATTTGCAAAAAAAAAAATTCACTCGGTGCAATTTGAAAATTATTTTTGCCACTTGGTGTAATTTGCAAATTATTTTTCCACTCGGTGAAATTTATAAATTCAAATTTCCACTTGGTATAATTTTCAAATAATTTTTTCCACTCAGTGAAATTTGTAAATTCTTTTTTACACTCAATGCGATTTGTAAATTCGTTTTTACACTAAGTGCAATTTAAAAATTCTTTTTTCCACTCGGTGTAATTTGTAATTTTTTTGACTCGGTGCAATTTTCAAATTCAAATTTCCACTTGGTGTGATTTGCAAATTTGTTTTACATTTTTCCTTCTCGTGAAAACTAAAATTTTCTTTTTTGTGGTCATGCAATTTCAAATTTCATTTTACCTAGCCATGCAAATTGAAATTACATTTATCTAAGTCGTGTGATTTTATTTTTCACTTCCTCAAATTTGTGGTAAATGAAGAATGATGGTGGTGTAAAGAATAAATTCATGGTATTTGAAAATGAAGTGATTTTATCAATAAAACCCATGGTTTTGAGTGTTTAAAAGGTTATTTTCATCCCAAAACCTGTGGTATTCACTACAGAAGCATGGTATTGGTTCGAAGTTTATAGTTTTTTTGGTAGAAGGAAATTTTAATGAGACAAAGTTATTTTGAATGGGCATTTCCAAAATTAATTCAAGTGTCAAATGGATATATGTTTGCATGTGTTAAGTACTATTTAATGTTGGGTTTCTGGCTCTAGGCATAAGTTGCCAATCTAAAATTTTGGAGGCCATATGCAAATAGCAAGTGTAAATTAACATTTATTTACCATCACGAGTGCCCTTTCGGTCCTTGAATCATTTCAGTGACTTGATAAGGTTAAATATTTATATGGTGGGATTCATAAAAATATTAACATGAATATTATGCTCTCATAAAGAAAACATTTCTATGGTGAATAAAAAGGATGCTTAAAAAACATCAGTCGTTATTTAAAATTATTAGTCAATTAAATTTGAGATCATTCAAATAGATGTCAATATAAAACATAAGCATATGCAAGATGAAATTCCCTGATAAGTGTAAAGCAATGATCGAGATTATTTTCAATGAAGGAGAAAGTGAAGGAATTATTCATCAATCTTCTAGTCTTTTCATGTTAATGTTGGATCTCATTTTATAATTTCCAATTGTAAATTTTGTGTAATTGAAACATTGTAAATGTAATTCATGTAAATGTACTATGTCACTTTATAAGTCTCAAATTGTGTAATTTTGATTTACACATTTCATGTGGTGTAAAAGCACCAAATAATTTTTTCACTGTTCATGTGGTGAAATTTTGTAATTTCACTTTTGCACAAGGTGCAATTTCACTAGTGCATCTTTATATCACTTAAGTGGTGAAATGTTGTAATTTCACATTTACACTTCGTGAATTTATACTAACTCACTTTTACACCACTTAAGTGGTGTGTTTTTGTAAACTCACGTTTGCACCATCTATAATACGAAAAAGGTGGTTACACATCGTAACCACTTTCCTACACTATAAATATGAGTTTGAAGCTCATTAAAAAAATACTTTTGGTAGTGAGACTCTGTAGAAACATTTTTAAGGAGAATGTTATATTTTTAATTTGATAAATATTAGAACAAGGAGATTTTGTATACTTTATGTTCAAGATTTCTTCATGAGTTATAACTTTGCATATGATTCATTTGTATCTATATCTTTACTTTCAAATCATTTTCATAAACACTACCAAATATTTAAAAAATGGGAATTTCACATTAAGTATTTCTTTTAAAATATTTTTGTGTTATTTATTTGAATGTGAAATCTTGGTGGGGTTTAAGCAATATTTTAATTATCTTTTACGAGTAAATATGGGATGGTTGTCTTTGGTATACCATCAGTATTATAAAATTGTCTCAATATATATTTTACACTCCTAAGGTGTAATTATGTCTTTACCACCTATTAAATTAGAGTGGTTTTCATGAATACAATGTTTTTTTTCCTTCTTGGGCTATTCAAGTAAGTTTTCATATTTAGCTACCTAGAGTTGTCTTTCATTTTTCTTGGGATTATCATGGTATCTTTTGTATTCAAATGGCTATAATAATCTTTTTTCTCCTTTCCTTTCTCATTTCCCCCTTCTTTTATATCATTCCTCACATTTCCCTTTATAACTCCTTTTTGTGCTTTTTGGTTAAAAGTATAAAACCCTTAATAGAAAATATTATTGTTTTAAATATATGCGCATAGCTTTTTCTCTGCTTTTCCCTTTTTGGATTTCAATAAAGATAGATTCACTTGATAATAGGAGAGGAACTTTGTCCGTTTGTTGCTGACTAACGTGAGGACTCAATTCTTACACTATTGCATCAAAGTCATCAATTTGTCCTCCTGACAATTTTTTGAGCCAAGACTATTATAATATAATTGTAATTAGAAATTAACAAGAATCAAACTAGATAGTTTTCCTAACAAATATAAATGTAGTTGGGACACTATTGATTTAGTTAGTAACAACAAAATGATTATTATGGTAAATGTTATGCCATGAACATATATGTATTTTGGTGTAGAAAATATTTAGTAGGGAATCTATTCAGAATATGCATAGTAGTATTCAAGGCTTTGGTCCATAGAAAACTTAGGAACATTTACATAATACAACATTGTTCTATCCATTTCTATAATGGTGTAATTTTTCTTTCAACAATGCCATTTTACTGAGGAGAAGAAGGAGTTTTTAATTTCCTTTGAATACTACAACTAATACAAAAGGAATCAAACTTTTTATTAATGTATTCACCACCATTATCAAATCTTGATGTTTTAATAGAAAAACTATAAGTATTTGTAATAATAGCTTTAAATTCCTTGAATTTAGACAACACTTCAGATTTTATTTTAATGAAATATGACCAAATTATTCAACTATAATCATATATAAAAGTAAAAAAATTCAAAGAATCATTAATAAATACAACTTCAAGAGGTCTTGCAACATCATTATGAATTAATTATAAAGGATGAGAGAAATTTGCATCATGATTCTTGTAAAAGAAATTAGAATGTTGCTTACCACGTAAGTAACCTTCACAAGTTTTATGATGGAAATAAGTAGAAGGTAAACCAAAAACAAGATTATAAAAAGACATATCATGTAAACTTATAAAATTAACATGTTCTAATATTTAATGATATAATTAAGATTCATTATTACTATGTGATAAAATTACACATGCAAAAGAAGCAATAAAAATGTATAAGCCATTTTTTTAACACTTTCAATAATTAGAGAACCAAATTGATTTCTAATGGACCAACCATATTTAAGAAATGCTACAATGAAATTATCATTCATAAGTTGAGAACAAGATAGAAAACTTTTCTTAAGCTTATGTACATAGAAAAAATCATTAATAACAACATTTATAAATTGTAGCTTTTCTTGTTTAGTTGCTTCTAAAAAATGAATTATCACATAAATAGGTCTTTTTAGATATATCTCTAGAATCATATAAAATAATAAATAATAAATTCATATGATGTGATGCACCACTATCTAGAATCTATTTATTCTCATTTGAAGTAAATAAGGTAGATTACAAAGCAATAATGTTAGTATTATGATCCTCATTATAGTTTTGATTAGATTTATTAACTTTGTTATTTTTAGAGGTTTTATGATTATCTCTAACTTTGTTTTTATAATAATTTTCCATTCTATGATCAAATTTACCATATAGATTTTAATTTCCATTAAACTTAGGTTTATGATTCTTATTACCACATCTTTTATTCCTATTTTTGCCTATAGTATAATTAGGATTAGTTTTTGGTTTCTATTGTTCTCAAAAATAGGGTTGAGAGCAAGAAGTGCCTGAATGACATTATCTTTATAATCAAAATTAGATATCACTTGCTCTTCTTGAATCAAAAGAGTTGATAGGGTATTGATTGCTCTGTTTGATACTTTGAATTTAAAATTGAAATAAAATTATGAAACTTTACATGAATATTCAATTGAAAAATGAAATACAAAATTTTATCTTTAGTAAGATTAAATTCACATCCATTCAACTGAGCTTTAGTATGCTTAATTTTAGCAAGAAAATTAATAACCTTTTCATCACCTTTCGTAAGTGTACTAAGCAATTCAAAGATCAATTTAATAATTTTAGAGAGATGAGTACCTTCATGCATAGACTCAAGGAGTTTCCAAGCATCATTAAGAGACTTATAATTACCAATGTGGACTAGGAATTCATCTTTAACACTCCACAAGATAATTGATATGGATTCTTACGATTTTTATTGAAACACAATTGAAATATCAGATGTCATATGTCATCCTGATAGAGATTTTTCAATCTTGGTGACAATATTCCATAAATTTTGGGCCATAAATTCTAATTTAACATAATTTTTTCATATATTATCGTTGCATTTGAGTTTTATCTAATGCAAATTTAGGTGAAGCCATAGCTTCCCCTTAAGAATGACACTATGACACTAGATAATACTTAAATTTGAACCCTTTATAAATGAGAATTTATAATATATTTAAAAATAAAGTAATTTTCAAGTCTAAATAAATAACAATTGTTCAAATTAATGCTATATAAAATAATAAAATTGTGAAAGATTACAACAAATAAGACATCACAAGTGTCAGTGTCACAATAATACACTAATGTAAGAACAATTAAAAAATGACCCTTTTTTAAAATGAAATTTAACTTAATTTTATATTAAATCAAATTATAACTGTAAACAAGTAATAGTTGTTTTAAAAAAAACTAAACAATGTGAAAAAATTGAAGCAAAAAAGTATTGATATTATGTGTCATAAGAGTCGCACACAAAATAACTATCTAAACATTATGATTAAAAAAGTTGTAAAAACTATACTAGGAGGTTTGAAAATAAAAATTGAACCATATCAATATGTCTAGAATATATCAAAACTTATAAATTGATTGGTTACATGACTATGCTTGATAAAACTTTCACTAGGTCAAATGTCAAAGTACGGTCGACATGTCTAAAGTTTTTTCACGTGAATTACTTCACACATAAGTAAAAAATTTAAAATTATTAATTTGAAATAAATTTGAAAAATTCAAAATTAGATCAAAAATTTGTTTTAAGGGGTTTTGAACACTGGACCATTCCACTTATAAATTTTTAGCAAAAACTAAACTACCAACTCATCTAGTAGTTTAATTAGACTTTAACATGCACTCATTTATTTTTAAGTCTTTTTTGACTATTTTTTAAAATAATAGATATAGTATTATTGATGTGCATGTAAAAAAAATGTATTTAAAAAAAATAAAAATTACTTTTTGGGTTAAAAAATTTAAAATAAAAAGTGGGGACCATGTCTTTTTGCATGAAAATAAAAATTATTAAAAAATAAAGTATTTTTTAAATACTTTTATAAAATATACATAGAAAAATGCATACCCGTAACTTGTCATGTGTTGGTATGACATGCATGTGAGAGCAAAGATGTTACTAGAGATTGAAGAAGGGCTTCGTAATCCCTTAAAATTTGCAAACTACCATTAATCTGTCCTCTAATGCCAAATATGCTTTCAAAATTGAATTTTGGTGACATAATATGATTTTTCCAATCCCCCAAGTCATATATGATGCTCAGGTGACTGATAAAAAATATGAAATAGAATTTGAATGCCTTACATGATCACCAAGGTGATTTGATAGGTTACAAACAAGATAAATCAACTCTAATAAATAGAAACTAGCAATAGGCAATTTGTAGAGAGTTTTTTTTTTCAAGCTAAAAGTGTTGTATAATGGCTAATAATGGTGTCCTAGCCTAAATTTACTTGAAAAATGATCCATTTGTTGATTATATTTATTTATGAGTTCCTGAGAGAAATTTTTAGACTTTAAAATGATGACCAGGCCTCCCACATCAGTAAACCAAAATTTCTTCAGCCTTCTTTTGTCATACTAGGCCAAACCAAGCTTGAAAATAATTTAAAAAAAAATTGAAAATTGAATATATATATATATAAATTATATATATATATATATATATATATATATATATATATATACACACACACACACACACACACACACACACACATATGTATACATAAATATATATATATTATATGTATGTGTATATATATATACACACACATACATACCACATAGGCTCTGATACCATGAAAGATTTATGTATAGAAATATGAATCAATACACACAAGTAAAATCTAGAGTGACATGAATAAGCAAAGGATACAGATAATAAGCAGATCAATTGTACACATGACATGTAATTTAGGTGAAAAAACCTCCAGGAGGTAAAATACCCACAAGTGAAATTCAATATCTGAGAAACTTTTACCCAATACAATAAAAACTTATCCTTCTCACTTCCTCTCAATAACCTTCACAAAGCCTTTTGAAATCACCTGAGTAAGTTTGAATGATAATGTTTCATATCAATTCATAGTGATATTTTATAATAGGGGTAAAATAATATTTATAGTGAAATATGAAGATAGGTGACCATTGTAACCAATAGGTCCAACTGTCCCAGAAATTATTTAATAACATTGGTAAGTATTAAATAAATATAATTTTATTATTTATTTTCATGAGGTTTTCACTTCGTGTTAATAAATAATATATTATTATTATTTAATTAACTATCAAGGTAAGATAAGGGTTAAATTAATCCCACTTAGATATTAAATGCTCTAATATTATCCTCTTTTATAAATTCTTATGAAGTGATATTCATTATTTGTACATGTATATGGAGACATTATTTCACTTATTTGCATAGCTACTTCATTCTCAGGCTCTTACACCATCTCTATCTTTTGGTTGTGTTATGAATATCAAGTAGAGACTAGTTTATACAAAGTATCTATCTACTCAATAGGATCAGTGATCCTGGCAACAATTCAAGTGATGGGTCCACCCCAATTGATGACGAAACTTTTGGGAGCCATAGCTTTTGCACCGTAGCTCCAATTGACTCACTGTTTGAACCATTGGAAAGCTAATAATGAGGGGAATGTCATGAGATGGAAATGAGATATACTCAATGAAGTTTGATCCCATAAAACCCAATGGAAGTGTCCTAAATTTCAATTTTAGTAGTGGAGTCTAAAAATAGTAAGTTTCTAGAAATAGTAATTCCTCGAATTCTGTATTGTTGTAAATCATGGAAGTTGAACCAATTCATTTCCCTCAAGATTGTTGACCTTCCACATCCTCCCCACACCTTCAAATCATGTATAAATGAAGATGTAACCCAAAATTGAAAGTAGACATATCTTCTTAGAGATAAGCATATATTTGGGTCTACAAATTTGATCAATAAAACATCTCTTCTCAGAGATAGCATTATTTGAATTGTTTTGTTCTTGTTTCTTGAATTATCTTTCAACCAAAGATTTTGAGTTTTGGATCAATCAGACCTATGTCCGCTACAAAGCAAGCCCATAGTTTATTTCTCCTTGCTCTTTATCTTTTGATATTTTTTACAATCTATTAAATTATTGTTACAGTGGCCTGAATTTGAATCAATCATTCAAGTTATATCCAAGTTGCATGTTATTTTCTTGCCATCATATATGCATTATTGAATTCAATTGATATAATTTTAATCACTAATTAGTTATAAGTTTCTATCTAAATCTAAACAAGCTGATATTTTGATATCAATAGTCTATTTTTTCTTTCATAAGTGTTAATTTAAACCAACAAAGGCCTCTTGAACTGGAATAGTCCACAATGGCCAACTTAGTGAAATTAGTGTGCTGAGACCTAGTAGATATAGACTTATGAAAGTTATCACAACTTCATTTTAGGAGAGGTAGGGTGAGCCATCACCTATCCTATCAAGTTGGTGTGCCAAAATACACATGCACAAAAATGGCATTGGAAGGAGGACCATTTGAAAGTTTAGAGACTTTGTTTAGATTGAGACACTCTAGGTTTTAAAACTAGAAAATAGTAGAATAATAATGAGATCAAAGGTTGTTGAGGGTGACTTTGAGTTATTACACCTCATAGAGCATAGTATAAATGATAAAGGGAAGTCTAAAAACAAAAAAAAATAGCCATCAGATTCCCTATAGTTGTATTCCCTTTCCTCAACCCTTTTACTCTTCCTTAGAACCCACCAATGGATAATCCTACCTGTCTTGGAAGAAGTAGTTGTCCTATGAATATTCTATAACCTGCACATGACTTGCCTAGAAACCTTGAGAAATTATTTCCTCTATATGTTCATGGTGGAGTAAGAATAACATAAGAACATATCCAAACCTTCAAAGATGCCTTAATCCAAACTCAACTTTAACATGAAGATGTTGCCTATCAATTGTTCCCCTACACTTTAGATGAATCCACATATGGTTGGTACTGTAGTATCCTATATGGCTTCATCACTTCTTGGGTTAATATTGAGACTATATTTATTAATCATTTTAGAATACCAATTGACCATGCAATATTATACCATCCATTTTTAGCTACACATAGGGAACCAAACGAGCCCATGAGTATTTTTCGTACTCATTTCCATAAATTATATAAGAGGTTAAAAGACCCTTATATGCAAATATAAGTTTTTATTATTAAGATGCATATGAGATATTTAAATCTCATGACTTCTTTATTTCTTAGAAGAACTCTAGTTAAACTCACATCATTGTCATTAGCTTACACTTAATCCATTAGTATTGAGTAGCAAATGGTGCCTCAAGGATATGATACTTGTCCCTTACCCTCATTAGGACAATCAAGTGCCTATAATTAGATTCCCATGATCAACCAAGATCTTATGTAAAACACTCCTTCAATAGATCCAATCCTAGACTCCATGTATTCAACTCCTAACTCAATCTATAATTCACTTCCCTTAAACCACATGCATAATAATTAGTCTTATGTACCTTCAAATTATGTGTTGTCATATCCTAAAAATCAACAAATGGCTCTTATTGATTACAAAAATATTATTACCATGTTTAGCTCAATAAATTATGTGTCTCCTAAAAACAACCAATAAAATATCCCTACATTTTAAAATGTTGTTGCACTAGTGGTTAACCCACTAACGTAAGTAGGGAATAACCAAATGCCACTATCAACCTCGAGGTAGCTAATTTATAGTAGATGGTTTAGAGATTGACCAATGACATAGTTAAATTACAGAGATAATTGCCTTAAATCACTAATCAAACCATAAATAACCCACCTCAAAGTAGGAACTAAAACTTTCAAAGAACCAATAGGTAGTAGAATCCTAGGCCTACTAATGAAAATGTCCTTAGTCTTATTTACAACATAAACAAGAATAGTAATAGTGCTTTAAACTTGGTCAACGTGCTTGATTTATCCTTGCCCACTTGGTGTAGGCTACATGACACAACTGATCATGTTGAGAGAAATTATATTGATTTCACATTGGTCTCAAACATCTTCCAAAAAGAGATGGATAAGCTTGAGATAATACTTGTACTTGATAGTAACCCAAGACAAAGTGGATATAATCTAGGTACCACTTTAGTCTTAGAAACATATTATTTTCCATTTTAAAGTGACAATGAGATTGAGGATAACTTAGATTGAGTTTGTATGCAATTAAAAATACATCATGTCTATAAATTAATCTTGGATCAGATGGGATAGAGCACACCTATACTTTCTATTGGAGGCATATAATTGTTAAGTGGGAGCATGACCAATGTGAGGATCCACTAAACTCAATTAGGGGATTACTTATCACAAGACACCATGTGAGATAGGGTTCCAAAGCCTATAGTCTAACACAATCACACAAAAACCCTAAAATATTCCTATGATTTAATATTTCACTAATCTAATAATAAGAAAAGTAAATCTAATCTAGTGCACACCAAAGCTTGTGGTATAAAGTGGGGGTTAGAAATAAAAAAAATAAACAACTAAACTAAACATGTATAGAAGACATATAATCATATCAATGTATACATAATCCTAATACATGGAAGAGAAGAATACAAATACACTATCTATATACTCTTACAAAGGAGGAATAAAGTTAGGAATACTTACCTTTGAAGATGAACCTGTTGAGCCTCAATCTCCAGATTGGCTAAGGTGCTTTGCAAGAGAATATCGTGGTATGTAAAGATAACTAAGATAAATCAGCTCTCGGATACATAACATATCCAAGCATACAAAATACTTATCCACAAGATGAGATTGGATCTTCAAAAAAATTATTGAACCCTAAATCTTTATTCCCCAAGTATAATGGTCAATAGGCAGATGTTTGTTCACACTTGTTCACTTAATTCTTCACTATTTTGAAATGGTAGTAAATGACCTTATATATATTATTATCTTACCCTAAAATCATTTAAGAACATTGGCTATGATAGGTCAACCTAGCATGTTTTCAGGGCTAACTCTCTAGGTTTGTGCTAGGTCGATTGAGAGGCCAACAAACCAAAAGAGAGAAAAAGTCCCTAAACTGTGCTAAGTCGACCTAACACAACCGATAGGTCAAAAGAATTTTGAGGAAAAAAATGAAAGATAAAACAAAGAAAGTGATAGGAATAGGTAAAACTAAGAATAATAATCTTGGATTCAATGGTTTCAGGAGGTTAGTGTGTAGATGGCAAGTGGCAAGAAGGAACAACAATCTTATGAAGCACCAATGGTATGCCCACCCCTTTCTCGATGCACCCCTTAAGGCATGCACTTAGAGAGATTGAGACTTGATATTTTCTTTCAAGATACAAAGTGTCAATAATTAATAAAAGTTTGAAAATATTATGTATATACATATGTCCTAGTTGAAGCTCATCACGGGTCATGTAAGTACAACACAGGATGGTGCTTTAGAAGAAAATATGATAAAACACAATGTTGATGCTAAGTATGGTGTAGTAAGTAGAAAATAAGATAAATTAAAGAACTATATTAAAAAACACATACCTTTAACTTACCTTAGTGTTATAGATAAAGAAGTAGACTGTAAGAAATGAAGGTGTCCAATGTAGAGTACACTAGGCGAACATGTAGAAGTTAGTGCAAAAAATAGCCAAAAATTGAAATTTTTGGAAGATATACATATGATAGTGGAAAATAATATCTACGCCATCATGATTCTAACACATTCTATGGTTTTAAAAATGGATGAGCAGAAATAAAGATAGAGGCAAAACAAGGAATCTGCCTAAAAATAAATGAAAAAATTGAGTTGCTAAAAAGTGTTGTTAAATAGGGAAAAATAGAATTCATTTGGAATTTTGATTTATGAAAGAGAGGAAAGAGAGCTCTAAGACTAAAAAAGGCTAGGATGGTGAGGGAATGACATACTAGATGAGGAGGATACCTAGAGGTAGTAGAAGGTGCATTACAGGTAGGCAACTATAGATCTCAAACCAGTCTTTGAAATTTATATCAAATTAAGTGATTTTTTGATAAAATTTGATTTTAATCATTTATATATGTCAAAATTGAGACAAATTAGATTCTAAGGGTAGAAAATAATAATATGGGAAATGGGTTTGAAAGTTTTAGGAAAAAAGTGAGTGAAATGCACATTTTATGAAAAATATATTGGGTCAGCACACATAATGCACTAGGTCAACCAAGTCAACCTAGTAGGATGAAACAAGGCAAAATCCATATGGTCGACCTAGTAGGTATGGGTTGACCTAGTGTAATCTGTAGGCTAAAAAGCTAGAATAGAGTGAGTTACAAGTCTGTAAGGGCCAGAATGAAATATTAATACCAAAAAGGGTAAGATAAGAGGGTTGACTTGGAATTTGAAGTCAACTATGACAAAAATAGGGAAATTTTGGTCAAATTAGGTTGACCAAGGAATCAGAATAAGAATAAAAGGGCATGTTAAAAGTTGAAAGAGGGACAGAATGGCCTGAAATGACCAAAAGAGGGCAAGAGGGACCAAACAAGCTAGAAATAAGTTAAAATGAATAAGGTAAAAGCAATTAGATTTGTTTTTAATTAAAATTGTAAAAAATGATGCATAAAGAATTTATTGTGATTATACATGACATGATAGAACTAATACATCCTTTGTTGTTTCTTGGTTTTAGAGATGGATGATATTCTAGAGGTTGGTGGATGTGTCTTAATTACTAGATTTGTTACATGGATTATCAAATGGATATCGAGCTAGACTAGTAGCCATAGGTCTAGCAATTATATCTGACATGTGTAGCATCCCCCTCAACACTGACCTATTAGTCATGTTCTTGGGATGTTGAGAATAATTAACTAACACCTTTAGATGGGAAGTAGATAGGGATGTGATAGAGGTGGCCATCACACTAGAGGATGTTCATGCCATCCTCAAGCTACCCTTAGTAGGAACACCAGTGACCATAGGGATATCAAATAGCTTAGAGGAAAGGAGAGACTTAGTCATGTGGGTTACAAGCTTAGAGATGATATTGTGAGGATGGAGAGTTAGTATGGATGATTTGTATATATCATAGATTTTAGGACCTCTAGAAGGTGGTAATAGACCTTGTGACACATTGGGTGCTTTATCACAAGTTGGATGGTAAGGTACCATTATTTATGGTATCCTTGAGCAAGATGATGCTAAAGGAGGGAGTATTATATGATCTAGATTTTATCATCTGGGTCTAGCTCATACATGATCTATTCAAGATGCTAGTTAGAGGGTAGAAGACTATGGGACCAATCATACTACGAATAGCATGGATATTTGAGAGATTTCACATGTATTGACTGACTGGGTTGCCCCATGTGGTTGATGATAGGTTACTTTGAGTGAAAATATGGAGAGATGACCAAGTGGCATGGGACATGCCTCACGTTCTAGCACTATATTTGATGAGATGCATAGACATCCTATGGTATCCATATGGGCACATAATAGCTACATGGGCAAGCTAGCACATAGTTTCACTAACAATAAAGAGGAGAGAGGTGATTGGACACTATACATGGTGGAAAGATCCACATCTGATGGCATAGGTGTTAGGATAGATGGGCCTACCTCATCTAGTGACATTGATACTGATACTTGACTAGTGGGCTTAGCATGTGAGGGATCCATGAGGGAAGAAGGGACTCAAATCACTAATAGTGAGCTGATACTAAGGCCATATTAAGAGAGACCATGGATTGATCAGGAATGATGAGTGGTAGAGGAGGTAGAGATACGAGATGTACCATTACCAGCCCCATAGTGAGATAAGTAGTGACCATTGAGGACATGATAATGACAGAGATAGGAGAGAGTGGAGACTATAGACATCCCAGATGATCCCATAAATGAGCTAGAGGATATGATAGAGATACCACTCAGATGGAGGTTGAGATAGACATGAGCCATGATAGCTAGGTTTGATATGAGGAGGTGACCTAACAAGGAGGTACTAAGAGGCCATGTAGATAGGGAGACTATGCTAGGTGATCACATGAATGATAATATCATAAGATTTGAGACATAGATAGGTATGAACATGGTTGAATTATTTCTTAAGTTTTTATTTAGTAGTAGAGAGATATAGATATATATTATGAGATATGATAGTGATCTAATATCCATCTGGTGTGATTTTGTAGGCATACCTAAGGATGAGGAGAAGAGATGGGGGTCCCTGGTAAAGGGAGTGCTCCATTACATCCTAGATATGATTTTATATCCATACAATCCCATGACACTAGAGGATTTGAATGTAACATGAGGTAGCAAGGTAGATATAAGTGTAGAGAGAGAGGATGCAACCACTAGTAGAGATGGGTGTAGACAAGAGGTAGGCCTTACAGGTCCTACTATATGAGAGAGCTATGCATATAGATATAATGAAATAAATGATGTAGGAATACATAATGATGTAGACTCAACTGACATAGGCACATATAGTGGCCTAAGCTGAGTTGGTGTAGGCACAGGTGCAGATATCATACTTACAAGGATAGGTAGAGGGATTGAGATCTTGAATTACCTTGTTACAATGTACCATTCAGAGGAGTCAGACTAAGGCCTCAGTAGGTATCATTGCTAGGCCATAAGATAGATAGGATGGAGCCTATCCCTAGTGTTGGGGTTTTGTATATGGTTGTATATGTTGTATTAAAATCATGGGGTATATATATGATATATCATTTTGGCTTATTGGTGTTGGTTTTGTATGTTTTCTTTATGATGGTTGTGTTTGTGGATGCTTTTGGATATATTTATTTCTAGCACATGTATTTAGCTTTGTCGTATATGTTATAGGGAATATATGTGGTGTGGTTTCTTTTCTAGCATTATGGAGTACACATGCATGGTTAAAAATAAATAGGTGAAAAAGGACTTGAAAAAATATAAGCAATCAAAGAAATACACTACACACTAGTTCAAGTTGGGAAATGTGTAATAATAAAAAAGAATAAGTATAAAAATCTAAGAAAATGGAAAACAAGATGGTAAAAGGGGATTTTTTTTAAACCAATGCAAAATATTTTTGTACTAAATTAAAACAAGTAAAATCATACTAAATATCTTGTTGGGAAGTATGACAAACAATGTAATAAGATGGAAGGTATGTAAAAGGGCACAAAGGGTAATAAAAACAAATCAAAATTAAGTCAATCAATTATACTATATAACGATAGGAAGTACAAAAGAAAAAAAAATTATAAAAATTGGGTCTTAAATTTATCATACTAATTAAAGCTAGGAAGTATGAAAAATTCAATAAATGGTTGTAATATTACATGCACTCAGAAAATAAGAAAATAAAAAGAGAAATAAAAATGAAGTAAATAGAGAACATATTAAATAACAAGATGGGAAGAATGCCAATGACGTGTGACCTTATAATCAATAGAATATTATCTCATATTTGACATGTAATTTTAGATGGTGACTTGATTATTGAAAAATTTTGTGAGGAGGGTTGGGTCCTATCCATGGTCTTACACTAAAACTCACAAAATAAAAACCTAAGGGGTACCAAATCAATATTTTTAAGCAAAAGGATAAGTAATGATAAATCAAGGATGTGGGTAATAGGATAGAAAAGATGGTAATTTGTGAAGGATGCTAGGTACTATCCATGATCTTATAAAGCAACTCACAAATGATATCCCATGGGGAGTGATTAGTAAGCAAAACAATATTTCCCAAGAGGAACTATGAAGGAAAAGGAATGAAAAAGGGAGTGTAAAAATCAAGACTTATGTGTCTTATGAGAAGACCTTAGGAGGCAAGAGGCATACTAAGGACATGAAAAGACACTAAGTGACTAGTGATCATCTATGTATAAATAAAACCTACTTGCTATAGACACAAATCTTTGTAGGAAAATAGGTGTGCTACTAAGATCAACTTGTAAAGTTATATTGGTACAAGGAAAATTAAAATGGACCTACCTTCCCACAATGTGTTCCCCACTCCTCAAGACCCCTTACAGAGGCGTTGGTCTACAACGAAGATTGGGTACTTGCATGAGAAAGTAGGTAGCACTAAAAGATTATTTTTATTATCCTCTTCTAATATACTAGCCTACCATACCCCAAAGGACCTTAGCCCTATCATGAGGTCAACATTGGATCTTGATCTTCGACTAGAAGGAGATGTGCTTTGAATCACATCTTTTCGTGTGATTAGACTTTTAAGAATATTCAATATTTTTGCATTTTAATATCATTGACTTTTGTTTAAATGATTTGGATTTTAACTCTTTTTTTAAGGATTTTTAGGATTCCTCCTCTATATAAATTTGGAAGGACCAATCATGAGAGAGATATTGATACACATGAATGAGTTGTAGGCTAAGGAAAAAAGAAGCTAAGTAACCTAAGACAAAAGATTGACTAGAACACTTAGGCTTGACAATGAACTGAGCATGTGATCTCAAGTCTTAATCATGTATATGCTTATTTTGTGTAAAAAAGAAGGGAAAAAGGAGATCCAAAGGAGGATTGGTGAAAATAAATAGTAATGAGAAATATTGATTACTAACTGATCACATGGTAATAGGAAATAGTAACCAAAGGGGAGAGGGTAAGTTTAACCAAGTCACCATGACAACTATCTGTGAAAAATAAATATAAGAAAGCAATCAATCATAAATATATAAGGGAAGAGTTTTGATAAAAAAAATATAAAGGGAAATAAATAAATGACAAGATAAAAATATCAATGATAAGGAAAAGAAAATTATATGTGAAATGTAAAATGATAACATAAGCTAACTATAGTACAACAAGAAGGAGAAACATGATATAAGATGAGAAAGAATTTGACACAGTGTTAAAAAATATAATCGAAATAGAAATAATATTGGAGCACACATCCAATCCAAATATAAATGAGAAATCACCATGCATGTGCTCATAAATACTGGTAAATCTATCCACACACATTATCATCGAAGGGAGTAGAATCTAGAATCTTAGTGCCTTCATCTATGCCATTGGGCTATGGAGTCATCTTTACCCAAAAATAAAGGTTCCAAAAAAACAAACAAATAACACAAAACCAAAGGAAGACTATACAAAAACTATACATATGTACAAGTCTCTATGAAGTTGAATGTGTATTGCATCTAAGGTCTCATCAATCTTCAGTGAATACTAAGCAAATACTTCTTTTCTAATCTCCTCAACTAAAAAATTAGGAATGCTAAAAGTATCATACTAAGGAGGAAAATTAGGCAAAGGCCGGTGAGGTGAATGCATGGAAACAAGATCTATAGGAGAATAAGTAATCACAGGTGGAAAAGGATCCATAGTTAAAGGAATCATAGGTGGAGAAGGACCCACAGGTGAAGGAATCATAGGTGAAGGGATAAAAGGTGGTGAAGGGACCATAAGAGGTGATGGAACCACTAGAGGTGGAGTCATAGGAGAATAAGGAGGATCCTTCTTATGGGAATAACCTATGGGAGGAATGGTAGAAGGTTTAGGGATGGCTACAAGGTGATTTTTAACATGTTTTAGATTACAAAAATGATCAGTATGATGCATGAAACATAGGTGACATAAATAATATACCTCACCATACTTAGGTAAATATTCAGGAGGTACCTTTAGGGGAGGTATGGCTTTGTCTAATGATGGGGAAGAAGGATGCAAGGTATCAAGGTATTGTTGTAACTTACGATAATGGGTGAAAGAGTGAGTATATATCCCATGGAATTAATAGATATGATTATGAGTGTTTTTAGGAGTACTCATGAAAGGAGGTGAAATAGGAGTGGAAGAAGTTGAAGAGGACTCATTGGCCCTTTTGGTGGGTAAAGGATCCATCTTAGGCAATGAAATCAAACCATAATAAAGAGAGGGAGATGATGAGGAAGGAGTGGAACTAGAAGGAGCACTAGGATGAAAAGTAGGAAGAGGCTTAACAATAATAGGAGAGGAAATAAGTTTAAATATAGTGGAAAAAAGAAAATGATTAACTATAGCTAACCCTACTGAAGGAGGGGAAGGATTTATAGAAGGTCTAAGGAGAACTAACCTAGGTGTGGCCAAGCAATAAGGTCTATTCATAGTATGATACAAGAGCATGGTCCTAAGTGGATCCTCTAAAATTAGAGGTATCAGTGTCATCTCTACTTTGTGATAAAGAGGAAAAATGCAAGAATCAGGAACTATAAATGAAAGAGAATGATGAAACGCATGAAAAGACTCAAGTAAAGAAGAGTGGTAATGAACAATCTCAGCATCATGGGCCTGGATAAGGCCATGTAAAAGAGGATCATCTAAAGATTATCCATCATCATAATCTAAAGTATGAATATCAATGACATAGGTTGGGATGACCTTGTCATCGAAGGAAGCTTGGTGAATAGAGTGCCTAGTCTTGGTTAAGACTATAGGAATGTCATCTCAAGGAGGTTTGTTAGAATGGGGTTACAAGGAGGTAAGAAGCTATGAGATGAGATGAGGTGCGAGATCAAAAGTTTCGATCTTTAAGTTAATCTCATCAGGATCATCATCTTCAGAGTCTAAAAGGTTAGGAGGAATGTTACTAATGATCTCAGGATGCCCGTTATAACCTCTGGTTGAGTTGACCAAAAAGTTTAGACATTGAAACTCATAGAATGGAAAACTAGGCAAAGGTTCAAGAGTAAGAATATTTAAGATACTATGATCTTGGAATTGTTTGAAATTTCAAGGGTTAATGTCTCCTTAAATCCTTTCAATGGCTCCATTATGAGGAAATTTAATGCATTGGTAGGTGAAAGAAGCAATAGCTCACATACGATGAGTCCACAGCCTACAAAGGAAGATGTTATACAAAAGGGAAAGTTGAAGATCATCACCTTAATATGAATGGTGATATGTGGGATGGTAATGGGAAGCCACACACACCCTAAGGGAGGAATTTTCCTTATATCATATATTTGGCAAGTGATATGTGTAGACTTGAGATTACATTCAGAATATCTACGAGTCTTAATGAAATTGAGGGAAGTAACACAAGTGCCAGAACCCTCATTGATCAAGGCTCACTTAACTTGGATATCACTGATTTGGATGCTAATAAATAATGGAGGATCATCTACATGAATTCAAATCTCATATGGAATCATATATGTGATAGGAAATTGTAAAGAAAGAAAAGTGTCTATAGTTTCATCAAAGTTAATAGACATTTCTTTGCATTGATATAGGATACTATCCTTAGATCTAGATAAATTAGCCTCTCATCCTAATAGATGAAGGTGAGGGATATTCATATCGAATAAGAGTTTGATGAGGCAATTTATATGATGTGGAGATGTCCTCATGAGTTCAAAAAAAGGTATCTGAGATGGAAGATTAGTAAGTTTTGCAATAACATCCCACTCATCATAACCCATAAGTATATTATTATATTTATGTGTGTAATGATTAAGGAGATATTCATAAGGTGGATCTGAAGAGAATTGAAATTTATGTTGATAAGAATGAGAAGGTTGAGAAGAAGGTTGTAAATCATTTGGTGATGAATAAGTAGTTGGTGTTGACTAAATTTGACCTTGTAGGTCAAATTTGGACCCCTATAGGTTAAAAATTGATTTTTAAATGTTTTAGGGGTCTAATATTTTTTCATGGGGTATGTTAGAGTCCATTTGATGTAATTTAATGCTTTGTTAGCCTTAGTCATGGTCTAATAGTCCTTACAACCTTTTGGGTCATTTTGGGGGTCAAAATAGAGCATTAAATGAGTTACACAGTGTCCTTGGGATATGTGAAGGTTTAAAAGGATGATGTCACACCCCATATGTCCTCACATGTCTTAATTAACTATTATTAACTAAAAAGTGGTAGGTTCTTCAAAAAAAGGGCAATTTTCTTGGAAAAAAGAGCATTTAATGAGGTGTATAGAATTGTAAAGACTCCTATAGTTAAGGACTTTTAATGAGTGTACCTTGGTCTTCCATACACTTATTTCAGTGATCATTTTGATTAGAAACTCTAATAAATGAATAAAACCACTTCTCCCTTATTCCACTAGGCTTGGCAAGTAAGAATGGTCCTTAGGTTTGTACTTGGTATGGTCAGAAAGAGAGGTTTCAGGTAAAATGATCTTGGGAGTGTCTTCTACACTTAGTCATCTTCCATTTTATTTTTTTTGTAGAATAATAGTGACATGTGCTTTATGAACCATTTCTAAGAAGTTGGCCTATCCATTTTGCTTACTAATTTATGCACCTTATAGGTTTTGCTTTGGTTTGGAGAAGTACATACAATCCAGCTATTAATATTAATTCCAAATGATGTATACTATATCCTCTCATGTTTTCCATGTTTGGTTTCACATTTGTAAAGGATTTGATAGCTCAAACAACTCACTTTATAGGAGGGTCTTGAGATTGAATTTGCATTCAAATTCCACAATTTATGAAATGCCTCTTTATCTACAAGGGATTTGATATGATGTAATATGGTGTTTCACTCATTTCAATAGTCATGTTAATGTCCTTATTTCAAATTTTCAATCTCTAATGTGAGCATCATGGCATGCACAATCAACTCCCAGCTCATCCTCAGTCTCAGTCATGATTTGTAAAGGAACTAAAAACATCCATGGAGGTATAATGAATGTTTCAAAGTTTTGTAATATCCTTTAGTAATATCAGGTAGTGGTTTGAGCCTAAAAATGGTAAAGAGTCCACTATATTTGATTGTATGCAGTACTTCTATATAGTCTACCATGAATGTACACCTACAAGTGCTTAAAGGAGGAAAAACATGTTGGATTAGAGGTTATGAAACTATTTTTAGACCTTAATAATGATAAAGAGCCATTTAGATAATTGGATAAGAGTCAGGTATGTTCATGAAGTTAAAAATAGTACACATTGTCCACTTACACTCACTACCTATGTATGAGAATAACCACCTATAGGTGGCTTAATAGAGAATCAAAGGCATCATGACAAGTGTTGGACCATGAGATGAAACATTTATTTAACTATTAATATGTTTTATAGATCATAACAGACCTATTTTAGGTGTCAAATTAGCAAATATAAGTGGGAAACCATGCTAAAGGATTTAGTGACTATTTTCAGGGATCAAATCCTCAAAATTACAAAATAGAGCACCTATCCCTTTTAGAGCGGTATTATAATAATGGCATTTTGATTTTTGACCATTCCTAGTGCACTCATATTGTATCCTCCACATAGGAGTCCAAATTAAAAAAGGAATAAGATAATTTATCCCTTTGGTTTTCTTTCTAGAGAAGCTCAAACATGCACCTTTGACTATTAAACTTTGGCAGTAACACCTATAGGATTTAAGTTATGGAGAAGGTTTCTAGAACCCAAGGTTGCAAATGAAACATATCTCCATGATGGAGTGACCCTATCAAGTTAAATACATCTCAAGGAACATAAATACTATTAGGATAGGTTGGTGTATTGAGTTTGATCATATAAACACCTATAAGACCCTAAAGACTCCCACACAGTCAGTTGTAGGTGACTATAGGCAGACAATGATTTAAAGCATCGCTTCTACATGATGACCTAGCCTTGGCAGGTGAGCATTGGTCTAGGTCATTGCCAAATGAGTCTTATAAGGCTTTAGGGAGGCTTATACATTGCTTTCAAATATCAAAACATATAGAGACACCTACAGGGCCCCATACAGTCAATTGTAGTTGACTATGGGGGCCAGAGACCAAAGAAGTTAAGATTATTGACATGGACATAACCTAAATATGGAATGAATAGGTCCATACACTTATCAAATGATCTTTTAATATCTCAAGAGGTACTATACATTATTTCCAAGTTTAATCCATGCATATACATCTACAGGTGTACCTCTAAAACAAGAAGTACAGTCAGGAACTGCACATAATTTATGAGTCTAAAGTGCATGAAAAGGGTATATGGAAAGTTGAGATGGTGATCAGACCTAGAAAAACTTCGTAATGAACATGATGTGATATATAGGGTCTTGAAATGGAAAACAAGAAGAGATATGACCCTAAACATACATCACATAGTCTACATGCTAGAAACCCTACATACAGTCTACTCCTCATAAGTCTATCTTAGATTCAATACATTTGAGGGGTCTAGAGACCTGACCAAGGGCTGAAATTTTATGTAGAGTGTATCTAAAACTTTTATAATCCCATCTAATACTTTTATTTTTTGGGCAAATAGTGTAAGTGCCCTATGTTTTATCTTAGATAGAGGGCACTCCCCTTGAATGTAGTTGACAGGTTTTGGAGAGTAAGGTGAAAAGGGTGGGTGAGAAGTTAATGGGACATTGAAAATAGTTATGTAGAGTTTAAACACACCTAGGTAAAACATGAAAGCATCTTACAAAGGGAGGAACCCCAACAAAATGGTCTAGACTCTTAAACTTATAAGCATGATTATTAGGCCTTGAAGAGACCTAGTGCCCAAATGAGAGCTCACTTACACTTATAATACCTAGGTATGATTTATACCCTAGTGTATCATGTTTATGGGATGAAATAATATGTGAAAAATCTCTTTGAATGCAAAAAAACCATAGATAAAGCCACTTTTGGCTTGAAGACAGTCCAAGCCTATAGGAAATGGAAGGAAAAGCTCAACAAGGTAACTTTGAATGCTCATATCTCCCTCGACACTTTTAATGGAGATATAAGGAGTTTATGGAGGTTTATGGAGGTCTTAAATAGTGATCTTGTGAAATTTTTCTACAACTTCAATGTCCAATCTTCATGAAAAAAAAATTAAGAGGTCAAAATTATCCAAAACCCTTACTCAACCCTTGGAAGGACCTGATTGGGAAGATGAGGTTGGAAGGATATTAAAATAGGATTAAATAGACATTATATTGATTTAATGATGTATGGGACTCTCTAGATACCATTTCCATCTACTTTAAGCATTCCTTACCTATACAGACAAGGTATAAAATTATTCTTTTTAACTATTTTGTGCATTATACAGGTTTTTAGAGGTTCTCAAAGATGAAACCAACTTTGGGAGGAATATTGAGACTTAAAATAACTCCCCATCTTCATTTAATTCATTATAAAAACTCCTAAGTGTGTTTACCAATAGCTTCATCTTAGCCATTCAAAACTAACATAGTGAACATGGTAGTGAGAAGGGTGAAAAGCTTTAAGTAAATTGATTTTAAGGTGTGCATGATGTGTCTAAGGCCATGGAGGGTCTTGAAAATTTTAATTTACCTCATTTTATGTATTTTCATGAGAAAATAAATCAAAATTTGAGGCCAAGTGTGCAAGGTGTGTGAAATATGAGTTTTATTAGACTACAACCAATGATGGCTCACTTCTAGAGGTTTTTAGATGATCAGGACTACAACCAATGCATGAATAGCCATGTTTAAAACCCTTACCTCTTAGTAAAATCATTAAACCTATCCATAATTAGTTTTGGGATGCTCCAATAGGGGTGAATGATGAAGGTAGTTTCCTTATACAAAATGAGAACTCTTATGCCACTTTTCATGAGTTTCATAACTTGGGAAGCCACTTGTCTCTTTTGACCTTGCATGGTCTATTTCATATCCTCTTATCATGCACATGTAACTCATTTTCTTAGATTGACAATTTTCTTTGTGACCTTTGGACTTCTTTCTTCTCCTCTCTCTATCAAGTTTTATAAGAACTAGCCATTTTGGCCTTTGTAAATTATGTTCCACCTGAGTATGGAAAATCCCTAATCATTTTCATACCATGGATCAATAATGACTAATAATTTTTACCTCTTTCATGACTATTCATAATGTGTTCACTAGATGATTCATTTTGCTTAGTGATGACTTATTATTTCCTTAGCATTGTTGTTTCATTTTCTCACCTATTTATAGTTTGAAAGCTTATTCTTGTAGGTCATGTGAAGTGTTCTAGTGAAGTGTCAAGGTTGAGTGAGTTAGTCCATTCACTAGTTCCATTCAAGGCCTCTTATCTAGTCCTCATAGCCTAAACATTCATCACAACCTCATAATGAAATATTGATGTGAGAAGATTCAGATTGGTAAAGTGTATGTTTGGTTAGTCATTTGTTTTCATGTGTAACATGAAATTGGTTGGTAGTCATCAAATAATTTGGTGTATCACCTCCTTTAGGATAATTTACTTTCAATTTTCTCTCCCTTTTCCCTCACAAGCATAGGTATAGTAGTTTTCTACAAGTGGTACATTAAGGGAGCTAGCCCTATCTAGAGATTCACCTCATCCTTAGGCTACCCATAACCTAGAGGTGTTTCAATTATGCCAATTAGATGAGGAGATCTGAGACATATCCTCAAAGGGTGAAAATCCAAGTGATAACAATTGGTTTAGATTGATCTTGTAGTTTAGAAAAAGAAGTGTTAGTATAAATTGGATTGTTAATAGTATTATAAGATGATGGGAGAGACATATAAATAGTATGGGATGTGTCATTAAAGGGAGAATCATAAATCAAATTAGAAAAATAATTAATATCTTCTTGCCCCAACTCATTTAAATTATTTGGATAAGAATCTTGGATAACATGATAGGTCTTATGGGAAGGAGGAGTATAGATAGGATATGAATCAATGAAAGCTACCACTCTTCACATATTAGCCATGCCAACCACATTCTCTTCAAAATTTGGTTTAACAAGACTTTCCATGTTATTGGTGGAAAAAGTGGGTCTATCTTGACCTTCTTAGATTGGTTGATGATTAGGTAAGGGGCCTTTATAGATAGGTAAATGAGTGTTTTCTTGATTTAAATCTTGAGTTTTATCATGTGATTTGTAGTCTATGAAATCATTCTCATAGGCTTGTTGACACTTATGGATAATGGAATCATGATCAAAATTTGGTCCAAGAAGAAAGTCCATAGCTATATTGTGGAGCTATCTACAAGTCTAAGGAAAGTGAACCTAGCTAGCATGAAACCAACAAAACTTATTAGGATCATACCATGATTTCATAGGTCGAGTAGGGTAAATCTCTCATGGAAGAGGCCTAGGTAGACGTTTAAGAAATTCAGCTGAGGATAAAAGTTTATGGACATTAATGTTTTTTGATGAGAAATGAGGATTAGTGAATTGTTGAGAGGAGTTGGTTCTGAAGAAAGGGTAGGAATGATAACTTAAACATTATAAATGGTGTAAAATGAATTGGTAACACCATCATTGGTAATATTATTGTTTTCATTCTTTACTACTAATCGAGGGCCCACAAAAGGTTGGGGTGGCTTGAATTGATGCCTGAGGAAATCTTGTCTTTTGGATTGATCTATAACTTCCTCCAAGGTATGTGGATAAAGGTTATGGACTTGAAATTATAATTTAGTAAATAAATAATTGGTGAAGAGATAAAAGAGATTGTCATCCACCATGTTATGTTCACATTTACTTGACAAAGTCTTCCATCATTTCATAAAGGCTTGGGCAGTTTCATTTTTATTTTATTTTTAATTGATGAAATGGGCCAAAGTATTCTCTATAAGATCACTACTTTGAAATTCTTGCACTAAATAATTTACTAAGTCCTTTAAACTATTGATAGAGTGTGTTCTAAGTTGATTATACCAATCCAAAGCATCACCCATGAGGGTTTTGGCTAGAATTTTGGTAGAGGCAAAGGTATTTAGATTAACCCAATCCTTATAAATATTTCAAAATATATTGAGGTGAAGGGTAGGATCAATTGATCCATCATAAGAAATTATAGGTGTTATACCTCCAATGTCAATATTGGCAATTTGGGTGGTAAGAGGTTCATTTTATAAATGCTTGATGACTTTTTTGACTAATAGAGGTTGAGGAATGAGATTACCTTGAGAATATCGAAGATGAGGAGGAGGAACACTTTGGTTATGTGTGCCCCAATTCATTTTTTGAGGTTTGGATTGAAGAATAAGAAGGTGGTTTTGCATTTGCATAATTTTATTTGTATTATGAGCTTGAAATGTGTTCATTTGATTAAGAGTTTACAACAATAGTTGATGAGTTTGATTAGTGTTTGTGTTGGTGTTACTGGCTTGGGTACCACTATTATCATTGATATGATCTTGGGAAGAGCTATGAGAATTTGAGGCACTAGTAGCAAAATCTACTTGTGAAGCAAAATATGAACTAACAAATGGTTGAGAGGAAGAAGCACTAAAAGCATGAGTGACTTAGGTAGAAAACAAAGCACTAATGGATGCATTAAGGATAGTGGATCTTATGAGTGGCCCACTAGATGTAAAACCTACCATGTTAGTTAAGATACTAGCCATGGAGTTGGAAGAAGTTAAAGAAGAAGATGTCATGGCATAAGGAGTCAATATTGAAGGAAGAGGTTGAGAAGCAAAGAAATTGGTACCCCCAAATCTAATTGAGAAAGTGGGAGTAGGAGAATGAGGCACTTCAACTTGATGGCTAATTATGAGGTTATATATGGTGTAAGGATCCTTCCCTCTATGTTGAGGTAATTCCATGTTAAAGAAGAGCATTTGAGGAGTATACTCTAACTCAATCTGATACTCAAAGAGAAGAGGAGGGTTTTGATACAAAGGGGTATGAGGAGGGGTCCTATAGTTCATCATGTGGGTTTCAATATGAACATTACTAGCATTCTCAAAAGGATCACTACTTTGTCTATGGGAGACCCTATTAGGATTGGTGAATTCCATCATGTCTATTGATTGAACTTCAGTGTTGTCACCAAATAAAAATTCCATGATGAAAGGAAAAGAAGAAAGATGAGAAAGCAAAGAATTAGAAAGTGATTGAAATAGTACTAGGTCAACTTGGTCAATATAGTGGAAAACAAGAACTCTAAAACTATACAGGGGCCATAAGGTCAACCCAGTTCAGTAAACAATGTTTGGCAGAAAGAGGTAAAGATGCTATAAATAGTACTAGGTTGACTAGGTTGACCTAGCACAATGTACAGGGATTGAAAAGGTATAAGGTCAATAGAGTCAACCTAGTACAATAGATAAGGAAGAAAAGAAAGATGTTAACAAGCTATGAATTGAAGTAAGATTATTGCAAGTAATGTAAGAAAATAGTAAGTACTGAAAGGGGAACAAGTAGTTAATTAAATTGATGTTGGCCAATCCAACTAATGCACACAAAGCAAAATATTTCACTAATATTGGCTAATGCAAGATTTTTCACACATAATTGATCAAAGAGCAAGCAAACAACTTGAAAGTAAAGCTAACTATTTGGTCAACCTAGCATGTTGATTAGATTATAAAGAAAGATTTTAAGTGTGACAAAGAGATTGGCTACAAGGAAGGTAATAGATAATAATCTATGGATTGTTTCAAGTAAGTTTAGGATGAAAGGGATTGTAGTGGAAATGATACAAGCTTGGTATTGGGGCCTACCCCCTCACTTCATATTACCACAAAAATAAGGGTAATGGGTGCTTAACCAAAATATACCATCAACCATGTTTTATACTTGACCAAAGAATCAAGTTGGATTCTCCCTTCTTGATCAAATCTAAGTAGGTAGACCTGGGTAGTCAAATGTTTAAATTCTTGCTGATGTTTATGTGGTTTGTCCATGTGTGCAAAATAATAGAAATAGTGTAATTAATTGATTGATTGAAAATATCCTAATTAGACTATGTGAACTATTATTCTAAGCATGCAAGTAACTTAAAAGAAATATGTGATTAACATATATGGTTAATTCCAACTTTGAAACAAGGTATAGCTAACAAACTATATAGACAATCATACAATACATGATTGACAAGGTTAAACCTGTATTATGGATGCAAAGTATGAAATTAAACTAGGTAGGTCATGTTGACCTAATTATTTTAGAAAACATAGAACACAGAACTAGGTCCATAGGGTCGACCTAGTTGATTGTATGGAGGTAGTTTTAAAGACTACAAACTTGAAAGGAAAGTAAAAAAAAGGAAAGATATAGAGAAATAGAAACTAACCTAAATGGTTTAGAGATGAAAATGATAAGATTGTTGATCTAAGACCTTGGAGAAATTTGGAAAAAACCTACAAACTAGGTCAAGCTGATTGATCAAGATATACAAGAACCTAATGAAAAAGTGTTGAAAATGTACTAGGTCAACCTAGTCAAGCTAGTAGGATAGACTAAAAGTCTAAAAATGTATACTAGGTTGAGTTGGTCGATCTAGTTATCTAAATAGAAGTCTATAAGTTTTGGAAACCTATACTAGGTTGAGCTGGTTGATCTAGTTGCCTATTCCTATAAACTTGCACACAAAGATAAGTAACTAGGTTGACAAGATTGATCTAACATAGTAAATATATGATAAAAATAATGATGAATAGAAATGAAATAAGTGAAAGAAATACTACAAGGGTTTGATTCACATTAGGTTCACTAGATTATATGCAATCAAAAATGCATCATGTCCATAATTCAATCCTAGATCAGATGGGATAGAGCACACCTACACTTCTGATTGGTGGCATACAATTGTTAAGTAGGAACATGACCAATGTGAGGATCCACTAGATCTAATTAGGGGATCACTTGTCAAAACACACCATGTGAGGTAGGTTTATAAAGCCTACAGTCTAACATAATCACACACCAACCCTAAAAGAGTCCTATGATTTAATATTTCACTAATCTAATAACAAGAAAAGTAAATCTAATCTAGTGAACACCAAAACTTATGGCACTCAGTGGGGGTTAGAAACAAAAAAAATAAATAACTAGACTAAACATGTATATAATACATATACTCATGTCAATGTATACTAAATCCTAATACATGGAAGAGAAGAATACAAATACACTATCTATCTACTCTTACAAATAAGGAATAAAGTTAGGAATACTTACCTTTAAAGATGGACCCACCGAGCCTCAATCTCCGCCCTAGCCAAGGTGCTTCATAAGAGATTGTCATGGTATGTAAGGAAAACTAAGATAAATCATATCTAAGCTACATAACCTATTCGAGCATCTAAAATACTTATCCACAAGATGAGATCAGATCTCCAAAGAAAGTATTAAACCCTAAAGCTTTATTCCCCAAGTAGAATGGTCAATAAGCAAATGTTCATTCACACTTCTTCATTTAATTCTTCACTCTTCTAAAATGGTGGTAAATTACCTTATATATATAGTAGTGTCTTACCCTAAAATCATTCAAGAATGTTAGTTGTGCTAGGTCGACCCAATAAACTTAGCATTTTTTTGGGGCTAACTCTCTAGGTCTATGCTAGGTCAGCTGAGAGGCCAACAAACCAAAAGAGAGAAAAGGTCTATAAACTATGCTAGGTCAACCTAGTCAACCTAGCACAATCGATAGGTCAAAAGAGTGCTAAGGCAAAAAATGAAGGATAAAACATAGCAAGTGATAATAATAGTTAGAACTAAGAAATATGAGCTTGGGTTTAATGGTTTCAAGAGTCTAGTGTGTAGATGGTAAGTGGAAAGAAGGAACAACAATCTTATGAAGCACCAATGGTTTTCCCACCCCTTTCCTAATACACCCTTTAAAGCAGGTACTTAGAGAGATTGAGACTCGATAGGTTCTTGTAAGATATGAAGTTTCAGTAATTAATAAAACTTTGAAAATATTATGTGTATATAAAGTCCATGGCTTTACGTAATTTCAAAATGAAAATAATTATTAGTTGAGTAAATTGGAAAACCCTTTAACTACATCTAATCATTCAAACAAAGTTTAGGTTCCACTTAATGAGAACTCAAGTAATAATCCATTTCTACCCAAAGGGCATACCACATCCTATCAACCAAAGAACAATTATATACCTCCATAAGCTGATAGACCACTA